>CAUJRU010000015.1:2018281-3218281 GCA_963277665.1 Viscum album | reverse complement strand
GTGGGTGTAGAATGGATTGAAAGACTAAATCTAGAACTTTTCATTTCTTAGGAAATTCCTTAGTTTCCTGGTCATGCAAGAAACAACACTCAGTAGCACTTTCTACTCCTGAAGCTGAATATGTAGCAGCTGGAAGTTGTTGTGCTCAAGTGTTGTAGATGCAACACACACTCACTGACTATGGATTGAGTTTTTCCAAAACTCAAATTCTATGTGATAATACTAGTTCCATATCCCTTAGTAAAAACCCAGCACATCACTCTCATGAAAAACACATAGATATTAGGCATCACTTTCTTAGGGATCACGCACATAAATGAGATATTATTTTACAATTCATCAGAACGCAAGAACAACTCGCTGATATCTTTAAAAAACCATTATCATCTGATAGATTTGAATTTATTAATCAGAATCTAGGAATGATTACACTAAAACAATCATTCATATCTACTTCATGTCTTATACTTCTCCTTACATTAAAAAACTTCTCTTCAAAGGGGGAGAACATTTTTATTATTTCACTTGATTTTTTTTGTTATGATTTACTTTAACTGATTATTCTTTTGTTTTTCTATTTTTCCTTTCTGTTTATCATCTTGACTACATGGTTATCATTTTATCTTTCTATTTATCATCTTGTCTACCTGGTTACCATATCGTTTTCCTATCAATCGACATGGAAACCTATGGTAACAACTTTGTTTTCCATCGGCATGTCAACCTATGGTAACAACTTTGTTTTCCATTGGCATATCATCCTATGGTAATAAATTTGTTTTCCATCAGCTTAAAAACCTATGGTAATGGATTTGTTTTCCATAGGCATGACAACCTATAGTAATAACTTTTTTTCCATCATCTTGAAAACCTATGGTAATGATTTTGTTTTCCATCGGATTGAAAACCTATGGTAATAACTTTGTTTTCCATCAGCTTGACAACCTATGGTAATGAATTTGTTGTTCATAGGTCTCACCACTAATCATATTCATTTTCTTTCCCTGTATTCTTGTGATTTTTTGTTATTTTATTATACTATGTCTACTTTCATAATACTATGAAACCAACAACTTCCTTAGAATATCCGACAGGTACATTCTTTCTTTATTTTATATTGTATTTATTATGTTTTATTGTTTCTCTTTTTTTTAAAACATTTAAATCCATACCCTTGGATTATTTATCTTCAAATCTCAACCATAGAAGACCAACGATCATCTATCTTCGCCTATAAATAGAGCCCCCTCCCCTAACCCACATTGGGGTTTTCAGATTTATTTGAAAAGATCTTCATTTTCATTTTAAGATTACATAAGATATTCTCTTTGTCTCAACTTTATGTATCATTCCTCTGCCAACACTCCTGCCAAAATGTCTTCAAAGAAATTTTTTGAGAAAGGTTAGTTTCTCGCAATTTCTTTAACACATATGATTCAAAAATCAATAGGATTATTTTGTTTCAAGGATGGGAACATGTTTGTGTTGAGAAACCCATATCTCAAGACTCGATTCTTGTTGAAGAGGTTAGTCAATTATACAAAACTGTGTCTTTTGAAAAAAATACGATGATCAAATTTTCTATGTATGATAGAAAATTATCAATGTCTGTGAAACAAGTAGATCATTTTCTCAATGTTTAGATGGAAGGTGATTCTTTTTGTCCATCTCATAAACTACCAGAGGAAGTTGGTACGTTTAATTGAGAAAAAGATGAAAAATAGTTATTCCTTATAAATTAAGGGAAGAGAAAAGTAGCTCATTTATCTCCAGATAACTGGTCCATTGTGATTTGGATGCAAGGCTTTCTTATCCCAAGGAAAGGGGATAGATAAACTCTTAATGTTTCTGACATCTTTATGCGGGATTATCTTGTATACATGAGAAAGGTAAATCTCATTGGGTAAATTTGTGAAACAATCAATAATGTCAAGTCAAGAGAAATCAAGGCTCATTTGATTATGTATACCTCTATTCTTAAAAATTTCATTCTTGAGAGTTCGAAGTTTTGTAATATTCCTATGAAAGGACAGCTGAAAGAAATAAATCCTTCTTGGATAAGTAAGAATACGCTGAAGAAATTTTATGCATGTTTTGATGAAGATTCAAAACTTTTTGTTAATGATGTAGAAGCTGAAAAGACACCAAATCAATTGGAACCTATGCCAGTTGAAGAAATTTCAACTGTTTTTGCTCCTCAAAAGTCAGATCCTTAATTCAGTACTAATCCTAAGAAGAAAACAAAATATAGAAAGGAGGTTGTGGCCAAGTGGAGGAAAGAAAGAGAACAAAGAAAAGAAGGTGATCCTAAGTTCGACCTTGATCCAACTGAAGCATTAGATGAAAGGATAAGGGTAGATGATACTCTACAAGATTAGAAGAAAAAGAATACTCTTTTGAAGAGGAAAGTTCAAGATTTTGATGTTACTAATATTCTGAAAGTCATTGAGATGGCTAGTGCTTAAATAACAGAAGAAGTTCAACAAGAACCAATTGTACAGAGTCTTCCACAAAAAGAGAAAGGGAAGAAAATTTTGAAAGAAGTTCAAGAAGTTGAAGAAGAAGAATATTTTCTTTTGGAATTTATTCAGATTTCATGAAATAGTAGAGACGAATCTTTTCAAAAAGAAAAGTGAAGATATTCAATAATTTCCTCATGCCGATAAAGCACCATCTAAATCCCTTGAAACTCTTTCAGAAAAATTTCCTTCACATATAAAGAAAGGTAATCAATCTTCTCATACAGAAAAAGTAATTGTGATCAGTGACAAAGTGGAAAAAGAAAGAAAAGAAAAAGATAAATCAAAAGGAAAACATCCAGTTGAAGACTCATGCCAATCAAATGAACTGGATTCATACGATGAGGATACTGATTCAAAAGACACAATTTCTCTCAAGAAAAGTGATTACATTGTTCATTTGTTTAGAAGAATTAAGAATACTATTCCTTATTTTCCTAGAATTTAAGGGAAAATTGATTTCATCATAGACAATCAAAGAATGAATTTTGGTTCTGTAAGAGAACTTAGAAAGAGAGTTTTGTCAATAAAAGCTCATTTTAAAGTACTGTCTGAAAGTTAGATTGCCCATAAGAAGGATTGCAATAAGATGACTAAGTGGTCATACAAAACAGAAAGCTCAGTGAATGAACAAGAGGTATCAATTGAATACTTAAGGAGGATTTCAAATGATATCTCTATTGCTTTTAATAATCTTGAAAAAGAAACTATTGAAAGGCAGAATTAGATATCAAAAACTCATGGAGACGATACTCCTATAATAAAAGAGTTACAAGAAAGGATGAATGATTTCTAGTCAGATTTTTTGAAGGTTTTATCTTTCAAAGATGAAATAGTTTTGTTGAAGAAGAAAAATTATGTGTTGTATCAAGACAATAAGAATTTTCAAGACAAAATTGATACTCTTGAAGAAGTAATCAGTGTTCAAGAAGAGACTATCAAGAATCAGGATCAGCTTTTTTCCGATCAACAAGATCTTCTCAAATCCTAGGGTGATTTTATCTCAAAAGATAAGAAAGAAATCAAAAATATGAAATCTAATCTCCATGAGCTGATCAAGAAATAAAAAAGAAAGAGAAAACAAATGAATGTTTTGTTTTATCTTTCTTTCTTGATTCACATTTCAAATTCTATGGACTTTTAACAACTCAATGAGTTTTATGATTTCATTTATATTGTCTTGCATTTTTTTTGTTTCTATCTAACCTTTTCATGAAACTGAATACTACCCCATTATTTTTGTAATCACAAAGGGGGAGAATAATTTAGAAAAGGGGGAGAATGTTTTAATCAAATATAATACATCTAAATCAAGGAAAATATAAGAATAAAATCCTTATGAAAGTACATACCTAAGGGGGAGTTAGTTGTATTCAATTTCATATTCATAAGAGTTTTTATAACTCAGGGGGAGATAAGTATTTATTTATTAGTTTTAATTTGTGTTTTTTTCTTTCCAAAAAGGGGGAGATTGTTAAGTCAAAAGTCCTATTTTGACTTTTATGTCTTTTGTTTTGGAAATCAAAAATCTCTTTATATTATATTAACATACTGAATATATTTATCATAATGAGTATGTTTATCGTACTGACTATGTTTATCGTACTAACTATTTTTTTTTGTAATGACTATGTCAATCGTACTGAGTCTGTCAATCATACTGACTCTATCAATGGTATTGACTCTTTCAATCGTACTGACTCTATCAATCGTACTGACTCTGTCAATCATACAGACTCTCTCAATCGTACTGAACCTGTCAATCTTACTAACTATTGTGCATCATACTCACTTTTATTTATATCAATACATTGCACTATTTAATACTAATAGTACTCATATTATACTTTTATCACTTTCATGTTTTTATAATTTTATCAAAACACATGTTTTATATCAATCGTACTCATGATTATCATTTTCATGTATCTTTTGTTTTAACCAAAATGATGTCGTGGAGTTACTTATAAACTAATCAAAATGATGTTGTGTTTTCTATTTCAATATGATGGTTATAATTCCAGGTGTCCAAGTCCCTACAAGTTTTCTAGAGAAATATGACCGTTGGAGGAAATATGACTGTTGGAACCCGATGCCTATAAATAGGAGGTCATTTAAAGCTGAGAATATGAATATAGAGACTTTGATCATCCTTTTCTTATATCAAGTTCTAGAGAGAGATGCTGTGACTTCTCTTTTACTTCGTTTGAAAGTCTTGATATTACAAAATGTGAATGGATTGTTCTTAGTTTTTGTATTTCAATAAGTGCTTTGTTTTTCATTGTGCGACTGATCAGGTGATAAAAATTGAGGGATGCCGGGGATAGGCAGAAGGTGCATCTGATCTTCGTATCGAGGGATTTCAAGTGTTTGAAAGACAGAGGTACCGATTACCTATAAAATTGAGGGCTTGTAGGGATAACAAGACAGACGTACCGATCATCATATCGAGGGCTTCCGGGGATATCAAGACAACCATACTGATCATTGTATCGAAGGCTTACCAGGGTGGTGGTAAGATAGACCTTTTATCCTAGGTGAAAGGATACCCTTCTCTTTAAGATAAAAGAATTTTAATACTTTTACATTTCCGCTGTTGTTTTTTAAGAAAGGGAAATGTATTGTTTCCTCTTTCTTTTCATATTCATTTCAATTGTAATTGGTTCAATTAACATTCTTTTGTTAAAAATTGTATTAATAGATTCTGTACGCTATATGGTAGAATCTTTCTCATTTGTATTACTCTGATTATTGTAATCATTTTGAATACAATCGTTTTACATTACTTATAGTATTACATCATATCATACCTTTTATATCCAAGACAATTGTGGTTAATTGTATTGATTGTGAATTGTATTAGTTTAAGATCATTTGAACTAATTTCTTTCTTAAGTGTTTAAATACAATGTTTTTAAACATACAATTCACCCCCATCTTGTATTGTGTCATCTAATATACATATTCATCTATATTACGATCCAACAGATATGTCCACAATATTAGAGACATAAACATACAAATATACTTATAACAAAAAACCTACCTCAAGGGGTCTCAACCAATACTTCTACCCAAAGGATACTACTCAAGGAATAAAGGTAACACTCATTTTTGGAAGTACTCAGTTCATGAGCCATGCTATCATTGATGATGCTCCTCAAAGAGGTCATGATCATCAGGCCCTACCTGAAAAGTACTCGATAGATCTCTAAAGATCTCATCATCCAAGTAAGGTATCACACCCAAAGACTTTTTATGGGGACAACAAAAACCATAAAAAATCATCATAATATTTTGGTGATCAATTACATGTGCATGGTGGTCACACTGATACCACAAACCCTTATTAGGAACAATAGAGGATCCCACCCTTAAGAACGGGGGATGCACCAAAGTCAATCTAAAATTGAACCGATCAAGGGGATCCCAATCCGAAATTGAGGACATAATTCCACACGATGCCCTTGTGGGAATGGACTAGGGAATCAAAATCAATTGATCATAGTCTAAACTGAGGAAATGAAGAGTTACAAACACCCTTAGGTGTACTAGGGGTACACAACGTGTCTTTTCCATACTTTGGTCTGTTAGTGTCTCACCATCTCACATGACATGTAAACCTCAAAATATATGGTGTGTCATAATAGGGTAAATAGTGTGTAGAGGTTTTTGAAACTCTTCCCATGTAATCTATCTATGCCTTTGTAACCTGGGTTATGCCCATTTACACATGGTTGTGTCATAGTAAACTGATCTACCCATGTACTCTGGATGTTTCCAAGTACACAACTTAGCACGTTTACTCAATTTATGAATGTGTATCCTCTGAGATACATGAAATTCCTCCATGTCATGTAACAAAATGTGTGGTAAGGACCACACGACATGTGATCCTGATCTTTTTGAAGAAACCCTAGCACCACAATTAGGGCCCCACATGGAATGTAACTCCGAAATACATGTTGTGTAATAAATTTTTTTTAGAAACCCACTATTCCTTATCTATATCATCATCCCACACCTCTATCATTTTATCTAGACTTTAATGATGTCAAGAAATTTGAATATCATCCGTCCAAGCCTTTCTATCACCATAGATCTGATTCCAACCATCCAACACGATCAGTAAATTTTTTGTCACCTCACACCATCACCACATGTCAAACCTAGAAGAATGGGAACCTCCAGTCTATTTTGATACACATATGATCATCCTCTATTATCATATCACCTTGATCTCATCCTCAGTCACAAACCACACCCACGATATTGACCCGTGGCACCCAATATCGGTCGGTCAATGATCAAATACCAAGTATTCATCAAACCACATGCTAAAGTAATTTCCCATTATGAACATGTGAATAAATGGGGATGAAATTCATAAAAAACCAAATAGGAAGAAACCTAGGTTGTTTTTGAGTTGGCCTAAATCTGTTTCCATTAAAACAATAATTGAATTGTCCAAAAATTAATCAATCACACATAAAATAAATCAATTGTTGATGCGCAAATCAATTATTTTTGGTGTTATTGGTTCATGTTTTATATGGTATAAAATTATAGGATGAATCCACATAAATAATATATCCTAATTTGAGTTAAGATCAATCACATATGAATAATAAACCTGTGTTGTGGTCTTTGGTGAAATCCATGAACTCCGTTGGCATAGGCGATCCCTGTGGAATTGATCTGATCCTCTGATCCACTGTCACTTTCCATTGATATCCAAAATCTCCTCACTAGGCCTCTAGGGTTATGCGGATAACCCTTGGCTTTACTTATAACTAGGAATTTATAAAAGAGATATTTAGGTCATGAAAATTTAACAAATAAATAAATTTTATTTATTTATTTATGAACCCACATCCGAATATATCCCAAATGTCTGGTGTGATCCAAGGTTATGTCACACCTAGGGTAAACCTCATTCTCTAAACTCAACGACAGTCTCAAATTTTTGATTCAAGAATCTATATGGGTATTATTATACTTTTATAGGAAAATTGTGTGTGCACGATATTTAATATTTTTAAAAATATCATTTCCAGCCTCATCGGGTGTAACACCCCAATATTTAATAGTAAGTTATCACTTTAAAGTAATTTAATTGCTTATATTTCATGCAACACTAACTTGGATTTTGATATACGCAAGATTGAGTTTCTGTGAAACAACACATTAGTATTATAATTATTTAAACGATATATTTATTTATCCACTAATTATTATACTATGAATAGTGAAAAATAAAATTTAAATGTTATTTATAATGTTTTCACATAAATAAAATATATTTATAATGAAATGTATAAGTTTTGTTAAAATAGTTATATATTTAGATAAACTATTTTCTTAAAAGAACTACTTTTTATGTCTTTTTGTGAACAATAATAAAATTAATTTTATACACTATTAAAAATTTAATTTGGTAAAATAGAATTTATTTTTTAATTTAGAATATCAAAATTATCTTAGGGTAAATTTTTGGTATTTTTCTGAAAACATTAAAATTTTGATGAATAATGAAACATACTACATAGTATATAAAAACCGAATTTTTCATTTAAATAATTATTTTTAATTAAAATTTATCTTAATGTAAAAATAGATACATAATACCTATATTAGTCCAATTTAATTCATTGGAGTCATTTTAAAATAATATTATATATATATAATTTTATTGAACTTTTTAACGTCTTTTACCCAACTTCTAGGCACATTTGCAAATTTGCATAAAACGTAATTTTACCGATTCTGTGAATTGAATTGTAAAAATCTGAAAAACATGGTTTTAATTAGTAAGTAAAATTTGGTTCAATAAGATGAAAATAAATTCTGGTGAATAGTAACTTTTGAATTTTATTTACCACAGTTAAAAGTAAATAGAGTAATTACAGGTAAAAATAACATTATAATAATATAAAATTACCCCAACACATGTCCTAATTCTATTGTATAAGTTTCTTTAGACCAAAATATACCTTACTAAAAAATTTATATCCATTTTGATCCATTTGGGTGAGATTAGGACATTTATTATATTTGTTTAAAGAAGAGTTAAAAGTGTTAAATTCAAAGTTTAATAAATAAACCACTTTTAATATAGGTTTATACATAAGATAAATTTGACTAAAAATATTCATTAAAAATATAAAAATATTTCCTAAATCATGATATTTTATTTATATTTTTTAGACATTAATTAATTAATTTTATTTATGACACAATGATGATGCATTAATTACCTTATTGATGAACAGTTAAAATAATTGATAATATAAATATTAAAATAAATTTAAATGGAAACTTTTGATGCCATACAATAATTTTTTAGGTGAATATTACATGTTAGGTTTGATTAAATGTATTTTTTTTAAGTAATAAAGTTTTTATGACTTTAACAAAATCCAAATACTAAATAGTGTCAAAATTGACATAAATGAGTTTTTAAAACAAATACTATTTTATTAAATTATATAATAGCCCTAAAAATATAATATTCAACCAAATGTCCTAGATAATGTTAAAAATGTCATTAATTAACTACTTTAGGTTCTCTTGGAATTTTATATTAAGTATATTAACTATGTAGTATAAAAATACAAGAAGACATGGTAAAAGTTAAACTATTTAACTAAGGGTTAAATCTAAAAGACAAGGTTAATATGGTGACCTAAACATGTCTAAAAACTATTTTTTGAGAGGATTTAGACCCATCCCCAAATTATCCTACAAATAAATCATTTTGGATCTATTAGAAACCGAAAATAATTTTATAATTCAAGCTTTTCCTAAAGTGCCCCTCACCTCTCTTAAAAAGGGTACTTCCCCTTATCTTAAATTCACACCACCAAAGCAATTTGGATCGGCCAAACTCCACTCAAATATCCTCAAAACTAACCTAAATTCAAACTATAGGCCTTATTTTGATAATAAATACTACTTAAATAGTCCTTTTGTGCAAATCAAAAGGAGACACCCGAAGAAGAGGTAATCGTTTTATCCCTTCTTTCAAAGTTCTTTTCTTCTTCTACTTCCTCTTTATCTGTTGTTTCAATACTAAAATAATAAATTAAATACCTTATACATTCTGATATTTTATTATAAATATGGTACAACTATATTTCTTATTCTATCCATCCTATGAATGACCAAGTCACCATGTGTGCGTACGTACGACTTACCGTCTCCACGTCGTGGTGTAATTTGTTATTAAAAAATTTGTTATTTGTATATATAAAATGATGAGTATTATGTATATAAATAATGAAAATAACATGATAATATTTTTGTATAATTAATATACCATCTAATTCCACACCTTTTAATCATTAAGGAAATGATATCATCACTCGTGGGTACGTACGACTTAACGTCTCCACGACGTGATGCGATTCATTTCTACGTTCACCATTCAATGATGATTATAAAAATAAATATTATTAATAACTATGTAATATATGACATAATAATTCAACTGAATATATATATATATGTACATATATTTCATTCACTTACTTCCATTCAATATGATATGAAAATAGAAATATCGTTCATGCGTACGTACAGCCTACCGTCTCCATGAACGATTTATTATATTTTATATATATAACTATTATATATATTTATATTATGAATATATATGATATATAAATCATATTATACATTCTTTAAGTAATTAAATCACGATCTAAGTAATATGATCACGAATAACAAGTCAAAACACGTATGATAAACAAAGCGATATTACCCGAAATGTTGCATTAAATTAGAATTATTAATAAATAGGTAATATAAAGTCATAAATGAATCATATATGATATCATAAATATTATTATTATTCTTATATAAGTTAATAATATTTTTAAAAACATTATATAGGAGTTTCGGACACGTACGAAGAATATCATACCTATGATAAGGGTTAATTCCTCAATCTCATTATTATTCAAGATTGTTTATGTGTAAGTATTCCCTGGGATATATTTATAATCCATATACATGTTTCATAAAAATGTTTTCAAAATGAATATTTTATGTTTTTATAGAAGGTAATATTTAACTCAATCATCATTTTAAATGTTTTAAATATTTATTATTTTGAATATATTTAATTAATGTCCATGTTTTTAAAATGATTTTATGGATTTATTTATATGGAAATGATTGTTTTAAAATGTTAATTACTTTAAAAAGTTTCAAATTGGTATGGGAAACTTTGATTCAATAATATCTTTTAACTGAATTTCTTTATAAATTGTGCAACTTTTAAATGATTTCAAGAAAAAATAGATATTTCTCTCAAAGAGTTTTACTGATTATTTTAATCTAAGTCAACATCCTTTATTGGATATTATTCTTGATTGAGGTTGATTTATTGTAATACAGTCTTCCATATTATATTTAATGAGTTATGATATGTTTTATTGTGGATGTTCTATTTTTATACCATTTATGGTTTATGGTTAAAGTATTGACATTTCATATGCTAGTTTTAATACGAATGATTATGTTATGTTTCAACCTTTTCATATGAGGAATGAATTGGACTTAGTAAGTGATTGGAAGGGCTGTATATAGCCCCTAGATGCATCAATAGGTCTCATGAGACAAATTAGTGTCTTGGCACAAGGCCTCAAAAAAATATTTGTGAACGGTCTTGGCATAAGGCCTTGACGTAATAGTTATTATGTCTAATATTATGCATTCCCTCATTATGAAATTAGTTATTACAAGTGATTATTAGTATAGTAGAATATCCATGTGCATGGTTATATGGTAATGTTTGATTTATTTTTTCCATATTATGTTTAAGTTTATGTTTAAAAGGTTTCTATTTTTATTATACATATTTTTTAAAAGTTTATAGCTTATGCTAAATTATTTACCCTTACTGAGCATCTGAGCTCACCCCTTTCTTATGTTTTATTTTCCGAGGATGCAAAGAACTATATTATGTTTGATATTTAGGGTTAATATAGTGGAATAATGGAATTATAAAAGGATTATTTATGTTGGGTTTTATTTTAGATTGTTTAATGTAATTTTCAGGTATGTAATATATTTTCCAAGACTGCTAAACCGATCAGTTCTTCGGGACTTGATTCCTTGTAATCATGCCAATGTATTAAAATAATGCACCGACTCTAGGGTTCTGGGGTCGGGGCGTTACACCAGGTCTTAGAATACCACATTTTCTCAGTTACTGGGTATAAAAATATTATTAGATATATTTCAAATTTTTACATGGAAAAAATGAGACATTACATTCACCATACCTTAGGATTTCTTGTTCTAAAAAGGGAAAAATACTACTCAAAAATATTTTGGTACTGAGTTCGCATCCGAGTCTCACATTCCCAGGTTCTCTCTTGTAGAATATCCTGCTTTCAATAAACACACACTAAATCAATTGATTTCCCATAGAGGATATTCCCCTTTTGATCCTCAGTATCCACTGGGAACTTCATAATGGCATCTCCATCTTTGATGTCTAGCTCACCCCAATCTATAACATGTGATGAGTCATGCACACACATCCTTAGTTGGGACACATGGAAGATGTCGAGTACCCTGTCTAACTGAAATGGTAGAACCAACTAGTACCCAACCTTTTTAGCTCTACACAGTATCCAAAAAGGGATAATGAATCTTGAAGATATATTTCTGCCCCAGAAAAATATCTGCAACCCACATCGAGGTGAGACCTTTAGTGTAAGGACCCATGCTTTTCTAGATTGAAAATTTATGCAGAAATTTAAATTTTTACCTTCATAATCCTATAAGGAGTAAAATGTTCATTTTCTCTAATAGATTATCTAAGATAATTTTTTTAACCACTCCATTGGTCTTGTAATTTTTTTATCATAGTAATAGAAATTGGTGGAATTTATGGACGTTCAAATTTTCATGGAATAATTAATAATTAATATGTAATTAATAAAATATTAATTTATTCATACATGTTCATTCAGCTATATATTTTGAATAGATCATAATATTAAGTTTTTTTCTCTTCAATGAAGTCCAAAACAATGATTTTTTTCCTAGTTAGAGCATAAACTCACATCGAGCATCGAGGCTGGGTCTGGGACACATTTTCATTTACTTTTTCTACATTTGTATTTTCTTATTTTCTTTACATATCCCCCCTACCTTTTTGAATATTCCATATGTTATTACCCTTCACATGATTTAGATAAAAAATGTAGAAGGAGGGAGAGATATAGAAAGATGGATAGGAAGGTAGGTGCCGCTCTGAGCTCGGGAGAAGTCGAGTCGTTGTGCGACAATCACAGATAGTGGATTCAGGAGAAGCTTCAATGGATTCCACCCAAAGGTAGGATATTTTTAATTTTTTTACGTAAATCTATATATATTTACTTCTTTCTAGTTTTAAGACCCTATTATAACTACTTAGGACCCCTTGAGGCTCGATCTATATCATCTGGGGAGAAAATGGGGTTTTTGGCTAATTTGAGAGGTTTCCCATTCCAAAATCCCAATCACACTACATGTAGTTTAGTAAAAAACATCATGTGTTCTTCATTTTTGGGGAAGTTGATATTTTTAGAAGTACACATCATGTATTGGTACTCAGAAATGTAGCTGAGTACCCGGTCAAACTACCCATGTAGGGGTACTTGGCCCTGTAAGGTACTCTATCAGAACTTGAGTGGGTTGCACTCCAAGTAGAATACATGTTTAGAAAGAATACATGGCCAATACATGTGAGGTACATGGGAAGGTACCTCATATTGGTTACATTCTACCAAAATGGTATAAATTCCTTGTACATGGACTTTACATGCCATGTTCTGCTGAAGTACATACCCGAGCGGGGCTTCGAGGGTACACATTGTGTACCAGGGTATGGATGTTGTTTAATCCTCCTTTTATACCCTTTTAAAGTTTTTTTGTATCTTCACACCGCTAATATAGAATTGGAAACATGATTAGTCCATCTTGAGTGTTTCATCATGTAGATAGCGATGATGGAACCCTTGGGTGATTTGATTAATCCTAAAAGGTGTTATAGGATGAATGATATATAATGGAGAGGTGCTTCCTCCAATAATTGGATTAAATTATCTCTTTAGAGTGAGAAAGATTGGTTGGGTTTTTGGACCAACCAAGATTTAGAACCTTAATATGAGATTGGCTATGAGCCATCACTCTAGTATAATGTTCAAAAAAATTTCCTTTTAGGCCAAGTGGACATCATATCTTTTGGCCTAGAGGATCACATGTAGGATGCCTCTACCTTATTAATATTATAGAGGGTACCTCATGAAATTCCTTCATTTTATTGCTTAACTAGGGAATCCTGTGTATGACCCCTCTACCTATTTACTCTTCCCAAGGATATCATGTAAGATGATTCTTCCTAAATATATCGTTTCGAGGATCCTGCATCAGATGCCTCTTCTTATGTTTTAACTAGAGGATACCTACTATGATGCCTATTTTTACTAACTCTTTTCAATGATCCCATGTAGGATGCCTCAGATATATTACTATTTTCAAGGTTCCCAAGAGGGATTCCCTTGATTATATATATAATTCAAGGATCCCAAGTAGGATTCCTCTCTAGCGTTTGACATGAGGCCCCCCATAGGTGCCTTTGATGTTTCCCTGACATTGACCTAGTGTATTGTGGGTGTGGATATAGATTTTATCTAGTGTTAGCATAAAACCCTTTCCAAACATGAAATCCCAATAGGATATGATAGTAGTGGGGGATTTAGGCATTAGACCACCCTAAAAAAAACCATTCATTCACTTGATTATTATTGTTGCAGCTATGATTACCAAAGGTACTTCATGATATTTGACTGATGATCTTGAATCATTGCGGTAGATGACAGGGACTCCTAGAGGTAATTACTGGTATATAGCTTCATAAACTTCTAATTAATATATTGGGATTCCCAGATGTACTTCCTAAGACACAGTTATTGATGCTACAAGATGGATTATGGGAATCAGGGTATGGTTCCGATGATGGGTATTGAATTATGACACCAAAAATGCAAGAAAATATGGAACCACTTACTGAGTTTTCTATGGATGATCTCCTAAGACTCGAAGTGGATTCCTTGGTCAATGTAATTCGGTCTTGGTCACAGTAGGTCTATATTATATCGATTTTTCTTTGGATTCACTCTATGGACTCAAAGAGGATTCATTGGTCAATGGACTTGGGTCAGGGACCATATAGGACTATATTATACTAATTTTACAATGGATGAGCTCTATATACTCAAATAGGATGAATTAATCAATGGACCTGGATCCTATCCCTCATAGGTTTGATACTTGATATTCAAAGTGTAGTCCATTGTTGATGCAGTTCCATATTTACAGGATTTTCCATCGATACAGGACAACCCTCATTATTGTTGATTTTAGGCAAGTACAAGTTAACCCAGGGCTAGGATATGTATCCCCATGTGGTGAATTTTTTCATTTATATATATTTTTGGCACTGGACGGAGAATTTATTGTTGATCGAGATTACAGAGTTAAGGATCAACTTAATGGTACATGAATTATGGGGTAAGACATCTAGCTCAATGCGTCATTCATATGATATCTTATAGATCAGATCATGGATTTAAGGAATAGTGGATTGAGTTCATTATGATATTTTTCATGGATTCCTTGTTCATATGCCTATGTTCCTCATTTTTATCATGTATATAAAAATACACACACATATATATATGTATGGGAATATATATATATATATATATATATATATCAGTGTGTGTGGTGGCTCTGGTCTAGGGGAATATCGACCAAGGTCAAAACAGTTATGGTCGATAGTGATTGTAGACACAAGGATTGAATTTTTATCTATTTATTTATTTTAGTTGTGTCTCGACTAGGCCGAGCATATTTCATGGGAATGAACTAGTGACAATAGATTTATAAGTTAATTATTGGGGTGGCCTATTTAGATTACTTTTCAAACCTTTACATACACCTCGGTGTGTCTACAATCCTTATGTCTTATTTTAGGTTGATCAAAAGTACATGGATGGATAGGGATTATTCCTAGGGTTACATGATTGAGTAGACCTTCTCATATAGATTATCATGATTAGTCTGGAGTAGTTCGAAAATATCATCGAGACCTGCTATGTGGTTAAACATAAAGATAGTAGTAGATCCATGTAATTTTATTTGTATTTCATTTATTATTTTATATGTAGTTGGCACAATGTGTGATCAGATTTGGTATGTATGACATGGCTGTTGGGCCTTTAAAACATTTCATTTATCATTTCCTTTATTATATTTATTACTTATGAGCTCTGTTTATTTACTTCACGGATGATATATAGTTATTTTTTCTATTTTTTACTATCATATGAGGTCATATTCTCTCCATGAAAACACATAGGGCTCTCGATGCTTGTCAGAAGCCTATAGAGTAGGTAGAGTCACACCTAAGACCTTATGGAGAACCGTATTAGAGAACCAATTTAGTAAAATCTAGGTTGAGATGTTACAAATTGGTATTGTAGGTGTTCCATTCATGCTGTATTACTATTTGGGATATGGTAGACAAGATTATTAGTAATGTTTTAGAACCTATGATGGATACCCAACTGGTGCATCAAGAACACTTGTTCTAGTAAGAAGTCCTAGTTTCTAGGGATATGGGATTTATGTTCTTAATATGTGATGTTACAGTCTTATATGATTTTCACCATAATCAAAGTATATTTTGTGTGGATTTTATGATTTATTATATATTTATGGATCATATCTCATTTTAAAGAGGCCAATTATTGATTTTGACTATTGGATGTCAAATGAAAGAGGCATTTCATGTAACATAATTAGCACATAGGGTTCACATGTTATTGTCCTTCTAGTGTGTGACTATTATTGATGACAAAGGAAATTTTTTTAAAGTGTCAAAAAAACCTTAATGCTATTTTCCCATGTAGTTTCTCATTGGAATTATACTAAATTAGGATGACTTATATATATATATATATATTATTTATGATGGTAGGTTATGTGGATCTATAGTGATACGTTTAATAGTAAGGTTGATGACTCATTTACCATGCATAGGAGGTTTAGTGACCCTAGTAGGTCAGTAGGGAATATGATTCCCTTGTGTTTAACCCCTTATAGGTTGTTGACACTTAGGTTTTATTATTTACTATTTTTGAAACAACCTATAAAATGTTCTCTTACATAGCTTAGAATGAAATTATACTTAATCGAACCACACACTTAGGATACAATATAGATCATTGAGAAGATACCATAAGAATATTGTCAATCCACATAGGCGAACATCATTAGATTATACCCTCATTATGGTTATCTAGTCAATTATCCTTGTATGAAGCTGAGAGATACCTAAAAATTAACACTGAACCAGAACCTCGAGGGGGAATTACTATACATGGATGCCCGATGTCTGTCATTTCATTATTTGATTCTAAATTATGTCATGATACTCCTTGGGGAATCCCTTATGGGGATTCTAAGTGGTGATCAGGTCCCTAGTATGATGATTATGGATAATTTTTACCCTTTTAGGTTTATTTTTTCTTTACCAATTTTAGAGAGAGAGTTGATATGTGTGTTATATGCCTTTACCGATATAGGTGTTTGGATGATGCATCATGAAATGTCACCTTGGAGAGGTATAACTTTTTTTTCAAGGTGGTCAGACCTAGTGGACCTAATTTGAGACTTTATTAGTAGGGAAAGCAGAAGACCTAAAGGTCCTTAGTTGTGACTCAACCCTTGTAGGATGATATTCGGTTTGATGAAGGGAAACTTATGAGTAGGGTTAGACCAGGTTTTTGGATGGATTTTTAGGAAGTGATCTTGGTATTACACTCACTCTACGACCAAATAACATTAGGTTCTTGGGGTTTATGATATAGGTAGGTTGATGCCTTTGGTTTCTGTTAAATCACATTGGGTTCTTGTGTATCGCGGTTTGTTTCAATATGAGAGACTATTCGAGTGTCTGGACCTATTAACTAATGGTTTCACATTTGAAAAATAGATCTCTTAAACTAATTATGTGTGATGGGAAATCATGGAAATAATCATGGAACATGAGAGTTGGTTGATTTTGAAGAGGAGTTTTAATGGATCTTTTGGTTTAATAAGACTAACATGCCATGTGGCACAGTTAGCTTAACCTTGTTATGGATGACTCATGTGATCATGAGTTGGGTAGCAATGGTACACACCTATTGCACATGGTAACATTTAAATTGTAAATTAGTGAGTGTCTAGGTGCGATCCAAGGGCTAATGATTCAATACATACTATGGTAATTATATCACATGAGTTGAAAAAGGTGATAAATATCCCTTCATGGTAGAGGAGACATTAAGGATGGATCAAATGTTATTGCATGACCATGTAGCTGAATCCTAGTCATTTATTTATAGGATGGTGATCATGAATCAGATGAGTAATATTATCCTATCTATGGATCTTAACATACTCTGAGATTGATGTGATCATGTAGAATATCATGGCATTATCTTGAATATGTTGAGAGAGCATTGAAAATACCTTGAGATTTTTTTCTTTTTAAATATCCTTTTGGGTTTTTTGAAGGAACCTAGTGAAGTTGTGCTCGAGGTGGTTTATAATTTAAGACCTATGGTGGGAAATGAACCATTGTACATTTGCGGGTGTTGAAGCTTTTTTTAGTTGAAATCCAATGTTTTCTATGGAAACCATTCTGGGGAAGTGGGAATGAGAGACGTTTTAATTATTCCACATTGGTTCTATATTATGAGTAGTTTGCAAACCCCAATAATTAGTTTTAGTGATGGTTGTAGCTTGGGATTTTGAGATTGATATCAGTTGTGGGATGATGACAAGGGTATTCCTATGACGGTGAGTACCATACTGGTCACAGTTAGAAGTAGTACTTTATGGAAGAGTTCTTAAAACTATAATACCAGGCACAAGATGGTTAAGATAGCATAGTTCTGAAGATACTCAAGATTAGATCATTACATCATTTTCCCATGAAGTCTTCTTGGGGATGAGAAGGGTTATGATTGGAAAATTGTAAGGAAACATGTTTTTTTAAACTTGAAAATTGAGAAGAAATTTTAATTTTTGCTTTTAAATTATTATAAAGGGTAAAATAGTTATTTTATCAAATTAGATGATCTCAAATAACATTTACAACCACTATGTTAGTCCTTGAATATGTGTTTTTACTCTAGGATAGGAGTTTGGAAGAATTATATGTTATTAAAATTTTCATGGAATAATTTTTATTTAATATTTAATTAATAAAATATTAATTTATTCACACACATTCACTTTTAAATATAGATTGAATGGAATGTAGGATTGAGATTCTATATCGTCTATGGAGTCCATAATGGAAAGATTTTCCTTGAAAGGGCATAAACTCATGTCAGGCACTGGGGTTTGGCGCATGCCACTTTTTCTTTTTGTTTTCCTTTTCCTTTTCTTATGTTTATTGTCCTTCTTTTTCTTTATTCTCCCCAAGTTTATTATGCATGTCTTGTGGGATTAACCTTCACATAGACGAGTGACAAAAAAGGAATGGGAGAGAGATATAATGGGGGATAGGAAGGGAGATTCCACCACAGAGCTCAAGAGGAGCTGGATCACTGTGTGGCAGTCGTGGGATGTGGATAAATGTGAAGCTTCAGCGGATTCCACCCAAAGGTTGGTTGTTTTTATGTTTATGTAATAGATCCCCATATATTTACCAATTTCTAGTTTTAAGGGACTATTATGAATACTTATTATCCCTTTAGGTTTGACCTATATCCCTTGGAATAAAAATGGGGGTTTGGACCCATTTGAGGTGTTTACTATTCCGGAATCCCAATCACACAGTGTGTAGTTTAGGAACACATGTCATGTTTTATTCACATTTGAGAGAGATGAACTTTTTAGAAGTACATTCCTTGTATAGGGTATATATTCTATGTACTGGTACAAGGAATTGTTGCGTGCTAATAATTTTTTCTGATTTCTGATGTCCGGTTTATGGGTTTCCAGTACCCGCAACAGATGCATCCAAAACACCACAACCAAGCATACAAAGCATCCAAATCTAAAATTTCAAAAATCAAAGTAGGGCCTCGAGCCGCGCACCATCCATCGTACCACCACCTGTCCGCTCATCTGACTGTACACCAACCCAGGCCATGCCTCGATGCAAGAATCTTCACCAAGCGCCAATCCTTCAACGCGAAATCCAACCTTATGCCACCGGTGAGACTCCGGACCGGCCACTGTCAATCAACATCGAATCGTCGATCGCACATCACCTTTACTGGCATTCCTCGCCGTTGCCGCCATCAACCACCACCAGCACAGAAACTGGTCGGAATCACCATTTTCAAAACAAGAATCAAACATATCATTGAAAATCAACCGAGAAAAACCCCATAGTAGCCACCCCAACTGCCGAAGAAACCCTCACAGATCCTCAGAATACTCAGCCGCCGCAAATCAGGTGATGACCTCCACATGCTGAGAGACCGCTGTAGGACAAAAACCCAGAACCGAGAGAAAACACTTTAATGCTCCGTAGAGTATACCGTTGAACAAACCGGTCTTACGCCCGTAGGTCAGACCAGCAAGGTCAAAGCCGTCAGACCAGCAAGGTCAAAGCCCGAAGCGTTCCGCCACAGCAAGGAGAGCGAATCCCAAGACCGTCACAGAGAACACCCAAGGCATCCGAAGAAGTTCCACCACAGGGATGAGGTGACGACAAGAAAATCTAAGCACTGCCAGCTTCAAATGGATACCGCTAAGATAAAATCATCAACACTAAGAACAAGCAAGCAAAACAAGAAACGAGAATGAAAACCCACCCTCCCTAGGCCACTCCAGATCCGCCATCAACCTCAATGAAAGGAAATCACCTCTGGACAATCTGAGCCCTACACACGAAGAAATCATCGCACCGATCCAACCAATCCGTGGGGAGGAGACGATTCAACGAGAGTCAAACTAGGGCGAGATGGCCAGAGAGGGGAGGAGCGGGCGTACATGGGAGAAATCCTAGCCGCCACGGGAGAGAAAGAAAAGCAGCTCCGAGGGGTATATATTCATGTAAGTTACATGTGAAGACCTTGAGTGGGCTTCATGCCATGTATAATTATGTGGATAGGAAGAATACATGTTCATTTCATGTAAATCACATAGGTAGGTACCCCACATAGGTTATATACTGTGCATGTGGTATAGATGTTGTGTACATGGGTTTTATATTCCATGTCCGACTAAAGTGTGTACCCGGGTGGGGATTTTAGGGTACACACCATGTACCGGGGTATACATTCCATGTACTCCTTTCTTGCTACCCTTTTGATGTGTTTTCATATCTTCACACCTCAGATCTAGAATTGGAAAAATTAATAGTTCATATTGATCATTTTTTCATATAAATCATGATTTTGTAACACTTGGTAGGATTCAAGGATTCCTAAAAGCTTTCTTGGGGTAAATGATATATAATGGATAGGTTCTTCCTACAATAATTGGATTCAGTTATCTCCTATGAGTGAGATAGATTGATTGGGTTTTCAGAAAAACCTAGAGTGATACCCTTGATCTGAGATGGGATATGATTTGTCTCTCTAGTATGATGATCAAATACTATTACTTTTAGGCCAAGAGGCCATAATATCTTTTGAAATAAAGGATCTTGTGTAGGATTAGTCTACCCTATTACTGTTATTGAGGGTCACATATGGGATGTATTTTCTTATATATGAATTTATATAATTCCTTGTAAGATCCCTCTACCTATTTACTCTACCCAAGGATCTCATGTATGATTCCTCTTCCTATGTATACCATTCATAGGATCCTATGTAGGATTCCTATGCATATGTTCAACCTAGAGGATCTTGTGTATGATGACTCTATTTACGCACTTTTTTTGAGGATCCCATACAGGATGCCTTTGGTACTTTACTATTTCTGAGGTTCCCAAGAGGTATTCCTTCACTTATGTATAGAATTTAAGGATCCCAAGTTGGATTCCTATCCAATGATTGACATGGGAGACTTGGTGTGTCCCCTAAATTTTTGAATAACCTTGATCGATTGTGTTGTGGGTGTGGATACAAATGGTGGAAGGTATCACTAGAGAACCCTTCCCAAACTTGTAATCCTATGGGGATGTAATAGTAGTGATGGGTTTAAGAGTTTTTCCACCATCACTCTTTTTTTATGAATTCACATGACTATTATTGATCCAATATGATTACTAGAGGTACTTAATAATATTTGAATGATGAGACTAATGTTATACAATACATGATAGGGATTCCTCGAGGTACTTCATAGGATCTAGCTTCATAGACTTCTGATTGATGTATTGGGATTCCAAAACGTACTTCCTGGGACTCGATTGTTTATCCTACATAATGGATTATTGGAATAAGGGTGTGTCATTAATAATGGGAATTGTGGTATGACACCTACAATGAGTGATAATATGACATTGTTTACCAAGTTTTCTATATATGTTCTCCATGGATTCAAAGAAGATTCCTTGATCTATGGACTTGGGTCCTAGACCTAGTAGTTTAATATTATATAAAGATTGGTATGGATTCAATCTATGGACTTGAAGAGGATTCCTTTTTCAATGTCCTTGGGCCATGGTGCATGTAGGTCTATATTATACTGATCTTGATATGGTTGAGCTCCATATAATAAAATAGGATTCCATAGTCAATGGACCTTGGTCCTAGCCCTCATCGGCCTGATACTTGGTACACATAGTGTATTCCATAGTTGAATTAGTTCCACATTTACAAGATTGTACTTTACTACATAACATACTTTATTTTTAGTGATTGGAGTTGAGTATGGGTGAACCCAAAGCTAGGACATCTATCCCCCTGGTGTGATATAACTCGCTCCGATACATTTACAGTTCTGGTCGAAACAAGTATTGTCCATTGGTATTACGAAAAAAAGGATTAACTTAATGGTATATAACGTGGGTGGTATGAAATACATTTAAATATCCTATTAACAGGATGTCTAATTGATCAACTCTAGTATCTAAGGATCAGCTGTGTATTGGGTTTATTATGATATTTTTTATATATACCTTGTTCATATGCTTATGGTCATTTCTGTTGTCATGTATATAGAAGTACATACATATGTGTGGGTGTATATATATATGTGTGTGATAGATCTAGTATAGGGTCATTCCAACCTACGTTAAAATATATATGTTTGATAAGGATTTCAAACCCAAGGATGAACTGTGTTTTAGTTAATTAATTGATTTATTCTAGTTTTGTCTCATCTAGGATGAGCATATTACATGAGCATGCACTTAGGATAGAAGATTTGTTGGTTCATCATTGGGGTGACCAACTGAGATTATTTTCGACCCATGTATGCTCACCTTAGTGTGGTTTAAGACCTTATTAATTCTTTTAGGCATACCACAAATATATAGATGGATAGGGCCAAGACATAGGTTTTCATGATTGAGTAGAGCCACTCGTATGGATTCTCATGATCGGCTGGAGTAGTTTGAAAGTGTTTTGGAGATTGATTATGTGTTTTATCATTGAGTTAGTAGTAAAGGCATTTATTTTATTTGTAATTATTTTATGTCTATACATGTGATCGGACCAATGGGAGATCAGATGTTGTATGTATGACATGGTCATTCATGCCTTTATGATATATCCTTTATTACTATCTTGTTTATGTTTACTACTTACTCATTTTATTTATTTACTAATTTGACGATATCTAGTTATTCACACTATTTTTTACTCTGATTTGTGGGAAAAGTCTCTCCATGGACACACATAGGGCCTCACTACTAGTCAGAAGCCTCTGGAATATGAAGAAAAATGATTGAGACCTTATGAAGAACTGGATCAGAGAACTATTTTAGTAGAATCCAATTTTCGAAGTTACATTTAGAAACACATGGTATCCATCCTCAAACACAAAAGGATTATATTATTGGTCCACATAGGACTTATGATGACTTTGTACAGTCTCCATATACTCCTATATGACCTACACTTTCTCTATTTTAGCTTTCATTAACTCTAGGCCCATGAGTATTGACTCTCCTGGGTTAGTACAATATAGTGGGGACCTATAGAGTCTCTGGTGAAACGCCTTGAATGGTGTCATAATGATGGTGGAATGGTGTATATTATTGTATATAAACTCTATCAATGGTAGTTTATCCTCCCAAGTATGATAAAATTCCAACATGCAAGCCTACAACATGGCCTCTATATCATGAATGGTATGCTTTGTTTAGCCTTCATTCTGGGGATGAAATGTTGTGTTCAAACACAATTAAGTACCAAAGGCATCTTACAATCCTCTCCATAATCACAAATTGGTGTAAGAATCACATTCTGAAATGATTTCCAAGGTAACTCAAAGAGATGATGTAAGTCCCCGGCCATAAACATTACATAATCTTGAAATAAGTTAATAATTGACATTGAGTATCTTTTCAGGTTTAGATTTTTAGAGAATTAGGCCATAAATTTTAAATAACAACTTGAATATAAAAATTAAACACTTATACTCACTGTACATTTTTTTTCATAAAATAAAAAACTATTTAAAACAAAACATGACATCATTCCATGTTTTAACAACATAAATTTTCCTTAATCTCATCCTTGAATCTATTATTCATTATGTCCTATGAAAAAACATTTCAAAACATGGGATGAGAATAAAAATCTTAGTAATAAATACATAAAGAAGGAAAACTCTTAGTTTTTCAAAACAACATGTAAACCATGAATACTTTATCATAAATTAATATTTTTCATCTTAAAGAAGTAGCAAAAACACTTCACTGAAAATAAGCTCATTGCTTACACTTTTTGTAAACAAAATATTACCATAAATCCCATATAAAAGAACATATAACATATAAATTTTACATGAGTCACAAGAAATACTTAAATGGAATAAATATATGGTTGACTTCCTCACATATCACTAAATAGAATACCCATACAGTTGACTTCTATACCCAATGCATTGGAGGTTATAATGTAACTACCCATTCTTGGTTTATCACAGAACCACCCTTAATTTGTTTTATCACGTAACCACCCTTCATAGGTTTATTGCGCAACAACCCATCAAATGTCCAAGTACCATTACATAATCATAACACATAAAATATTGAAAATATCAACATTTTATTAATAAAATTTAATTTTCAATCACAAGATAACATTTCAAGCTATTGAAATACTCAATCCACTTCAAAAACCATTTCCAATACCAAAACACTGAAAAATGGAATAAGGGATTTCTTTTCCTTTAAAAACATTAATCCCTATATAGGAATCCAAATAACGATTAGAGTGGTGGAGATGTAATTATCACCACATATGTTAAAAACATTCCTTTGGTTGTTTAGTAAAACATTTCGTAGAAAAAATATTCCATTTTAATTAAATTAAAGTTAAAATGGTTTTATTATAAACCATATAAAAGAAGGAGGTATATATTATCAAAATATGCCTCAATGAAAGGAGATTGAGATAGAGTCCCTTACCTCGTGTCCGACTTGACTCGTTCATTCTTTAATTTCTTGAATAATAAACTTAAGATAATTTCTACTTGATTCAGAACATTTTTCAATTTTATTATTCCTTTTATATCACTTATTACCAAGTTATAAAAATTACATAATTATTTAAGTTAATATCAGTCGTTTTGTCGATATTGGGTATTTGAGTCGAAAATGATTTTATAATAATTAAAATTTGTCCATGTGGTAAAAATTACATTATCTCTATAATATTATTCATATATATATGATATATATCCAATATATATGTATTTATAATATTCCATAACATTTGGAGATAAGAAATTAAATGCACCATTCATGGAGACGGTAGACCATACATACGCATGAACACTACTTTCATTTATATTTCATTTTTTTATTGAAATTTATATTTATATTTTATTTTATAAAATTACAATATAAGTTAAAGTGGTAAGAACATACATGAGGTGGGATCCAAGACCAAAAACTAGATATAAAATTTGAATTTCAAAAGACAAACACCAACCCTGAGGTGGCCTCGAACCATGAGGTACCCTTGTCAGCCAGTCACGTCGTCATCCATCCACCATTATCATTAGTTAAACTACATAATCATCATAATCCATCCCCAATGGAACCACACCACCAGAGTTCATCCCAAAATTCCATAGTTGCTTCATTAATTCAATCCTTTATATGTTCCATGTATGGAATGAACGAATCATATCACTTTGATGGGATGGTAGTATGTGCTTCCTCATATGAAATTATCGTGTTCAAACATCATGAAAAGAATAAAGGTATGTTGTAAATAATAATTGTAAAATAATAAAGAAAATTTAAACATAATATATATCATAAAAATAAAGTTCCATCATAATGGCCACCATGAGAGGCGGTATGAGATAACTGAACAATCATCATTTCGTGAGGCAGTAGTTCGCCGTCCATATAAATAGTATGTTCTAAATCCATTAGATGGAGGTGTTTGTAAGTTTAGTAAGAATAATTATCATAAAAACATACCAGTATATTTATGATAATGGGTTTGTTATGTAATATAAGAATAATAATATCATCGGGGGTGAAGAATTAGAATATTGGAAAGGAACTTTAGAGAAGACGCTACCACTTAAAACGGGCAACTCCCTTTGATTTGAGCTAAAAGGATTTCTTGAATTTCCTTCTGCCTAAGGTAAGACTTCTAGAAGGAAGATAGGTATTTTATTATCTTATTGGATAAAATTTTGGACTATCCAAGGGTGTTTAGAGGTGTTTGTAAGGGGTTAGAGGTGGGGGCTTTTTATAAGAGGGAGGAGGGGTACTTTAGGAATGTCTTGAATGATTATTTTATTATAAACTAAATTTAGATTTTCATAAGGTAAAAAACTCATGTAATTAGAATATAATATGATTATTGTTCTAAATAATCTAAAAAATATGTTTTAGACAAGTTTTGGTTTAAAATTTAACCTTATCATTTAGCATTAACCCTTAGTTAACTATTTAAACTCTTACCATGTCCTCTTGTGTATTCATACTATATGGTTAATACAATTACCATAAAATGTCAATCGAAACTCAATTGGATCATTGATAAAATTTCAAAATTATTTAAGTCATTTCGCCAAATCTTAGATTTTTAGGACTATTAAATCATTTAATAAAATAGTATTATTTTAAAAACCCATTTATGTCAATTTTTATACTATTCATATCATGTCTTTTTAAAAATCCATAACAACATTATTATTTAAAGTAAAATTAATAAATTAAAATATAACAAGTCATAATGATCCATAAAATTTGTGGATGGCATAAAAAGTTTCAAAATAAATTTATTTTAATATTTATAATCTCATTTATTTAAATCTTTCATTAATAAGGTACTCACTACATCATCATTGTGTCATACATATATTTATTTATTTGATGTCTAAAAATTATAAATAAAATACCATGATGTAAGAAATATTTTTATATTTATAATTACTATTTATTGTCTAAATTAAAACTTATATAATCCCATATAAAAAATATTTTACAAAAATATTCACGTTTAGGTTATATTTTCCTTAAAATTAAATTACAAGTAATTAAATGACATTTTCACACACAAGTGGCTCCATGGGGCCCCAAAATAGAACCAAGGATACCAATGGTCTTAAATATCTCATCCAATATGGTTGGGACATGTTTCAGGATAATTTAAGAATATTATAATATCATTATTTTTACCCTTATTTACCAGATTTACCCTTTAACCATGGTAAATAAAATATTTTCTAAAGTTACTATTCATAATGTATAAAAATAAAAGATACCTATTTACACAATTTTTACCTCTTGATTAAAAATATGGAATCCATTTTTCCAAATTTAAAACACATAATTTTCAGAAATTAATTTAAAATTAATTCCCATTGTCAAAACCAAAAAGCGTGTTTTAAAAAAGTAAAAACTACCAAAAGATTGACATGCGTTTATGTCCAATTTCAATGTGAAATTACTTAAAATAACCAAAATTATATTAAATGATAAAAATAAAATCCAATTAAACTTTAAAACCAATAAAAAGTATAATCTAACTATATAAATATATTATATTTAAAGGCAGTTTTGAATTAAAATGTAGTATTTTTCACTATTCATTAAAAATGAACTTTAGCAGAAAAATACCAAAATTTCATCCAAAGTAAATTTTGATGTTACTATTATATATAATAATTTTATTTTGTAAAATAAAACATATAAAGGTTTCAAAAAATATATTTAAAAAGGGTTCGTCTTCAAAAGGCGCTAAAGCTGCATTTTTAGAAAAATACTTCTTTTTTCAGAAAAAATGAATTTATTCTTATATCATATCTTGAAAACATATAAGATGAATTTAAAATAGTACACTGAATACATATCATATATTTTTCATTAAATAAAAATACATAAAGTGTGATATGAAAACACAATTATTCTCTTTTAAATAGGTTTTCATAAAAACACATCTATTATATTCAATTGGTTTTTATTTCCATTACTTATAAATTTGGTAATAAATGAATCATAATTTAAACGTGTGTAAACCATATTTCAAAATTTGTTTGATACTATTCATTCCTTCCATTCCAATATCTAGGCGTTAAATACCATTTACAATTATAATATTATTATTGTATTATATTTCAGTGTAACTCAAAGTTGTGCGCAACGTAAGATTTAGGAGAATCTCGATGTTGCGTGTCGAGTATGCTATCGGAAGAAGTGTCCACTTTAACATAAAATTAATATCTAATTCATAAGTTTTAATATCGAAAGAAGTGTCCCCAATCTTTCTACTGAACTCTGCTCTCGTATAGCTAGGAAGTGGGATGACATGGTGAGTCAGTATACTATCATCAATATGGTATCATTACCTATAAATATTAGTGGTAACCATAGTATTAATTCCATATATATCCCATACCACTTCCACTCTGGAACCTCAAGGTGTTGACCTAAACCCATTGGAACTTGGTTCTCAACCTTCACCTATTGAAAAGTGATGTATCGAAAGGAAAACTATGTTACATATTTCTTCATTTATGGCCATAAAAACATATTCCCGAGTTCTTGTTACATAGTTTTTACACCACATACATCAAGAAGGATCCAAGACCAAAAATTGAAGATCATTTGTCACATGGTTCAACTCATGAGGTCTCAAGTTTCGGGACCCATAGGTAGTCACTACCTACCTCTTCATCAGTCCACATCCAAGATTGATCCCCTAGGCATTATAGAACACTATATACTTGGAAGAAATCTCTAGAAATCCCAATATGGGTTCACTCATCAATAACTTCCTCAACTCTAGAAAATCCTATTGGAACCTCTCTATCCAAAAAAAGGTTTCCCCTTTCGGGTTAAAGTAGTAAAAGGCACCACCATCCTTGAGAAATCATGCATGAATCTCCTATAATATCCTTCCAATCCAAGTAATCTCCAATCCTCTATCACAATCTTTGGTGGATCCCAATCTAACACTACCTCAACCATCACCGGGTCCACTGTTGCACCATCAACTGAGATGATGTGTCATAGAAAGTGGACCTCCTAAATCCAAAAATGAAACTTATAGAGCTTCCCTTAAATATGGTTCTCTTGGAGTATATCTAGGACCATCCTCAAGTGTCTCACATGATTCTCTGTGGATGTCGTGTACAATAATATGTCATCAATAAAGACCACTATAAACCAATATATGAAAGGATAAAAGTTTCATTTAATGAGTCCCATGAACATTGTTTGGAAATTCATCGTGCAGAAAGGTATCACCAGGTACTCATGGTGACCATAGAGAAATTTGAATACTATATTTGTTATATTCTTATCATGTACTCTTAGTTTGGGATATCCTAATCCGAGGTCAATTTTTGAGAACCATCACACCCCTCACCACCAATCGAAGAGGTCATTTATTGTCATTAGTGGATACTTATTATTGACATTAAAATAGTTCATGTTCAAAAAATCCGCACAAAACCTCATTTTTCTATCTTCCTTTTTGGTGAAAAAACATTGGGGCTTCCCCAGGGAAAATAACGGGTCTCACGAAGACCTTCCTCTAAAATTCCTTCAACTATAACCTCAGCTCATGAAGCTCTACTTGAGTCATTAAATAAGATGGACTAATATTGGGGCCATCCTAGGGTGTAAGGTAAGCCATTAATATCTTTATAAAATATATCCTCATAATCCACCACCATAACAAGAAATTGGTAGCCCATAACATCCACTGCTCCAAGAGTGATTCTATCCAATTGGTGAGTAATACGCTACACTATCCAATGTATGAATTGTACTACTCTTCTTGAGATTTATTTTCACCCATAAAGGGAAAACTTAATTTGTCCCCATGTATACACCAAATCCTTTTCCTGAAATAGTTAATATAGGCATGGACATTGGATAACCAGTCCATACCTTATATGACATCATAATGCCTCATCACTGATATACATATATCACATAAGAACATTTGTCCTTTAAGCATCAGGTCACACAATCGGTAGATGTGTATAATTGTTGAGTCACTTCTAGTCGGAGTCTCCAAGCATAATGGTCAAGATAAAGGGTCAACCTGAGTATCTAAGTTGAAAACAAGAGAAGTTTCAAGAAAGGAGTAGATCACCAGCATTTATATAAATACTAAAGATAATGTAGAGTAGAAACATGTCATACCACTAATAATCCCTAGAGCCTTTGGGTAATTGGACTCCACTACCTACAACTATCCTCACCCCTTTCAACTAGCTCATGAAGTCTGGAGTAGACCACATGGGTGTGGAAGTGGAAATATATCAAACCACTTTGAACCTCCTACCACCCTACCCTCTCCTTTTCAATGTCTATCACCCTGTATACCTCCCTACTAATGCCTCTAATTCTATCTAGGAGATCACTTAAACCACTACCTTCCAATTGTATGATAGTTCAGATAATATAGTGTAATATTTCCTTGATTGTTACATGAGAAGCATAATATCTCCCTTGGATGAATCCATGCAAAGATAACTAAACCATAGATCCTCTATCTAGGGATTGTCTCCTAAAGCTTCTGGTATTCACTAATCCCTATGATTTCTATCTGCTACCTACTACTAAGGTCTTAGATCCTAGGAGCCCACTACCAGCACCAAAAGAGGGAGTCTACTTTTCCAAGAATCTATCCACCAATAAGGATTACTCAATCACTATACCATGAGTGGGAATATAGATATATATCATTGAAGCCCTAATATTTAGGCATAATACCTTCTCAATGATTTTTTCTATAAATAATGAATATTTCACCATATCCATGGAGTATCGTGAGGGAGTAGTAAACAACCTTGAGTACTCTTCCACGGTCAAACATCCCTACCATAAATGTGGAAGATTTTGGATGCACTCTAATTATAATCTGGACATATATAAATCCTCCATAAAGGGACACTTTAAATCTTACCCAAAGAGAGTAGACTCGTTATGAGAATGTGTCACCAAACTCAACCATTTCCCACTGGATCCATAAATAATACTTGATTTAAGGAATTACATCTAATAAATAGGTGTCCTCATGAGGCGGAAAACTCAGGTGACTACCTATATCCAGTCCTCAGCTACCTAAGGTTTTATCTCACCAAAAAACATGGGAGGTCATAGCCTTTGGAACTCATATAGGGTAATAATACTGAATGCATCCTCAATCAGTACTATCATCTATGACTAATGATCTATGGATGGCGTCATAACTAGAAAAATACCTAGGGGTACCAATTATTATTCAATCCCCTATACTGAATCCTTTTCACTTGAAATATCATTAATATAATCACACAGTAGAATCCATGATGGTTATCTTCATGGAGGAATACTAAAATAAACAAGATACCCCACCGTTAATGAGTGTACCTAGGGACATAATTCAAGAAGGACATAGAAGCCACAATCCATTCTTATATGATGCATGTACCAATGTTTCTCCCAAAAAATTATTCCTATTTGTATTGATTCATGAAGTAGGTTATAAAAGTCCTAGTGAATGGATATGTTGATAAACACACCAACACCAAATTCCCTAGCTTAAAATCCAAACCTGAATCACTTTAACAATATTTCCATAAATTTCAAACTGACCTCACTACTGGACACAAATATATGCTCTGGTCCTAAGGTATAACATATATGATACCAATTTATCATGAATCAACCAACTGGGGACTTTTTGGCCAATGATAAGTTTAGTTTGACTACCCCATACCCCCTACAATAGTCCAAGGTCTGGAAACTAGCATTGAGTAAGAATATCCGACACATGGGAGGCATTATTTTAATGTACCTATACAAATGAACACATATCCAATCCCATAAAATGTTGAAATGTAAAAAAATTCATACTAATGAATGCATACATATACGATCCCATAATTAGAGTATGAAAATAAAGTATTGAAAATGTTAATGTTCTTATTACAAGACCACAAAAAAAGTTTCAATCCTTCTCAGATGTAATGGACTACCAGAAAATGAAACATTGGTGTACACCTTAGTAGGTCTATCCAAATATAAGATCTCCTTACTCATGTTTCTCATTGGATACCTTAAAAGGGTCTGTCATCTTCATAATACATGAAAAATGTGATAAAATCTCATAAATGGGTGAGTGTAACAATACCCATTAGGACACCATGAGATCACTAAGAATAAAACATGAAGAGAAGTCAGCTCAAGAAAAGATATGTCAACAAGATAAGAGATATAAACATATAAATACACTCATAATTGAAAAACAGTACCAAATGGTCGCAACTAATACTTCTAGCTATAGTATACTGCATAAGGATTTAAGGTAACACTTGTTCTAGGAGTACTAACTCCACAATCCATGTTATCACTAATGATGCTCCTCCAAGAGGGTATGATCATTATGCCCTTCCTGAGAAGTGCCTAGTGAATATCTAAATATCTCATAATTCAAGTAAGGTATAAAACCCATGGACACTGGGAGACACCAAGAACACTACTTTATTGGAATTATTAATATGGGATAGATTCCCTATACATAGTGTTCATGCCAATACCATGAAGCCCACCTTGAAATGATGAAGGATCCCACCTTGGCCCCACAGGGAAAACATTATCCAAAACTTAACCTGTTGAGGGGATCACATTCCTTTGCTAAGGGAGTAATTACATACTCAACCATCATGGTAAGGTAACAAGGAATCACACTCAACTGATCCTAGTCTAAAATGAGGAAATGAAGGGTTCCAAACACCCTTATTGGGAGTACATGAAGTATAATAGGGGTACACAATGTCTCTTAATAACCAATGGTATGAACATGTATTGTCATATCACATAGATTTTAAATCTTAAAATACATGATGTGTCCTCTCAGTGTACCAAATGTTTAAAGGTATCCATTACTCTGTATGTTCAATCTTTTTTCCCCTGTACCCTTGGAAATATTAAAATAAATGGCTCAACCTCTGTACTTTGGCTAGGAATGAGTAAAAAACTTATTCTGTGTAATAAAATTGTTTCTGTGTATCCTATAGGATACACGACATTCCACCAAGTCAGGTCACATGGTGTTTGGTAGGGACTATATTATGTGTGATCCTTATCTCCCCATGGAAACCCTAAAACCATATTCAGGACCCCACATGGTGTGTAACTCCATATTAAATTCTGTGTAATGTGGGATTTTCATAAAATTTTGGTTCCTTCTATAAATCATGTTCCCATTCTTCCGAACTTGTATTAGACTATGAATCATATAGATAATTTTGGTTCTACTTTAACCAAGCATTATTGTCACTGAAGATCTAATTTTGGTCTTCCAACTCGATTGGAAAACTATCCATTACCTCACACTATTGTCGGTCATATAATCAAGAATAATAGAAACCACTAGTCCCTTTAAATCACGTTTTACCATCCTCCATCATCGTCAAACCTCAATCACATCCTTATTCATGAACCGTACCCACGATATTGATCTATTCCATTGAATAATGGTTACGAAACTATCAAATACGGGGTATTCATTGACCCAAAAGCTAAAGGAATTTTCCATGATGAACGTATGAAGAAATGGGGGATAAATCCATGAAAAAATAAGGAATAATGAACCACGGTCATGTTCATATCGACCTAGATCCATTTAAATTAAAACAATGAATGAATTATCCAACAATTAATCAATCAAACATAAAATAAAACATTTGTTGATTCATGAATCAATTAATGTTGGTGGAATTTATCCAAGTTTAACATGGGATAAAATAAAATGATGAATCCATAAAAAATATCCTACCTTGAGTTTGTATCAATCACTGATGAATAATGATTTTTCATCATAGCCTTTGGCGAAATCCATGAACTCCATTGGCACAAATGATCCCCATATTATTGATCTAATCCTCTAATCTACTATTGTCTTCCAATGATCTCCAATGGATCCTATATATATCTCTATGGTTATATGGATAACAAAAATATTTACCCTTAACTAGATATTTATAGAGGAGGGATTTAGATCATGGAAGTTTTCAAATAAATAAATAAAATAAATAAATAAATAAATATATTTATTTTTCCATAGTCGTGCATAACCCAAGAGTCTGATGCGCTCTAAGTTTATATCATTCCTAGTGTAAAAACCATTATATAAACTCAATGAAGACTTCATATTTATTATTTGATCCTTTATTTGGGATTTATTTTACTCTTTTAGGAAAACTACATGTATTGATATTCAATATATTGAATATTTTTAAAATATCAATTCTGAAATCCCCAGGCCTTGGAATCTAATTTAATATCAATACGTGGATACCAAAATATTACTAGATATATATAAAAAATAATAATGGAAAAAACCAAGACATTTCAAATTACATTGAGCATCATTGGTTTTATCAATTATACCTCGTGGTTCTATAACTGCATTTGGTTTCCATAAACATGAGTGATTTAATTATTTTAAATATGTTTTTGTTAAAGATTAAATTATTTTTATTATTAATGATGAATTAGTGATAGTAATATCTTGAGTTTTATTCGGTATCAACGTGAAAGAAGGGGATTTAAATTAAAAATGAAAAAAATCCAATCTTTAAAATAATTGTGGACACAAGGTGTTTGATGAAATGTCAAAAGATATTTTGTTATGAAATAATTGAAATTGTTTCTATAAATGATTTATGATGAGGTTTAAATATTTAATCTTAGGTGTTTATTATTTTATTCAAATATCAAGATTTTTTGATTAATATCTATGTTATAGAAGAATCATTATCACAGTAGGTGGTCTCAAAACTCTAAGGTGCATTTTATTATTACCAATGATGATCTACACACATCCTTTCAAACTAACCCTCACATTTGACCTTTAGTTAACAAGTTTTTACTTAGATTTCCTTTAATCACCAAATTTGAGTCTATTCATTGAACTTCTATTTAGTCAAACACTCTCATCACATAGAAATGTCTCTAATTCAAAAAAGTGAACTAAAAATATATAAATATTCTTAAAAACAAAATCTATAAATATATTAAGTTGTTAAAATATTTTTATATTCATTTTTATTCAAACGATTCATTTTTTTATTAATTTTATAATTTTTTTTAATTTTAATAGTAATTTTCTTTTTTTTATCGTAATGGACAGAAGTTGGATGTATGATTCCTTGGAAAAAAATGTTGGATGTATGGTTCTGATTAGATATCAAACAAGTTTCAAATTTTATTGGATTTTTTTAGAATATGAATTTAATAATGATTCTAATGGAGAGATTATTTTAAACACCTATTATTATTATTTTTTAATTCCATGCTTAATTCATAAATTTCTGAGTTACCAAATGAAAAAATTTGGTTTCCAAACAATCTATTTTTTCTAGTAAAATAGAGAGAAAAATAAAGAGTGGGATGTTGATGAAATCATTTAAAGGAATGGAATAGAAAATTTAATATTTTATTGGATTAAATTTATTCATCATTGTGAGAGTGAAATTATTCCAATATAAGAATACATAATAACTTTTGTGTTAAAGAACACTTTTATATCCTTTGTTTTGAAAATAATAATACAGTTGATATAAGTTTGATTTATGTTTATTTTTTTGAGTTTTTTTTGTGTAGATTTAATTTTAAATGCTTTAATGTTCAGTAAATTGAATAAAAATTTATGTTTTGGTACTTATTTAAGATACACTAAACTACATTATTTGGACATTACATTGATATGATAATTTGAAATGTTAAACTCATCAGACAATAGATTCTAAATCTACATTCATCAAAAGATGTATCATTGAATCTGATGTTATTGAAACCATACTCAAAGATCTCATATTTTGGTCATTTTTCACGAGATCATATATAAATTAGACTCTGGGCTTCATGGAGTGGAAGATTAAAAAATGTTAACAAATTATAAGATTTTATGATCTTTTATTTGTTTTGAATTTTTCATTGTCTTGATACTTTTATCACTTCCATAAATAATTTTTCTTTCAATGATTTTTTCTAAGATACACAATTATGTGATGTTTCATTATAAGGATCATGGATTTTTATCTTGGAATTGTTCTTTGTATGATCCTACATGATTGAGGAGATTTCCAGATATGATCATTTGCTTAGTATGATCCATCACGATCGATAATTTTTTTTGGTAGAAAGATGAATTGTCCAAACCCTCATGTTTGATGAAGACTTAGTGCATACTTACAACTAATCATCAGAATGAAGAGATTCTTGGGTCTGGAGATAACTATGATTTTGATCAGATTATAATTGAAGATATTTTGGGTTTAGAATCTATTAAAATACAAAATTTCTATATTCATGTAAGATATGGGTGCGTAAAGGTATACCTAGGATCGAGTTTACAAATCCACATACGACATTGGATAAAAGAGAAGGGTTCTGTTGATTAGAATTAGATTGGTAATAATATCATTTAGGGGTTTCTGTATGATTATCTCGAGAACAATATATTGTTTCTATATTTCCTTGTAATTTTATTTTTCATTGAATTATTTCATTTATCAGATATTGTCTAATTCTTTATAGGTTTATTATTTCCATTGCATTTGTTATGTAATAAAATTATTTAATCTGACAGTTGATAAATTGATCAGAAATTTTATTGTCTGATCAACTAAAAATTTGAGTGGGACAAATAATTTTAAGTCTAATTTGTACAAAAATACACCCACTCATTTACTATAATTTCTACCTTTACTTGGATAAAATTTGGTATAAGTGCCTAAATCTACCCGTCTCTAGATATTTTTTAGTATCAAAATTTGTTTTTTATTGTTTCTTTGATTTGTGGAACTTATAAAAATTTTACTTAACACTAATATATAATATAATAATGGTCTATTATTTATGTGACATAGTGAGTAAAAAGGTATATATCTTTTATTGTTAAGAGAATGTTTCTTGGGTTTGGAGGGCTTCAAAGACATTCAGGTGGTTTTCTATAGAACCTAGGTTGTGTACTACATACTGGACACATTCACATCATGAACTCGATACACAATGTGAATCCATTTTCGAGAATATTTCAAGATCCTTGTTCATAACATGAAATATTACAATATATGAAACCATTTCACATTGTGAAAATGTTGATTTGGGTAATTTAAGCTGTGGTGATTCCATTTTAATCATGAAATGAAATCATGGAATATATGATGTGAATTAGGGACTCACGATGTGAATCTATCATGAACATTATTTTTTATCACACTAAACACCCGAATCTTATCCATTTTTTTAAGGATTCTCTCTCAAACCCTAGGATCTACCAGGGATATTTTGGGTGATCTCTATCCTTTTGGGTCACTCTATTCGACGTTCAATCTCCAACATGGTTGTGCCTCTTATCTCCAGGTAAGTGGTCTTTCTACTTCTTTATTACCATTGGTCAAGGTAGTGGATTTGGCCACATTTTCTCATTTGATTGAGACTAGTCTATGTATTATATCTATCCATTGTAGTTTCCCCATGTGTTGCCCTTTAGAGGCTGATCTTCTTTTTTTCAATTTTGGTTTCTGACGGGGACTAGGTTTCCTCTATTCTTGAGGTAGTTGACTCTATGAAAAGGTTCTAATTCTTGAATTGATATATTTTTTTTATAAATTACTTTGGTTTATTAAATGAAAATTTATTATTTGTTATTGTAATGTAATTTTTTGAAGGGATGCATATTTTTTAAAGGGTTTTTCTTTTTAAATGGATTTCCGTACACCATGTTTTTTTAAATTCATTAAATGGTGGGTTTGGTTTTAAAATGGGTTTTCAAGACCAGGAGAAGAATGTATTTGATGTGATTTTTTTATTAAAATTGATTAGGGTTTTAAATGGATTTTGAGAAACAAAGAACATTTCATAACCTTTGGTTCATTGGGGAATATACTTGGAACTCTTTGTGTGTATAATTACACAAGTGATTTTATTTCACTTTTGTGTCTAATTCCACTAGAGGTTATATTGGTTGGATTAACCACCAGTTTTGATTGGGGATATTATTTTTCTTCTAGAAGGTATTCTTATATGTTAAATCCCAAACAAAACTTCTGGACATTTACAGTTGATTTATCAAAAAGTTGGATTATTTCATGGTAATTTATCACATGCTTATCTTATGGTGTATCCATGATTGGGTTTTCCCATGCTTACTTGTTTTCCTCTATACTAGAAATATTATTGAATTTCATGAATATGGTATGATTTTTTGATAACTAATGGAATTTTTTAAAAAATAGTTTTTTAAATTCATTGTAAATTTGATTTGTTTTAGATATAGAGATAATGAATGTTGATTTTAGAACATGTATATATATTCTATGGTGTAATCCTACTAGGAATTTTTCTCACACTCTAAATTTTAATTTGGGTAGTTTTAGATATTTTTTTGTAGGAATCAAGTCAAAGGTAGGGAATTATATAGCATGTCAATTTCTCTTGTTGTTGTTTCTTCATAGTGGTATGGTTTGGTAGAGATAGATGGTCACGCAGGGACTTGTTTAGTCTCGTCATGTTTTATCTTTATGTTGTTTCCAGTTTGGCATTGATTTATATGTCTCATGGATATGTACTCTGATTTATTATTTGTTTTTATTTTATGTTCTTCAGTTATATATGAGACATATTTCATTCTTTTATACTTCACCATGTGGAATACCATCTTAGGTGACTTGTTTAGTTGACCCAGGTGGGTTCTTTAAAAATTGGTATCAAAGGGAATACCCAACCTGAAGTGTTGTGACACTTCTTGGGTTTGGTTTGATGTCTTTAGTAGATCTGAGTTAGGAATTTTAGAATTTGTATAGTAAGTGTGGGAGGGGGCCTAGCCACCTCATTTCCTTTACTGAACCCATGATACCATGGGTGGTCATATATTTTTTCCAAGCTTGTGTCTTGGTGTTTTAGATTATTTAAATAAACTAGATGTTGGGTTTATTTAAATAGACTTTTTTAATTTCTTTTTATTTATATTTTGTTCATAAAATCATTAGTTACTTTAAATTATTTTCATTTAAAGGCATTTATATAGATACTTGGAGTTGATCTTATGATTTTGGAAATTTATCTAAAGTTTATAACTTACTGTCTTGTGTTCATTAGAGAATGCCTATATGAAGAGATCTTCTAAATTCAATAGAGGATTCTACGAGATAGGCTCTATTTTAAAATCCTCTAGTACACCCATATTTGGTGGAAGCTATAATCTACACTATTCAAAATTTGGGTCAAGCGGGTGTCGAGAAACGAGGATGGGTAGTCAATCACGGATCCAAATTTACTAAGAAGAATCCACCCATATTTTGTGGTCAAAATAAACCGAGGATTCAGAGGAATGTATTCAGATTATTGATAGGATATTTAACTTTCTGAATACTTATAATGGATATAAGGTGAGATTTTCTATGTATATGGTTTAGGAACTAAGAAGAAGATGATGGGGATCTATTTTTATAACAAATATTCACGAAGATCTCACATGGGATTCCTTCAAGAATTTATTTAATGAAAATTTTTCTCTTAAGATGTTATGTTTGGAAAATACCCATGATTTTATAACCTTATAGGAAGGGGAACATATTTTTTTGGAGTATTCCACTCACTTTACTAAGTTGGCACACTTAGCACCAGAGATTATTACCAATGAATACCTAAAATCTTAGAGATTTAAGATGAGCCTTGGGTTGATATTCGATCAATACTAGTTCTCACATTCCTTATAAAATTCATGGAATTGGTCAATAAATTATCTATATAATAAGAATATATATATGGTAGAATATTTTTTAGTGGAGCATAGGTTGGTGAAAAGTTAGCTAGGGTGTGTCTTCTAGCAAGAAAAGGAAGCATAAAGGTCGAAAGTTTTCCTCAAGACCAGTTTCAAGGACTTCATTATAAAAATAATATTTTTTTCAATCAGTGTGGATGTTCTGCTCAAACCAAGACAAATTTAATGGAGGTTCCCAAGAATTTTCAACATTGTAGAAAATATATCCATCTAATGTGTTACTATTGAAGAATGTTCGAAGGTAGTAAGGATGGATCCATTCACACCAAGGGTTCTCAGGTTTGTTATGATGCTTCCCAAGATGGTGGGTCTTATCCTCTGGCCAAGTTGGATGTCCATGTGGCTAATAATTCTTAGGGAGGAGCTAAGACTAGATGTATTAATGTGATAAATTATGCACTAGAAGAATCTGAATCAAGGTCAGCTTATGTTATAGGTACGATGTTTATTTTGTCTTCTATAGTGCTAGATTTTTATGATTAGGTACTATTAATTATTTTATATCTTTGATGTTATTTTAGGTATTGGTATTATTTTTAGAGGTTATTTCATTCGTGTTGGATTGTTTCATTCCTTTGGGAAAGAGTTTTGAACATTGTTTTAAATGTCCCATTTGTTGTCTGTCGATAGTCAACATTGAGGTGCTGTGGGACTTCCTAGATCTTGATCTTGATATCTTTGACATGGTTATTGAAATATATTGGGTTATTAGAAATATAGAAAAAATTAACTATTATTATCATCGAGTTTCTTTTATCTCATAATGGATTCACTCATGTATTTCAGGTATAGGGTGAGTCTTGGTTAGGGAGAGTGGGGCCTATTGTTCCTTATGTTGGTGTGATCTCATATTATTTTTTTGAGATGTTCCTATCTTACATAGATCCTTATTTGGGAAACCCACTTCCTATGGTGGTGTGTACGTTCTTGGATGTCGTCTCATATTATTTTTATTGTTTAATTTTATAGAGAGTGGTTGAGTTTACCATTGACCAACTACTTGCTGTGATTCCATTTTCTATGCCATCTTATTTTATAGAACCCCATGAGTTATAGGAACATAAGTTTCAGCTTACATACCTCGAAGCTAAGGAATTTATTCATCCTAGAGTATCACCATGGTAATCAACTATCAACTTTTATAAGAAAACGGGAAAAAAACTTGGATTATGTATTAATTATTGAATGTTAAACTGGGTGACTGTTAAGGAAAAGTATCCCCTTCCCAAGATTAAAAATATTTTTGATAAACTCAAAGGGGAACTTTTTTTTTCAAAGATTGACCATTTATAGGGGTAACAAGAGTTGATATTTCAAGAAGAGGGTATGCCTAAGATAGTGTTTAGGATTTAGTATGATCATTTTGAGTTTCTAGTTATTCCATTCGATATTAGTAATTATCTAGTGGAATTTATGGATTTGATGAACAAGTTTTTTCATCTATTCTTGGACTATTTTGTTTTTTGTTCATGGGTAATATTTTGGTATACTATAAGTCTATGGAGGAGAACATGGACGATTTGGATATCATTCTTAGACCCTTGAGGGAACATCATTTGTATGGTAATATTTCCAAGTGTGAATTAAGGATTCAAGAAGTAACGTATTTGGGGAAATTTATATCTGATAGGGGAATCTCAGTAGTTACTGAAAAGATATTGGAGGTAATTTACTTAGAGAACATTAGAAATTTGTTTGATATCTAGAGTTTCTTTAGGTTATCTAGTTACTATAGGCAGTTTGTTTATTAATTTTACTTATCTTTCATATCCAATGATAACTTTAACCTGTAAGGGTGTAATGTTATAATGTGAGAATAGATGTCAAAGTTCATTTGGTGAACTAAATTTAAGGTTTAATTACACTCCAATTTTTATTTTTCAATAACCAGGTTTGGGTTTTGTTTTATTCTATGATGATTTTGTAATGATTTTGTGGTGTTTATTGATGTAGTAGAGACAAGTGGTGGCCTATGGCTCTCACCAGTTACACCCTCAAAATAATTATTACACTAACCATAATCTTGAGTTTACAATGGTTATGAATGAACTCAAAACATGTTGTAATTATATCTTTAGGGAGGGTTCTATAATATATTCTAATAAAAAATCATTTCGTATATTTTCCCTCAGAGAGATCTGAACATTTGATATAGATGTTGGGTTGAGTATCTTATGAATTTTGATTTGGATATTGGTCATACTATTAGGAAAGAGAATGTGGTTCTTAATGCATTGAGTAGAAAATTACTGACAGAAGCCTTTAATGAATCAGTGGATGGGTGGTCTATGATGATTTTATTTGTGAGATGATATTTTGAGTGGAAGAAGATACTGGGTAGGTGTAATTGGCTTCGATTAATGCTGAATTTTCAGTTTATGAGCGATTTCAACTTGAACAAGTTACTGACATCATGTTCCATCACTTTAGTAAAATTATAAATGGTGATGAGACCTCAAGAGAGTGGTCTTGGTCTCCTAGTGGCACTTTATGTTTCCAAATCAAGTTAGTTTTTCCTTTTTCTCAGATACACGAGTCTATGATTGTATAAAATAGAGAACCATGATTAACATAAAGGTTTTGAATTTTTTTAAAGAGTCCATGGGTTCCTAGTGGAAATTGAGCGCAAAATATTATCCACAGATAGATGGATAAAAAGAGAGAGCTATCTAGGATCTTTAGGATATGATTCAAGATCATGTTCTTGATTTTGGTGGTTCTTGAAAAAATAATATTCATCTAGTAAAATTTTCCTACAAAAACAGTTTCCAGTCTTAAAATAAGATGGCACCCTTTGAAGAATTATATGGGTATCTATATAGATCTCCATTATAATGGGATGTGTTAGGAGAGTGTTATTTGGTTGGAATGAGCCCTATTTTGTAATGTATGGAAAGAGGTAGTTGATTTGGATGAGTTTGATCATATCATATAATCATCAGAAATCCTATGTAGACCATCATCCTCGACCACTGGAGTTTGAGGGTGATGATTGGGTCTTTCTCATAGTTTCACCTCACTTGGGACACTTTTGGTTGTGTATGTTGGGTATGTTGGAACCAATGTTTTTTTTGGCACCTTTGAGATCATTGGAATACATGAAAAGGTGGATATCAATTGGAATTGACATCTCATTTGACTTTGATCCACAATGTGTTTCATATTTCCTAGATGAGGAGGTATCAACAGGATCCTTCCAATGTGATTGAATGAAAAGATATTAGTCTTCATCCCAACACCACCATGGTCAAGAAACAAGTTCATATATTGGATTTGTAGGAAAAACTTATTGCTTGTTAAAAAAATTTCCTTTGTCTATATATTGTGGAAATATGAATGGTGTAACATACCAGATCTGGATGCTAGTCAACTGGTACCCCGTACCCAGTTGGACACATGGCCTCAAGCACATTTCCCCAAATGACAGAGGCTTCCGACTAGCAGCGAGGGCCTAAGGTGTGATAGTGGGGAAACTATGCTCTCAATGGCAGAGTGTAACACATCAGAATAAATAATATACAATATCTGAAGCAGTGAGAAACATATAACTGAAATAAACAGTGTAAGACTGATAAGATAAATAATAAAGCATCATTCCATAGAAAAGATGATGCAACATGTTATATGTTCTAATAAATTATCCAAAACAAGTACACTGTAGTAATAAAAATATATGTCTCAAAAGCAAAAAAGAAAAAAAAGGGGATAGGAAGAATCGAAATCCTTGGCATGGTCCCATGCTCTCCTACTCCTGAGCAGCACATTAAGTACCAGTAGAAGTGCAGTTTCCCATATCAACACCTGTAATCAGATAATCTGTTTAGACCCAAAAGCATGACCTATAAAAGGTGTGAGACTAAATCCCAGTCGGAAACCACCCAAGGTATGTTTCAATATATCAGTGAAAATATATAACACGACATCATACAATAGTGAAAATATTAAACCATAAGGTACTCAAATGTAAGCACAACAGATGTCTCAAAATACAATGTAACCAAATACAAGTGAAGACCGAATCCAAGCTTGTGATTTGTCTTGGTAGGAACTTCATTAGTAATTCTATTTCATTATTCAATTCCATTGGAGTATATAAAAGTCTCAAGGTCCTGTCTAGGCTTGAAGAAACCATATATAAAATTAACTATCAACTAGTGACCTACTAATCATTTAATCATTTGATCATTTTCCAATAGTGTTCAGCTTGGGTATCCCTTAATGGATCCTAGGACTGTTTGGAATTTCAAATAAGACTCAATGGGCCTGACCACCCAATCTATTTCTTACTCACAACCTTTACATAATTAACCTCTTGATCTCTTCCACTGTCTTTTAACTAACACAATGGTTCACCCAAGGTATATATGGTTCAATTAGTCACATGAGCCCAACCTTGTCTTTTAACCAAGACTATGGCTCACCCGTTGATAATTACCTCTTTTTATCATTTAATTAAATTACACATTCCATCTCAAAATTAACACATGTGAATTAAAATATCACATGGCTTTAACAAAATCAACTTATGTGGGATCAATTTACAAAAAATAACCAACACATGTAAATTAAACTATTACATGGTTAAACAAGGAAAACTCACTTGGGAAAACATATAAAAATCCTGTTATGCAATTTAAACATTTATAAGGCCTAAAATAACAAGTATCTCATGTGGGAAATTAATATAATGAGAAATAAAATTTTAACCACCCAAGAATGGGAATTCAAGTCAAGAATCATAGGAATTCTCGGCCAAATGACCATCCAAGGAAAATGCACCCATGGGGTGGCTCTAAATCATGGTTCATAACCCTAAACATGCTTTCAAATTATCCAATTAATTACCTCATCATCAGTAGTAAATAAAAGGGATAATTATTCAACCAATTGTCACCCTAAAAGTGGGTGCATGACACTCTGGCATATATAAACATCATGAAAATTAATGAAATGCATGAGAGCACCTACCTTGTACTCATATGAATCTCCTCGTCAAACTTTGGGATCTTATTCGACCATGAACAGAGTAGATCTACAAAATAAGTATAAATTATAGACCATAAATAACTATATTGAGAGAATAAATTAGGAAGATAGGATCAGGAGGAATCGAGAGCTTACCAAGGGGAATCAAATGCATTTGATGGTGTTTGAATCGAAGATCAGACGACGAAATAAGAGGCAAAATCTCGTTCATATTTTCTTGGGTGTGCTGCTCATTGAACAAGGTTCGTTTATGTCCATATGAAAAAATTACACAGTGTTAAACTTAATAATTAAAAAAAAGTACACAACATGCACTTGAGACTACATGCCGTGTCTGTACAAATTCTAGCCAGACCATTACATGGTCATGTACCAGGATTACCTGGAATGTATCCTTATATACATTGCATTTACCTATAAGTAAATGACATGTAGTTCCCAGTCATATTGTGTAACAAGCCTACAGCCAGCCCCTTGACCTCTTTTCTCCCATTTTCTTAAGTATTAACTGAAAAGGAAAGATCCATACCTCCAAGAAGAACTAGGTTTTTAAAAGTTTCCCTCCTTAAAGCAATTTTTCCCTGTATTTCACTTCCAAGGGTGGTGAAGGAACATCAGAGAATAACTCAAACCTTTGCGATTATACGTCAGCCTCCCCATACCAAGACTCTTCCTGCACTCAGCTGTGCTTCCATATCACCCATACCAAAGTAACATATAGACCATAGAGAACCTTTATGCTACGATCCACAATCCTAATGGGATGCTCCTCAAAGGACACATCTTCCTACAACTCCACATCCTCAAGCTGAAAGGTGTGAGACGGGTCTGAAAAGTAACATCACAACTGAGAAACATGGAAGGAGTCATGTATATAACTATACCTCTGAGGTAACTTCAATCAATAGGCAACTAGCCAGACCCTCTCTAGAATCTCAAACAGACTGACATTCCTCAGCAAAATCTTACCTTGTCTCATGATCCCCTTGTTTCCCAACCTTGATGCAAAATGTAGGAAAACTCGATCCCCAACCTCGAAATCCAAAGGTTATCTATGGTGATATGCGTAAGATTTATGATGAGATTGCATAGTAGACATCCACTTTCGAATCAACTGAACCTACTCTGTGGTCTCCTAGAAAAGATGTGGTCCCAACATTGCTGCCTCTCCTACCTCCAGCCAACACAGGGGTGATCATCATGATATATCATAAAAGGCCTCATATAACACAACATAAATAGTATCCTAGAATCTATTGGTTTAGGAGAACTTGAAAAGTGGTATGTGTGTCTCCCTAGAACCCCCAAAATCCAAGATGCATGCCCGAATCATGTCCTCCAGTACCTGAATCATGTGATCTGACTGTCCATCTATCTAGGGGTGGTAAGATATGCTTAGAAGTGCCTATGCACCCAAATATATATATAGACCTTTCTAAAAACGAGAATTAAAATGGGTGTCCCAATCTAAAATGATATAATGAGGAACCCCATATAGTCATACAATCTCATAGATGTAAAACCTTCCAATATCATCAACAAAATTTTTTTTCATGATTGGTAGGAAATGTGAAACCTTCGTAAGACTTTCAACCACAAACCATACTACATCATTAAATCAAGGTGATCTCAGTAAACCCATCACAAAATCCATCATGACCCCATTCCATTTCCACTCAGAAATGGGTAGCTACTAAAAAATTACTTCTAGTCTTTGGTGTTCTTCCTTCACTTGCTGAAAGGTGGAACATATTAGTAGAAAAACATATATGTATCCCTTCATTCCTAGCCACCGATATAGATGTCGTAAATCCCGATACATCTTGCTGACACTAGGATGCACTTCCCAAACTGAAGCATGAAAATCCATCATCAGCTCCTTGTTTAGGTCTTCCATAACCCATACGCAACCCTTTAACCAAAGAACATTTTTTTTGAAAAGGATAGATAACATTAATGACGAAGATCAGCAGACGTACATATGCAAATCCATTAAGGGAAATTGTCCAGCCAGAGATGGTTGTCGTTGAAGGGGCCTGAGGCTGCCAGCTGATGGGCCGCATTGTTTCCTTCCCTTTTGGTAAAGGAGAAGGTGTAGCAAGGGAAGCCTTGGAAAAGAGAGGGTCCTCTCCTGACATACTCTCCCATAGAACTAGGCCTTCATAATCTGATAGCTACCTCATCATCACTGTGTCCAGTAAGGTAGAGGTAACAGCTAAAGTTGTAAGAAAAATCTACCCCTGCCTATAGTACACCTCCATATGAGTCTCAAAAAACAATGCCATCAACTTCCACTCGCTAATGTCCTGCTGCACTTCCTGTATATGAGTCTTTCTCAGTGCATCAGCCACTGCATTGCCTTTCCCAGGTGTGTAGGCATGCTCAACGTCAAAAGACTAAAGGTATTCCACCCACCTTCACTACCTCAAATTCACATCACACTAAGTAATTATGTACTTGAGACTTTTGTGGTTTGTGTGCACCAAAAAATGATCTCCCAACAAGTAATGTCTACAACAGTGTAAGGCATGAAAAACTAAAGCTAACTCGAGATCATGCATCGGGTAGTTCCTCTCATGTGGACTCAACTGTCAAGACCTATATGCAACTAATTGATGCCCCTAAATAAGCACTAATCCCAGCCTGATACTTGATATGTCACAGTATATAGTGTAACTCCTTCCTGGCTCTGGAAAAATTAGTACTGGTGCTGATGTTAATCTCCATTTAAGCTCCTAAAAGATCATCTCGCAAGAATATGACCATACATACTTCACACCCTTCTTTTTCAAGACCTTCATTGGTTCTTCTAAGCATTATAATTCCTATATAAAATGAATGTAGTAATAATACAACCCTAGAAAACTCTACAGATCAAATAAATTCTTGGGATGCTTCTAGGTAAATACTTCTCTCACCTTCTCGGGGTCTGTTGATACTCATGTCTTCGAGATGAAGTGACCTAGGATGTGAATCTGATCTATCCAGAAGTGTCACTTTGTGATCTTAGAATATAACTGGTTATCTATTAGTGTAATCAAAATGATCTCAAGATGTTTTGAATAGTCATGTCAATTGTGAGAATACTCCAAGATATCATCCACTAAAACCACCACAAAATAATCCAAGTAAGGATGGAACACTCAGTTCATCGGTTCCATGAAGACCACTGGAGCAATCATGAGACTGAATGACATAACCACATACTCATACATACCATATCTGCTTTGGAAAGCTATGCAAGGTATGTGTGATGATCTAACACGTACTTGATGATAACCATATCTCAGATCAATCATTGAGAAAACTCGACCTCCCCAGATCTAGTTGAAGAGATCATCTATCCATGGTATAGGATATAGGTTCTTAACCATCAACATGTTTAGATTTCGATAATCCATGAAATGACTTAGGGTTCCATCTTATTTTTTTCACAAAAGGGATGGAAACCCCCAAGGAGAAGTATTGGGTCGAATGAAACCCTTAGCCTCCAAATCCTCTAGCTGCCTCTTGAGCTCTTGAAACTCCATAGTAGCCATCCTATAATGAGAAATTGATACCGGTGTAGCTCATGGTAATAGATCGATAGATGACTCTACCTATCATACCAGAGGTAAACCTAAAAATTCATCTAGGAAGACATCCCTAAATTGATCAACCAATAGAGGAAATTCTATCTGACGTGTCCCCTGGTCATGTAGATATAAACTGTTGATCTTTTTTATTATCCCACTCCACCCAAAATGCTTGAGTCCAGCTCATCTTGCATTGACATCACATTCACCCTTGTGTAGAAATGATCTACCCTCTGGTGACATGAAACTCACCTTGAAGTGATAGAAATCGATGAAGGCTTGAAAGGTTACTAACCAGTCCATTCCGAGTATGAAATTAAATCCTATAATCTCTAGGGAATAGAGATCAGAAACAAAGTGATGGCCACAAATCTCAAGGGGGCACTCCTTTCATTGTCACACACCTACCGTTATAATCCCTAACAAAGTTTCTAGTTTCATAACATAATCAGATGCCAAAACACTGAGCCCTAGGCTCTCCGCAACAGGAAAAAATATGAAACTATGGGAATCCCTTGTATCAAGGAGTGAAGATGAAAAAACAGAGGCAACTAGAATAGTATATATGATAGTAGATGTTTTGGGATCCTTATCCTGCTGGGTCTGTTGCACTACATAAGTTTAACCTATACTGCGGCCTTGAGGCACTGCCTGGCTACCATGAGCTGACCCACCCTACTATTGTTGAAATCCTGGGGTCTGGCTACTATAACCACAACCACTACCTCAACATGAATGGCCTGATTCATTCTAGTTTCCTAATTGGTGAGAAGTTGTTGAACTTGATCCGAAATATGGAGTTGAAACAGACCATCTCCCATGAGATGCTGGTGGAAACGTCCTGTAGAAACACTGTAAGTGGACCATCTTGCTACAATATTGGCCCTTGGCTGGGTCCATCAGGCACTGAGATATGGTATTACCAATTCTTATGCAATGGAATCACCTCACCTAGATACCAGAAGATACATCCTGAGCACTAGATTCGCCGCATGTAAGCTCCGGACGACGCTTCTTTCTACTAGTCAAAACAATACCAAATCTCGGTACTGAACCGCCCTGGTTTAAATCTCTAGATTCCCTCTGATTCCTCTTGGTAATAAACACTTGTTTTACTATAGCAGATATAGCTTTAATCTAGAAGATATTAACATGCAAGAGGATGTCATACTTGAGACTATCCTCGAATCACCTAGCCTTTGATAGATCATCACCCATCTGAATAGGTGTGAAGTGATGGAGATTAGAAAATATGGTAGATTAATCCACATTTGATAGAGAAACCTACTCCAGATGAATGAACTCCCATTCTTAGGTGGACATCAACATCTTGAGATAGAAGTAGTCATATAAGACTATCTGAAAATATTCTCAGTTCATGTACTGCTGACGCTCTGTCTATGTGGTAACATTCCACAACCTCTTGGAATAATCACACAACATATAAGTCATGAACTTTACCCTCCTCTTAGGAGGTTTATCAAGATGATCGAAGATCGATAACATGGCCTCTAGCCATGAATTTGTAGCATGTGGCCCGCCTTCCCCAGAAAACATGGGTGAATGCTGCTACTGGAACACTCGTGTTAGTTCTCCCATAGACGTGGAAGGTTGTGGTTCTCACTGAAAGGTTTTCATGAACCTCATAAAGACTTAACGGAAAATTGCATTAGTACCTGCGTCTAGTACAATAGCTAGTGCCGCAACTAGCATGACTAGAGGGTCCACTGGTATCCCATGGCCTACCACCTCCAGGCTGTGATCATTTCCACCCTCCTGGCATACTACTGGAGGTCATCACGGTGTCATTACTTGGAAAAGTTCAGCACAAGAACCTAATTATAATATTATTCATCTAGTTATGCAATTCTAGAGCTCAAGAACTAAACATGGGAAGAAAATCCTCAAAAGTTAATAAAAGATGAGTACACGGAGTGTAGGAACCATAAACTGTGTGAACACTTAATCCCTTACATGTTCATGTAATGTTGCTATTCTAGGTATGTAAAAACCCTAGGTACATGGTGTGTAGGTTCTATAAAAAATGTGTATGCTTAAGATCTTACATGGTCATGTAAAAATATTAGGTACATGGCGTGTCCGACTGAAACACGGTGTGTACTCAATTCTTCCCTCCTGGCCATGTACTTCTACTTGGACAACATCACATGAGGTCTATCTATGTAAAAATACATGGTGTGTATCTTTCATACACAGTGTTCACTAAAGAAAATCCAACGACCCATGTTCTCCCTCACATGGCCGGAAACACGGTCAAAAACCACATGGTGTGTACTCAGAGTAAATGGTGTGTACTTAAAAAGTTTTTTCTTCCTGAACAGAAGAATACATGGCATGTGTTCATAGCATCACACACCGTGTTGTCTTGGTTCCTGGACTGCAAGCCTCTAAAACTTCCCTAGAACCCCTATTTTTGGAAATTAAAGAAATGGTGTGCCAAATTCCGATCCATGGGGGCCCATACTTCCCTCGAATCAAATCTTGGAATCCTCATGTAGCACACAATAACATGATTTATATCACATGGCCAAAACATAATCCCCAAAATTCCAATCCAAGAGGGGCCATACTCCTCAGGAACCAATGTTTTTCATCCATCCAATTAAACCATAACACGTACCAATACACCTATCATAATAGTAGACAAATATATCATGGTACCTATCACAACAACATGCATATCTATCATGACATTTATCACACATCATGAAACCATTAATGCCCTCTAAATGGCATGGAAAGAATTCATGGAATGTGATTTCTAACAAGTGCCTATATGATGAATTAGATGAAATACCCTTATCTCATCAGGTTACAACAAAAGAAAACTGCAATGATATCAATAATAACATCAAAAAACAAGTGTGTCACCCAAAAGTGAAATTGAATCAATTGTAACAGCTCAAAATTCAAAAATTACAATTTTATTCGAGGAAATTTGGATTTTCCTTGTACATAAGGTAGCTACTCTCCAGCACAACTAATTATCAAATTCCATTTCCTTTATATCATCACAAAATAGAAAAGAAAATTAGGAAAGAAATTCTTTGATACCACTTTGTAATGCCCCCAATCTGAATGCCACTCAACTGGTGTCCCGTACCTGGTTGGCCACATGGCATCAATCACATTTCCCCAAATGCGAGTGACTGTCGACAAGAATCGAGGGCCTAAGGTTTGAAAGTGTGGAGACTATGTCATCATTGACATAATATAACACAAACGAATACATAATATACAATAGCAGAATCAGTAAACAACATACAACTGAAATAAATAGTGGAAGACTGATATGATAAATAACCAAGAATCATTCCATACAAAAGATGATGAATCATTTTATATGTTTTATGAAATAATCCAAAACAAGTACACTGTAGTAATACACAATATAGGTCTCAAAATCATAAAAAAAAACAAAAAGGGACTAGGAAGAATCAGATGCCTTAGATTGGTCCCATTATCTCATTCTCCTGAGCAGCACATCAGGTACCCGTAGAAGGGTTCCCGCCCCTATCGACACCTGTAATCATATAATTTGTTTGGGACCAAAAGCATGACCCAAACAGGGTGTGAGACTAAATCCCAACAAGAAACGACCCAAGGTCTATGCCAATCTATCAGTGAATATATATAACAGGAAGTGTAAAATTGTGAAAATAGTAAGCCATAAGGTACTCAAAAGTAATAATAATAGATGTATCAAAAGACAATGTAATCAAACACAAGTGAAGACCTAATCTACGCTTGCGCTTTGGCTTGGTAGATGCGTCATTAGTCATTCAATTTTATTATTCAATTCTATTATATTATATAGAAGTCTCAAGTTCTGGACTAGGCTCGATGACCCCCCGTATAAATGTTATTGTAAACTCATGAGATGATAATAATTTAATCATTTGATCATTTGATCATTTTTCAATAGATTCCATCATGGGTATCCCTAAAAGGATCCTAGGTATTCTCACCATTTTAATGAAGAATCAGTGATCCCGAACACCCTGTTTGTGGCTCGCTCAAAGCCATTACATAATTAACTTATTGAGCTTGTCCATTGTCTTTAAACTGAGACAATGGTTCACCCAGGGTATATAAGGTGAAATTAGTCACATGAGCTCGACCTTGTCTTTTAACCAAGATTGTGGATCTCCCATTGCTAATTACCTCTTTTTATCATTTAATTCAATTACACATTCTATCTCAAAAGTAACCCATGTGAATTAAACTATCACGTGTCTTTAAAAAAATCAAATCATGTGGGTTCGGTTTACAAAAATATCCAACATAAGTAAATTAAACTATTACATGGTTAAAGAAGGATAACTCACATGGGAAAAACATATAACAAGTCTATTATGAAATTTAAACATTTACAAGGCCAAACATAACAAGTATCTCATGTAGGAAATTCATATACTAAGAAATACATTTTTAACAACCTAAGAATGGGAATTAAAGTTAATCCTCATAGGCATTCTTGTCCAAATGGCCATGTAAGGAAAATGCACCCATGGGGTGGCCCTAAATCAAGGTTCACAACCCTAAACATGCTTTAAAATTATCTAATTAACTACATAGTTATAAACAAGCAATAAAAAGTTTCATTATTTAATCAATAATCACCTTAAAAGTGGGCGCACGACACTCCGACACATATAAACATCATGACAATCAACCAAATTCATGATACCACCTACCTCATACTCATACGACTCTCCTCATCTAGCGACGAGCTATAATTCAACCTATAACTAAGTAGATATAAAAATTGGGTATAAATGCTTGACCTTAAATAACTATATTAATAAAAGAAATCAGGAAGAAAGTATCAAGAGGAATCTAGAGCTTAGCGAGGGGAATCCAATGGATCTGATGGTGTTTGAATCGTAGATCGGACGACGAAACGGGAGGCAAAATCCTGTTCGGATTTTCTTGGGCGCGCTGGTCATCGAACGAGGTTCATTTCTATCCATTTAGAAAAATCACATACTAACCAACATAATAATTTAAAAAGAATCACACAACATGTACTTAATACTACACACCATGTCCATACAAATTTTGGCCAGATCATTACATGGTCATGTACCATGATTACATGCATGTAGCCTTCTATACACGATGTGTACCTATAAGCACACGATGTGTAGTTACCAATCATGTAATGTAATAGGCCTACAACCATACCCTCTAACTCGTTTCCCCTATTTTATTAATTATAAACTGAGAAGTAATGATCCATACCTCCATTAAGAATTGTGTTCTTACAATGGGATAGTTGTGAGATATGGGAGCGGGAATTGTTGATGAGGCAGCAGTGGCCTTATCTTTTTTTCAGTCCAGAATCTTAATGAATTTATAGGGAAAAAAATATTTTATAGTGGAAAATATTGAAACATACCAAGTAAAAATCTACATATCTTTTAATTATAAGAGTTTTTTTCTTAGGTTTAGAGGTATTTAGATACATTTTTGGTGTTTTCTGTAGAACCTAGGTTGTGTACTGCCTGTTGGACACATTCAAATCATGAACTGATTAGAAAACATGAATCCATTACTGGTAATATGTTATTATCCTGGTTTAGAGTATGAAAAATTATAATCCATGAGACCCATCCACATCAGGAAAATTTTGATTGAGGTAATTTAGAATGAGGCAATTTTTTTTTGGTTCACATAGAAATAGTGGAATTTATGCTGTGAATCAGGTATTCAGGACATGAAACCATCAGGTACAGTGGGTTTTATAATTTTTCATTACTAATTCCTCTATTATTATTTATGTTAGATTACCTCTTAAACCCTAGTCTCTCCTAGGGTGATTTTGGGTTATCTCAATCCTTTCATGTTTCTCCATTTTGCGTTCTATCTCCAACATAGTTTCACTGCTTCTCTCTAGGTAAGTGGTATTTCTGTTTCATTGTTTAAATTATTCATGTTAGTGGTGTTGGATTTATTTTTAAATCATATTATGATCGATTTATGTTTTATATCGATCCTTCATAGTTTTCCCTAATTATTTTTTCTTTTGGAGGCTGGTCTCCTTGTTTCCAATATCTGTTTTCATATGTCACAAGGTTTCCTACATTATTGAGGTAGGTGTCTCTATACAAGGGATCTAATTAATAAATTTCTATATTTTCTTGCTAATTCCTTTATATTATTCAACGAAATTGGTGATTTTTTATTTGAATGTAAATTTTGGAAGATATACATTTTAATGGATTTTTCTTTAAAAACTGATTTGTGCACACTAAATATTTGATCAAATTCTTTAAATGGTGGTTTTAGTTTTAAAACAGGTTTTAAATCATTGTAGAATAAATTATTTGATTATAAAATGTTTTTTTAAATGTGATCATTATTTTTAAATGTATTTTATTAAACTTAGCACATTGGGTAACCTTGGGAGCACCGTGAAATAGACTTTTCACTCTTAGTGTGTGTAATGCACCAAGAGGTTTTATGTCACTTTAATGTGTGTAATACCACTAGAAGATATATTGGTTTGATTCACCATTGTAATTGATTGGGGATTTTATTTTATGTACAACATATATTCCCATAGGATAGATCCCAAATAGTTTGATTTTTCATTTATGGTTGGTTTATAGCATGATGGATTATTTCACGGTATTTTCTCACATGCTTAACTTATGGTGTATCCATGGATGGTTTTTCCTATTCTTATTTTTCTTCTTTCATACTTGAAAAATTCATCAATTTCTTTAATATGTTTTGATTTTATGAAAACTGAAATATTTTTTTACAAAATGGTTTTATTTTTGTGAATTTTTTTGTAAACATGATTTTCTTTAAAGCTAGAGGTAATGAATTATTGATATTAGGAATTTTATAGATTGTTTAGTGGAATCATACTTAGATTTTTTCTCTCACCCTAATTTTTCCTTTTGGGAGTTGTAAATTTTTTTTAGGACTCAGGTAAAGGAAAGGGAATTATATAGAATTTTCGTCTCTCTTGTTGTCATCGTCTTCATAGTGGGATGGTTTGGTTGTGACAGATGGTCATGTAGAGACTTGTTTAGTCTTTTGATGTTTTATCTTTCTGTTTTTTTCAGTTTTGTTTAACTTTGTATTTGAAAAGGACATGTACTCCCTTTTCTTCTTTTTTTTGTACTTGATGTTATTCAATTGTACATGAGACTTATTTTATTCCATTATACTTCACCATGTTGTGGACCATCTTGGGTGACATGTCTAGTTGACCCAGGATGGTTCGTTATAGTTTAGATATGGTAAGCATTATATAAGTTATAATACTATAAAATCTAAATCCAAATAGAGCATCTACATTTGATGGTGGTGATCATGAATATTAGAGAGACCACATGGAGAATTATGTTATTAATACTAGTGTGAATAATTATCTCACATTGATTATAAATTATAAAATTCCAAAGAAAGAATTGTCTAGTTTTACTCAGGATGAAAGAACTGAGTTTCATTTGAATATTAGAGTTAAAAATAAAAGGTTATTTGTTATACAAATAAACATTTGTCATCTATTATCTATTAGGATTTATGTGATTATTCAACTTTGGCTACTTTTTTATGTTTTCAAGAAGGTGTAACTTCTAATTCCTGTTAATTTCAATTTATTCATAGTTGATAGTTCATTAACTAGTTGTTCAAAACATAGAGACAATGATAATGGTTCAAGTGATAAATGATGATGATGTTTATGCATTAGAGTGTGTTCTTACATAATATTTTATAGGTTGGAAGTGATTCTAACGAGATGCAAAGAAATTATACAGAGTCTCTAGAAGGATAAACTATTCCTCAACTAACATAGTTTAGGTAGTGGTCTCCCTTGACATGGTGATTCAAAAAACTAGAATATTGGAACCACATAGTGTCCCCCCTATGAAGATAATTTTCTGTTTAACTAAGATTAATAAAATATAGTATTATATATTTAGGGGCGTGGGTAACATGTATTGGGTGTGTGATTAGAGTAAATTTCTCAAGATAAAACTTATATCATCATGTACTTTGTAGCTAGTCTTCAATTGTAATCTATATTGTTTTCCTCACTAGTGATGTTTTTGTTTCACATGGATTATGACATTTATCAAACCACATTAATTACATGCATTATTTTTTCTTTATGTTTACTTATTTCATTTTCTTCTTGGAGTTTGTAATGTTAATTATTATTTGAAGTTCAAAATGGTGTGATGTCTGGGTGTGTGTCCACGTTGTGTGGATTATAAATTTTGAGGGAATCTTCTGGTGGTGTCATGTTTATTATAAAACTTTTTTATCATCGGTTCAAATCATATTATCATAGGATTGATCATTATGGTAGAATTGTATCAGGTGAAATAATTAGTATCAGAGCTTTGCTTGAAGTTCTAAATTCTAGATTATACAAAAAAGTCTAGAATGTATGAGATACTTTATCTTTACCCTATTCAAATTCATTGGGATTTTTCTATCTCTAGAATATTTTATTATAATATTGAAATTTTACTTTGGAAAACTTATATGGAATAAACATTTTATTTTTTTATGATTCAAGTAGAAGACTACTTGTTCAAGATTACCTTGATATTCTATTGGTTAAAAAAATCCAGATGAAATGGAATATATATAAGGGTAAAGTTCTGATAGGAATAAACTTTGGGTTTTCTAGATAATATTAGAACAAAAGGTATGTTTGAGCATCCCTGAAATTGTAATGACTATGTAATTAACATCAAATCTTATAAAAATATTTGAGAATACCTCTATGGTGAACAAACTGTTCATTTTGTGGAAATTTTTTGGCATGAGGAAGTCAGAAGAAATGTTGATAGATTATTATATGATTGAATTCAACATGATTTGAATAAATCTATAGTTCATTGGAATTCATTTTTTGAAGGTTTATGGGAATTTATTCTCCTATAATCACTTTTATAATCATGGGATGCGATGGTGACTATTTTGAGTGACTCTAGTAGCAATAATGACTTTCCATTCAAGTAGGTCTTTTATCTAATCTTGAATGAAGAGATTAAAAGGAAGGAGGATTAATAAACATCCATAAGTGAGTTTAATTTCTCATAATATATAGGATTCTCAACCTAAATAATTTAAAATAGAAGAGGAGGAAACATAAGAGATATGATTTATGGGAAGTCTGCTAGTCTTGGTGACTATGCATGTTGGCACTAAAGAAATAAGGGACATCTATAGAAAGATTTATATAAGAGTTATATAAACTCTAGAAATTTTTCTTTCAGATCATCCATAAACTCCATGGTTGATGGAGATAATGGAACTTCAGTTCTATGTTTTGAGATTTTGTTGGAATATTGGATCCTTGAATATGGATCTTAATTTTACTATACTTCTAATAGCGAATTAATTAACAATTATGGGTTTAGAAGCCTTGGTAAGGTTCACATTTTGGATTGAAATGCACTTGATGTTTTTAAAAAAATGATATTTGAGTATAAAAAAATAAATATATATCTTCATTATTTTCTTGTTTAATGACATATGCAGAGACGATAGAAAACCTTTATCTCTATTGGCCAGCTTGATGAAGTAGGGTTGTTTACTGTGTTTTCATATGGTGTGTGGAAATCACACTAGGTTACATGGTGGTGGACCATGGTTTGAAATATAGAATGCTATACCTATATGGTTCTCCAAAATCTATAAATAATATTAGAGAAATAAATTTTGGAATATCATGAGGATCAATATGGTTATGACATGACCATCTTGGCCATATTAGTAAGAAAGGTTTGAGGAACTCGGCTATGAAAGGATTATTGAATCTCAATAATGTGGTGTTTTATCACATGTGTGGGTTATATAGAAGGTAAATAGTGAAAGTTTTTATTCAGTTTGGATGAGAGAACTCCTAAGAATCAAAATCTTGAGCTAGTACATATGGACTTATGGGGACCAAAACTAGTTTGATCACATAGGGGAGTTTGTATTTTATTACTTTCATTGATAATTATGTGTGAAAAGTGTGTTTATTTTACCTAAAACATTTTTCTAACGTCTTATTAACTCTTATCATATGGAGATCTGTAGTTGAAGTCAAGATCACAATGAACATGAAATTCCTTTGGTCACATAACAAAGGTGACTGTGGAAGAAGGCAGTTCTAGAAATTCATTTGGATGAATGGAACATTGATAGAGAATAGAAGGCCTTGGAAATATAAATAGAACGGTGTTTCATAATAGATTAATTGAACACTAAATGAATGAGATCAGATAATGGGTTCAAATATCAATTTCCCAAAGAAATTTTTAGATGAAGTGGTTAACTATGTAGCTCCTCTCCTGAATCATAATTCTTTGAAACCATTAGCTCAACAAATTCTAGAGGAACTATGGCCCAACATGAATGTTTAATTATCATACCTAAGTGTTTTTTATTATAACATGTATGCAAATATTAATTACAAGGATAGGAAAAGTTGTAAAGTATCTGACATGTTTCCTTATATGCTATGACAATGAAAACATTGGTTTTATTCACTAGGATAATAGTCAAAGGAATTTTTTAAGGGTCTCAAACATCCTATTCAAAGAGAACATCCGTTGGAAGGATAAAAATGTGTCCCAACATTTTCTTGGTAATAAGGAAAAAATAGATAAATATATGGTTGGGAAGAGAAAAGTTTGGGTGTTGTTAGTCTATTTAGGGAGAATGAAATAAGGAGTATGAGAGGTGAAACCAATTTTTCAAACTGGATATCTTGATTATGTTTTGAAAGCACCAAATCCTTATATACCAGAGTGGTCTAAGATAATAGATGCTTAGGGAATTGTTTCTAAAGCTTTATTTTTGGAAGTATAAGAACCTCTATAGGTTAGGAAATATTATAGTTTTAGGAGGCTAGTGTATATGATTTATTCTAAAAAACACTTTCTACTTATCATGGATGGTGGGGGACCCAAGATCTTAAGTGATGTGATAATTCTAAGTGAATCATTATACTGGTAGTTAACAATGAATGGAGAATTGGATTCTTTTCATGTACATTGGAGCTAATATATCATTTAGAAGGTAATATTTCACTACAAAATAAGTGGCTTTATCTTTGGAAGTTGGAAGAAAATGGAAGAGTCTAGGAAAATTCATAGATGGTTTTGAAGGTATTTTTGAAAATCAGAAGGGGTGGATTTTGGTGAGATTATATCTTGTTGTGAAACATAAAATTATATGAACATTTCTGAACCTAATTTCCATGAATTTTTTTATCTTAAACAACTGATACAAAGGAAAAATTCCTTCATGTATATTTTAAGGAGGAAAAATATATAGATAATCATGGTGGGTTTTTACTATAATTAAATGATGACCTTGTATGCAAGATCAATCAAAGTCTATATGGTTTCAAGAAGGAACCAAGATAGTGGAATTAGAAGTCGAAAACTTCATAACAGAACACAGGTTCATCCAATGTAATGAAAATCCAAACTTTTACCGGATGTTTTTATGGAAATGGGGGTTTCATCATAGTTATTTTCTATAATGATTACTTACTCTTGGTTAGAACTATAATGGAAATTCTGGAAGTGTTTAAATTTGAATTTTCTATATCCTTATAGATGAAATATCTAGGTCCCACTAAGAAAATGTTCGGGATGAGAATTTGAAGAGACTTGAGTTTTGAAACATTTTTCTTTTATCTAGAAGAGGACATCTCTAAGGTACTATAAAGATTTAGTATGAGTGAGTCAAAGCCTATGAGTACCCCCCTTATTGGATACATTAATATTTCAATAGATAAATACCTAATATAGATGAGGAGGTTGAGTATAAGTAGAATGTTTTGCATTCATTAGTTTTGGGAATATTGATGTAAAATATGGTGTTTAATAGGAATGATATCACTCAAGCGATATATGTGGTTAGAAGATTCATAGAGAATATATGAAATTAGCACTATAAGAGCATCAAGTAGATCTTAAAATATCTCTAAGGTTCAATTGTTCTTTCTCTATATTTCCTAATAGATTATCCCTTTAATTGGTTTATCCATATTGAATTTAGTAGATATATTGATTCATATAAGATAACCAATGGATTCATGTTTACATCCAAATGGACTATCATGAGCTATATGTCACTATAACAACTGATAGTTGCATTATCAACCAAAAATAGATGAGTACATTGTAGCAAAAAAATTAGGGAATGAGTTTATGTGGTTAAAGGGTCTACTGAAGGGAATAAAAAGGAAAAAATAGTTTTTTGAGTTTTATTATGTTAGGTATAGTGTGATTCAATTGACCAATAATACGAGTTTTCACTATCATATTATTCATATTCAACTGAAATACTAGTTCATCAAGAATCTTGGAAAGGATGAGGTGTTATAGATTTAAAAGGTTAAAGGGAATCAAATTACAATAGATATATTAACTGAATTTATAGATAAAGAAATTATGAAGTGACATTGAACATTAGTGGTGTGTGTATAACATGGATGTATTAGGATCTTAGAATCTCAGAAAAATTAATATGGGTGATCTAAAGAAGTGAATTATGAGAGATAGTTCAAATGATCCAGTGGACTTAGTGAGAGAGCCTAATGATGATTCTAAAGTAAGATATTTTTTGGTTTGGTATTATTTGTTGTTTCCTAGTTAAATGTTTAAGTAATTAAGAAGGTTTAACTTATGATGATTTTTAATTTCACTGGATACAGTGGAATTAATTCATAGAACCAGTTGTCTAGAACAAAACATAAATGGTAGTGGATCAATAACTGAATGATTTTTATTTTAAGGAAAGAGAATGTATTCTTATAAAAGATCGTATAAGAGGGAGTTGATACTGAGGAGACAAAAATTCATTCCTTAGAGTCTTTGGAATTATACCTTATTCAACTATAATTGAGTTTTCGCAGTGATCTCCTTTGGCAGAGTGATTCACCAACCCTGAAGATTGGAGACACATGGTATTCCCTCTATACGGATCATTTGGTAGTAGAATTGGGATTACTAGAATATAGATTCTATATATATGGAGTCTAGGTTATATCTTACTGGGTGTGTGATAAGACTAAATTATGAAAGATAAATCTTATGTTATAATTTTCTTTGTATTTGGTCTTCTATTGTAATCTATCTTGTTTACCTATCTAATGAATTTATTATTTCCCATGGATTAAAATTTTTCCCAAACCATGTTAATTTTTTTGTCTTCCTTTATTTTTCTCTACATATGTTAATTTCATGGTCCACATAGAGAGTTCATTGTGAGTGCCTCTTCAGTGCTATATTTGGTGAAGGTTAGGGTGCATGGTTGTATTGTGTGCCTTCCTGACTTAGGTGGTATCTTCTAGTGGTGTCATTTTTCTTCTAGATCTTCTAATTCCTTGTTCTGCAACAATGGTTCATTGGTAATCTTGTGTTGATAAAAATGAATTTTTCAAAATATAATCCATTTTCCCAACTACTAAAAGTCTTTGGAAAAAGTTATAAGTCACACATTTTGGAACTTAAATAGTTCTTAAAATGTAAAGAGAAATGTTCATGGAATATTATCAATATTTTTATTTTTTTTGTTGAAACCATGTCTTAGACTCATCAATAATTTATGAAAATCTTGAATAGTAATCAATCACTTGGTGAAAAAAATATCTGATGATTAACTTGTTAACAAGATTATTGATATTATAATAACGGGGTGTGAATACAAACATATTATAATAAATGATATTAATCATATCAAGAAGAATATTCTTGATGATTTAATAAGAACATTGATTCAATACAAGAATCACTTGAAGTGAGATGTTGAGAAATAGAAAAAAAAAGAGTTTCATTTTATTCAACTTACAAGGAATTATCATCAAGAGTTAAAACCTCATAGACATGTTCATAAAAAAGAAATCACAAGAAGTATTAATATGATAGTTTTCTAGATCTTATAGAAGATGCATATGCTTAGTTGGCTAGGAGAATGTTTTGTAGCCATAATTTCAAAAGAGTCTACTAGAAAGAATATAAGGATAAAATGAGAAGTCAATTAAGAAGGAATATTTTACTAAATTCTTCTATTATGAGTGAAAAAATCCAAGACACATCAAACATGAGTGTCCTAGATTGAATAAGAAAATTATGAAATCTAAATAATCTTTTAAAAGTAAATTAAAGGAAATCACTCTAAGATATGAATTATATTTGGAGTTCTAGTGAGGATCTATATTCAGATATTTCATTAGATGATATAAATAATAGTTTAAAAATCACATTGTTTTATGAATAACTCTATAATAATGATATTTATGTTATGGGAAAAAATTTGATAGATTCCCTATCAGATTTTTCTTTGATGGGGGACTTCTCATTTACATCAGACATTGAATCAGAATATGATGATTAAATTGCATAAGTACCTTGAACTATATAAGAGAAGAAATAATATATTATGTGAATCAAATATACATATGAAATATTAAAAAAAAGTTACACTAGACAAAAATATGGTAATTTTGAAAGGAGATATGAACATGTCGAGTCATGAACTGGATTATCTATGGTAAAAAAAGATAATTATAATATTATTTTATGTTAGAAGAATCAAAAGGTAGATTTTAAAATGTAAATACCCTATCCCCAATAGCCTATATCTGGTGATTACTTAACTAATTTATCATTAGATACAAGCGATCACATCTTAGAGGATCAAATACTTTATTAGTATTGGTAAAATAGATAGATATATGAATCTCACATTGCATTTGAAAACATGAAATATAACACAGTGAAACTAATAATTTTTCATCATTGAACTCATTAAAATATTCCAAAATTATATCCTAGAGAAATGAAAAAATAAATGGTTTTCTTAAAGTTACAGTAAGGTTTATGTACAGTGTTAGTGATCATGAATCACTAAGGAATAATCAATATTAAATGTTAAATAAATAAAATCATATTCCATTTAAACAATAATTTGATCATTAAAAATAACAAGACATAAATAAATGATGATCAAATAATGAAATATAAATAATCAAATGATATTGAAGTTAATCCATGTAAAATATTAATATACTAATCACATGGATAATAATAAATAAATTTTCAATAGAGGAAATGATTTATATTAGACGTCATGATCTCAGGCATCATGATATATCTACTATCAAGACATTTCTATAATATAATTTAAAACAATGGGAAACTATCCATCTAATTCTAGCTTACTAATTTTTCTCATGATACATATCAATGAATCAAGGGAATATATAATTCTAGGCCCCACTTGTCACTTAATTTCCAATGCATTAATCATACATTGAATGATTGATTTAATTCATATATAATATTTCTTATCAAAAAATATCCATATTGACAAAAGAGTACATATTTATCAATATTTCTCTAGTTAATCAAATAAATTTCAAAGTAAACCCAATATGTAAAAAATTTATATGGTATAGGAAAAAATCATATCCATGATTAAAGTAATATGTATATTTATGATATATGAAATTTCCAATGATAAATGATCATAAGAAAGTGAATGTTTCAAAAGAAGGAAAACAACTATAAAATTAATTGAGAAGGTGAATGTTAATACTTTTTCTAGTCAAACTGATAATAAACCATTCATATAAAGAATAAATATGGTATCATTACAACATATCTCAGGTGGATAATATGTAAAATAAAAGGTTTTTTTTTTGACGAAGATAATACCTTGAAAATTATTAAAAAAAATCTTGAGGTAAATACACTTTTCACTTTGAAAATAACTTTTAAATACTAAAAATTTCCAAAATATTCTAAAAAATTTATTGCTAAAGAAAATTTGAAAATATTAAATTAATATTCAAATAAATGATTTGTTATAATGGTAGGAATATTCTATTCATTCAGTGTAGGTTAAAACAAATATTCCTTTCATGTTTTCGTTAAAAAGTCAAAAATGTTCCCTGTTCAAAAAATGAAAATAATATTACTTTTATTCCATTCCTTAAAATTAAAACATGGGTAAAAATATTTTTAATAAATAATTTTATAATATTGAAAATATCATTGAAAACATTTTAAGGAAAATATGGATATAGAATAAAAATTATTTTTGACAAAAAAGATAAATAATGTTGGATTTTATTAAAAACATTTTCTCAATCATTTTAAGTACCAAAGTGTAGAAAATTGTAATTTTACTTGAAAATTTCACGAATAACCATAGGAGAAGAAAATTAAAGGGTTTTATTATATAATTATCAAATAATTTCCTTTAATATAAATTCAACCAAAAATAATCCTGACTAAAATGAGATTAAACCATAAACCCTTACTACTTTGGTCACTTTGAATCATAACTCCATATAAGAAATAAAATCAAGTGAAAAATTAGATACCATGAATATAAATTAAATTTTGGTATATCATACCAAAAGGGAAGTACATACACCTCATAAAAATAAATAGTTTCATAATACCAAATATGTCTCAATGGGGTGGAAATTGAGATGAAATCTCTTACAAAGATCATACCGTTGAAGCGAGGATTAATCAATGAATTGATTATTTTTATAAAATTTAAATCCATGTAAAACAAGTTTAAATACACCATAAAATAATCATAATACATGACACATAGAATCTTAATATCAAATACAATGAACAAGTAATATAACCCAATGAAAAGAAACTGAGTTATCAAACAATTACCATTTGAAAACATTCAAGTTAAATCCCCTTAAAAGAAATAATTTGAATTAAAACTTAAAATAACTTGAATTATTAATTATCCATGAAATAAAATTTAAAATGAACATTATATACACCATATAATAAAAATTGGTGAATACTATTAAAATATGGCTCAAGGAAAGGAAATTGAGACAGAATCCATTACCCCTCATTTCTATTTAGTGAAACATGCATTAGCCTCATATATAATGGTTTAAACTATGTTATTAATTTAAAAAATAAATATATTCATATTTATAATATCTAATACGATCTTTCTATAATATCCTATCAGTTGTTCATTAATAATATTTCATTATTACAGTCGTTTTGTGTGTTAAATACTTTGTTTTATCATGCATGTTTCCCCATGAAAGTTCCGGATCATTAGCATAGTATATAGTTTTATAATATCCATAATTATATTTCTATTATAATTTTCATATTTAATCATTGGATACGATTTTTTAATCATTATTTTAATTTTTACATGGAAAATAAATCGCATCGCATCATAGAGACAATAGGTCATACGTACGCACGAGCGATGTTATGATTCCCTTAATGGGTGAATGGTTGATGAAGTAGGTGATATATTAATTTAATAGAATTAATATAATGTAATATTTATCATATATGTCAATTATTTATTCCATTATGACTATCCATGTGAGTCGATTATGGAAAAAAAATTACATTTGTCCGTGTGGCGGTAGTCTGCCGTACACAAGAGCAATGGATTTGTATCCCATTTAATAGAGAAGTATATGGATAAATATTATTATATAAACATAATAACAGCTCAGTTTATAGTATATAATGTTTTTATTATATTGGAATTATTAATACATGTTTTATGTTTGAAAAAGAAGAAGTAAATAAGATTGAGTTTAGTAAATACGATTACCATGGCTTGGAAAAACATCCTTTGGATCTCTTATTATATACCCTAGGTTTTTATTTTGGGAATAAAAGAAAATCTCGAATATGGTTAAGTATTTTGGTGAGATATTTTGGTAGTCTTGAGGGGATGGGGTTCCCTTTTATAATTGAGGAGGAGTAACATTATTGTAAATAGCCAAAACTATTGTATAATGGGAAGTCAATCTCACTCCAAGTGCCTAAAAAATTGAAATATTATGGGTTTGAGGAAAGGTGAGGTCAATAAAAACCTCAAAAAAAAAAGAATTGTTTTTTTCAACATGGCATTTCTTTATCCTTTAAGTTTACTTATTTTTAGATTTTTCGTTTTCACAATGGTAGCTATTTTTTTTATTTAACAAGTAAATTTGTCATATAAGACTATAAAATAATGAGACTTATTAGACAATCTATACCCAAGTATTCTAAATTTGAAATTAAATTTATCAAATAAAATCCATACATCATTGGAAAATTAATTTTAACACGAGTGAATGTAACACATAGAGTTTTGTTTTAATCATAATCTTAGTAAATAAATTTACTGTCATTACTAATCATAATGACAAAAAATTAATTTGAACTAGTTATATAATTTTAATTACAATAATTAAAAATATGGAATCCATTTTTTTATTTAAAATTAACATATTTAGAATAATCTAATTTAAAATTACACTCTTAAGCGCGATGAAAAAGAGATTTTCCAATGAAAAGTTTTCTCAATTAAAAAAAGTTTTTATATAAAAACTAAATGTATAATTAATTACACAGACATAAATTTGAATAAAAATAATATAGATGAAATGATTTAAATTTTAAAACCATAAAAAAGTGTAACTTTGTAAATGATGTAAATGAATATAATAATAATAATAATCAGCATTTTCACTCTTCATCACAAAATTAATCTTTTCAAAAAATTATCAAAATTAAAATCTATGTTAATTTATACGTGATAATTTAAAAAATTAATTTCATTTTTTCAATTATAATTTCTAAAATTTGTAAAAAAATTCATTTAAAATAAGTGAACAAAACGTGACGAAACCTCTTTTTAGAAAAATGATGTTTTTGAGAATAAAAATTGATTTATTCTTATCTTATGTTTATAAAAAATATTTGATGAATGATAAAACATTTTAAATAATATATAATAAATAAAATTAATTAAAATTATTCACCAAAAATGATTAATTTAATTTAAAATATATAAAAAACTTGCACGCATAAAAACAGTATTTTAGAAAAATAGTTGTTTTACATTCAAATGTTTTTTTACATTCCCTATTAATCAAATGATAACCAATTATTTTGTTTTATAAAAGATTAAAATGTATAATTTTTATAATTTATTTACTTCTATTCATACCCACCAATTTAACAGATTGTTTGTAATAGTCACATTAAATAATAATATTTTAATAGTATATTATGGTTAATTTAAACTTGGTGTTTTGTATCATATTCACTATTAAGGATAATGTTTTCTTTTTAAAATATCAGAGTTTTCAATTCTACCCACCACCAATAAATTAAATCCTCATAATTTTAACTTTCTCTAAAAAACAAATTGTTTGATATTTGAAAATTCCTTTGTGAAAAACCCAAATCATAAAATAATTAATAAAACTTCCTATTAAAAAGAGGGAAAGAGACATATGGATGTAATATAAATAAAAAATAAATAGGTTTTTATGTAGGAGAACATTTTTAGGAAGTATAAAAATTGATATAGAGGTGAAAACTATCAATCAATGACTAATAAAGAGTGATAGAGAACATGGCCAGTGGAATGTTAACCACTACAAAACCATTAATTCATTGAATAAGATGGTAATATGATATATATTTTTGTTTCAAGATCCATTTCCTATAATTAATTGATTATTTTACTATCAACAAAAGAATACTAGAAAATATACTTGATATATTTTATTTTCATAATAACAATTTCAATGTTTGGTTGTGCTTTGATCAATTTATACTTCATTTATTACTCCAAAAAAATGAATATCAAAGATTATTTTTTATGCTTGAAGCACTAAAATTAACTTTTAACATATTTTAAGATCCATAATATAGTGAAAAGTACTTAGTATGTATCTAAATATTTACCAAAACCAAAATGGTTATTACAAGTTATCCAATATATTACATTAATCTCTAAACCTGAATAGTAATACAAAAAGTTCAACTTGATATTTATATATCAAATCATTTTACTAAAAACAATGACATATTCACTATGAAGTCATGTAATCTAGTGGTAGTCACTACACCCTCATTTCCCTTCAGTTGTGGGTTGAAGCCCCGCGTCCTTACTAAATGTGACATGTTGTCACAGGGCATATAATTTTTCCTTTTTCTAAAACCATATTAATATAATTCCTATAACATTACCAAAAATAGGATGAATACCCTCACAAATAATATTAATCCCAAAATCACTACATAACCACTCAAATAATGTTAATTGACTATAACTACCTTATAATCAATGATCATATTAACTGTAAAGGTTATCAATACATTTATTCTTTTGAAAAGATATTTCTTCCTTGAATAATAATTCATGTTGAACCTATGGGTTACATATACCTCAACCCAATAAAACATCTCCTAAAAGGACATTAACAAAATGAAAAACCCATCACTTAAAACCTCAAAATGGGTTTCTAATACATTGAAATGATGATCAACTTTAAACTCATAAATCCATGATGGTATGCATAACTCTTTAGTTAATATTCTTCCAAAAATTAACACAATCCCTAGATGTTTTATGAATCTTATAACCAAAAACCCATTGATAAAAATACTTATATAATATAATTCTTTAATCCCAATACATAAATAGTTCAATCATTCCATTTCAATGATTATCATAACATAGACCCTTATTTAGTTTAATATTTTACCTTTAGAAGATAGAACTGACTTAGATAATGCTCAGGTTTCTCACATTTAAGACAATGGACTATAAATCTGTCTCGAGGATAAAATTTATCTATCTCAAGGGAAATCCTAAATTTTAATCAGAATTTTTTTCTTCATGACCTACTCTTACAAACATATAAAAGTTTTTTTTTCCTTTGAGACATTTCCATGTGTGTATCTTTCCAAATTTCTGTCATGAATGAAATTGATCCCTCTTTCCTCCATGGTATCCACCACTTGAGCTCTTAGTGAACTAATCCCTTATCTTATTTGGTGAGTATGTTAGTTAGTTAAGGTATATTTTATTGATAATATGTCAAGATAAATAATCAGAAATAATCAAAATATCTATTTTAGTTCAGTCATCTTCCCATTTGGATTCTTATAATCACAACATTTTTCATCACATTCGGTGCTAACATTATTCCTCTTGGTGTCATTCATTAACTAAAACAAAAAATCATATTATGAGAAACATTAATAAAGCCATAAAACCAAATAATAATTTATTGGATATCTAAATCATGAAACCTTATTTTAAATCTAAGAAACCTTAGGTTTATCTTAGTTTATTCATTATCATCTTCTATTGAAATCTTTTATGATGGATCATAAATAAGATGTTAATTAGCCCAAGAATATCTCCCTGGAGTGTCAATACAGGCATGTTGAAAGGCCCGTGTTCATATACTAGGTGAAAATTGATTCAAATAATAATATTTCCTTTTTGGAGTTATTACCCATTTGTACAAATATTCCAATACTCCATTTACTAATAGTATCTAGACATGGATGTATTACTAGAAAAAACACATAATCCCTACATTATCAAAACATTAGGATGTTATTCTATAATTATAATTATCCTCAACATCAGTCATAGGGTTATGTTATCTAATATATTTTTTCCTAAATCAAGTTCATAATGTTTTAACTTAAATTTATTTTATACCAACTATAAGGACCCCAACCCTAGTAGCCTAGATCTAGCAGTTACTTTACTACTTTGGCATATATAAAAGCAATCACATCCTAAAAGATTTAATAGTTTAATAGTATTTGTAAACTAGATACATACATGAATCTTAAATTACAATTGAAAAAACAAAATAAAACATAGTAAAATTAATAATTCTATATACTTAAACTCATTAAATTAGTCCTTCTTCATATCTCCGGGAATGGAAAACAAAATATAGGTGACCTCAAATTCTTAGTAAGGGTTATGTACAATGGAAGATATCATGGGTCAATAAGTCATAATCAATATGGAAAGATAAATAACTAAAAATAAATTTTATTTAATCAATAACTTGAACATGAAGACTAATATTGCTTGAATAAATTAAAATCAAATAATCCCATATAAACAATCACATGATCTTGAAGCTAATGTATAGATAATATGGGTAAAAACCCATTTAATTATAGCCTACTGATTTGTCTCATGAGACACATTGATGCATCAAGGTGATAAATAATTCTAGAACCCACCTATCACTGCATGTAAAATTCATTCCTCATATATCTAATGATATATTTAATTCATAAAAGATGTAATTTATTAATAAATATGCTTATTGAGTAAAGAACATAGACTTATGAATATTTCCGTATTCAATAAAATACCCTTCAAGGTGAACACCATATATAAATATTGTATATGGTTTGGGAAATAATAATATCCTTGATAAAAAAAATATTTAATATATATGTAATTTACAATGAAAATTGGTCATAATAAAGTTACTTCTTTAAAAGAAGGCTAATAACCACAAAATTAATCGAGAAAGTGAAGTTGTATACTTTCCCTGGACAAAATTATCATTAAAATCCAAGGAAAGAATAAATATGGTATTATTAAAAGATATAACCAATGGGGTTTAAGTAAAATAATTTTTTCTTGTTGATGATGAATAGAAACACCATAAAAATTTCATTAAAAAAATTCTTTAGGAAAATACTCCTTTCACTTTGAAAATAACCTTTTAAAAAAAAATTATGAATATTTGGAAAATAGTTTTATTTCAAAATAACATTCAAAACATATAAGTAAATATTTACAGAAATAATTTTTCATGATAGAAATAATATTTTATTCATGGTGATTATGTTAAAATAATTATTCCTTTCAGGTTTTCAGTAAAAAGTAAAAAAATACCTTGTTTAGAAAACTACAAGAGGATTACTTTTAAACTGTTTTTTTAAAAAGAATGGGTAAAAAATTCATTAATATATCATTATATAAAATAAAAAATATTAATTAAAATATTTAAAGTAAAATATTAATATGGAAGATAAATCATTTATGACCAAAAGGATAAATAATGCTGTATTTTCTTAAAAAAGAATTTCTATCTTTTTAAGTACCAAAGAAAAGAAAATTTTACTATTACTTGAAGATTTCATGAATAAAAAAAGGAGAATAAAATTAAATTGGTTTATTATAAAATGATAAAAATAATTTCCTTTAATGTAAATTCAATAATAAACAAGCACAATTATGATGAGATTGAAGCATAAAACCTTACAACTTTGATAACTTTTGAATCATAAACCCCATGAAATAAATAAATTAAAATGAAACATAAAGTACAATTAATACAAAGTAAATAATTATATATCATATCAAAGGGGTATTAGATAAACCTCATAGAAATAAATAGGAGAATAATACAAAATATGTCTATATGAAGTGGAAATGGAGATGAAATATCTTATAAAGATCATACCATTGATGTGAGTATTAATCAATGAATTCATTATGTGTATCAAATTTAAATACACATAATTTTTTTTAAATACAACATAAAATAATAAAAATATATTAAATCCAAAATATTATAATATCATAGACAATAAAGAAGTGATATAACCTAATGAAAATAAATGGAATTATGAAATAGTTACCATTTAGAAACTTTAATGTTAAATACATTTTGGATGAAATAATATGAATTGAAAATTAAAATAAAATTAATTAAGAAGGATTCATGATATAAAATTTTGAAGTGGTTTTATACACACTAAATAAAATAAATTTCTACATAATTTTAAAATATGCCTCAACGAAATAAAATTGAGATGCAATCTCTTACCTCATATTTCCCTTTAGTCGTAAATTCTATAACTTCCTTTATAATGGTTTTAAACATGTTATTAACTTATAAAATAACCATATTTTTATTTATAATATCATATATGATCTTATTATAATATCTTATTAATCATTCCTTAACAATATTTCATTATTATCATTTTTTTGGGTGTTGGATATTTTTTTCTCATGAAAGTCTCATCACAAAGTTCTAGTTATTGAGAAAAGTATATATTTTCATAATATTTAAAATAAACAAATTTTTTAAATATAATATTTATTCATTGGATACACTTTTAGAATAATTACTTAAATTTTTACATGGAAAATGAATTGCATCACTTCACAGAGATAGTAGGTCATACGTATTCATGAGAAACATTATCATTTCCTTAATGGGTGAAAGGGTGAGGAATTGTGAGCTATATTAATTTTATAGAATTAAGATAATTTCATATGTGTCATATATATTAATTATTTCCACCAATATTATTATCCATGTGAGTCAGTGATGGAAAAAAATTACATCAGTTTGGGAGGGGTAGTTTGTCGTACACATGATCGATGGATTTGTTTTACATTTGATGAAGAAGGAGATGGATAAATATTATTCCATAAACATAATAAAATATATGTATAAGGGACATATTGGTGTTATTACATTGTAATTTTTAAGATATAATTTAAGGTGGAATATGAATAAGTAAAAAAGGAGTTTAGTGAAGACAATTACCTTCGCTTCGAAAAACAACATTTGGATCTCTTATTAAAGACCCTAGGATTGGTCTTTTGGGAATAAAATTATATCTAGAATGTTTTTAAGGAATTTTTGTATATATTTTTATATTTTTTTGTCATGATAAATTTATTTAGAGGTGTGAAGAAGTAGGGGTAGGGGGTTCCCATTTATAATTGAAGAGGAGTAACATTTTTTTAAATACATAAAACTATTCAATAATGGGAATTCACTCTTACCCCAAGTGAATTAAAAATTTAAAAATAATAGGGTATATGTATGATAAGTTATAAAAAACAACACCACAAAAAAATAATTTTTTTTTAAAAAATTTATTCCCTTATCCTTTAAGATTATTTATTTCTACTATTTTAGTTTTCTCTACGATAACCTGTTTTTTATTTACCTAAGTAATTTATAATTTAATACTGAAAATAATGATACTTATTAGATAATTTTGACCAAATTTTTATAAATATTTAATTTATGAAATAAAATTCCGTTTTGTGTGGAAAATTAATTTTAATAGAGGTGAATGTAACACACAAAACCCCATCTTAACCATAATTATGATAAATAATTTTTTCTATCTTTACTAATCATTAAGAACAAAAATAAAGTTAATAATAACATATAATATTAAATTTTAATTATTCTAAATAGGGGATCCATTTTTCAAAACCAAATTAATAAAATTAGAAAATTTTAAACTAAAATTAAACCATAAGCGTGATAAAAATAAGGTTTTAAAAAGAAATGATTTCTCAAATATGAAAAACTTTTATATAAAAAATAAATATTTAATTAAATAAAAAGAAAAAATTTTTATTATTAATAATATATTTTAACTAATTTTATATTTAAAACCATCTAAAAATGTAACTTTTTAAATTTTATAATTGAAAATAATTTTTTTATTAAAAGTAATCGTTTTCCATTACCCATAGAAAAATTAATCTTTTCAAAAAAATTCTTCAAAATTAACTCTAAGATATTTTGGAAATTATTATTTAAAAAATTAAGTACAATTTTTTAAATAAATTTTCTAAAAGTGTTATAAATATTTTTAAAATAAGTTCACAAATCTTGACCAAACCGTTTTTTTTAGAAAAATACATTTTTTAAGCATAAAATTAGACTTATTCTTATAAAATTATTAAAAAAATATTATATGCATGATAAAAAATTTTATTGAATATATAAAATTTAAATTTAACTAAAATAGTTCAATAAATGTGATTAATTTTATTTATAATATGAAAACACATTGCTCCAACGAAAAAGTCTTTCAAAGAAATCATGTCTTTTAGTTTAAAATGATATTTATTTTCACTTCTAATAAATTTATAACCAATGATTTTATTTTATTCAAGTGTAAAATATATAATTTTCATAATTTATTTATTCCTATTTATACTCACCAATTTAAATTCTAGGCGATAATGACCACATTAAATAATAATATTTTAATTCTATATCATAATTTGTTTAAACATGGTGTTGTGTGTCGTAAATGGAATCTAACATAATATTATTATTTTAAAATTTAGGGGTGTTACATTCTCCCCACATTCAATAAATTACATCCTCAAAATTTAAAATTATTCTTGAAATTCATGTTTTGGATATTTGAAAATTCCTTTTTGAAAATTCCTTTTTGACAAAAAACACATCGTAAAAGGATTAATAAAAATTCATCTTAAAATGTGGGAAAGAGAAATATGAATGTCATATGGATTAACACATAATTAGGTTTAAAAGTAGGAGAACATTGGTGGAAAGTTAAGAAAATAGAAATAGAGGAGAAAACTAATTACCATGGATTAATAAAGAGTGATATAGAACATGGTTGGGAGAAAGTAAACTACCACAAAACCATAAATCCCTGATAGGTTAAAGGATGATTGATTCATCAGATTCGAGGGTAATATGATAAATTATTTGTTTCAAGATACATTTAATACATTTAATGGATTATTTTACTATCATGATAAAAAACCCAAAGAATATACTTACTTGATATATTTTTATTTTCATTATAATAATTTCATCCTTTGGTTGTGCTTTGATGAATTTCTAATATATTTATTACTCCGTGAAATGAATAACCAATATGATTTTTTATCCATGAATATAACAACCCTACTCTTTATTAAACACATAAAAATGATTTATTACACAAAATTTCAATTAATACAACTCTGAGGATCGAGAAGTCTAGTGTATTTGGAAATTAGGAATGTTACATAACGACTTAGAACATAAAACACAATATCTTTATTGAAAAATTCCTTTACATGATCACAAAATTCCCTTGTGCTTAGAATTGCATGGGATAAACTAGGGACATGCATGTGAAAAGGGTGATCTATAAATCCCATTAAGGGAGTAAATAAGGAATAAGATTAATAATATAGTACATGTTAGGAAATATTCATATCAATGGAGCATAAGAGAAACATGAACATAAAGGCATGATATAGCATGATTAACACAACATGGAAATGTGGCAGCAACATTTAACAGGATATTATAAAGAGACAAGGCTCATTTCAAATGGAGCATGGGTAAACTATCCTTGAACTTGAATTATCTTGAGCAAACCCTCATTTCACATGACGTATCATGATAATAGTCTTTACACAATGAATTGGAGTGATATTAGGGCACACCCTTCTTAATTATTTCATTTCACAAATAAGTGTGCCACATGGATCATATGACATGGATTCATTAAACATAATAATTTATTCCACGATAAATTAATGTGGAATTAATATATTAAAATTTATAATAAATAAGTAAATGTTAATAAAGTTGAACACCATTAATAGAGAAATGGTCATGGTATTCACTACATAATGACTTTTTCTTGGAAAATTGTAATGCAATTTCGGCAGCATAACGACGTGACATAAGAATTCATAAAAATGTTTGATGAGAGAAAAAGTGGTGTATCATCATATATAAATTAAATGGAAAGTAATGGGGTCATTTAGATACATTTCCCAACATATGTAATGGAATTTCGGTTCATAATACAAAAGAATTGCTCGAATGTCAATGAGGAGAGAGAAATCCCTTACGAAATTTCGGTATGGTACCAGTTGTACATGGGAGGAATTTATGATATATAAATTGGTCTATAATCATTAAAACATAAGGAGGGAAGTATATTGGAGGTGATAAATCATACACCAACATTTTTAATTGAAAATAAAATTTCACAATAACAGAAATAAATTTGGACAAAACTGAGAAAGAAAGAAATCCCTTACTTGGAAGTGTGATCTAAAAAGGTTTGGATATTCTTGAGAGAGGATTATTAGTAGTTTGGGGAGACTTTTTAGGTTTATAGAGAGAGTAGGGAAGATTTTGGTCAAGCTCCAAATGTTCTGAGTGGAGAGTAAGTTGGATCTTGGGTAGGTTTATATAGGAAAAGAGAGGGAATTCATTATTATTTAGGTTTTGGGCACTACAAATTAAACTAATCAAAACCACAGACAATACCATATTTTTTTTCAAATAGTTTTTGAAAAAGGTGAGTGGAAAATATTATTTTATAAGGAAAAGGTCCGAAATTATTAAAATATTAGGCTTTCTTATGTGGAGGTGAATCACACTCTCATGGAAATCATTTTAAAAGTTAATTTTTTTTATAACTCTTGGAGGGTCCACTAAGGCACCATAAAATTAATCAAACAAATATAAAATCAAATTATTTTAAATATAAAACATATATTTTCCGAAAATAACATTTATAGTATTTTATTACATCACTATTGTGTCACTATTGTGTCACTATAATGTCATAAAATACATTATATATCTAAACAGTATTTAATTTTTACCCAAAAATTCGACAGTCTCAAAAAATTATGAAAAATTCACCGTTGGATAATTTTGAAATCCAAAATCGAAAAATAATATTCATTTTATCTAAATAATTTTATAAATATTTTAATTTTTACTTTTAAAATAAAAATTGACATTTATTGAAAATTCATGGGTTTTGAAAAAAACAGCTTTCAAAAATTACATTAGTATTCATAAAAATTATACGATCATTTATATTTAATAAAAAGTAATTTAGTAATAATATTTATTTCAAATAATATTTAATTAAAAAAACCATTAATTCATCAAAATTTATTTATTAATTGAGTATTAACTAAAAATACTATTTATGTTTCAAAAACTATTTACAAAGTAACAATAATAAAATGAATTTATATTTTTTATACAAAAATAATGCAAATAATCATTGTTCTATGGTATTGTTACATAACCACTTATAACACCCGTATAAGACCTAAGTTTAAGCTGTGTGATGGTGAATGACTCTTGGGGAGGATCATATAACATCACTCGAGTGGTAATCTCTATTAATTTCCACTTCTCTCGTAGGCGATTCCAGTCAAGATTAACATGTTGAATCTCAGCTTGGGCTTGGTCAAGAGCGAAGCATAATGATGCCACCTCCTTTACAAACTCTGACAAATGGGCTTCGTATGGAGCAATTCTACTGGATGTGGCCATCACTTCCTTTGTCTAAGTTAATTGGATTTGTTAAAGCCTTATATTTATACTAATCATGTGATCACTGTTCAATAGCTATATTAGAAATGGTAACAATTCTTCACAATATTTTGAAATAAAAAAAACATAAATCCAAGGAAGTTAATATGTTTTACAAAACAATTTTACATAATAAGATATTTAATTATATCAAGATGAGTTTTCATTAATAAAATTTTGGTTCATTACAATCTTCCCCCATTAAGAAATTTTTCCCTCGAAATTTCCTTTTTACACACAAAAACAGATGAGGGTAACTCAACTTCATCACTTCCTCTGACTCCCACATTGCCTCTTCAAAATTTTGGTTTCACAAAAACAAGTTGACAAGGGGCATTTTCTTATTTCTTAGAAATTTTTACCTACGATCTAAGATATTTACTGACTTCTATTCATAGGAGAGTTCATTATCCAATGGTACCACCACTAGATTGAGTACACGCGATGGGTCAGGTATGTACTTCCTCAAGAGTGATAGATGGAATACATCATGTACTTAATATAGGTTAAGTGGGAGTGATAGTCTATAATCCACTACTCCGATGCGATTAAGGATCTCAAAAGGGTCGATGTACCTTGGACTAAGATTTTTATTTTTCCTAAATCTCATAACTCTCTTCAACAATGATATGTGGAGGAATACCATGTCTCGGACATCAAACTCTATGTCTCATCAACGATTATTAGTATAACTCTTTTTTCGACTCTGAGAAACTTTATTGTGATGTTGGATGGTCTTAACCTTATCTACCATTTCTTCGACCATTTATGGACATAGGATTTTTCGTTCCCCAACTTCATTCCAACCGGCTGGTGTTCTACACATCTTCCCATAAAGGGCTTTATAAGGATCCATTAGGATTCTTGAGTGGAAACTGTTATTGTAAGAGAACTCAACCAAAGGAAAATGTTGACACCATCCTCTTTTTAAGTCAATTGATCATGCTCTCAATATGTACTCAAGTGTTTGGATATTCTACTCATATTAGACATCATTTTGAGGATGATAAGCCTGACTAAAGTTAAGCACAGTATTCAGAGAATGTTTAAGACTCTTACAGAACATAGTGGTGAATCTTGGATATCTATCGGATACAATAGATAGTGGTACTCCATACTGAATTACCACTTATCTGATATATATCCATTTCATTTGATCCAATGAGAAATCCTCTTGAATTACAATGAAGTGTGCAGTCTTTGTAAGATGATCCACAAAAACCAAGATATCATTGTTTCCTTTGAATCTCTTTGGAATTCTGGTGACAAAGTCCACGGTGATGTTCTCCCATTTCCATGCTGGTATGGGTAATGGTTGCATCATCCCCTAAGACTTCTTCCTGTCAGCTTTCACTTGCTGAAAAACTAGGCACTTTGATGTATAATCAATGATCTCTTTATTAATGTTATCCCACCAATAATGATCTCAGATATCTCGATACAAATTTGTGTTTCCTGGTTGAATAGATAAATTCGAACTAGGTGCATAATCCAAAAGTTCATTCTTTAACTCCAGATTTTATAGAACACATAGTCATGTCCCAAATAACAAAATTCTTTCTTCATTATCATTGAAATCAGAGGATTTCCCTTTTCTAAAAGTTTCCACTTCATTCTAAATTCCCATATCATCCTTTTGAGCATCCTTTAACCATTCCAAAAGAGATATTTGAGCAATAATTTGTGAATGGATTGATTATGTTCCCTTCTTTATGATTCCCATGTCAATATTCATCAAATCTAAGAAGATCAGATCCCTTTCAATTCCCATCAATGATAAAATCACTGGTTCCTTTCTACTTAGAGCATCCACCACCTTGTTCTCTTTCCCAGGGTGGTAATGGATTGAGCAGTCGTATTCTTTGATCTGTTCTAACCATCTTCGTTGGTTCATGTTCAAGTATTTCTCTGTGAATATATACCTTGGGATTTTATGGTTTTTATATATTTCACACTTCTCCCCAAATAGGTAATGTCTCCAAATTTTCAAAGAGAATATTACTGTAGCAAAATCCAGATCATGTATTGGATAGTTTTTCTCATGGAATTTCAATTTCCTTGAATCATAAGCAATGAATTTTTCATTTTGCATCAACACACAACCCATGCCCTTCTTTGAAGCATCACTAAATACAACAAAAAGTTCTCCACTGGTGGGTAGTGTGAGAAAGGGAGGAGTAATAATCCTCCTTTTCAACTACTTGGAGGTCTCTTCACATTCATTAGTCCAAGAAAACTTTTGTCTCTTTAGAGTTATCTTGGTAAGAGGGCTAGACAATCAAGAAAAATTTCTCACAAATCGGCAATAATATCCATCTAACCCCAGGAAGCTATGGATATCCATTACCGATGTTGGCCTGGACCATCCCTAAATTGTAGCTTCCTTAGAGGGATCCACAGATATCCCATTTATTTTGATGATATGACCTAATAATGAGACCCCCTACAACTAGAACTCACACTTTCTATACTTTTCATAGAACTTATCCTTCAACAAGGTCTCTAGTACAGTGCTTATATGCTCCTCATGCTCCTCCTTGGATTTATAGTACATTATAATATCATCTATAAAGACTACCACAAATTTTTTGACGTAATATTTAAATACTCTATTCATAAATTCCATGAAGACTGATGGAGAATTAGTGAGTCCGAAAGGCATTACTATGAATTCATAGTGCCCGTATCTTGTACGAAAAACAGTCTTGGGAATATCCTCCTTCTTCACCATTACTTGATAATATATTGACCGTAGATCCACCTTAGAGTAGTATTGTTCTCCACGTAGATTATTAAACAAGTCATCAATTCATATCAGATGATACTTGTTCTTTATCGTGATTTTTTTGAGCTCATGATAATCAATGGAAATGTGAATTGACCCACCCTTCTTCATGACAAAGAAGACTGGTGCACCTCATGGTGAAGCACTTGGGAATATAAACCCTTTTTCTAGATTCTCCTGTATTTGTTTCTTTATCTCCTAAATATCTATAATAACCATTCTATATTGAGACTTGGATATTGGAAATGCCCTAGGTATAATATCAATCAAGAATTCAACATCTCTTCTAGGAGGAAGACCAGGAAATTCTATGGGAAGCACTTTAGCGAATTCCCTCACAATAGTAATGTCTTCAAGGATGGTTGCTTCCTTAAACTCAATCATCTAAGAAATATACACATGCTCATATAGAAATATATCCATGCTTGAGATGATGGTTCTAAAGAATATTCACCCCCCTTCTTTAACTTGTACAGAATCGGGGGTCAATTCTTCATATGGAGAGTGATTTCCCTCTCGTGGCAATTTATGTTGGCTCTATATAAGGAAATACAATCCCTGCCAAGAATTGAATTAAATCACACCAGAGGGTGTATGGAGAGGTTCACCTGGAATTCAATCCAAAAATTATGACAGGGGATGAGTTATATTAATGAGATGCAATTATTTCCCCATTTACTGCTCTTACCGACATCTTTACTTCCATGATTTGTGGTGGTGTTGGGATTGTTCTACTAAACATTCAAGATATAAATGAATGTGTAGAACCAGAATCAAAAAGTAAATTTTATTTTCTTGACTGAATAACTAGAGTACCTATCACCACTTCATTGTTGGGGTTCACTTCGGCGGAAGTTATGGAAATAGCTCTCCCTTGCTACCTCAGAGGTTGTTGGTTGCCTCTGAAAACCCTTGGCTTAGAGCACTGGTTTGCAATGTGCCATGGTTCTTTGAAGTTGAATTAATGAACAATGTGTTGAGGTTTTAATAGAGTGTCACTCTCTTGTATCACTGTAGTGTGTGGTTTTTCGGTAGTTAATGGATAGGTTCCCTTCTCTTCTACACATAATTAATTTCCCCGTCCCCTTCAGTAAATTTCTAGGGTGATTATTTCCGCACATTTGTCAAGTGGGGTGCTGTAATTTTCAAGCACCATTGGATTTATCCATATGGCCACTATAATTAAAGTCCACCTTACGCTTCTTATCCCCATTATACCACTAAGATTCCTTGATCACCATTTTGACTTTGAGGGCACATCAAAAAAATTTCTCATAGCTCTCAAAGTCACAGATCACTAGAGCTTTCCATATGCTCTGTTTTAGCCCACCAAAGAAGTGGAAAAACTTGAATTCAGGGGTAACAACAAAGATGGAGGCATATTGTAAAATCCTTGCGAAGTTTTCCTTATATTCTCTGATGAATTCATGATCTTTTTCTTGAGGGCAAGGAAGTCCCTTTCCATCTTAAGTCGGAGGGTGCGAGGAAAATATTTATCAAAAAATATTTTCCAGAAATCCTTCCATTCCAATGTATCTATCTCCTCCTAAGGCTTTTTATTTTTGATCAACGTCCACCATTGATGAGGTTCACCCTCCATACGATATACATCAATAAGTTTCTTCTGTTTTTCAGAATATTGAAGGATGGAGAAGATCTTCTCAATGGAGTTGATCCATTGTTTGGCGATTGAAGGATCAGATGATTCATTAAAAGTAGGAGGAATTTGTCTCATAAAGCTCTTTATTTCAGCTTGTTCATTCTTGGGGGGGGGGGTTCAACATTCCTCTTGACCCATGTTACAATTCAAAGCATGAGTTCACTCAGAGAGTATCGTGACAAAGTTTGCGATTCCTGCTCCCATCGGATTGGGTATCTCTTTAGAATAGTCATCACATTGAACATTGCATTGGTTTTTATCCTGAGTCATACTATTAGAGGCCATTTTATGGAATAAAAGGAAATTAAGGGGTAACACATAAAGGGGAATCCAATGACAAAAATGTATAGCTTATAAATTACTTTTATTTCCTTAACTTATTAATTTCTAGGCTTCAATCTATGTTATCCATGGTCTACTACCCAACATATATTCTTAGGGGCATTTTTTTAATTCCCTTAATAATGGCTCATACTAAGCTTATGAATTTACCAAAGAATATCCCCTGAGAGTTTCGTAACCCATAGTGCAGCAAGGCTAGTTTTCATGCACCAATTCTCATTCAAGTCTAGCTCAAAGCAGTGTTTTCGGGTTTTACCTCTAGACACATCTGTTCCAGAGCCATATCTACCTACTCGTATCCATATAGGGATATATTTTATTGATAAACCACTTACTAAATACTCACAAAAATTTAGGGATGTTTTTATTTTACTTAGTCTTACCCCTAAGGCTTTCACTAGGGTTTTCTAATCCTAATCCCAAAAATAACTAAACCTATCCTCTGATACCAACTATAACAACCCTTCTCTTATTACACTCATAATCATGATTTATTGCGTAAAACTGCACTTAATACAACTTTGACGATCGATAGTTCTAGTTTATTTTGAAATTAGTAACCTTACATAATGACTTAGAACATAAAACACAACATCTTTATTGAAAACATCCTTTACACGAACACAACATTTCCTTGTATATAACATTGCATGGGATAACCTGAGGACATACATGTGAAAAGGGTGAGCTATAAAGCCTAGTAAGGGAGAAAACAAGGCATCAAATGAATAATATAGTACATGTTTGGCAATAGGCATATCAATGGATCATAATAGAAACATGAACATAAATCATGATATAGCATGATTAACACATCAAGGAAATGTGGAAGCAACAGTTAACATGATATTAGCACGAGACAAGGCTCATTGAACATGGAGCATGATTAAAACCTCATTTCACTAGAATTATCTTGAGTAAAACCTCATTTCACTTGACATATCATGATACTAGTATTTACCCAATGCATTAGAGCGTTATCAGGTCACACCCTTCTTAATCATTTCATTTCATGCATAAGTGTGCCACATGGATCATATAACACAGATTCATTAAACATCATAATTTCATCCACTATAAATGAATGTTGAATTAAAACATGAAACTATAAAATAAATAATTAAATATGAATAAATGTGAACACCCTTGATAGGGTAATGAGCATGGTATTCACTACATAAAGACTTTGGCTTGGAAAATCGTGGTGCTATTTTGGCAGCATAATGGTGTCACATAAGAATTCATAAAAAAATATTGATGAGAGAGAAAGGGGTGTATCATCATATTTACATGAAATGTAAATTAAGGGGTTATTTATATACATTTTCTAACATATGTAATGGAATTTATGTTCATAATACAAAAAAATTTCTTGAATTTCAATGAGGAGAGAAAATTCCCTTACAGGATTTCAACTTGATAACATGTGTACATGGGAGGAATTAATGAGAGATAAAGGGGTGTCTCATCATCAAAAAATAATTAGGTAAGTATAGGGGAGGTTCATAGTCATACCCCAACATTTTTAATTGAAAATAAAATGGCATAAAGACATAAAAAAATTTGGACAAAATTGAGAATGGAAGAAATCCCTTACTTGGAGGTGTGATCCCAAAGGATTCAGGGAGGATTTATAGAGGCTTATTGGGAGATTGGGTAACCTTTGGAGGATTATAGAGAGATTATGTAATAGGTTGTTTAAGAACAAAATATTTTTAGTGAAGATTAAGTGGGATGTTGGTGGGTTTATATAGTAAAAGAGAGATAATTCTTTATTATTTAGGTTTTGGACACTACACATGAAACTAATCAAAACAACAAAACATACCATGGTTTTTTACAATGGTTTTCTTAAAAAGGGTAGTTGAAAACATTTTTTTATATGGCCCATGTCCAAACTTATTAAAATATTATGCTTGATTATGTGGAGGTGAGTCACACTCTCAAAAAGTCATTTTAAAAGTTAAAATGTTTTATAAGTCTTGGAGGGTCCACTAAGGAACCATAAAATTAATAAAAAAATATATAATCAAATTATTTTAATGTTAAAACATATATTGACCGAAAATACAATTTATAGTATTTTATTACATCACTATTGGGTCATTATGATTTCATAAAACACATTATATATTTAAAAGGTATTTAATTTTTACACCAAAATTCGACTGTCTAAGAAAATTATGAAAAATTAACGGTTGGATAATTATAAAATCCTAAATCAAAAAATAATATTTATTTTATCAAAATAATTTTCTAAATATGTGAATTTTTACTTTTAAAATAAAAACCAATATTTATTAAAAATTCACGGGTTTTAACAAAAACAGCTTTCAAAAATTACAATTATATTCATAAAAATTATACGATCATTTATATTTAATAAAAATTAATTTATTAATAATATTTTTGTAAAATATTATTTAATTAAAAAATCAATTGATTCATCAAAATATATTTCTTAATTGAATATTAACTGAAAATACTATTTGAGTTTTAAAAACTATTTACAAAGTAACAATAATAAAATTAATGTATATTATCTATACAAAAATAATACACATAATAATAGTGCTAGGTTATTGTTACATAACCCCTTATAAAACCCTCATAAAACCTAAGGGTAAGTTTTTAGATGATGAAAGACTCTTGGGGAGGCTCATATAACATCGCTCGGGTGGTAATCTCTATTAACTTCTACTTCTCCCATATCCGGTTTCGTTCAAGCTTAACATGATGAAGCTCAGCTTGGTTTTGGACAAGAGAGAAGCCTAGTGACGCCACCTCCTTTCTGATCTTTGAAGCAATGGGCTTCATATGGAGAAATTATACCAGATGAGGCCACTTCTTCCTTTGTATTAGTAAATTGGATTTGTTAAATCCTTATATTTATATTAATCATGTGATCACTGTTCAATGGATATATTACAAACAATAAAAATTATTAACGGTATTTTGAAATCCAAAAAAAATAAAAATCAAGTAAGTGTATATGTTTTACATAACCATTTTACATAATAATACATTTAATTATATCAAGAGGAATTTTCATTAATAAAAGTTTGGGTTGTTATAGTGAAGCACTAAAATTAACTTTTAATGGATTGTAAGATCCATTAAAGAGTGAAATGTTCATTTGTATATATTTAAATATTTACCAAAACCAAAATTATTATCAAAAGTTATCCAATATAATAAATTAATCTCTAAACATGAATAGTTACACCCCAAGTTCAACTTCATATTTATCCACTGAATCATTTAAGTAAAAACAATGTCATATTAACCAAGATATCAAATAGTCCAGTGGTAGGATATGCACCCTTTTCGACCTTCAGTTTTTTGTTTAATCCTCATGAACATTCCAAATTTGAAAGGTTTTTACCAGGTATATGGGTTGTACTTTTTCTAAAAACATATTAATTTAATTCCTATAACATTCCCAAAAATATGATGAACATCCTCAAAAATAACATTAACAATAAAATTACTTTTTAACCACTCAAATAATCTTAATTTTCTATTATTACCATATCATAAATAATAATATTAACCCTAAAGGTTGTCAATACATTTAAACTTATGAAAAGATCATTCTTACTCAAATAATACTTCATTTTGAACATAAGGGTTACATATATGTGAACCAAAAAAAATATTCTCCACAAATTTCAATAATCAAATTAAAATACCATAACTTATAACCTAAACGATGTGTGTATAAGAATTTAAACTTATTATCAACCTTAAACTCATAAAACCATAATAGTATCTATAACTCTTAAGTAAATATGATTTGAAAAATTAACAGAATACTTAGATGTTTCATGATTCTTATAAAAAAATCCATTGATAAAATTAATTCTACTACATAATTCTTGAATCTCATTACATAAACCATTAAATAATTTCACTTAAATGATTTATATAACATAAACCCTTATTTAGTCTTGGTTTTAACCATTAGAAGAGGGAAACAACTCAGATAATGCTTAGGTTTCCTACATTTAAGACAAAAAACTATAAATGGATCTAGATGATGAAATTTATTTCTCTACATTAAACTCCCCATTTTTCCTTAGTAATTCGTTGCTATATACTATTCATTTGAACCCATAAAACATTTTCATATTCCTTTGAAATACTTTCCTACATGTTGATTTCTATATTTATAACATGAAGGAAATTGAGTCATCTTTCCTCCATGGTCTCCACCACCCTAGCACTTAGAAAACTCCACCCTTCACTTATTTTGTGTGTGTGGAAGTTGGTTAGGGTATAGGTTGTCAATAACATGTCGTGATAAATGAATAGAAATTATCAAAATAGATTTTACTTCATCTGTCTTCCCATTTGGTTTCTCAGAATCACTAAATTTCCCATCATATTTGGTGTTAACATGATTCCACTTGGTTCTACATATTAACTAAAACCAAAAACCATATTATGAGAAACAATAATCATGTTGGAAAACCATATAGTCATTTATATGATCTATAAATCCTTAAAAATTATTTTCAATATAATATACCTTATTTTTAAGCATGATTATTCATTATGATAATTTATAAAAATCCTTCAGGACGGTTCATAAATAAAACTTGAATTAACCCAAGCATATTCACACGAAGTTTCAAACCAAGTGTGAACCAAGTCTCATTATCCTACACCAGGTAATAATCATGTCAAATCCCAAAGCACATTTTTTAGAGTTATTACACCTGGGTACAACTGTGCTAGAGCCACATCTGATTGTAGTATCTAGACAGATATGTATTACTTGGAGAACCATATAATCTATACATTACCAAAAAATTAGGATGTTATCCTATAGGTATAATTATCCTCAATGTCTTTCATCGGGTTATCCTATCTAATATATGTTTTCCTAAATCTAGTTCTCAGAGTTTCTAATAAATTTTCTCTGATACCAACTATAATGACCTAGACCCTAGTAGCCTCGAGTTAGTGGTTACATCACTAATTTGGCATAAGATACAAGCGATCACATCCCAAAGGATCAAATATTTTAGTAGTCTTGGTAAATTAGATACATACTTGAATCTCATATTACATTTGAAAACATTAAATACAATATAGTTAAAGTAATAACTATAAATCCTTTAACTCCTTCAAATATTCCTTCGTGATATCCAAGGAAAAGGATAGAAATAAGGGTGATATAAAATACTTGTTAAGGGTTATGTAGAGTAGAATTTATCATGAATTAATAAGTAATAATCTATATGGGAAGGTAAATAATACTAAAAAAGATATTTAATTAAAAATTTAAACATGAAGAATATTATGGAAGGAATAAATGATGGTCAAATAATGATATATAAATAATCACTTGATCTTGAAGCTAATAAATGGGAAACATCAATGTGGTAATCTCATGGATAATAATAACTGAATAATAAATGAAAGAAATATTTAATTTTTGGTTTCATGGTCTTCTACATCAGGATATCTATACAATCTAGACCTTTCTACAAGAGAGTTTATACTATATATAAATACGTATTTAATTCCATATTATTGATTTATCTCATGAGACCTATCAATGCATCGAGGGGATTTATAATTTTGGCCCCCACCCATCACTACATTTCCAATTAATTACTCATATATTGAATTATTGATTAAATTCATAAACAATATTCCTTATCAATAAATAGTTATATTGAGTAATGAGTAAATATGTTTTAATATTTCTATATTCAATAAAATAAATTTAAAAGTAAATAATGTATGTAAAAATTGTATACATTTTAGTAAATAATCATATACATGATACAAAGAATATGTATATTTAAAATATATGTAATTACATATAAAAATTGATCACAAAAATGTAAATTTTTTAAGAGAAAGTTAATAACCAAAAAATTAATAAAGAAAGTAGATGTCAATAATTTCCATCGTCAAACTAATCATAAACCACAAAATGAATGAATAAAGATTGAATTTTTATAACATATCCCTAGTGGTGTAAAAATAAAATAAATAGTTTCTATTTTAGATGAATAGAAAAACAGTAAAATGTTCATTAAAAAAATTATTGAGGAAAATATCCATTTCATTGGGAAAGTAAATTTTAAAAAAAATTTAATGAATATTAGAAAAAAACATTTAACATAAATGAAAATTGTAAAATAATATTTAAATTAATGAACAATAATGATGGTGTGATTATTCTATTCATGATGTGTATGATAAAATAAATATTCCTTTCACATTTTTAGTAAAAAGTCAAAAGGTACCTTATTCAAAAAAAATTACTATATTCCTTTTAAAAAAAATTTTAAAGTAAAACATGGGTAAATATTTCTTTTATAATTCATTATAGAATATTAAAAATACTATTTAATTTTTTAAAGGAAAATATGGATATGAAAGAAAAATAAATTTTGACTAAAATGGGGAAAATGTTAGATTTTATTAAAAACATTTTCTCAATCATTTTGAGTACCAAAGAGAGGAAAATGGTACTATTACATGAAAATTTAATGAATAAATATTGGAAAAGAAAAAAATGGTTTTATTATACAATTATCAAATAATTTACTTTAATGGGAATTTAATCATAAACAACCCCGAATAAAATGAAATTGAATCATAAACCCTTACCTCTTCCGTAACTTTTGAATTATAACCACCATGAAAGAAATAACATAAAATGAATCATTAAATACCATAATTATAAATTAAATAATTATATTTCATATAAAATTGGTAGTATATACACCTCATAAAAATGAATAGGTTTATAATACCAAATATGTCTCAATTGAGTGGAAATGAAATGAAATATCCTACAAAGATCATATGGTTGAAGTGGGGATTAATTAATTAATTTATTATGTGTATAAAATATAAATCCACATAAAATAATTGGAAATTAAATATAAAATAATAAAAATACATTACACACTTAATCTTATAATGTTAAAGACAATGAAAAAGTAATATAACCCAATGAAAAGAAATTTAGTTATAAAACACTTAGCATTTGGTAAATTTCTTGTCAAATACCCTTGGATTAAATAATTTTAATTCAAACATAAAATAATTTTAATTAGTAAGGATTCATGATATAAAATGTAAAATTGGATTTATATACACCATATAAGAATAATTGTTTCATAATATTAAAATATACCTTAATGAATGAAAATTGAGACAGAATCCCTTTCCTCGCATTTCCCTTTATTTAAACATGGTTTAAACACATATATAGTGGTTTTAAACATATTATTAATTTATCAAATGACTATATTAATATTTATAATGTCATATATGATCTTTTTATAACATTTTATCTCAATTTAGTTAATAATATTTCATTATTACCATTTTTTAGGTGTTAACTCCTTTGTTTCATCATGCATGTTTTATCATGAAAGTTATAGTTCTTGATCATATTATATAGTTTCATAATATAAATAATGATATTAATTTAATAAATATAATATTTATTCATTTTATACTATTTTAGAATCATTGTTTAATGTTTCAGATTTAAAAATAATGCATCGCTTCTTGGAGACAGTAGGATATACGTATGCATGAGTGGAATTATCATTCCCCTCAATGGGTGAAAGGGCAAGGAAGTGGGTAATATATTAATTTTAAAAAATTAATATCATTTCATATGTATCACATATTTTATCATAATTTTTTTTATTTTAAATAATTTAGAATATTTATAGGAATATTCCCAGAGTCAGCTATGGAGACAACATGTGATTCTAATGCCCAGTGAGCTTAGAATTGTTACTTGAAAAATAGTAAATATATTAATATAAAAAACAGGTAGTTTTCACAAAAAATTATAATAAATACCAAATAGATTATTTTATTGGATATCTGATACCACCGTTGAGTTCATATCTTTATTTTTACCCTAGGTGCGACGTAATTTTTTTCATCGTCGGGCATTTGTGAAAAAATTGTCATGTGCCCAAATAAAGAAAGAATGAAAGAAAATTTATTCATTTTAATTTTTTTGGTGAAAAGACCTTGGATAATATATTAAAATATCAGTATATCTAATTCCTTGGTTCATATAAATAATCATTATAATTGATAGGAGATCTTTGAGGAGCATTGGATGCAGTGGGATTGTGGATCTTCGGTCGAAGGACCGCATAGATCGCCAATGATAACGCATCCTATTGATCTCACCTATGTCTATGACATTTGATCATTATTAACTAGTGATTGATCCAAACATTAGGTAAGATGTTTTTTATGTGTATTTATCACTATTTTATTATCCCATGGAAAACACATAATAAATCAACTAACATATGAATTTTCATCTCAATCATTTTGTCGGTGTGGGTTTATTTTTTGGGATTTAAGTATTTGTGGTTGTTGATTATTATTTTAGTTTTATAATTTTTTATTCTAATGGAAATGGATTGAGTTAAATTTTAAAAAATGGTCTAGGTTCATTCCTCTTTTGTGGTTTATTTATTTCTCCCCTGTTCTACATGTATTCATCCTTGTATTTATTTTTTATGGGCAGTTTGATGAAGAACCTGAAAATGATCATTTAATGTTTGATATTTTCTTTAATTAATCGTTTCCATGGATATATATTTTGAGATAAATTATTTTATTTATTCATACGGTGATGGTGTTGGTTTGAAATGATATCAGTGGTTTTGTTTCACGTTTTAGTGTGTGGTTTGTGGTTGGGTGCGGCGATGGCATCATGGTGCGATGGGGAAGGATTTTTGAGAAATGGATATGGACAAAATCTAACCATACGTGGAAAGAAAGTCATGGTGGGACCTAGATCCATGAACATCAGTTACTTTCAAGGTGAAATCAGTGGTGAAAGAAAATATACATGAAGAAACCATAGTTTCTAGAAAATCGTGACTTTCACAATGTGTACTTCAATAACTCACATTGTGTATCATTATCATAGTAACCAATATGGTTTATTTTTAGAGTTAAGTATCACTAATTGTATGGTCTCAATCACATGTCCTGTGACACCTTGCTTAATAGATTAGAATGTATAGAGAGTACACACCTAGGAGGATAGGTGGAATTAAACACCATGTGGACCATGACCCATGTCGTGTACACCCTGCAAGGTGGATTAGCTTGCAGAAGGAGTAAAAACATAGGGAATTTTGTGGCCCCACACACCTTATGTGGAGGGATACATGTCATGTACTTCGTAAATTACATGGTATCCAACAAACATCTCATCGAGTGCCAGCCCAAAACCTTATACACCATGTTACAGTATATACATGGGCATGAGTCAGAGTATATGGTCATGGGTAGGAAGCATGAAAAGTTCCATCTCATTGTCTACACATTGTGTCCCCTAGGGACATGACATGTTTTGTGGAAAAGTGTATGCCATGTGTGCATGAGACATGTCCAGTTCTAGGCATATTGGGACACACCATGTACCCCCCAAGGACACGATGTGTACTACTCAAAGGGAAGGTTGGAGCCCCAATTAATCTCTATTCGTATTTTTTGTAAAATTATTTGAGCTTCCTAGGACCTTTATCTATTGATTGTGTTCTCTTGGTCTATTCCTACCAGGGTACATTATGATATCACATCATCATTACAGGATTGTGACACCTCTATGGAATTATTCTCATACAAAGTATGTGGTATACCCCATGGCCATGGGTGTTATCATATATCATCTATTTTACCCTAGGTGGGGTTCTCGTAATCGGCGTGACAACTATACACAAGCCTTGATCCCCTACATAGTAGGTTAATCCAGATTATGTTTTCGGTATAACCCCATGGCCCTGGGGGTGAGACCTCATCTTTGTATTGATATATATTCTTTTACATCAATGTGTAGTCTGAAAAAGTGTATATCTCAGATGAACTCTCTCTATTTACTTGGTTTTTGTTTATGCTGAGAACTGATGAGCATGACATCTAGGATAAACGCCACCAGAACTATCAGACTTGAAGAGTGAGCTCTCGAGTGAGTTCTGTTACAATCCCTCAAGTAGGAATCCAATGTTATCTTAGTGGTTGAGACCTCATTGATACTTGGATTCTATTATGAGTATATCCAAGTTCTCTTTTATTATCATTATGTCTTGTATCTTGATTAACATACCATTTTATTGATGAAATTACTATTTTTTTTCTTATTGTAACATCCTATCCTGGAGCAGCTAAACGGAGCCCTGATCTGGGGGGGAACATGGCCTCAAGTGTGCCTGCCCATATTCTAGAGGCTGCTGACTAGCAGTGAGGGTCTAAGGAGGTATATTGGGGATACTATACCCTCATAATTAGATTCACATAACATATTAATAAATGGATAATAGAATAGCGGAATCATAAAAATAAATAATAGAGAGAACAAAAAAGTAAACATCTAGATGATAATAATAAAAAATAAATTAGTAGAAATATCTAGTACCTTATACAATATGATGTAATTTCATGTATCTAAATAAAAAAACAATAATACAGGGAATTAAGCACATGTATATTCAGGTATACAAAAAGAATAAAAATTTCCAAAAGGGACTATCTCTAAATAGCATCATGAGCCATTGCTCAGTCCTGTGTTTCCCTGTTCCCATGATTTGACCAATCAAGTACCAGTAACTGGGTTCTTTTATAACACCCAAATTTCTTTTTGAAATATATCTTTTCAAATTAATTTAATCTTTTTGATATTTTTCATTTCACGCAACATTGAAAATATATTATTTGTTATTATTAAAGTACTATGCTTGGATTCAGTTATATGGAACACTAAGTTAATCATGAAGTAGAAAAAAATTAATTTTTATCTTTCTCTTCACATAACACCTAGTTAAGGTTATATTACACACAATACTGACTTTCCTCGATTGCTTGCGTAACACGCAAAATCAAGTTTTACCGACCAATAATATATTGTTAAAAATGTTATTATTCAATATAATAAGATATAACCTACTTGTTAAGTTGTAATTTATTAATTTTATTAAATAACTTATTAAAATACATGTTTTAATTATTTAGTTACAAATTAACTGGAAATGAATATAATAACCAATTGAATATAAATGGAGTGTTTGTATAAAAACTACTTTTACACTCACAAAGGAGTTTTCTCCTAAGAAATAAAATTAAATATTATAGGTGAATGATATAATTGGGTTATATATTTTATATATTAAACCAAATATTTTTTACATTAATAAAATAAATTTGAGAGGCATAATATGGGAACAAACCCAATATCACACATAAAAACTTATATTTTTATAAAAGCAGTTTTATAGACTTTTAATAGAGATCCATTTTTAATCTAAATTTTGGAAACTATATATAATTATTATATGTCAAAATAGAATTAGTTTTTGAAATATAAACATAAAAATTAGTTTAGGGTGAATTGTTTTATTTTTCTCTGAAGTTTTATTTTTTGATGAATAATGAAAAATACTAAATTTTAATTCAAAAATAAATTTTCATCTAATTTATTTATATGGTTAAATTATAGGTATAATTGGTTTTAAAGCATAATTATATCAATTATACCCCAATGAAACTAATTTAGTGTGTTGGGATCAATTTTAATTTGAAATTTAGTATGAAAACTTAGAAAACCCTTGAGCATTTTTACTTTAAAAACATGTTTTGTTGTCTCGTATGTGGGATTAATTTAAAATTAATTTCCACCACTTATGTGATTGGAATTAAAAAAAATGGATTACATAGTTTTAATTAGAATAAATTATAATTTATAATATGGTAAACCACTTTTTTGAAAAAAAATATTAGTGAATGTAATTAAAATTAATTACAACGATTAAGAAGAAAATTAGCTTAACATGGGACTAAACCTTACAATTAAGAGAAAAAATGACTTAGAAACTTGTCCAAAATCCATTTTATGGTCATATTTTGACCCTAAAATATCTTATATCTAATTTTTACTATTATTGGATCCAATTTTCAAAGGAAAAGCATGGGTGTAATTCCCTTTTCCAAAATTTATAAGAATGCCACTCCCCCTCCACTATAAAAATGCACTCACACATCCCACTTAATCACACCTATCAAGAAAAATTGGCATGAAAAGTATCTAAAAAATATTTCCTCAAAATTCATCACCTCAACCTAATATCCTACCATGGGAATAAATCCATCCAAGTAATACCTTTAGTGCATATCAAAAGGAGTTTCCCAAAGATGATGTAACACCCTTACTCAAGCTCTTTTATTTTATTTTCATTATCCACTCCCCTAAAATATTATTATTACATTATTATATAATAAAATCACTATCATTAACATTCCTATACTTATTTATTATAATTTTTCTACCTATACTTACACACACTTTCATCTAATGGGTAATGATCTTACATTTTTTATTTACGATGAACCACCACCTCATAAAACGATGTTGTTCGTTTTTCCTTTACCACCTCTCATGGATAGAAATTATGATGTAAAAAATATTTTTATATGAAACACATGATATATATGTTTTATTAATACTATGTTAATTTTTATATAACACATACCCTCATGATTTCTATTTAGTGAAATAGGATAATCTTGTTTGTGGAACTGTAGACTACTGCCTCCTCAAAGCAACGTGATTCAGTCACACTATAAATGGAACATATAAAGGATGGTTATAACAAATATTTGTTACATAAATAAAATATATATGATATCCATGACATAAATATATATCTATAAGTATAATATGTAATTTTATTTATTACCCTTTTCATGCACTAAAAAGGTGATAACGTCGTTCGTGGACATGTGGACTACTGCCTCCTCAATGCATTGTTAATACTTTTACATCACAACAATACCCTATATAAGTATATATGATTAAATTAAATGTTATTTATGATATAATTATAATTATAGAAATATATAATGTTTCTTAACTTCTTTCTATAATGATCATTGAAAAAATGGGAACGTTACTCATACGTACGTACGACCTACTGTCTCCGTGATTGTAACGGTGGTACATTTTTCATAACCATATCCCATGATTGGTTTTTAAAAAATAATTGATGTATAAATATGAAAATAATTTCATGATTGTTATTTTGGAGATTTTTATATAATGAAACCTTTGACCATAGTCAAACAACCAAATTTGTTTTAATACATGAACCAAATTTGGTCAAAACACCCGATGTAAACTTAATTGTTTAATTAGTTGTATAAAACATTGTAATAATTGAAGTAAAATTAATAATAAATTTTAAAAAATTTATTTATTAAGTAAATAATTAATATAATTTTATTATTCATGAGGATAAATACATACGTGACATGCCAGACTAAAGGTAGGGCAATTTCTTCTAACTTTTTATTTCTGTTAGATACATGGCATATTCACTACTCAATTATTTTGTGTGGTGTATATACTGACCTATGAAAAATTATAATTAATATCCATTATTTAATTATATTAATATATTTAAATTATTTTATTATCTAATTTGGATCATGATTCTAAAGATACTCAAGTAGTAAGGGTTTTTTCATCTCACTTTTATTTTACGCGAGACACAATCAATGTTAACCTCCTATTTATTATATGCTCTGTGTATAATACAAATTAATGTATCATATGATTTATATACATACATTTATGTATATTTGTAATGACCCAAAGTTTCATTAATGGAAAATCCCTCTTGATCCAGTTAAATGTCTCTTTATGAAAAATGTTTTTATAAGATGTCAACTTCTTTGGTTTCATGTTAAGAATTTTGAACGTTGTTAATATAGCCGTTGAACAGTGATCACATGATTAGTATAAATATAGGACCTTAACAAATCCAATTTACTCAGACAAAAGAAGTGATGGTCTCATCCAGTAGAATTGCCCCATACGAAGCCCGTTTTATGGAGCTCAGAATAGAGGTGGCATATTTGGTATTCGCCCTTGACAAAGCCCAAGCTGAGCTTCACCATGTCAAGCTCAAATAGGACCATCTATAGGAAAAGTGGAAGTTGATAGAGATTACCACTCGAGCGATGTTATCCGAGAAACCCCAAGAGTCTGTCACCATCGCACACCTTACCCTTAGGTCTTATGCGGCTATTTTAAGGGGTTATGTAACAAATAAGTAGTACTATGTTCATGTACATTATTTTTGTATATAACAATGAATATAATTTCTAGTCATTTTTGATACATTGTAAATAGTTTTTAAAGTACAAATGGTGTTTTTAGTTATTATTTAATTAAGAAATATATTTTATTAAATTAAGGGATTTTTTAATTAAATAATATTTTAATAAAATAATAATATTAATTTTTTTTTAAATAAAAATGATCTTATAATTTTATGAATGCAATTAAAATTTTTTATTAAGGTTTGAAAGCCAGTTTTGTCAAAACCCGTGAATTTTCGATAAATGTCAGTTTTTATTTTAAAAGTGAAAATTAAAATATTTAGAAATATTTTTAGATAAAATAAATGTCATTTCTAGAATCAGGACGTCGAAATTATCCAACGGTGAATTTTTCATAATTTTCTGAGATAGTAAATTTTTTGGGTAAAAATTAAATACAATTTAAAAATATAATGTGTTTTATGACATCATAATGGCCCAATGGTGATGTAATAAAATACCATAATACTTATGTTTGGCCAATATATGTTTTATCATTAAAATAATGTGATTTTGGGTTTGTTTGACTTACTTTTCAAAGCATTAATGGACCCCTCAAGACATATTCAACACTTTGCCTTTTTAAATTAATTTCCATGGAAGTGTAACTCAACTCCACATAAGCAACCTTATTATTTTAAGAATTTCGGACTTGGGCCTTATAAAATATTTTTTTCCTCTTCCCTTTTCCAAAAACCATGGGAAAAAACCATGGTATGGTTTATGGTTTGGATTAATTTAATGTAAGGGGACCCAAACCTAAATAATAATGAATTCCCTCACCTTTCCTATATAATCCCACCCAACCTCCCACTTCATCCTCACTAAAATCCCTTGGAGATCGTCCAAACTCTGCCCCACTCTCTCTAAAATCCTCCCAAGGTGCCCCAAGCTCCCAAGAAGCCTCTCACAATCCTCTCTCTAGCCTTTGGAAGCACACTTCCAAGTAAGGGGTTTTTCTTCCTTTATCATTTTTGTCAATTTTCTTAAGTGTTTTTCCCTTTTAATTTCAATTATGAATGTTGGGGTATGGTTTCTAACCTCCCCCATACTTCCCTCTTATTTTTTTAATGATGGGAGACCCCTTTCTCTCTCATTAAATGCCTCCCATGTACACCCGTTACTATGCCGAAATTCTGAAATGAACTTCTCTCTCTTCTTTTACATTCAAGCAAATAATTTTGTATCATGAATATAAATTCCGTTAAAATTGTTGGGACATGTATCTATATTACCTATTTACTTTCCATTACATGTAAATATGATGAGTAACCCCTTTCTCTCTCATCAAACTTTTTTATGAAGTCTTATGTCACGCCGTTACGATGCCGAAATCGCACCGATTTTCTAAGCCAATGTCATTGTGTAGTGAATACCATGCCCATTTCTCCATCAAGGGTATTCAACTTTATGCACATTTACTTATTGATTATAAAGTTTCATGTATAAATTCCACATTCCTTTATCGTGGAATAAATTATTATGTTTTATGAATCCATGTTTTATGATCCATGTGGCACACTTATGCATGAAATAAAATGATTAAGAAGGGTGCGTCCTTATAGCGCTCCAATGCATTGGGTAAAGTATAGTATCATGATACTTCATGTGAAATGACTGTTGACTTATGATAATTCATGTGAAATGAGGGTTTACTCGTGCTTCATGTGCAATGAGGGTTTACTCATGCTTTATGTGCAATGAGCCTTGGCTCATGCTAATTCCATGTTAAGTGTTGTTGTCACATTTCCATGTTATGATTATCATGCTTTATCGTGCCTTTATGTTCATATTTTTCTTATGATCTATTGATATGCCTATTGTCTAACATGTATTGTACTCCTCATGTTATTCCATGTGTACTCCCTTACTGGGATTTATAGCTCGCCCTTTTCTTATGCATGTCCTCAGGTTATCCCATGCAATGCTAAGTACGAAGGAATGTAGTGGTCATGAAAAGGAAGTTTTCAATAAAGATGTTGTATTTAATGTTTTAAGTTTTTATGTAATTATCCTAAGCCCCAAAGACACTAAACCTCTCGATATTCTTTGTTGTATCAAGTGAAGTTTTATGTAATAAATTATGTTTAAGTTGTAATAAAAAAGAAGGGTTGTCATAGTTGGTATCAGAGGATAGGTTCAGTTTTTTTTGGGATTAGGAAACCCTAGTAAAGCCTTAGATACAAGACTAAGTATAATAAAAAAATCCCTAAGTTTTGGTAAATACTAATTAAGTGGTTTATCAAAAAAATACATCCCTGTCTGGATACGAGCAGGTAGAGGCGGCTTTGGCACAGATATATCCGAGGGATAAAACCCGAAAACACCACTTTGAGCTAGACTCGAACGAGAACTGGTGCACGATAACGAGCCTTGCTACACTCTTGGTAACGACACTCCCTGGGGATATGTTTTGATAAATTCACAATCTTAGTATGAACCCTTATTAAGGGAAAAATTCCACTAAGAATATTTGTTAGAAAGTAGATCCTGAAAAGCCTAGATTGAAGCCTATAGACTCATGAGTTAAGGAAATAAAAGTTTATTTATGAGTCATCAACTTTTGTCTTTGGATTACCCTTTATGTGTTACCCCTAACTTTCCTTTTATTCCAGCCAATGGCCGGTAATAGGAGGACTCGGGCTAACAACCGTTGTGAAGATCAGTGTGATGACTGTACTAATGAGATGCCAAATCCAATGGGAGCGGGAATCACGAACTTTTCCACGCTTCTCTCTCAGCTAACTCTAGTTTTGAAGAGAAACATGGGTCAAGAGGAACGTTCAACCCCCCCTAAGAAAGAACAAGTCGCTATCGAGAGCTTCATGAGACAAAGGCCTCCTACTTTTAGTGGATCATCCGATCCCACGATCACTGAACAATGGATCGACTCCATTGAAAAGATCTTCTACATCCTCCAATGTTCCGAACAAGAGAAGGTTCTCCTGGATGCTTATCGTATGGAGGGTGAAGCTGATCAATGGTGGATGTTGATCAAAAATATGAAGCCTGAGGAGGAGATCGAGGCTTTGGAATGGAAGGATTTCCGGAAGATGTTTTTTGATAAATATTTTCCGCGCAACCTCCGGCTTAAGATGGAAAGGGACTTCCTTTCCATCAAGCAAAAAGATGAAGAATATGTTGGAGCATACGATTCAAACTTCACAAGGCTTGCACGATATGATTCTGGCTTTGTCGTTACCCCCGAATGCAAGGTTGACCGCTTCTATGGTGGGCTGAAGCCTAACTTGCGGAAAGCATTAGCGATCCGTGACTTCGAAAGCTATGAGGAAATTGTTCGATGTTCCCTCAAGGTCGAAATTAAGATTGGGGAATCATAGGGGTATCATGGGGACAAAAAGCATAAGGTGGACTTCAATGCTGGTGGTCCGATGGATAAATCCAATGGTGCTATGAAGATCCAGCACCCCACTTGCCAAAAGTGCGGAAAGAAGCACCCTGGAAATTGCCTTAAGGGGACGAGAAAATGCTTCAGGTGTGGAAGAGAAGGGCACCTAGCTGTTAACTGTCGGTAAGAAGGACCCGCGACTGCAACAGAGGAGAGGAACGCTCCGTTCGAACCGCAACGCGTTGTTCAATGATACAAATATAAATAATCGGGTCATTTTTCAAATCAGTGCCCTAATCCAAGGGTTATTGGAGGCAACCAACAACCTCCAAGACAGCAAGGAAGAGATTTTTCCATCACTTCTGCCGAAGTGAACCCCGAAAACGAAGTGGTGACATGTACACTATTTATTCATTCAAGAATAGCGAACATAATTTTTGATTCAGGTTCTACGCATTCTTTTATATCTCGAAAGTTTTGTAGAACAATCCCAGCACCACCACAAATCATGGAAGTGAAGAAGTCGGTGAGTATGGAAAATGGGGCAATCATTGCATCCCATGAGTATAAATCCTCCCCTATTATAGTCTGTGGATTGAATTTTCCAAAGAAACTCATCATACTCCCTCTGGTGGAATTTGATGCAATTCTTGGCATGGATTGGCTTTCCTTATATAGAGCCAACATAAATTGTCGGGAGAGGGAAATCACACTCCATATGGAGAATCGACCTCCGATTCTTTACAAGTGTCAGGAGAAAGATGAATCTCCTTTAGATCCATCACCTCAAGCATGGATATTACTACCCACACGTATCTAGCTCAGATGGTTGAGTCCAAAGAAGAAACCATCCTTGACGAAATGCCTATTGTGAGGGAATTCGCTGAGGTGTTTCCCAAGGAACTGCCTGGTCTTCCTCCTAGAAGAGATGTTGAGTTCTCAATTAAACTTATACCTGGGGTGCTACCAATTTCTGAGACTCCATATAGAATGGCTGTTGTAGAGCTTGAAGAGCTGAAGAAATAACTATAGGATAATCTGGATAAAGGGTTTATATGACCAAGTGCTTCACCATGGGGTGCACCAGTCCTCTTCGACAAGAAGAAGGATGAGTCAATGCGGATTTGCATCGATTATCATGAACTTAACAAAATAACGATAAAGAACAAGCATCCTTTCCCAAGAATTGATGAATTTTTTGATCAGCTGCGTAGAGCACAATACTTCTCCAAGGTGGACTTGCAGTCGGGATATTATCAAGTAAGGGTAAAGAAGGAAGATGTCCCCAAGTCTACTTTTCGTACAGGATACGGGAACTATGAATTCATAGTAATGCCTTTCGAACTCACCAATGCTCCAACAATATTCATGGACTTGATGAATAGAGTCTTTAGAGATTACCTTGACAAATTTGTGGTAGTCTTTATAGATGATATTCTAATATAATCCAAAATCAAGGAGGATCATGAGGAGCATTTAAAAACTTTACTAGAGACTTTTCACAAGGATAAGATCTATGCAAAGTACAGTAAGTGTGAGTTATGGTTGAAGGAGGTCTCATTATTGGGCCATATCATCACAAGAAATGGGATATCTATGGACCCCTCCAAAACAAATGAAATTGAGGGATGGCCGAGGCCAACATCGGTAACGGATATCCGTAACTTCTTGGGGTTAGCTGGATATTATCAACAATTTGCGAGAAATTTCTCACGATTGTCCAACCCTTTTACCAAGCTAACTCAAAAGGGAGTAAATTTTGATTGGAGTGATGAATGTGAAGAAAGATTCAAGGAGTTGAAAAGGAGGCTTATCACTGCACCCATGCTCACTTTACCCACAAGTGGGGAACTTTTTGTGGTATTCAGTGATGCTTCGAAGAAGGGCATAGGCTGTGTGCTGATGCAGAATGATAAAGTGATATCCTATGCCTCAAGGCAGTTGAAAATCCATGAGCGAAACTATCCAACACATGATCTGGAGTTGGAGGCTGTGATCTTTGCCTTGAAAATCTGGCGGCATTATCTCTATGGAGAGGAATGTGAGATATATACTGACCACAAGAGTCTTAAATATATATTCACATAGAAGGAGCTTAATATACGCCAGAGAAGATGGATAGAGCTCATCAAGGATTATGACTGTTCAATACATTACCACCCTGGGAAAGTGAACAAGGTGGAAGATGCCCTAAGTAGAAAGGACCCAACAATTCTATCAATGATGAGAATTGAGAAGGATCTAATCTTCTTAGACTTGATGAAGATGGATGTGGGAATCATAAATAATGGAACATCATCAATCCTTTCACAAATGATTTCTCAACCATCTCTTTTGGAAAGGATAATGGATGCTCAAAAGGATGATGTGTGGATTCAAGAAAAAGTGGAAGCTATCAAAAAGAGGAAATACTCGGAGTTTAATGTTAATGAAGAAGGAATTGTGCGGTTTGGGAAAAGACTATGTGTTCCATCATGTCCGGAGCTGAAGAAGGAACTTTTGGATGATGGACATAGTTCAAATTTCTCTATTCACCCAGGGAGCACAATGATGTATCGAGATCTCCGAGAAAAATTTTGGTGGGATAATATGAAGAAGGAGATCGTTGAATATACATCAAAGTGCCTGGTGTGTCAGCAAGTGAAGGTAGAGAGGCAGAAGTCTAAGGGGATGATGCAAAAATTGCCCATACCAGAATGGAAATGGAAGAACATCACCATAGACTTTGTCACCGGACTTCCAAGGACATCCAAAGGAAACAATGCAATCTGGGTTGTTGTGGATCGTATTACAAAGAATGCACACTTCATTGCTATTCGGAAGGATTTCTCATTGGATCAACTGGCACAGATATATATCAGGGAAGTGGTAAGGTTGCATGGAATACCACTATCTATTGTGTCTGACCGAGATCCAAGATTCACCTCTAAGTTTTGAAAGAGTATTCAATATGCTCTGAATACTGAACTGAACTTCAGTACAGCCTATCATCCTCAAACTGATGGCCAATCCGAGCGGACGATCCAAACACTTGAGGATATGTTGAGAGCGAGCTCAATGGACTTTAAAGGAGGATGGTATCAACATCTTCCTCTGGTTGAGTTCTCTTATAATAACAGTTTCCACTCGAGCATCCATATGGCACCATATGAAGCCCTGTATGGGAAAAGGTAAAGAACACTGGCATGTTGGGATGAGGTCGGTGAAAGTAAGCTACTTGGACCATAAATGGTTGAAGAAATGGTGGAGAAGGCGAAAACCATTCAGCAGCATATCAAGGCAGCCCAGAGTTGACAGAAGAGTTATGCAGATAATCATCGACGAGACCTTGAATTTAAAGTTGGAGACATGGTGTTTCTACGCATATCTCCGTGGAAAAAGGTCATCAGGTTTGGAAAGAAAGGGAAGTTAAGTCCAAGGTACATCATCCCCTTCGAGGTTCTTGATCGTGTTGGGGCTGTGGCCTATCGACTAGCACTTCCACCTACTATGGCCAAAGTACATGATGTCTTTCATGTATCCCTCTTAAGGAAGTACATACCAGACCCTTCACATGTACTCTCTTCTGAGGTGGTACAATTGGAAGACGATCTTTCTTATGAGGAGCAACCAGTGAAGATCTTAGATCGTAGAGAAAAAGTTATACGAAATAAGACAATGCCCCTCGTCAAGGTGTTGTGGAGAAACCACAAGTTTGAAGAAGCGACTTGGGAATCGGAGGATACGATGAAGCTGAGTTACCCACATTTGTTTTAGTGTGGGAAAAGGAAAATTTCGAGGGCGAAATTTCTTAAGGGGGGAATATTGTAACAACCCAAAGTTTCATTAATGGAAAATCCCTCTTGATCCAGTTAAATGTCTCTTTATGAAATTTTTTTTATAAGATGTCAACTTCTTCGGTTTTATGTTAAGAATTTTGACCGTTGTTAATATAGCCTTTGAACAGTGATCACATGATTAGTATAAATATAGGACCTTAACAAATCCAATTTACTCAGACAAAAGAAGCGATGGCCTAATCCAATAGAATTTCCCCACACAAAGACCATTTTTTGGAGCTCAGAAAAGAGGTGGAATCCTTGGGCTTCGCCCTTGACCAAGCCCAAGCTGAGCTTCACCATGTCAAGCTCGAACGAGACCGTCTACGGGAAAAGTGGAAGTTGATATAGATTACCACTCGAGCGATGTTATCCGAGCCCCCCCAAGAGTCTACCACCATCGCACACCTTACCCTTAGGTCTTATGTGGCTGTTTTAAGGGGTTATGTAAAAAATAAGTAGTACTATGTTCATGTACATTATTTTTGTATATAATAATGAATATAATTTCTAGTCATTTTTGATACATTGTAAATAGTTTTTAAAGTACAAATGGTGTTTTTGTTATTATTTAATTAAGAAATATATTTTATTAAATTAAGGAATTTTTGAATTAAATAATATTTTAATAAAACAATAATATTAACTTTTTATTAAATATAAATTATATTATAATTTTATCAATGCAATTAAATTTTTTTATTAAGGTTTGACAGCCATTTTTGTCAAAACCCGTGATTTTTCGATAAATGTAGGTTTTTATTTTAAAAGTGAAAATTAAACTATTTAGAAATTTTTTTAGATAATATAAATGTCATTTCTGGAATCAGAACGTCGAAATTATCCAGCGGTGAATTTTTCATAATTTTCTGAGACAGTCAAATTTTTGTGTAAAAATTAAATATAGTTTAAATATATAATGTGTTTTATGACATCATAATGACCCAATGGTGATGTAATAAAATACCATAATCCTTATGTTCGGCCAATATATGTTTTATCATTAAAATAATGTGCTTTTGGGTTTGTTTGACTTACTTTTCAAAGCATTAATGGACCCCTCAAGACATATTCAACACTTTGCATTTTTAAATTAATTTCCATGGGAGTGTGACTCACCTCCACATAAGCAACCTTATTATTTTAAGAAGTTCAGACTTGGGCCTTATAAAAAATATTGTTTTCCTCTTCCCTTTTCCAAAAACCATGGGCAAAAACCATGGGATGGTTTGTGGTTTGGATTAATTTAATGTAAGGGGACCCAAACCTAAATAATAAAGAATTCCCTCACCTTTCCTATATAAACCCACCCAAGCTCCCACTTCCTCCTCACTAAAATACCTTGGAGTTCGTCCTAACTCTACCCTATTATCTCTAGAATCCTCCCAAGGTTCCCCAAGCTCCTAATAAGCCTCTCACAAGCCTCTCTCTAGCCTTTGGAAGCACACTTCCAAGTAAGGGTTTTTTCTTCCTTTCTCATTTTATCAATTTTTTTAAGTGTTTTTCCCTTTTAAATTCAATTATTAATGTTGGGGTATGTTTTCACACCTCCCCCATACTACCCTATTATTGTTTGAATGATGGGAGATCCCTTTCTCTGTCATTAAATTCCTCCCATGTACACCCGTTACTATGCCGAAATTCCGAAAGGAATTTCTCTCTCTTCTTTTACATTCAAGAAAATAATTTTGTATCATGAATCTAAATTCCTTTACAATTGTTGGGACATGTATCTATATGAACTCCTTACTGTCCATTACATGTAAATATGATTTAGAACCCCTTTCTCTCTCATCAACCTTTTTTATGAATTCTTATTTCACGCCGTTAAGCTGCCGAAATCACACCGATTTTCTAAGCCAATGTCATTGTGTAGTGAATACCATGCCCATTTCTCCATCAAGGGTATTCAACTTTGTGCACATTTACTTATTGATTATAAAGTTTCATGTATGAATTCCACATTCCTTTATCGTGGAATAAATGATTATGTTTTATGAATCCATATTTTATGATCCATGTGGCACACTTATGCATGAAATGAAATGTTTAAGAAGGGTGCACCCTTATAGCGCTCCAATGCATTGGGTAAAGTATAGTATCATGATACGTCATGTGCAATGAGTGTTGAATCATGCTAATTCAAGTGCAATGAGGGTTTACTCGTGCTTCATGTGCAATGAGGGTTTACTCATGCTTTATGTGCAATGAGCCTTGGCTCATGCTAATTCCATGTTAAGTGTTGTTGCCACATTTCCATGTTATGATTATCATGCTTTATCATGCCTTTATGTTCATGTTTTTCTTATGCTCTATTGATATGCCTATTGTATAACATGTATTTTACTCCTCATGTTATTCCATGTGTACTCCCTTACTGGGCTTTATAGCTCACCCTTTTCTTATGCATGTCCCCAGGTTATCCCATTCAATGCTAAGTACGAAGGAATGTAGTGGTCCTGAAAAGGAAGTTTTCAATAAAGATGTTTTATTTCATGTTTTAAGTTTTTATGTAATGATCATAAGCCCCAAAGACACTAAACCTCTCGATATTCTTTGTTGTATCAAGTGAATTTTTATATAATAAATCATGTTTAATTTGTAATAAAAAAGTAGGGTTGTCATAGTATTTACATACCCATTTTATTATCTTTATTTTATAGGGTTTGTGTTTTAAAAGTTACAAAATTGGAAAAGTAATTTTGTCTCAATTTACCTTATCTGAGACACATGCCATGTTATGCACCTATATCATTCTATGATTTGTATATAGTTTCCTTTGACATGATATATCATCAATATCATTCTTTTAATTATTTTTTAAGCTTTATGTAATTTAATTTTCATACATGTGTCGTATTATTCAAAGTTACCAAGTGATAATAGTTATTTGAGACAGTCTCCTCATTTATCGAGATCGTTTATGATTATTCTTTCATTGATGAAATATTATAATCCATACTTGAAGAAAACTAATGAATTTTCTTCTCCTATTTTTATTCATGATATCATAATGTATTGGTACCATTTTTCCACTCTTGGGTGCATAATATGATTGAGAAGGTGTTTTTAAGAAACTCCAACTTTACCCTTCTCTTTACTCGGAAATATATGTTCTTTCAAAATATTGATTTTAAAAAATGTTTCCATGTTTTATTCAAAAAATTTCAAATTATTTTTATGTAAAATGGTTTTAATTTATTTTCAAGATCCTTTAATAATTTTTGAATGAATATTGTTTTCAAAATGTTTTCAACTGTCACGACCCATCCCCCGGGGCCCGTGCCGTGACTACCCCAAGCCCACCTTCCATAGGCCAGGGGTTGGTGACTATCACCAAAGGCGTAATTCCCTAAACCAGGAAGTAATTTCATTTATAACTTGTAAACACTCACAAATAAGTACAAATCAAGATACCAACAAAAGTAAAATATATAAAAAATGAGTTCTTAAAAGAAAAGGGGCTGAAATACAAGACCAATAGTAAAGGTACAAGTAAAAATGAAAAACAATACAACTGAATAGATGGGAAAGTCAGCTACTGGATTGTCCTCCGGGTTTCCTACCTGAAGGGTAGGTATAGATAGACTCCTTAGCACTCCACGTCTATCCCTCTCCTCCACGTACCAACACACCGTATAGTCCACCTTCGGGCACCGTCCAGTCCTGGTACTCTCAGCCTCAGTCAGCATTGTCCATCATATGCATCCAACACAATAAGGTTCGGGCATAGCCCGTGTAGGGGTGAGTATTACGATACTCAGTAGGGACCCCAAGACCCTCAAGGTCTCACAAAATCTACCAAGGATAAACCAAAAAGTATGAAATCAACAGATAACCCTACTTAGGTATATTCCCACACATATACCTAAGTTATCAAGTAATCCATCTCAATCATGAGGAAAACACAAAGATACTGACTCAGCTCAGACCAAGATTTATTCTGGGTCTAGTATTAAGTAACATCCATAGTCACATTTTCGAACACTTCACCTGCAAGAGTAATCCTCCTCTATCAAGTACGGTGGTCCTTCAGCGTCACAAAGAGCCTCTTCCCACTAACATTGGACTGCTGAGGTACTTCACCTGTTGAGTACCATGGGTCTTCCATGTCACACAGAGGTGTTCCCCCCCATATCCTACTGAGGTACTCCTCCTGTCGAGTACCGTGGGTCTGCCACATCACACAGAGGTGCTCCCCACCATGGGTCTGCCGCATCACACACAAGGCGCTCCCCACTGGGCCCGTCAAGTCGTGACTTGCTGATGTAATCCTCCTGTCGAGTACCGTGGGTCTGCCACGTCACACAGAAGGTGCTCCCCATCATACCCTAGTGAGGAACTCCTCATGTCGAGTACCGTGGGTCTTCCACGTCACACAGAAGGAACTCCCCACAGTGGGTATGCCGCGTCACATATAGGCGCTCCCCACTAGGCCCATGCAAGTCACTATGAGTCGAAAATTTCAGAAGTCGCCAAGTCTCATCCAGCTACTAGGTTCCCACACTATTCTCACTCATCTTTGAGAGGATTCACTCCACAAGCTACTAGTCGATACTCCAATTGTCATGAATTCCCATGAAGAAGTATCACAAAGGTACGCCACATCATAGGGGTATCAACGCAACTGACGACGCGTCAAACGAACATACAGTCTGTGAGTTATTAGCCTTTTAGTCCCAAGGGCTCGTTTGGATTCATGCTCGAACCAACCTGAACATTCCCCATCTAAATCCAAAACATAATGGGGTATAATCAAAGGGACCAAATCGCTCCATGATTTCTAGCGCTGCTGACGGTTCGTCGAACGGATGTCCGGTGCCAAAGATATGGCTGAAGGAGCGTAAATGGGTCATAGTGGGCCAGGATCCAATCCGACCTGGTCAGCCTAACTTGGTCCAACCCGGCCTGGGCTGAGCCGGTTTAGGTCGACCTGGCCGGTTGGGCGGGCCGGCCCGTTGGGTTCAGCACGGCCCGCTGGGACCAGCCCAGCCGGCCACGAGGGGCCGCAGAGAGTTGTGTGTGCACGTACCGTCCGTGAGGGTGCAGACTAGCCATGGGTCAACGTGAGGTAACCATGTGGGTGGCTTGGCCTGGAGGGCGCCGCGAGGGTGCCTCAGACCGGAGTGCGGGTCTGGTTTGGCTCAGAGGTCTGCGAGGGTGTGGCTTGGGGCGGCTTGGCATGAAGGTTGGGGTGGCACGACCGAGGTCGGTTCGTCCAGCGGGTGGCGCAACCGGGGCCAGTTCGGCCAGGAGGCCGGAGCGGTCGGGGTGGCTCGGCCGGCGGATGGCACAGCCAGGGTGGCTCAGCCAGGAGGCCAGGGTGGCCGGGGGTTGGTTCGGCTGAGAGGCCGGGGTGGTCGGGGGCCAGCTCAGCCAGGGCGCGGTGCTTCTAGGGGCCGGTTCGACCGTCGGAGGCATGGGGCCAGTTCGACTAGCGGTGGAGCGGGTTGTGGAGGCCACGGGGGGTGTCTCTATTGCCTTCTTCGCCTTCCTCTGTTTCGAAGAACACCGCAAATCAACACAAGGGTTATAGAGAGGACATGCCATGTTAGTTTGGCCCGCATTCTCCACATTAGAGCAGTAGAAAGTGGTTCACAAGAATGAATCACATAAAACCCTCCCACAAAGATTATTCCCAACCCGCAAAAGAAAAATAAGGGGTGCAATTGTGAAGTGATAATCAAATAGCGTTAAAACCCTACCTCGAGTTGTTCGTCGACGGAGTCACGAAGAAAAAGATGAATCGTTGGGAAAAGACGGACGTCGGTGTCATCGGCATTTTCCCCAATCGTCGGTTTGTGCATCGGTTTGTCGTAGTCGAAGACATCCTACATCGGAGTAAGTCCCAAGAAAAAAGGTCGAAGGGGGTCGGTGTTCTTTGTCAGTGGAGTGTTCTTCGTGGAAGAACATGTTCTTCATTGCGGAGCTTTCTCCTAAGAGATCCTACTCCTTATTTTCCAACCCATTGCAAACAAATGAAATAGCAGCCCAATATAACAGATTATAACATCTATTAAGTCATTGGCATAATATTCAACATGGTTTAATTGATTAAGGGAGAGTTGGCACAATTAATATGGTGCGTTGGCACAATTAATGTGGAGGAAGCTAAAGAGGATCCTCCACATCAATGAGGGAGTTGAGAGGTTTTCCTCTTCCTCCATTAATAGGGGTCAGGTGGTCCCCACCTCCAAATTCAATTTGAGAGGTTATTGAGAATTCTGGTGGTCCCTACCATAATTAAACCTAAAGAGGAGGTCTAGTTCTGGTGGACCCCACATCTAAACATCCACAGTATGGGTGGTTACAACAAAATAAAATAAATTCGGTGTTTATTTTATTTTATTATTTCCACGAAAAACCCAAAAACTAACTTTCACCCTCGACCATATGCTCTTGAGATGAGAGTCTCCTTAAGAGAATACCAGTACTGCGAGTTCATCAGTGCCCTCAGATTTCAATTCCATGCACCAGTTCAAAAGTTAGAAAAACCAGCTGATACATTTACTGAACGTACCCGAACAAAACTTCATAAATTGATTCTAGGCACACCGGGCCTCAGAATCACATGCCGTCAATTTTCGCGGACTCGTAAAATACCAATTTAATTTTAAAAAAAATTACATGGAAATTACGGGTCTTTATATTCTCCCCACCTCTGGGATCTACGTCCCTGTAATCCATAACTCAAACTAGGTAAACAAGTGGGGGTACTGAGCATGGATCTGAGCCTCCCACTCCCATGTTCTCTCCTAGAGATTCCCGTGCTTCTAATGAACGCGCACTAGAGGTATCGACGATCCACGAAGGACCCGCTTCTTTCGATCCTCAATCTCTAATGGAATCTATATAAAAGTTTCCCCATCATCAACGTCCAGCTCCCTATGGTCGATGATGTGGGAAGGGTTGTGCACGCATGTCCTCATCTAGGATATGTGGAAGACATCGTGCACCTGGTGAAACTGAGGAGGAATAGATAAGTGTTTTTCCACCTCGCCAACTCTGCTAAGGACCTGAGTAAGTTCGATGAATCACATAAATAACTTACCGCCTCAGCCAAATCTCTGTAAACCTCATCGGGGTGAGACCTGTATAAAGACATGGTCACCATCCTCGAACTCCAGAGGTCTCCGTCTCCTATCGGAATACAACTTCTGCCTACTCTGTGCAGTCTTCATACTCTCCTAGATAATCTGCATCTTCTCAATGGTAGCCTGTACCATCTCTGGTCCCATGAGTGTTGACTCCCCTTGGTCAGTCCAGCATAAAGGTGATCTGCAAGGTCACCCATACAATGCCTCAAAAGGTTCCATCCCTATGGTGGAGTAATAGTTGTTGTTGTATGCAAACTCCACTGAAGGCAAGTGATCCTCCCAGCTGTGACCGAAGTCGAGGACGCATGCACAAAGCATGTCCATCGAGGGTCTGAATGGTCTGCTTAGTCTGACTATCCATATGATGATGGGAGGTAGTGCTCAAATGAAGCTACGTCCCAAAATCCTCCTATAAACCCTTCCATAGCCAGGATGTAAAATGTACACCACGATTGGAGACAATCGTCGAGGGTACTCCATGTAGCCGCACAATCTCCTTCACATAGAGGCATCCCAATCTCTCTACTGAACCCTTCTCTCTGATCGGTATGATGTGGGCTGACTTAGTGATTCGGTCAACGATCACCCAAATCGAGTTGATTCCCCTGGATGTACGTGGTAGACCCGTCACGAAGTCTATGGATATCCCATCCCACTTCCACTCTGGGACCTCTAAAGGCCGAACCAAGCCTACTGGTACCTGATGCTCTGCCTTCACTTGTTGGAAAGTGAGGCACCGAGAGACAAACTCTACAACTGCTTTCTTCATTCCCAGCCACCAGTGCTGTCATCAGAGGTCCTGATACATCTTTTCCACTCCTAGATGTACCGTTATAGGGGATGTGAGGAACTCTCTCAACACTTCCTCCTAAAGTAACACTTGTACCATGGTACATCCTCTGAAGAGTATGACGTGCTCCCCACCTTCATAAAACCAATCAGGTTCCTATCTTGTGGATATATGAGCACGTCGTGTCTCTCAGTTATTGTACCCATGATACACCTCCCTGACTCACTGAAGAAGTGGAGGAATGACTGTAAGTGACTGAAGGAAAGATGCTCTATCTCTATCCACAAAGGATATCTGCAAAGCGGCCAGTTGTTTCATCGCCTCACCTAGAAGTTGTATACCAGACCTCCTACTGAGTGCAGCTGCTACAACGTTCCCCTTCCCAGGAGTATAGAATATCTCAAAGTCAAAGTCCTGGAGGAACTCAAGACAATGTCGTTGTCTTAGGTTCAGGTCCATCTGAGAGAAGATATACCTGAGACTCTTGTGATCAGAGTACACGGTAAAACGCTCTCCATTAGATAGCGTCGCCACAACTTCAAGGTGAAGACCACTGCTGCTAACTCCAGATCATGGGTAGCGTAGTTCTTCTCATGCTATCTCAGATATCGAGAACCATATGAGATCACCACTCGCTCCTGCATCAGAACACATCTGTGTCTGGTACCTGATTTGTCACAGTAGAATACGTACCCTACGCCCTCCACTGGAAGCCTCAAGATGGGGGAACTAGTCAGCCTCTGCCTCAGCTCCTAAAAGCTCTGCTGGCATATCTCCGACCACACAAAGGGTTTCTCCTTCTTCATCAAGGCTTATAATGGTGCTGAAACTCTGGAGAAATTTGGCACAAATCTCCGATAGTAACTGACCAAAGCAGACGTCCCTCTCCCTTCGAGGAGGTAATCCTGGAAACATCTTTTGGAAGGATGCCCCCATGCTCTTCCACTCTTGTTTGGAACTGAAAACTAAAAAAATGTGCTACCACAAGGGTAAGTCTGGCTGACTCATGAGTGATCGGTTGCACCCTCCTATGCATGAGTTTAACCTTTACTGCCTGGGATTCCTTTTCACCGACCAAGGAAAACCCCATTCCAATGTTGTAGAGAAACCAAAACCTTTTTACCTAATACAGTCAACCGAAGTATGAAATGTGGATGTCTATTCATACCCAAACTAATGTCGTAAGGCCTCAATGCTGCAACCAAGGGGTTCCAACCGAAACTCTCACCTCAAGAGTCATATCACACCGTCGACATAGGTGTGATTATTGAGTCTACTCCCAAAGGTATCTCCAGATGTGAGGGTCAAGTCAATGGTTTAACTGAAAAATCTTGGATTGGGACAAGATTCGTGGAAGGAATGGATGATGGGTACCTATGTCTATTAATATGACAACTAGTAGTAGACACAGACCTTACCTCGAATCATTCCTAGAGCCCTTGGGTCACACTTCTTGACTGTATGTAGCTACTCCCTTTCCCTGTCCTCCAGCTCCCTAAGCCTTGTGGGGACCATATTTTGGTAGTGGTTTTAATATGTCAAGATGTACACCACCTCATGCTTCTCTCCAAGATATTTTTCCATGTCTGATGCCCTTCAGATTCATCTATCCTTAACACTTCCTCTTCATGAAACATTTTACACGCTCAAGTTTCTGAGACTGGCGCCATTTTCCTGCTTCCCCACTGCTAACATTCACTAGATGTATCCGCTCAGGCAAATAGCATTCAACCACAAAGGTTCTCTCTAGAACCCAAACATAAGTAGGAATGCATATAGGAATAGTGCTGGATTGGATGTCCTTAAGCACACCTCACTCGGAGGTCTGAGCCGTGAAGCACTGATCATATCATATTCATCGAGTACCAAGAACGATTGGTATACCTTGATGAATACTCAGCTACCGACATGTCGTCCTACCGAAGTTTTACAAGCTCTAGAGAACTCTCACCCACCTCCTCAAGCCAGTCCTCAGCTGCCTATGAGTCGGGATCGAATTAGAAATTGAGTGGTATCTGATGCTGAAACACATTTAAGGCACTAATCCTACAAGTGTCCTCTATCGGTACTACCGGTCGTAACTACTGTCCAACGGGAAGTGGTATAGCTGGCACACTACCTGGAGGTACTATCTAGGGCAACGATCCATGTACCAAAGCCTCATCACTATGCGGATCATCCTCATGGTCACTTACTGAAAAGACTAGTAGCTAAGATCACCATTTTCTCTACTGGCGTATCAACTTGGTGGAAAACTCTAGAAATCGCCTCCAGTCATCCCTTAGCTGTGTGGGAATCTGTCTCGCCTCGAAACCTAGAAGGCCTCTACTGCTGGGACTCGTGCAGCGATCTCAGTCAGTGTGCACCATCCGCTAGTGCGGCTGGTTGTATCTTCTACCCAATGGGTGGTGGTATTGCTGGTACACCACCCGAAGGTGCCTACATTGTAAGAGGGCCCTGCACCAGAGCCTCGTCACTCACTGGGCTATCATCGTGTACTCTCTCGGGAATCCTAGCTAGGTTTCTACGCAGTGGCATCCTGATAAGGAACAGGTTTGCCACGGTCATTAAGTTATACCTGGTGAGCTGACCTGGTGAGCTGACATAAAGAAAACTTTTTAAAACACACACGCAATCAGCGTTTTCGTGCACTGAGTCAGAAATCAGATGCCAGGGTCCTGGTGTATGGATACGTCGGCCGCCACACCAACACTGGACTCCCTGAACTGAAAACTGCACTCAATAAACTTAAAAATATTACTTCACAAAAAATATTAGAGTCCTAATTTATGTGGTAGAACCGAATCCTCTGATACCAATTTGTCACGACCCATCCCCCGGGGCCCGTGTCGTGACTACCCAAAGACCGCCTTTCCTAGGACAGGGCTTGGCGACTAGCACCAAAGGCATAATTCCCTAAAATATGAAGTCATTCCCTTTATAACCTGTAAACACTCACAACCAAGTACACAACAAGATACCAACACAAGTAAACTGTATAACAAAACGAGTGCCGAAAAGAAAATGGGACGGAATACAATCCCAACAGTAAAGGTACAAGTACAACTGAAAACCAATACAACTGAGGAAATGGGAAAGTTAGCTACTGGATCATCCTCCGGGGTTCCTACCTGAAGGTTAGGTATATATAGCCTCCTCAGCACTCCACGTCCATCCATCTCTTCCACGTACCAACACGCTATATAGTCCACCTCCGGGCACCATCCAGTACTGGTACTCTCAGTCTCAGTCAGCGTTGTCCATCGTCTGCATCCAACACAATAAGGTGCAGGCATAGCCCGTGTAGGGGTGAGTATAAAGATACTCAGTAGGGACCCCGAGACCCTCATGGTCTCACAAAATCCACCAAGGATAAACCACAAAGTATGAAATCTAAAGATAACCCTACTTAGGTATATCCCGATACATATACCTAAGTTATCAAGTAATCCATCTCAATCATGAGGAAAATAAAAAGATACTCACTAAGCTCACACCATGATTTATTCTAGGGGTAGTATCAATTAACATCCCCATTCACATTGTCCAACAGTTTGGCTGCAAGAGTACTCCTCCTCTATCGAGTACGGTGGGCCTGCCGCGTCACACAGAGGCACTTCCCACTAACCTTGGACTACTGAGGTACTCCTCCTGTCGAGTACTATGGGTCTGCCATGTCAAACAGAGGCAGTCCCCCTCATAGCCTACATAGGTACTCCTCCTATCGAGTAACGTGGGTCTGCCACATCACATAGAGGTGCTCCCCACCGTGGGACTGCCGCTTCACACAGAAGGCGCTCCCCACTGGGCCCATCAAGTCGTGACTGGATGAGGTACTCCTCCTGTCGAGTACCGTGGGTCTGTCGTGTCACACAAAAGGAGCCCCCCCTCATAGCTTGTTGAGGTACTCCTCCTTTCGAATACTGTGGGTATGTCATGTCACACAGAAGGATCTCCCCACCGTGGGTCTGCCGCATCACACAGAGGCACTCCCCACTGGGCCCTTGCAAGTCACTCTGAGTCGAAAAGGTCAGCAGTCATCAAGTCTCAGCAAGATACTAGGTTCCCGCACTATGCTCGCTCATCTCTGGGAGGATCAACTCCATAAGTAGCTGTTCGAAACTCCAACTATCAAGAAGTCCCACGAAGATGTATGTCAATGGTCTTCCATGTCATAGGGGTCTCAACACAACTGACATCGTGTCAAACAGACGCTCGGTCTGTGAGTCATTAGCCTTTTAGTCCTGGGGGCCTGGTTGGATTCATGCTCGATCTAACCTGACCGTTCCCTATCTCAATCCAAAACATAGTGTGTTATACTCAAAGGGACCAACTCACTCCAATATTTCCAGCGCTGCTGACGGTTCTTCAAACGAACGTTTGGTGCTAAAGATATTCCCGAAGGAGCGTAAATGGGTCGTTGTGGGCCTGAGTCCAGTTTGAACTGGTCGGACTAACCTGGACCATCCCAGCCTGACTCGTTGGGTTTGGTCTAGCCTGTTGTGCAGGCCAACCCATTGGGTTTGGCACAGCCCACTGGGCCCAGCCTAGCCGGCCGCGAGGGGCCGCAGAGAGCCTTGAGGGCGCGGACCAGCCGCGGGTCGGCGCGAGGGCGGTTCGGCCCGGAGGGTGTCGTGTGGGCGGCTCACCTTGGAGGGCGCCAAGATATCGGCTCAGCCCGTGGCATGGGGTCGGTTTGGCTTGGAGGGCTGTGGGGGCTTGGATCGGGGCGGTTCATCCTGGATGCCGGCGTGGCACGACCGGGGTCGGATCGGCCAGCGAGTGGCGTGACTGGGGCCGGTTCGGCCGGGGCGGCTCGGCCGACGGATGGCGCAGCCAGGGCGGCGCGACTGCGGTTTCTGGGGGCCTGCGTAGCTGAGGTGCGGCGCGACCGGGATGCGGCACGGCCGGTGGGGGGGCATAGCCAGGGCGCGGTGCGGCCGGGGTGGGGTGCGGCTCAAGGCCGGTTCAGCCCGAGGCCGGTTCGGCCAGCAACGGTGTGGGTTGCGGAGGCCGTGGGGGCGGCGCCGTTGTCTTCGTCTCCTTCGTCGCCTTCCTCTGTTTCGAAGAAAACCACAAATCAACACAAGGGTTATGGAGAGGACATTCCATGTCAGTTTGGCCCACACTCTCCACATTAGAGCGGTAGCAAGTGGTTCACAAGAACGAAGCATATCAAATCCTCTCGCAAAGATTCTTCCCAACCCGCAAAAGAAAAAGAAGGGGTGTACCTGTGAAGTGATAATAAAATATCATTAAAACCCCACCTCGGGTTGTTCGTTGACAGAGTCGCAAAGAAGAAGACGAATTGTTGGGAAAAGACATACGTCAGTGTCGTCAGCATTGTCCTCAATCGTCGGTTTGTGCATCGGTTTTTCGTTGGCGAAAGAAGTACTACGTCGGAGGAAGTCCCGGGGAAGGAGGAAGAGGGTTGGTGTTCTTCATCGGTGGAGCGTTCTTCATGGAAGAACACATTCTTCGTTTGAGAGTTTTCTCCCAAGATATCCTAATCCTCTTTTACCAACCCTTTGCCAAAAAATGAAATGTCGTCCCAAGATAATAGATTATAATATATATTAAGTCGTTGGAATAATATTCAAAATGGTTTAATTGATTAAGGGAGAGTTGGCACAGTTAATATGGTGTGTTGGCAAAATTAATGTGGAGGAAGCTCAAGAGGCTCCTCCACATTAATAAGGGAGTTGAGAGGTTTTCCTCTTCCCCAATTAATAGGGGTCGGGTGGTCCCCACCCCCAAATTCAATTTGGGAGGTTATTGAGAACTCGGGTGGTCCTCACCACAATTAAACATGAAGAGGAGGTTTAGTTCCAGTGGACCCCACCCCTGAACATCCACATGGTGGGTGGTTACAACAAAATAAAATAAATCTTGTGTTTATTTTATTTTATTATTTCCACGAAAAACCCAAAAAAAAACTTTCACCCTCGACCATCTGCCGTCGAGGTGAGAGTCTCCTTAAACGAATACCGGCGCTACGAGTTCAACAGTGCCCTCAGATTTCAATTCTGAGCACCAGTTCAAAAGTTAGAAAAAACCCGCTCATACTTTTACTGAATGTACCCGAAGAAAAATTCAGAAATTGATTCCAGGCACACCGGGTCTCAGAATCACGGGCCGTCAATTTTCACGGACTTGTAAAATTCCTATTTAATTAAAAAAATACATGGAAATTCCAGGTCTTTAAATCAAGCCTATTTTATATGTTCTCAAGGAAAATGGTTTTCAAAATGTTTTCAAGATTATTTAATAAGTTTTCAAGGAAAATGTTTTTTAAAATGTTTCAATTTTATTTTATATATTTTGATGGAAAATGGTTTTCAAAATTGTTTCAATATTATTTTATTTGTTTTCAATGAAATAAGGTTTTCAAAATGTTTTTCAGATTTTATTATGCGTTTTGAAGGTTATTTTGTAAGAAAATGTTTTTCAAAAAGTTTCATGTTTTAAAAATAATTTGTCAAAAAATAAATGATATCTTACTCAATAAATATTTTTAAAATAACTTTCCAAATTATTTATCATCAAAGAATACATCCACTGGTATTAGTCATTCCATAATGGGAAATGATCCAAATATTCCATTCATATTCATTATTTGAATGCTTTATGTTTTGATGAAATTATGTTTATAAAATATTTTTCCTTTCATGGGTTATATTATTATGAAAAAAATTCTTTTCATGGGTTATATTTTGATGAAATGATTATGAAACATATCTATTTTCCATGTGTTATGATATTGTAGAGACCCATAGCCTGACATACATGGACATTAAATTACTTTTGTGAAATACTTAGTACATAATAAAAAACCAACACTCAAGTACAACAATAGTTTAGTGTCTTTGGAAACTCGGAACATAATCTTCTAATCATGGTGAAAGATCTTCAACATCTCCCATAAAGATCTTCCCCTTCTGTTTTCTTACCAAAAACCGTTCTTTAAATCCCGAGGAAAAGAAAACATATAAAGGGTGAGATCAAATTCTCATTAAGGGTAAGAATGGAGAAAATATATCAAATCATATACATTTGAACTTAAAAAAACATGAACATAATGTTTAAACATCAAAATATTGAGCAATGACATAAAACATGGCAGTACGTAAGGCATAGATCATAATGGAACATCAATCATGATAAAATAGCATGGGAATAAAATATGTATTTGTGGAAAACCATTAAGAACATGTTATGATTTCCACAGTAGCCAAGGCATTGCTGCCAAGACTATCTTAGTGGACAAAGTCCCTTTTTGAATCGAGTTCACTCCTTGTTCCAGTCCTGTAACACTGAAACAGATTAACTTATAGTTCCATCCATGTCTATATCATGAGATATAAATCTTTACCCAATTCATTAGAGGGAGATATAGGTCCCACCCATATCATAGTGAAATCATTCTTACTTGTGCCATAAAATAAATATACATCATTCATAATAACCCAACGAATAAAATGGGTTTCATAAACATCATCTCAAAATCACATAATCCACGTAAAAGAAATGGATATCATTTCATCATAAGAAAAATAAAACCATGTAAATAATAGAGACATAATAATTGAAACATAATCATACTAAATAATTTCCTCTTAGATGGAAAATAGTTTTGACAAAACACTTGAAATGAATTCTTGAGGAAAATATCCTTTCTTCTTCAAAATCATTTTCTTTTCTCAAAATGTCATGCGATTTTAACAGAAAAGGATTTTGTTGAAAATATTCATGAAATCTTGTAGAGTAATCTTCATGAAAATAAGGTGTTATGAAACCGTAAAAATCCGTTCATGCCGTATAAGATAAAAAAACATTCTCCTCATACTTTTGTCGGAAAAGTCAAAAAGTTCCTCGTATGGTAAACAAAAGAAATATTACTTTCATAACATGTGTTAAAAGTCAAAAATGGGTAAAAATGACTTTAAAAATACATAAAAACACTTTTAGAAAACATGGAAATGGATTATAACAATAACCCCAGTAAATACTTACGAATAAACAATCTCGGATAAGAACGAGATTGGAATAATTATCCCTTACCTTAGGTCGGACATGATTTTTACATTTCTGATCCTAATGTATAATGATTTAAATAATTTCATTGACTTATTAAAGAATCATATTCATTGTTATGATATCATATGTGTTTCACTTATGACTTTATATTACCCGTTCTTTTGTAAATTCCATGTTAAAGCAGCGTTTTGGGTAAAATCGTTTTATTTATCGTACGTGTTTGGACATGTTGTTCATGATATTATTATTACTTATATCATGATTTCATTACTTAAAAAATGTAAATCATGATTTATATATCATATATATTCATTATATATATATAATAGATAGATAAATGATATGAAATACACCGTTCATGGAGACGGTAGGCCGTACGTACGCATGAACGTTGTTTTCCTTTCCTTATTGACTTGAATGGAAGTAAGTAGATGATATATATATATATACATAAATCTAGTAGTTTTATCATGTCATATATTTCATTATTATTCATTATACATACTTTATAATCATTCTTTAATGGTTAACATGGAGAATGAATCTCATCGCGTCGTGGAGACGGTAATCCGTACGTACGCACGAGCAATGATATCGTTCCCATAATTATTTAATGGAATTTTAGTGGATGATATAATATATAAGAATAAGTATGATGTTATAATAACCATATATAGTAACTATTTACACCATTATACCCATCCAAGTAAGGTGGTGGTGGGAAAATAGATTACACCACGGCGTGGAGACGGTATTCCGCACGTACACACGTGCGGTGATTTCATTTTCCATAGGATGGATAGAAGGTGAAATGGGGTTGTTTCATATTTATAATAACATATAAGTATATTATTTAAACTGATGTTATTACTTTATAATTAAACAACTAAATAAGAATAAGAAGAAATAAAGAAACTTGAAAGAATCGGTAGAAGAGATTACCTCTTCTTCGACGCATCTCTTTTAAGCTTCCTCTTAAGGCACTAGAGTTGGTCTTTTGAGGAGACCAGAACCTCTATAATGTTTCTAAGGAAGTTGAGTAGTAAAATGGGCAGGGGTGGGTTGAGCTTGAAAGATCAAAATTGTGTAAAGAGAAGAGGGAGGAGGTTCCCTTTTATAATGGAGGAGAGGGGCACCATAGAAAAAACATAAAATATTATTTTATAATAAAGTCATATTAAGTTTATAATAGCTCCAAATTGATTTATTTCGAAGATAATGTAGGTATGGGTCGAAATACTCTCAAAAAATAAGTTTTAGGCAAGTTTAGGTTACTATTTTATCCTTATCATTTAGATTTAACTCTAAGTTAAATAATTTAACTTTTACCGTGTCTTCTTGTTTTCTTACACTATATGGTTAATAAACTTACAATAACAAGTCAAACAAACCCCTAGTGGTTCATTATTAATATATATAACCTTATCTAAGTCATTTTTCTAAACCTTATATTTTTAAGAATATAATAACAATTAATAATATAATATTTGTTTTAAAAACTATTTTTGGTCAATTTTGACATTATTTGGTAATTGATTTTTTTGAAAATCATAACAGCATGATTAGTTCGAAAAAAGTTAAATAAATAAATAATAAAATGTTATATTAACCTAAAAAATTATTGGAATTTATAAAAATTCTCAAATTACATTTATTTGGGTATTTATAACATTAATTATGTTAATATTTCATTAATAAGGTAAGTACTCCATCATCATTGTGTCATAAATACATTAAATTAATTAATGTCTAAAAATTATAAATAAAATACCATTATGTATGAAATCTTTTTTATCTTTATAATGAATATTTATAGTAGAATTTATCTTATGTATAACTCTATATTAAAAAATGTTTTAGTTATTAAACTTTGATTTTAACTCTTTTAACTCTTCTTTGAATTAAATAATAATAAATGTCCTAATCTAATCCAAGTGGACCTAAATGATAATATTATATTACTAAGGTTGTTTTTGGTCGAATTAAACTTATCCAATAGAATTAGGACATGTTTTAGGGTAATAATAATATCATTTTTACCCTTAATTACCCTATTTACTTTTAACCGTGGTAAATAAAAGTAAAAAGTTACTATTCACCAAAAATTATTTTTATCTTATTGAATCGAATTTTACTCCTTGATATTAACCATGTCTCTCGGATTTTTTAAATTTCACTCACAGAAGCTGTAAAATTAATTTTTATGTAAATGTTCAAATTCTCCTAGGAGGTGGGTAAATGATGGTGAAAAGTTCAATAAAATTTTTATATATCTAAAATTATTATAAAATAACTCCAATTAATTAAATTTAACTTATATAGGTATTATGTATCTATTTTGACCTAAAATAAATTTAAATAGATAATTATTTAAATAAAAAGTCGGTTTTTAAATAGTAACCAAGTGTTTTCACTATTCATCAAAAATTGAAAGTTTTTAGAAAAAAACCAAAAATTCATCCTAGGCTAATTTCGATATTCCGAATCCAAAAATGAAGTCTATTTTGAAAGATAAAATTTATAAAATTTTAAAAAGTGGGTATTACTAATCATAATGGCTAGTTAATAATAATATTATAATAATATCTCGTTTAGTGAAACTTGGTATTGCGTACTACACACGCTATCGAAGAAGGTCTTGATTGCGTGTAATGCAAGCCAAGTCAGAGATGCGTGTAGTGAAAGCTATTTTTGGTGTTGCGTATAACATAATCAAAACTTATTTCATTTATACATTAAAAAAATAAATACTTAATGTTGCGTAGAATAATTTCCACAAAACGAACTTGAAATTGTGTGTAACACAAGCCAAGAATAGTGTTGCGTATACTGCAAGCTAATATGGTGTTACATATAGTACAATCTAATCTTAGTGTTGTGTATAATAGAAGACATCAAAGAAAATAATATATCTCATAAAATCTCGGGGTGTTACATTCTACCCCCCTTAAAATTAATTTTTCCCTTGAAATTCATCGGGGTTATAAATCATTTACTACTTGAAAGTTTCATTCAGAGAAACCCACATCATAAAAAGGAATACTAAATCATTATTTTAAAAAGGAGAGTTAGAAACTAAATGGATACCCAAAGTAACTCATCACTGGGTTTCCACATTGGATAATATAGGTGAAAATATGGATATGGAAGAGAAATCTAACCATCATATTTAGATGAAGAGTGGTAGAGAACATGGCTATGAAAAAAATCCAACAATCATAAAGCCATAAATTTGTGATGATCTAAGGTACCATCTGATTCATCAAATATGAGGGTACTAGGACATCATTTTTGATTTTCAAGATCTTTTCCTTAATGTTGAAGAATTTTTGAATTAAAATATATACTTACTTGATTTTGATACAATCTTACTGTTGATTGTGCCTTGAACAATTTCCACTTCATCTCTTAAAGAAATGAAGTTGAATTTGTCTTCTGTGAAGTGTTAGCAGATCATGCGATAGAATGTTTGGTCATTCCATCTGTCTCAAACATAAGGTTATCAAAAGTTATATAGATAAGTCCATCTATGGTGGGACTAATAATATATGGTTCCTAAAATGGACGTATACTTCGTATATCATACCACATAATAAATTGAAACTAATTTATACTAACCAGGGACTTCCTGTAGGTCAGTGGTAGGAGATAAAGGCCTGTCACACTTCATTTGTGGGTTTGATTCCCACATCCTTGTCCGACACGACGGGTTGTCACCCATCCTATGGGTTTTCCTTTTTCTAAAACTATACATTATAACATTCCAAAAATAATATAAAAAAGTTCTAGCTTTAAACAATACTATATGATGTCTAACTTAATCTATTCCAATATTTAGGCTTACCCAAACTCACAGTATAAGGAAAAAGATTGATAGAGAGGTCATCTACCAAGCATGTAAATACCGTCATTTATCCCCATATATCATAAGATATGTCTTGTTGGTCACATTCCAAACATTATAATTCCTTAATCATGTATTCTATTGAAAAATGAATACCCATTGAACCTTAGTGAAAACATGAATGCAGTTAAAAGTTAGCACTTTCCACATACCAAAATCTCAAAAATTATATATACTCAAACCATGATATCACTTAGTCCTTATATAAATCACGAGCTCATAAATACTATAAAACACATTATTTTATCCTTATCCATTCATTATGTGCATATCATCTACTTTCCAAAATATTTGAATCACTTTTTATGGTTATCGGTACCATTCAACATATATTTTCAAATACTTTAGGAAAAACAATAGTGTAACAATCCATATATGTGTCTTTATTCCATAGTACCATTACCTATACAACATAACTGTTGATAAACATAAATCATTCCACTACATTCTTAAACCATTGACCGAGGTTCTATAATTCTTTCATCTCACATATCATTTGTAGTCTCTTCATCATCATCAACACAAATACTACCTATACGACCATACTGATTCTATTCATGAGACTTTCCCTTATGGAATTGGTTTGCATAATACCCATAAATTCCACATTTAAAACATTTAACCATTGTTGATTTCCTAGAAATACCATTATACATGTCCATGGTGTTAACTAATCCTTTTCCTTTGTAATTACTGGCTTTGTGTCCTTCTTTTCCACACCCAAAGCATCTTTTAGTTCCTTTGAAACATTCTCCTTGATGTCTCTTCCCACATGATTCACATGAGGAAAATTGAACTTTCTTTCCTTGATGATCATCATGAAACTCCTTCTTTCTCTTATTAACTGAGTCAAGAAACTTACCAAAGTTGAGATTATTGATCATATTATGAGATTGCTGATTAGGCATAAAAACGATGTTTCACCTTCCAAATCCCATTTCATTTTCTTGATCATGAAGAATATCATTCCGTTGTCCATAATATTCTCCATTAACATGAATCTTCCAGTTTCCAGCCATTTTCTAAAACCCAAAAAGAATAGTGTGAGAGGCAAAAATCATGCTTGGAAAACAACATATTCAAGGGGAGTACTTTCAATCTCTAACATCATAGGTTTAATATTAGGTTATTCATGATCGTTATCATAATTCTAGGACTGTAACCTGTACTTATACCTATCCTTAGAGACATCCCAAGACTTATCTTAGAAATATCTCTAGGGATTTCACTAAAGTTTTTGCATCCTAGTTTCCAAAGGTTAACTAAACCTTTCCTATGATACCAACTGTAGAGGCCCATAGCCTGACGTACATGGAAATTACATTACTTTTGCAGAATACTTAATACATAACAAAAAACCAACACTCAAGCACCGTAATAGTTTAGTGTCTTTGGAAACTTGGAACATAATCTTCTAATCATGGTGAATGATCTTCAACATCTCCCATAAATATCTTCCCCTTTTGTTTTCTTACCTAAAACCTTTCCTTAAATCCTGGGGAAAAGAAAAAATATAAAGGGTGAGCTCAAATTCTTAGTAAGGGTAAGCATGGAGAAAATAGAACAAATCATATACATTTGAACTTAAAAAAACATGAACATAATGTTTAAACATCAAAATCTTGAGCAATGACATAAAACATGGAAGTACGTAAGACATAGATCATAATGGAACATCAATCCTGATAAAATATCATGGGAATAAAACACGTATTTGTGGCAAACCATTAAGAACATGTTATGATTTCCATATTAGCCATGGAATTTCTTCCAAGACCATCTTAGTGGACAAAATCCCTTTCTGAATCGAGTTCACTCCTTGTTCCAATCCTGTAACACTGAACTAGATTAACTTAACATTCCATCCATGTCTATATCATTAGATATAAATCTTTACCCAATTAATTGGAGGGAGATATTGGTCACATCCATCTCATAATGAAATCATTCTTACTTGTGCCACAAAATAAACATACATCATTCATAATAACCCAACGAATAAAATGGGTTTCATAAACATCATCCCATAATCACATAATCCATATAAAAGAAATGGATATCGTTTCATCATAAGAAAAATGAAACCATTTAAATAATAGAGACATTATACTTGAAACATAATCATACTAAATAATGTCATCATAGATGGAAAATAGTTTTGACAAAACACTTGAAATGAATTCTTGAGGAAAATATCCGTCTTCTTCAAAATCATTTTCTTTTCTCAAAATTACATGCAATTTTAAAAGAAAAAGATTTTGTTGAAAATTTTCATGAAATCTTGTAGAGTAATATTCATGAAAATATGGTGTTATGAAACCATAAATATCCGTTCATGCCGTATAAGTGAAAAAAACATTCTCCTCATACTTTTGTCAGAAAAGTCCAAAAGTTCCTCATATGGTAAAAAAAGATATATTCCTTTCATAACATATGGTAAAAGTAAAAAATGGGTAAAAAAGACTTTAAAAATACATAAAAATACTTTTAAAAAACATGTACATGGATGATAACAATAACCCCAGTAAATACTTACGAATAAACAATCTCAGATAAGAACGAGATTGGAATAATTATCCCTTACCTTAGGTCCGATATGCTTTGTACATATCCAAAACTCATGTATAATGATTTAAATAATGTCATTGACATATTAAAAAATCATATTTATTGTTATTATATCTTATATGGTTCACTTATGACTTCATATTACCCGTTCTTTTGTAAATTCCATGTTAAACCAGCGTTTTGGGTAAAATCGTTTTATTTATCGTACGTGTTTGGACGTGTTGTTATTGATATTATTATTACTTATATCATGATTTAATTAATTCCATAATGTAAATAATGATTTATATATCATTTATATTTAGTATATATATATAATAGATAGATAAATGAAATGAAATACACCGTTCATGGAGACGGTAGGCCGTATGTACGCATGAACGCTGTTTTACTTTCCTTATTGACTTGATTAGAAGTAAGTAGATTAAATAAATATATATATACACGTAAATCCTGTAGCTTTATCATGTCAGATATTTCATTATTATTCATTATATATACTTTATAATCATTCTTGAATGGTTAACATGGAGAACGAATCTCATCGCGTAGTGGAGATGATAAACCGTACGTAGGTACGAGCGATGATATCATTCCCATAATTATTTAATGGAATTGGAGTGGATGATATAATATATCAGAATAATTATTATGTTATAATAACCATATATAGGTATTATTTACACCATTATACCCATCCAAGTAAGGTGGTGGTGGAAAAACAGATTACACCACGACGTGGAGACGGTATTTCGTACGTACACACGCGCGGTGATTTCGTTTTCCGTAGGATGGATAGAAGGTGAAATGGGGTTGTTTCATATATATAATTAAATACCAGTATAATATTGAAACTTATGTTATTACTTTATAATGAAAAAACTAAATAAGAAGAAGAAGAAGAAGAAAGAAACTTGAAAGAATCGGTAGAAGAGATTACCTCTTCTTCGACGCACCTCTTTTAAGCTTCCTATTAAGCACTAGAGTTGGTCTTTTGAGGAGACCAGAACCTATATAATGTTTCTAGGGAAGTTTATAAGGAAAATGGGCAGGGGTTAGACGAGCTTTAAAGCTCAAAATTGTGTAAAGAGAAGAGGGATGAGGTTCCCTTTTATAAGGAAGGAGAGGGGAACCTTAGGAAAAACTTAAAATATTATTTTATAAGAAAGTTATATTTGGTTTATATTTGCTCAAAATTAATTTATTTCGAAGATAAAGTGGGGATGGGTCTAACTACTCTCAAAAAATAGGTTTTAGAAAAGTTTAGGTTACTATTTTAACCTTATCATTTAGATTTATCTCTAAGTTAAATAATTTAACTTTTAACGTTTCTTCTTGTTTTCTTACACTATATGGTTAATAAACATACTATGACAATACAAACGAATCCCAAGTGGTTCATTATTAATTTATATAACCTTATCTAAGTCATTTGGCCGAACCTTATATTTCTATAAATAGAATAACAATTAATAATATAATATGTTTTTTAAAAACTATTTTATGTTAATTTTGACACTATTTGGTAATTGTTTTTTGTGAAAATCATAACAGCATTATTAGTTAGAAAAAAGTTAATTAAATCAATAAAAACATGTCATATTAACCTAAAAAATTATTTTAATTTATAAAAAGTCTCAAATTAAATTTATTTGGGTATTTATAACATCAATTATGTTAATATTTCATTAATAAGGTAATTACTACATCATCATTGTGTCATAAATACATTATATTAATTAATGTCTAAAAATTATAAATAAAATACCATTATGTAGGAAATTGTTTTATATTTATAATGAATATTTATAGTAGAATTTATCTTATGTATAACCCTATATTAAAAATGTTTTAGTTTTTAAACTCTGATTTTAACTCCTTTAACTCTTCTTTGAATTAAATAATAATAAATGTCATAATCTAATCCAAGTTTACCTAAATGATAATATTATATTCCTAAGGTTGTTTTTTATTTCGAATTACACTTATCCGATAGAATTAGGACATGTGTTAGGGTAATAATAATATCATTTTTACCCTTAATTACCCTATTTACTTTTAAGAGTGGTAAATAAAAGTAAAAAGTTACTATTCACCAAAAACTATTTTTATCATATTGAACCAAATTTTACTCCTTGATATTAACTGTTTCTCTCAGATTTTCAAAATTCCACTCATAGAAGTGGTAAAATTAAGTTTTATGTAAATTTTCAAATTCTCCGAGGAGGTGGGTAAAAGATGGTGAAAAGTTCAATAAATTTTTTATATATCTAAAATTATTATAAAATTACTCTAATGAATTACATTGAACTTATATAAGAATTATGTATCAGTTTTGACCTAAAATAAATTTAAATAACTAATTATTTAAATAAAAAGTCAGTTTTTAAATAGTAACCCAATGTTTTCCGTATTCATCAAAAATTGAAAGTTTTTCAAAAAATATCAAAAATTCACCCTAGGCTAATTTTGATAGTATGAATCTAAAAATGAAGTCCATTTTGAAATATAAAATTTATAAAATTTCAAAAATAAGGTATTACTATTCATAACGGCTAGTTCAAAACAATATTATAATAATATCTCGTTTAATGAAACTTGGTATTGCGTACTACACACGCTATCGAAGATGGTCTTGATTGCGTGTAATGAAAGACAAGTTTGGGTTGTGTGTAGTGAATGCTCTGTTTGGTGTTTCATATAACATAATCAAAACTTACTTCATTTATACATTAAACAAAATCTATACTTAATGTTGCGTATAATAATTTCTACAAAACGAACATGAAATTGTGTGTAACATGATCCAAGAATAGTGTTGCGTTTACAACAAGCTTATACGGTGTTGCGTATAGTACAAGCTAATCTTGGTGTATTGTATAATAGAAGACATCAAAGAAAATAATATATCTCATAAAATCTCTGGGTGTTACAGATAAGATTACATGTTTGTGGTTCCCATATCATTTAATGGTTTATGATATGATTGTTTATGATATTGTGGAACACAAATGTATGGTTTAATAATGAGATGTTTGGGACCTATATATCCCTCCAATGCATTGGGTAAACATTTATATATCATGATATAATGATGGGAATTAAGTTGATAGGCTCGATCCACTATGGAATATGGGGAAACTTGATCCATTATGGGAAGATGGGGAAAACTGATCCACTATGGGAAGATGGGGAACCCCTATCCACTATGGAAAGATGGGGGAACCTGATCTACTATGGGGAGATGGGGAAACCTGATCAACTATAAGAATATGGGGAAACACAATCCCTTATAAGAAAAGTACTATGAATAGAGATGGTGGTTTGTCCAACCCAGTAGGTTTAGTCCCCATGAAGTGTCCTAATAAGTTATATCAAAGCATCTTAACTTACAGGTAATGAAGTTACATGTTTATGTGTATTCCACAATTCCATGTCTTACTCATAGGTTATGATGTCATGGATTATGATATTGATTCCATTATGATTCATGAATTATAAATTTCTAATATTTATTCCATGATCCGTGTTAATGATTTTTGATATAAAGGGTATGATATCATAATGTTATGATCATGTTTACATACCCTTATGATCATGTTTATACTTAAAAATATACCTTTATTACCATCATTGAGCATATGAGATTACCCCTTTTTATTTTTTCTTCCCCAGGTTATGAAGATATATTTTATGTATGGTATTTCTAAGAAGGGTGACAGTCTTAAATAACCTAGTGTGAGATAATGTAGCTCACTCATGTACCAATGTTTATGTTTAAATGTTTACAAAGGCACTAAAATAATAAGGTATTTTGGAATCATGTTGTGTAATGTATTAAGTATTATAAAAAAATGTAATGTCTATGTACATTAACCATGAATCGTTATAGTTGGTATTAGGGATAAGGTTTAGTCTGACTTGGGAAACTAGGATGATAAAACGTTAGTGATATCCCCTGGTATATTTCTAAGGATATGTCTAGGGATTTCACTAAGGATAAGTATAAGGATGAGTTAATATTTAGGAAAATATATTGTAATTTTAGTAAAAGATAGAGTGATTGGTTTCTTAAAAATACATCCTTGTATGGATTCTATAAGTGTACATGGTTCTAGAACAGATGTACCTAGGCATAGCTACTCTAACAAGGTGTGTCAGTCCTGAATTAAGCATAACCTAGTACATGACCATGGGTCTTACTACACACTTGGTTTGAAACTCTTGGTGGATATGCTTTGGAAATTCAAAAAATCTTTACAAACAATCATGATGGATTTTAATACAAGATGACTATGAATAAAATAGGATAAACCTAAGGTTTCATTGATTAAAAAGTATGTGTCATGGTTTAGATATCCCATAAGAAATTTTTCATGATTATGCAGTTTTCTTCTTGGATATGTGTTTCTCACCCTTTTCTTTTTGGTTTTAGTCAGTGGAAAGAACTAGAAATAACATGGTTAAAATTGAATGTTTCATATGTGGAAAGTATGGTCATTATGAAAATTGATTTCCCAAGTGGAAATTTCATAAATAGAATAAGGAAGGTGGTATGGGTATTGGTTATACTACTGAAGACAAAGGGACTGCAAATGACTTGTGAAAGGTATGGTATATTCTTACAGAAATTTTTACATTAAATATAAGAAGAATGATTATATTGAGTTTGAGGAACCATAATACATTATTCATATTTCATATTTTAGGAAACCGTTATTAAGTAATAAGATAATGAATCCTAAGTAATGGTTTAATAATAAATTTGGATGATTGAAGTGTATATGTTTTGGAATCCATAGATTATGTAATACAAATAATGAAATATGTGAGTATTTTTAGGACAATTTTTTCATCATAGATTTAAAAGGACATGTAGAATGGTGATCAAGACATATAAAAGTGAAATTTTGATTAAGGGAAGGTAACTCTTAATGTGATTAAGATGTTGAGAATTTTTTTTAGCTTGGATAAAGAGATGATTGATTTGTATAAAGTAAATTGGATAGTATCAATGACCTTAGAACCAATTAAGTATTTTTGGAAAAGTAATATCTGTCATCATTAATGATGTTTACAACTTATTGTATTTAAGGAATATTTCTAGTAAACTTTGGAATAATGTGGAATGTATGTTTTTGAAAAGGTTTTATGGTAATTCAGGTTATTACTATGTTTCAAGAGAATATATGATGAGGGTATTCACATGTTTGGAATGTGAAAACCAATAGATACTTTATGATATATGGTGGATAAATGTTAAGATGATTTTTTGACCTTATTTATAATGTTTTGTATTTTCATCTTCTGGAAGAGTTTAAAGGGAAACCATTTATGAAAGGGCATAAGTTAAACATCAGATGAAGTTCATGATATTAAATTAATATCTCACCATATGTGGATTTATGCATATTATATAAATTGTGATAATTTTTTTTTTCTGATAAAGACATATGGGATGACCTATAATTCTATTTATGGATCTCATAATCTATTAGTTTTTCAGGAATGATAGATTCACCTTCATTCCATGGAGTAAGAGATGAAGTGGGGATTGATCAATGAATAACAAAGAGTGAGGTTGTCCTAAAATAATGAAAGTATACCTTTTAATGAAAATTATTCAACATTAGGAAAATTATCTAGAAATTAAATATTGTCATAATACCTTAATTTTTGTTCAACCAATGGCCTTTTAAATCATCTAATATTTATGAAAATGTGGCCCTCAAATTTCCAATGATCATTCCCTTATTTATGATTGATGACCTCAATCATTCTCAATAAATATTTATGCTTTTCCTCCAGGTCCATATTTTCACTTTCCACCTATATTCTCACATGTGGAAACCTAGTAATGAGTTAATTTGGGTAACCGTTATGTTTCCAAATTTCCCATTTTAAAGGAAGATTTAGTATTAATTTTTATGATGTGGATTTCTATGAAAGGATCTTTACTGTATTAAACCTTTGATAACCCAAATGAATTTTCAGGGAAAAATTCATTTTAAGGGGGCTAGAATGTAACAACCTAATATTTTGTAAAATATTTTTTCCTGAGTTATTTTAATCTATTTGATATTTTTAATTTCACACAACATTGAAAATATTTTTATTATTATTAAAGAAGTATGATTTTATTTTTTTATACACAACACCAAGTTAATCATGAACTACAACCAATAGAAATTTTATCTTAGTCTACATGTAACATCAAGGGTATCTTACGTTACACGTAAGACTGAATTTCCTCAATGGATTTCATAACCCACAAGACTGAGTTTTACAGAACAATAATATATTATTAAAATTATTATTATTTAATATAATAAGATATATCCTAGAAGTTAAGATGGTGGTTATGAATAATATTAACTAAATTATGTAAATACATGGTTGAATTCAATTATCACAAATTAATTATAAATGAATATGAAAACCAATTGAATATAAAGAGAATGTTTTTATAAAAACTAATTTTATGCTCACAAATTAATTTTATCATAATAAATAAAATTAATTACTATTGGTGAATTATAATAATGAAATATATATTTTAAATATTAAATAAAATATTTTTTACATTCATAAAATATTTTTTATTGGTATAAGAAAAGAAAAAACCCAATATGACTGAAAATTAATTAATTTTTATTAAAATAGACCCCTTTTTAGGGGTAAGGGGGAACCCAAAAGACTTCAAGACATAAAAACATTCAATCCCCACAGTCCAATGACCAAAGAAAAAAACCTGATTCTAATCAAAAGAAGGTCCCCACCCCCGCATCAAAATCATTATGTCGAGATTTCATCTTCTCATTTCTACAGGATAGAAGTCCCGTGCACGAATGCATGGGCACATAAGTGATGGCGAATGCCATACCCTCTTAAAATTCCAATTAGGAAAGAAATTATCTATAAAAACTGCCAATTATACACCTCTTATGAAGATATCACTTGATAAGAATTGGATGCATTGAACCCTAGGTCTCGAAACAAAGAACCAAAAAAATAGACCAACAAACCAAGGAACACAAATCAACCAAACAGAAATCAATTCCATAAATGTAAAAATCCAGCCAACATTTGGAGGAACAATCACAGCATCCTGCAAATATCTTTCTCAGCCACCATGAAGCCATTACAGATCACCCTTAACCATGATCACGATCTTCATGGAGTCATCACCGGTCGTTGGTACGGGAGCTGAGACAACACCGCACTCCATCAAAACATCCCACAACCAAAGCAAGAAAAACACATAGAAAAAGGTTCAAAATCAAAAATCAAACCCAAACATTCTAGAAGAGGACCCCTCTATAAGCAAGGAGCACAGATCCCATCACCGCCTTCAGAACCGCACCTGGGGAATAGATCTATGAAACACACCCGTAGACAATGCACAACGTGACAGAATCACCTAGAACACATCTGGAACTCTCACCCTAGACCAATATCATGCTCCCGCGAAAGCCCTATCCAGTTCATCAGTTAGGATAAGGAGAATTCCTTCCAATGATGAGGGACACCAAGAGTGACCAGACCATACGAAATTACCATTGGGAGAAGCCACACACCACATACATGATGAGAAGAAGTAGAGGATAATTCAAGGTCGTCTTGGGTTGGTGGAGAGGAAGGCGATTGTAGGGGGAAAACCTAGAGAGAGAATCCCCTTACAGGCTCAACAACAAACCCAATATCACACATAAACAACTATATTATTATAAAAGTAGTTTTATAGCATTTTAATAGTTAAACTATTTAAAATCTAAATTTTGGAACTTTTATAAATTTTATATTTAAAAATAAACATCATTTTTGAAATATAAACATAAAAAAATTTATTTGGGTGAATTTCTGGTAATTTTCAATGAAGTTTAATTTTTTTAAGAATATTGAAAAATGCTGAATTTTAATTCAAAACTTCTTTTTCATATAATTTATTTTTAAGGTTAAATTTTATTTATAATTGGATTTTAAGTATAATTATATCAATTATATATATATATATATATTAACCCAATATATGTCATTTGGATCAATTTAACTTTAAAATTAGATATGAAAACTTAGTAATCTTTTGAAAAGTTTTACTTTAAAACCACGCATTGTCATCCCGTATATGGGGTTACTTTAAAATTAATTTCGGCCACTTATGTGTTTGGAATTTGGAAAAATGGATTCAATATTTGGAATCATAAAAATGTATAATTTATAATAAGGTTAAATTAGTTTTTGACTAAAAATATTAGTGACTGTAATTAAAATTAATTACAATGATTAAGAAGTAAATTTGCTTAATAAGGGACTAAACCTTAAATATAAGATAAAAATGACTCATAAATTTGTCCAAAATATATTGGTTGTAAATATTTAGACCTTATCCTATCATTTCTATACTTTCTAATATTATTGGAGCTATGTTCCATGGGAAAAATGTGGGTGGAATTCCATTTTAAAAAATTTACAAGAATGCCACTCCTCCTCCACTACAAAAAGGCACTCACCCATCCCATTTTCTCAAACCTCTGAAGACACTTTGGCTCAACCAATATATACCAAAATATCTCCTCCAAATTCCTACCCCTTAACCTATATGCCTCACATTTTTTATAAATCCATCCAATGAATCGCTTTTATGCAAACCAAAAGGTGTTACCCAAATAAGAGGCATCACCCTTCCTCAAGCTCTTTTATATTATTTTCATTGTTCACACCCCTAAAATTGTCTCATTAAATTATTAAATAAAAAATTAAGTCTCATAGATATACTAAGATATTTTTATTATAATTTTTTACCTAATCTTACACACACTACCATCTAATGGGTGACGAACTTACCGTTTTGTGTATTGTGAACTACCACATCATGAAGCGATGTTGCTCATTTTTCCTTTATCACCTATAATTGTTGGTAATTTTGATTGGAACACTATTTTTATATTATATACATGATATTTATGTTTTTTAATATAGTTGTTATATAATAAATACACTCCTTCTTTCCATTTTCTGAAAATATGAAAACCTCGTTTGTGGAAGTGTGGACTACCGCCTCCTCAAAGAGAAGTGATTCATTCACACAATACATAGAAGGCATAAAGGATGATTTTAATAAAAATATGTGACATAAATAAAATATATATTATATTCATGATAGAATTAATTTTTTTAAAATATACTATATCTTTTTCTTTAATACCCTTATCACACACTAAAAAGGTGATATCATCATTCGTGCACATGTGGATTATCACCTCCTCGACACGATGTTATTCCTTTTAAATAAAAATAATTCCTTATATAAGTATATATGATCAAATAAAATTTTATTTTTTATATAATTATAATTCAGTAAATATATAATGTTGTTTTACCTTCTTTCCAAAATGATCATTGAAAAATAGGAATGTTACTCATGCCTACGTACGACCTACTGTCTCCATGATTGTAACATTGGTTCTTTTTTCATAAACATATTCCATTATTGGATTTAAAAGTAAAATTTATGTATAAATATGATAATTATTTCATTATTATTATTCTTTAGATGTTTATATAATGACCCCTTTGACCATAGTCTACCTACAAAAGTCGTTTAAACACATGAACCCAATTTGGTCAAAACACCCGATGTAAACTTAATTGTTTATATAGTTGTACAAAAAATTGTAATAAGTTAAGTAAAAGTAATAAAAAAATTTAAAATTGTTATTTATAAAGTAAATAATTAATAGAAGTTTATTATTCAGGATGATAAAGACACATGTGACAAGTTAGAACCAAGGAAATGGGATTTTATATCAGTTTTTATTTGAGGTACATTCCATATTCACCAATCAATTTTTCTGTGTGCTGTATATAATAACCTATGATAGGTTATATCAATATTTTAAATTATTTAATTATAGTAAAATATTTAAATTATGTTATTCTCTCTTGGGGATCACAATTCTAATGATACTCAAGTAGTAAAGGTTTTCTCATCTCAAATTTATTTTCCACAAGACACATGCCATGTTAACCTTCTATTTATTATATGTGGTGTGTATTATACCCATTTATGTATTCTATGACTCTTATAAATAAATTTATAGGTATTGAAATACCATTTTATGGTATTTCATTCCTAGGGTTTATGTTTCCAATGTTACCAAACTGGTAATGTAATTTTGTCTCAGTATACCTTATTTTACACACATGACATGTTATGCACCTATATCATTCTACGATGTGTATAAACTACCATTTGACATATTATATCATGAATATTTTTATTTTCATTATATTTTAAGTTTCATTAAATTTAATTTTCTTACATTAGGAGTATGATTCAAGGTTACCATATGATAAGAGTTTATTGAAACAATCTCATTGTTTATCGAGATTGTTTATGATTGTGCTTTCATTGATGAAATATTATGATACATCATTCAAGAAAACTCATGAAATTTATTACCCTCTATTTATTCATGATATATTTATGTATTGGTACTATTTTTTCACACTATGGTGCATAATATGATTGATAATGTGTTTTTATGAAAGTACAACTTTACCCCTCTCTTTGGTCGGAAATCTGTATTCCTTCAAAACCATGTTTTATAAAATTGTATCAAAGTATTATTTATAAGTTTTGAAATTATTTTCAAAGAAAATTGTTTTCAATCTTTTTTAAGCTCCTTTAATAAGTTTTCAAGGAAAATTATTTTCAAAATGTTTTCAAGCTTCTTTTATAAGTTTTCAAGGAAAATAGTTTTCAAAATATTTTCAAGACTATTTCATAAGTTTTCAATGAAGAAGGTGTTCAATTTTTTTCAATATTATTTAATAAATTTTCAAGGAATTTAAAAAAAAATGTTTTTAATATTACCTTATGATTTTCATGGTTATCTTCTAAGAAAATGGTTTTTAAATGGTTTTATGTTTTAAAAATAAATTTTCAAAGAATACATTTTATTTTCATCAAGAAGTGTTATTAAAATATCTTTCCAAATTATTTCCCATATAAGATGAAATATTTTGGTGTTACTCAATCCTTTCTGAGAAATGATCCTAAATTTCCATTCATATTCTTTTTCTGAATGGTTTATGTTTTTATGGAATGATGTTTTTGAAACACGTTTCCCTTTCATGTGTTATATGCTTATGAGACCCACTTCTTTTCATGGGTTTTTATTTGATGAAATGATAATGAAACATGTATCTTTTACATAGGTTATGATATGAGATGTTTATTATACCCATCACATTTCATGGTTTATGATATTATTGTTTATGATATTTTGGAACTTGTATGTATGATTTCAATATGTGATGGGTGGACCAATATCTCCCTTCAATGCATTGGGTAAAGATTTATATCTCATAAGATAATGATGGGAATCAAGTCGACGGGCTTTATCCACTATGGAATATGGAAAAACTCAATCCATTATGGGAAGATGGGGAAACCCGATCCACTATGGGATGATGGGTAAAGTTGATCTAGTATGGGAAGATGGGGAAACCCAATCTATTATTGGAAGATGTGAAAACTTGATTCACTATGGGAACATGGGGAAACATGATACCTTATAATGAAGGGACTATGACTGGGGATGGTGGTGTGTCCCTCATAGTAGTTTTAGTCCCTATGAAGTGTCCTGATAAGTTCTATGAATGTATCTTGACTTACAGGGAATGATTTTACTTGTTTATGTGTATTCCACAATTCCATGTATTACTCATATGTTATGATATCATGGATTATGATCTTGATTTTATTATGATTCGTGACTTATGAACTACTAATATTTATGCCATGATTCATGTTTATGATATTTGATATGAAGGGTATGATCTTCTAATGTTATAATCTTGTTCTTATTCCCTTTTTCTCATGTTTACGCTTACATATCTCCCTTATTTACCCTTAATGAGCATCTGAGGTCAGCCCTTTTTATATTTTATTCCCCATGTTATGAAGATATATTTTATGTATGATATGTATAAAATGGGTTCCAGTCTTGGAGAACCTAGTGGGAGATAATGTTTATCACTCATGTACTAGTGTTTATGTTTCCATGTTTCCAAAAGACACTAAACTAATATGGTCTTTTAGAATCTTCTTTCGTAATATATTAAGTATTCTAGAAAAATAATTTAACGTATATGTACTTTAATCCTGGGTCATTATATCTTTCCCTTGAACCTACCTGCATTCATGATTTTTTTTGAGGTACCAAATGGTGGCCCAAATAGGGTGTGAGATAACAATTAGTAATCCATCATCAACAGTGTCTATAAAATGCTAAGTCTATGCATAGAAGCTAAATAATTGTTCATGAATTATAGAAATAAATGTGATAAAAGTATAAGTGATATCGTCCATTCCACCAAATCTCAGTGTGATTAGGAAACCATAAATAATGGTTAACTATAAAGAATGGTAAGCATCAACAGTGGCCTATGCCAAGTAATCATGAATCATACCTACATGGTTCAGGACCTAAGGTTAATGACAAGGGTTTACTCTTCAAGTCCACAAAAAACATCCATAGAAAAATTAGTAAATACTTGGGTGGACCCCAAGTAGTACGTCCAAGGTAGTCTAAGCCAGCCTTGTCTATGGTGTGAAACCCAATTCATCCAAGTGGTTCGTCGGTTCCATACCATGAACCACCGCATTGGTGCCATACCATGTGTCCCACTTCAGTGAAATACTATGTATCCTATATCATTTCTAGACTATTCCATCCATCACCAACATGATTTTTTGAATGGAATGAGGGACCATATCAATTTGTATCCCCTTTATCATTTAACTCATAAAACCCATTTAATTAACCATTCCATAATCATACACAAGTTAAGTGATTCTCTATTTAATTCCTTTCATACATAAATTACATGGTGTTTCAGGTTCTTACAATCTTTAACAATCTATACTATTCGCATATTCGACTCACAATAAAGAAAATATAACTTGACTCACCCTAAGGTTGTATATCCATGGACTAGGGAAAGAAACCACCACATTGATGGTTCAGTTTGATTCTAAAAACCTTCAAACATAGAAAAGGGTGTCATGGTATGAATCAAACAAGAATTTACCTTTTGTTTAAGGGATTTTCAATTTAGAATGAAAATATCGGAAATTCTAGTGTGAAGAATAATGGAAACAAGGTATAAACAACCAGAATATGAGGTAAAATATATAGACAACCTTCTATATGCATGTTGACAAGTACTCATCCATTCCCATGTTTTGACTTGGTCAAGTTCAGAATAAAATAGAAGAATAGAAAAAATCCCTAAAAATAGGGCATAAGATCCTACATGAGAATAAATCCACCTTGAGTAAGAAGAATGAAGAAAGGATCCTATGGAACAAAGAGGTTACATTTGGCTATCCAATGTGATAGAGGGATCTCAATTTGGAGGTTGGATGGAGAAATGAGACCAATGCTTATGGAAGAGATAAAATGGAGATCTCAAGAATGGTAGGTGGATAATGGATATATAGAAAGGAAATGGATTATAAATTTAAAAATAAATAAGTATAAAAACATAATTTCACCCAAAATGTAAGAGGGGCATAGTTTAGATGTATGGATAGAAAAAACGTACACCAACCATGCACCTACCAATGGTCATGGACAGTGGACCCACACTATTGGGGATAAAGGTTTTTCTAACCATGATCATCCCATGCACTCCTCTCTATGGATCCATATAGAACCCCTTATGGTTTTCCAAAACTGTGCAGCCTCCTATGCATGTTTTGGTCAAACCATGCACCAGACCCTTTCCTCTATAAATTGGAGATCTAGGGACCGAAAAACCCACAAACACTCATTATTTCCTCCTTAGCACATTATGAACATTTATAAGGATAAAACATAGTATTTAAAAAAAATTAAAAGATACGTACCTCATAGAAAAATCCATGATCTTACACTAATGTTTGGATATTTTGGGGTGTCCTACTAGGTGTTGTTATACTCAACCATGCATGGGATCTTCTCATACATGTCATGTCCTATGCAGATGGAAGAACCATTTACAGAGTGCTTTGAGGACTAAGAGTAACTGGAGTATAGTTTAATCAAGATGGGTAGAGGTGTATCCTGATGTTTCATTTTTTAGTAGTTCCCTCCTTCTGAGCAGGTCAGTCCTTATTTTCTAGTATTTGGCAATATTGTATTTAGCCCCTTTTATTGATTTCTAGAACATTTGTTGTGGTATTATGTGGTATAGATGTTAAGAATACATTATTGATATCATTTTTTCTATATAGTTCATCTTTTTATGAGCATTGAGATATGTGCATGTGTACATGTACTTTAGGCTAATCCCTCTCATGTGTGTGACATGACTACTTGGGGATAATCTATTTCACTTATCCTATTGGAGGTGGGCCTGGGGTAGTAACTCGTGGAATATCTCCAGCCAAGTGGGCTCTATTGGGTTAGTTCATGACATATATATCCATTATTTCCATCATTATAGTGATCCAGGTAAGTCGGTGAAAGAAAACAAATTACATCGATTCGTGAGGCAGTAGTATTTCTTACACATGAGAAATGGAATTGTATCCCATTTGATGGACAAGTATATGGATAAATATTATGGAATAAACATAATAAAATATCATTATTTGAGATAATGGTTTTATAATATTGTAAAATTTAAGACACAATTCAAGGGGGGGGGGTAAAAAAATGAACTTTGTGAAGACAATTACCTTTTCATAGAAAACCCTCCATTGGATCTCTTATTAAAATCCCCAGGGTTAGTATTTTGGGAAGACTAGAATAACTAAAATGTGTTTAATTATATTTAATATAGAGTTTTTTTGGTTTTTTATTCAAGATAAATGGTTTGATAGTTGGAAATAAGTCAGGGTAGGGGTTCCCTTTTATAATTGAGGAGGAGTGATATTTTTGAAAATACCCAAAACTATTCAATAATGGGAAGTCACTCTCACCCAAATTGCCTCCAAAATTAAAAAATAATAGGGTGTATGAATTTTAAGGTCGTTACAAACCTACAAAATAAACAATAGACATGTTTTAAACATGTTATTACCTTACACTCTAAGTTTACTTTTTTTACCATTTTAGTTTTTACCAGGGTTACTAGTTTTTTTATTTACCAAGGTAATTTATACTTTACAACTAAAAATTAATTATCCCTATTAGATAGTTTGGAACCATTGATTCTAAATATTAAATCCAATTTATTAAATAAAATCTATATGTGTGTGTAAAATAAATTTTACCATATATTCGTGTAACACGCAAAACCTCATTTTAAACTTAATTGTGGTAAATAAATTTTAATGAAATTACAAATCATTATGAAAAAAAACTAATCTGAACTTATTATATAATATTAATTATTCTGATTCAAAATATGGAATCCTTTTTTCAAATTAAATTAACAGAAGTGGGAGAATTAAAATTAAAATTAAACCCTCATGGGTGATGAATATACGAGTTTCCAAATAAACATTTTCTAAAATAAAAATACTCTTTATACCAAAAAACAACATGTAATTAATATAAATAACCTAAATTTGATTAATAATAATATAGTTGAATAAATTTCTATTTTAAAACCTTGTAAAATTAAATGTATTTTTTTAAATGATTTAAACTAAAAGAATTTTTTTAATGAAAATCAACATGTTCACTATTCATCAAAAAATTAATCTATTTAGAAAATTCTCAAAAATTAAATCTAAGAAAATTTTTATATTATGATTTCAAAAATTAATTCAATTATTTTTAATTCATTTACTAGATGTGGTAAAAATATATTTAAAATAAGTGTGAAAACACAACAAAAGTGTTTTTTAGAAAAATAGTGTTTTGAAGCCTAAAACTAGATTTATTCTTATCACATGCTTTGAAAAAATGTTAGATATATGATAAAAGATTTTATTTATATATAATATATAAATTTCATTAAAATAATTTACCAATAGTGATTAATTTAATTTCTAATATAAAAACACATTATGAGCATAAAAGAGTGTTTCAAAAAAACATTTGTTTTAGTTTCAAATGATTTTTATTTTCATTTATAAACAATTGATAACCAATTATTTTATTTTATAAAAATTTAAACCATATAATTTTTATAATTTAGTTATTCCAATTCATACCCTCTAATTTACATTCTAGGTTATATCAGTCACATTAAATAATTATATTTTAATCATATATTTCTTTATTACATGTATTATATGATATCAAATATGATTTTATTCATTTAAAATATTTGGGTGTCACACAAAAATAAAATTTTTATAAAAGGTAAAATTGTTATCAGTTTTATAATATAAAAAGAAGGTGGTAAAACTAAATTTAGGAGTTGAATGTTTGAAAATTTTACTTTCAAACTTCACTATTGGGAGAAAAATAATTGAAGAAATCTATAAAAAGTTGAGACCTTAGAGTATTACATTAAAATTGGTTCACAAAACTAATATAAGTTTACGTTATCGATTAAACTTATTTATTATGAGTAGTTCTCATTTCTATATAAAATTCCAATGAAGTGGACACTGGAGTAAATAATTTTCATTGAATAAATTTTAATTATTCATAAAATATTGTGATTAAATTTCAATGTAACATGAAAAATTTGAACATAAAAGAGGTTGATGAATATTGGCACCAAAATAAATCTTCATGAACACCTAAAGACAAACTAGGTCAAGATTCCTCTGACTTTATTTCTAACTAATTGATGTTGCTGAGTACCAATTGATAAATTTTTATTTCTAGTACTTGGTAACATATTTTTTATGAGTTTAATGTTATTACACTTAGGTTTTTTTTGATTCTTGTAAATTACACTCTTATATTTTTATGTTTGTACTCTTACATATTATATAAGTTCTTTATGTTTTCATAATTTAATTTTTAATTAATTTTTTTTGTAAACATTAACTCCTTTTTCAAAGGGAAGTTTGTGTTTGTTTATCTAACTTTAATATAAATATTATTTTATCTACCATTTGTTTCATTGGAATATATGAATGAGATTTAAGAATGTATTCTAGATCTATATTCTACATAAGAATACTATTTCTTCATTATAAGGTAACTTCTAGAAGGTTAAGTAATTTTCTTTCTTATTTTATAAAATTTTGATAAACTAGTTTTTTATTAAAATTTTCATACATGTGTAAATTCTAGTATATTTGAATTTAATATGGTGAATTTATTATTTTTCAAAATTAATATACTTCATTCTTAATAAATTCCAAATTTAAATTTTTAATTATATCTTACATCATCGACTTTTGCTGGGAGTCAACATGGACTGATAGATGAGTTAATTTCTATGTTTGGGATTTACTCTTATATAAATTAATGTAGACCCCTTGGTTCACTTTATTGAATTTTTGAGTGAAGTTAAATATATATTTATTTTTAACTTCCATTTTTTATTCCTTTAATTAAAAAAGTGCTATGCCTATTTCTATTGAAATTACTTTGATAGAAATTACTTGTTATGGGTAAATCAACTTAACTTTGTATAATCATCATGAATCCCTACTAAACAGAGTCATAAAATTTCTAGTATGTGATGCTTTAGACCTTATTTCTGAGAAGTATGAACCTTTATATACTCATCTTATTCAATAATTTTATTCCACCACTAGTTTTTTTTATTCTGTTATAGATAATGGGCCATGTTTGTATTTAAGGACTACAAGGATGAAATGAATCTAAGGTATGTGGAAGAGTATATTGGGATTCCATTATAAGGTGAATAACTTTTCATTTTTCACAAAATTTTAGAATATTTTAAATCATTTAATAATTAAAAGGATGGGGAAAACCTATTTCCAATTAAGGAAAACATTTATAAGATGAAACCGATTTATGAAAAAGGTATAATCATTTATTAATGGGTGTTAGACTTATTATTATCAAGAAAATTGATAAGGATACTATTAATGTTAAAGACATGAATGTGTTGGATTTACACTATGGAATTATGAAGCTCAATCTTTTGATGTTTATATTGGAATACATAGATGAAATATGTTTTAGTTTGGTCAAGTTGATGATCTCACCACATACAATGTTTTTGAATTGGATGATTTTATGGATTATTCATATGGAAGGTGCCTCATATTTTGGAACTATAGAAAGGATGAAGGAAAAATTTATAAATCATGAGACTATATCCATAAAGAATCTGGTATATGTAAGTAAAGATAATAATTTTTTTAAAATAGGAATAAGATATAAACTTCTAGATAACAATAAGAATGATAAAAATAGAGAAATTTTGATATGAGGAATATGTGAAATAGAATGGTGTAGAGAAACCCTCTATTGTTGAGTCAGTGAAGGTGATGAAGAAATATATTGAAAATGAAAAGAATTAAAATTAATTATAAGTTGTGTAACTCATGATGTCTGGTCATCTTCCGTATAAAAAAGTGATGTCTTATGAAAACATTGCTAAGAAATCCAAGAGACTTTAGAATTAGTATAATGATACTTGGGCCCTAAAGGTAGATAAAATGTGATGAATTTTATAATAAAATGACACCTAAAGATTTTTTTTATAATATATAATTTTAATTTAGAATATTTTAGAGAATAATAAGTGATTTGAAATGTTGATCATAGTAAGAATGTGTTTTCTCCAAATCATGAGAAGTATCAATTCTTTCTTCCCCCGGTTTCTATCAGGGCATCCTATATAGAAGCTCATAAAATTTTAAGGAAATTTATTCTACATAAAGGTAAAATTTAAAAGGAGAAAAAGAATTTAATTGAATTTGAGGCTTAAGTGTCATCTAAAACTCTCTCATGATCTCTCTCTCTAAAAACATTTAGATAGACTTAATGCCAGTCAAAGTTCTACAGGAAGTAACTCAGAAGTAAATATCTCTAATTAATAACTCTCAATAATTTTCTTTAAATATTGTTCCAAATTATAGAGAACCTAAATCAAAATTAAAACCAATAGAATCTAGATAAACATTATAAACTTCAATAAATATTATGAGTTACATTTATATTATATTCTAGGGATGAAGAAACTCATTAAAGCCCAAAAAATTAAGATCAAATTCCATGTTGAAGAGTTGGGTAAAGCTAAAATTATTTCATTCAATAGAAACTAGAATATATGAATATAGTAAAAGGAAATTAATAAACTGAGAAGATTCATAGAAGATCAAAATCACAAGATACCCAAGAAAGATAAGAGATTAATGAAGTTGGAAGAAATGGTTATCAGATATCAAAATAAACCATAAATTTTTAATATATTTTTAGTATTTTTATATTCAATCTTTAACAACTCTTTATACTCTAGATATTTTTGATAAAAGTATTAATTATTTTACTAATAATTTGTGTTTATCCTTATATGTGATACTTAAATATTCTTTTTATTAATAGTTTTTTTATTTTAAAGGATAAGAAATATAATCTAGTGGGGAGATGAATCTTAGTGAATTTTAATATAAAATATAGTTAAACTCAATGGAAGTTACATGATTTATTTCTTTACCTTTTTACCATTTACGATATTACTTTTTTCCTCTCTACTAATTTATATTTTTTAAAATCATAAATGGTGAGAAATTAAAGAAATTAAGTTTTTCTATTTACCTCATTAAGGGGGAGTATTGTTGAACTAATGTGTTTGATGAGATTCTATAAAAGGTGTAGTGGATTTAATTTATTTTTTGTATTATTGAATCAAATAGTTTTATTTGAATTTACAAAGAGTGTTCCTTTTTATATTTTAGTCAATATTTTTTATTTCCATATGTGTCTTGTTATTATCATACAAGGGTATATTGTTTTTCAATAACCCCCTTCATATAATTTTTTTTAAAATAAAAATATAGTTTATATGAGTTTGGTTTAACTTAGAGATTGTTTTCTTATTTTTTTTTTGTTGTATATAAATTTTTTTGGGGCTTTAACATTTAGAGAACTTAATATACATTCATGTTCTATAAATTTTTAAAGATACACCAAAATACATTATTCGGATATTAAAGCACTATGATGGAGTGTATTGTTGAAATCATAATACAATAGATACTAATTCTACATTCATCGAAATATAGAGTTTTATTCTTCATGAAATTGTATCTATACAGAAAGATCTCAAATTTTTAACATTGAAGTCTGTTACAGAATCATATGTGAATTAGACTAAGGGATTAATGGAGATAATGATATAGAATTTAATGAGTTACCATATTCACTATGATTGTAGTAATTTTTAATGTTTAACCTGCTTGATGATTTGAGAACTTAAATAATTAATTTTATATTAAGTGAGTTTTATAAAGATCCACCACAAATTGAGGTTTTATTTTATGGATCTTATATTTTCTATTAAAATTGTTATTTTCATAATCTAGTGTGATTAAGGAGAATTTAAGGTAGTAACCCATGATTTTTCCTATCCTTCAAGATTGGTAAGATTATAGGGTGGGAAGCTTTATTTTTCATACCCTCTAGTATGATGAAATCCGACTATAGACTTTTTGTATTTCATTATATCAATGCAGTGCTAAGGACTAGAGTTACTTGTGTTGTAGAAGAGATTATAGTCGAAGAAGTTCTGTATTTGGAACATGGTGTCTTATGACAAGTCTTCCATAGAAAAAGTTCCAAGTGTGGAACCGAGATACCTAGGATCAGGTTTATAGATCATCCTTCTAGATTGGATAAAATCAAATTGTAACATTCATTGGAATCAAATTGGTAAAAATATCATTTAGAGGTTTCTATATTGTTATTTATAACTACATGAATTTTTTTCACATTTACTTATCATTTAATTTTTCATACCATTATTGTATTTATCAGACATTGTATATTTTTTACAGAATTATTATTTCCACTAAATTTTTATTTTTACAATAAAACTATTTATTATAATACATTCTGAATTAATTGGAACTTTTACTTTCCAATCAACCAAAAACTTGAGTTGGGAAAAAAATTAAGACATATTTTTTCTTTAATTCACCCATTCTTATAATTCCATATCTTATTTTACTGTAAAATAAGTATGAGTGAACATTGTATAAATATTGAAAATGATGATGTTGAAATAGGGGGGAAAATCTTCGGAAGATGAAAGGACTCTTATATGTCGGGTATATGGTAAAATGACTATGTAGGAATTTTTAATTGGACTATATCATGGGGAAACCATGTATAGAATTTATAAGACCGAGATAAATTATATTCCAATATTTTTTAAGGAATTACTTCCAGATGATTTAAACATTCCTAAAAAAATATTATATTTTATTAATGTTAATTGATCAACTTGAATTTTCAACTATTAAAATTCATTGTTTCTTGAAATATTACTACCGATTTTAGGCAGAAATCACTTTCCTAAATTAGAGAATAAAATGTTGTACATATTGCTGGAAGACTAGTGCAAATGGAATAACATATCATGTACCAAAAATAGTAATGTGCCTATTTCCATTGATTCAAAGGATTAAAAATATTTTCATGTTCGATGAAATGTCAATAAATATAAGATATAATAATAGTGCGAGAAGGATAATTATGAATTGGTTCATCAAGATGATATATTAGCATGAAGGAAATTTTATGCATGTCATGTTGATTTTAAAACTAAAGTATTTAACGTTTTTTTGGGTATATCATGTTATGGTTTTAATCCATTTAGTCAAATTATTACTTCACACAGTACATATCCAATTTTAATTCACATTATAACCTTACCCCATGTATGTGAATGAAAAAACTATTTAGTTTCTTAAATATCCCCTTATCTAAACTATCTTATCAAGGGAAACCCATATACATGTACATCCAAACATTAATAAAATATTTGAATCACCTTTAAAATATGGGCGAGTGAATATATGATGCTTCAATGAAAGAGAAATTTTAGATGCTTGTTGTGCTTTTGTGGATCATAAATTATTTTCCTACTTATGGAATGTTGACCTGTGGGAATATGAAGTGTAAACTATCCAAACCAAATCATACGAATAATGCACGACTTAGATGGTTTACATTTCAACATATATTTTTTCGTAAGACATTGAATATTTTTTTCAATGAATAATCCAAATAGTAAAAATCAAAAAAATGTTTAAAATACCATTGATATCAAGAATCAAACTCAGAATATGTCAGAAGTTGATTTACTTAATTAATTACAAGATGTTAGTTTTTGTGCTTGGGAAAAGGTCGACTTAAATAAATAAAGAGTCTAAATTTATCTGTTGAATCCAATTACAATTGGAGGAAACAAAGTATTTTATTTTATTTTTCAATTAGAAAATCAATTTTCTATGTCATTTTCTAGTCATAATATACATTGAAAATTTATCTTAATAATGTTTTTTTCATTGATTCTAAATTTTAGAGTGATGATCAATGATGATTTATGATCTCAATTTGATTCTACTAATTTGGGAATCAAAACTCAAATAAATCCAAAGTTTATTGGCCATAATAATTGGGAAATTCACTATACTTCATATGTGACAAAAAATTTATAGAAAAAAACTCTGGAAGTACTAAATACTATAAAGTTACTAGATGGGTATCAAAGAAACATATTGAAATGGGTCAATAGAAGTAAGGTAAAATTGAAATCTTTGAAAACTCAGGACTTCCATATCCTTCTGAATGAGTTGATTCCAATAGCTATATGAAATTTAATGTCAAATAATATAAGGATGAAACTTATTCAACAATTCCTCTTTTATAAATATATTTGTGATAATATTTTAAGAGAGAGTTTCTTAAAATAATACAATAAGAGGAACAATTAATTTTTTATGATTTCAAGAAACATTTTACACCCTATTTATAAATTACATTTTTAATCTAACCATCCAACTTTTTTCTATTGATTTATGTTGGATGCATCTATCCAAAAGGAATATTCCCATAATGATGTTTCTTTACATGTAAAAAAGGAATATAATATAATAAATAATATTTAAAGTGAAAAAATATTGAAAAATTTAATCATAAGGAAAAAAAGGATCCAAAAAACATGCGACAAGAAAAGATACACACATATGTGGAAATTATCAACACAATAATAAGAAACTTCAACTTTGAAATTATTCATTCATATTTGTTTTTATATTGAAACTTTTCTATTTATATATTTTTCCATTTTAATTCTGTATTTACAAGCTTGAAAAATGGATTTAGTTTTATTTTATATTTGTAAAATTAATTATGATGGTTTTGGATATTCCTATATGGGATTTTGTTTTTTGAATTGGGCTTTGGCCGACCTTTTTTGGTGGGTCCGTATGTATGAACTTTGTTGGATTCACTTCCCACCCTGGAAATCATTACCATATTAATCCCTATCCATTAATTGTATTTATTCTATTTACATCCCATGCATCCACATGTGTGATCCCCTTGATTATGCTATTGTGATTTCTACTTTGGTGTGGATCTATGATAGTATCTGTTTAATTATGTTATATCAAGGCCTTGTGGGTGTCATTTGGATTAATGACCCCTTCTCCCCTGGTCTCTATAGATTTATTTCTCTCTCATTACTCATGTTACTTTTGTGTTCCCTCTCTCTCATTTCTAGTTCTTGATCACTATACTATTGATTCTGGTTCCTCTGTGGTGAATCTTCATGCCTTTCATACTTCAGAGAATACTTTTGGTGTACCCCTTCTGGTGGAGCTATGGCAACGATGTCCTTCGATCAAGAAGATGTGTGTCCGAGTACCCAAGTGAAGATTGATCCAGTCCATTAGAGTACCTCTACATTCACATAGACCCCCCTTGAGTAAAAATATTTTGTGTAGCCATTTGATAATGGATAGAAGAGATCAGGACCACTGGAACTCTTATTCGTTAAAATTATAGGTTCATTTCATTCTTAATTCATGTTTCACATCTTTAGAGTTTTATTTCTTATGAGGTTAATGTTATTTTTTTTCTTGTATGTTTAATTTTTTTTCTTTTATCTTAATAAAATACATGAGTCATGTTGTATTCTTTCTATACAGGTAGGTCTCAAATGGATCTAAGAACATAAATCCTTATGTTCTTTTACTAATTTATTTGATTCTTTCATATTATATATTCAATTTTTATTGATAAGACTATTGTAATAAAAATCACCAATTTCACTTCTTAGTTTTTTTGTTCTAAAACTGTCAGTGTACCCTTACCCCTCACAAAGTGGAATCAGAGCCAATATTGGTTCTCTTTTTTTATCAAATTTTTTTCTTGCATTTAGCTATGGTTTTTTTAATTCCCACATTTTAACATCATCTGAATTTTACTCTTGTATCTATTATTTGACATTAAATCCATTGTAACGTCTATAATTCCTTTGCATTTGAAATCAAGATGGATTTACATGTATACCCAGTGATATCAACCAATGTTTTGGGGTGTACACTTAACATTGTTCATAAGAACTCGATATCAAATTATTTGGGTAAACATGTCAATAAGTATATATGAAATTGAAAAAATATATGGAGACAATGACGTAAATTTATAGATAATTAAGATGAGATCCTTGAAAGTTCATCAAGCACTAATTTATTCCCTCTGCGGGCCTAGGAAAATTATTATAACTATATATGAAACTATAAATAAAACTATTAAATATCAAGATGATCCCCCTGATGTCTTAGTTAAAGTATATAGTTCTCTGTATCTTCCTTAAGAGATAATGTTCTTAGGGATGTTTTTTTATGAATATACTACCGATGGTATATGGATTAAACTATAAAATTTATATTTGATAGATTATTTATTTGATAGGATTTATAAGAAACACTGAATTCTCACATTTAAAATGATACCCAATAGTTAAATACAATTTGATAAATTTTAAAAACCTATGTTAGATCGAGCTGACATAAATGTAACTCTTGATGAGAAAGACAAATAAATGATCCTTCTCATTTCTATAGATAATTTCTATATCAATTTAGTAGAAACCATGATATATGGACAATAATCCTTAACCCTTGAAGATGTTAAATATGTTCTTCTCTCCAAATAATTATATTCTATACCTAGGATAAAATGTGAAGAAAAGAGTTTATTTAATTGGGGTATAACTCATTCAAAAGTTAAAAAAGGATAAAGTAATGAAGAATAAAAAACCTAAACCTTGGTCAAATGCTTGGGAAAAAAATTGTTTACTTTCATTATGGTAAAACTACCACACTAAACCTGAGTGTAGTAACCTTAAACTATAACTTGGTTTAATTCCCTTCTAGTTGAATCTAGTTATGACAGAGATTAAGTATTAAATGTTTTCATCCATGATCTCAGTTATGATTGGATCCCGGATTCAGGCTGATTATTCCACATGTGTGATTTTAGAGAATTATTCCTCGAATTAGTAGAGATGGTATAAGGATATTTTCTATTAGGGAATAAAAAGAGGTTTAATGTAGAGGAAATAGGTTCTATTTTAATAGAACATGATTACCACTCCATCATCACATTCCTTGATGTTAGGTGGGTTCTCAACCTCCATAGAAACCAGATTTAGATAGGTATTCTTGACCAAAAAGGATTCACTTCTAGTTATGAATCAGACTATCTAAAAATCTTCAAAGGCTATATAACTATCTTAAAGGGTTATCTCATTAATAGGATTTATGTTTTAAATGTAAAGACACGTTAAAAATGGCTAGGTAGTGTGTATACAACTAATATTGATAATACTATCTTGTGGTATAAAAGATTGGGGCATGTAAGCTCCATGGGTCTATAAGAACTCAAAAAAAGGTTGTTAAGTCACATCACACTAATAAACCTTCCATTTTTTGAAGCTTTTATGATGGGTAAGGCTATGCGATCACCTTTAATTGGTCCAATTTTAAATCTACCTACCCTTATAATATATTCATTCTTACTTATTGAGACTATATTGGACTACCTCCTATGGTGGAGCTTCTTATTTTATCACCTTCATAGATAAATTCTCATGAAATTTGTGCATTTATATTCTAAAAAATAAATCAATTGTTTTTCAGAACATTAAAACCTTGAAAATACTAGTTGAATATCAGGTTGTGAGAAATATTAAAACCATGAAAACAGATAATGGCTTAGTGTACCTATCCATTGAATTTATTCAGTTCTCTGAATATAATGGAATTAAAATACATTTTACCATAAAGAACCACCCCCACCAAATTTTCTTTAGGAAAGAATGAATAGAACCATTTTAGTGAGATTCTAAATAATTCTTGTATTCTTGGGTCTCCCTAAATCCTTTTAGAAAGGGGCTTACACTATGAAATTTTACCGCATTAATAGGTGGCCTTCCCCTACCAATCATTTCAAAAACCTGTAAGAACTTTGGAATAGTAATCCCCCCTCTTATTGTTACTTAATAGACTTTAACTGCACTACTTATGAATATGTTTAAATTGATAATCTTAAGCCTTATTCTCTTAAATGTATCTTTGTGGGATATCCTGAGGGTCTAGAAGGTTATAAAATTTTGGTAGATAAATTCACTTACCAAAAATGAATCAATTGTAGTGATGTGGTGTTCCATGAATCTTATTCTCCCAAAACCAAACCAATAACAACTAATAATAGTGATCCATCCATATATGTGGCTGAAGAAACCGAGTTACGAGCCCAGTTTGAGGCTACAATCCAACCCACTCCACCTGATCCACAACCTCTATCCCAAAATAATTCAATCTCACCATCTAATTCAAAATCAATATATGAACCTCCTTCCAACAACATATATTATCAATTAACTCAAGTTAGGGTTATGATGGTTCCTAGACCTCCTTCTAGGTTTATCCAATATGATATGGATTTTTATGCGTTTCAAGTTTCCCAAGATGTTATTGACGATGATCCTAAAAACTATAAGAAATACCTCAATGATAAAGACTCAAAATAGTGGGTCATTTCCATAGATGAAGAAATTAATTCATTAATAAAAAATCACACTTGGTCTATTATAAATAAACCACCCAATGATAAACTAACTGTTTATAAGTGGATTTATAAAAGGAATGTAGATAACACTATTGGAAATAAAATTAATTTTAAAGCTAGGTTAGTTGCTAATGTATTCATTCAAAGATAAGTAATTGACTATTATGAAATTTTTCCCTCAGATCTTAAGAATTATTCAATTAGGATACAACTTTATTTTCTTATATATAATGAATTTTTCATTGAACAACTTAATGTTAAAACTTTATTTCATCATAGTGATTTAAATGATAAATTTTACAAGAATCCCCATGATGGTTACTCTATATAATTCAAATCTAACAATTTTTTCTATTAAATAAATCATTATATGGTTTAAAAAAATACCCATGGAAATAGTATATAAAATTTGATTCTTTTAGGCTTGATAACCATTTAACTAGGAGATAATATGATTATTTTGATTATTTTAAAGAAATTATAACTACATGATTTATTTTTTATTTAATTTTGATGATATTCCCATAATTTTCAATAACATGAGTCTCATTAGTATAGTAAAATCTAAATTAAAAGTCATGTTTGAAATAAAAGACTTAGGTGTAGATAATAAAAGTCTAGGTGTTGAAATAATTAGGGACATCCGTAATAAACTACTATATTTTTTAATAAATGCTTATGTTTTGATGATTCTCAAAACATACTTGTTTGAATCCCTCAAACCTATTAATATACCATTTGAAAAACACTTCAAACCACCTTTTACTCAAGCACCCAATGTTGTTGAGGATATTCAACTTACGTCTAGAATCCCCTATGCTAATATAGTTTGAAGAATCATGAATAACATGATATAAACTAGTCCTAACATTTAATATACAATCTAAAACCTTAGTAGATTATGGCCACTCTATTGAAGCCACCTTTCCATGTCCTAAATTCGATTCTTTGGTATTTTTATTGTAGTTATAATTTTTATTTGTGTTATGGAAAGAGTGTGGATGCTTCTGAATTAATAGTTGTATATGTAGATGTTAAATTTGTAGGGAATATTGATAATAGAAAATAATTGATGGGTTTTGTTTTCACTTCTTGTGGAGGTCATATTTCATAGAAATGTTACATGTAATCTATGGTTTCCATTTCAACCACAGAATCAAAGTATATAACTTTAATAGAGGCTACCATTGCCCATAGGCTCAATGAAAATTTAACATTGTTATATGATTGTGTCCCCTTTCCTTTTTCTTAATTACTTAAAATATTATCATATTAATCTTCCACATTAACTATCATTTTTATTTTCATAAAAAATGATTTTTTCTAAACAAACTATAATTCATATATACAAATTAGTGGATCCTAGCTATTGACTATGGTTTTTCATGAAAACACGACCCCTAAAAATTGGTATCAGTACTGACTTGATCATAACAATGGGTTATATGAAGGTTTAAATAGATAAATTTTATATGGAAAATGATTTTAATATATTTATGAGCAAATAGATTGTGATTTCTATTCATAATGAGCTTTTTAATTCTCTATGTGGTCTGATAAAGTAGGTTACCAAAATTTCCACTGATGGAAAATTTATTTTTACCAATTTTTTTATGTCTATCAATGTCCTTTAAAAGGCCTAGAGTCTCAAGTTTTTTTCCAAAGGTTATAAGGTTATTCAAAAGGTAGTTTATGTTTCCACAGTTAAAAAAATATGGCATAAAATCAAGGCTCTATATATGAAAAAAAACATTATTTGGAAGACTACATAATAAAATGTGATTTTATAACTTCAAAATGTTCCCTATCACAATAACTAAGATGCTCATTAAAGATTAAAAAAATAGAATTGTCAAATATATATGTCATGATTAATGATGAAGACCATGAAATCTTTTTGATGACATCCTTATATGACTTGTATAGTTATATTAAGGATTCAATGATGTATGGTATGGATACTCGGGTTCTTGAAGAGGTTAAATTGGACTTATTATATAATGAAGTTTAAAAATGAGGCCCCATTAAACAATAGGTTGCAGGACTTAATATGAGAGGAAGAAATGAACAACAAGGTAAGTGTAAAGATCACATTTAGTCCAAAATGGTTAGTCTAATTCAATGAATAGAGTAGTGAGGTTTTATCAGTGAAAAAACATGAGCATATTAAGATAAATTTTCTTAAGAAGAATAATTATAAGGGTAATAATGATCATTCATTATTGTTAGAGAAGAATTTAAATAATCTTAATATCTTGATTGTGTGTATGATTACCATTAATAGAGTATAAATGAATAGAAATTTTAGTGTATAGATCATAATAAGTATAAAAGGAGTCAGTATAAATCTAGGAATAGAGTAGTGAAGTGTAATCAGTGAAAACATTATGGGAATATTAGGATAATTTTTCATGAGAATGATAATTATAATAGTAACAACAATCATTCATTAAGGGTATATAAGAATTTTGATAATCTTAATTTCTTGAATGTGTGTGTCATTACCATGAAAGAATTTGAAAGGAATAAAATGGTAATCATAGGGATCATAGTATGTCTAAAAGGAGTTAATTTAAAAATATTAATAGAGTAATGAAGTGTCGTAAGTGAAGAAAACATGGTCATATTAAGATAATTTTTTTAGAGAAGAAAAGTTATAATGGTGAGAGTGATAAGTCATTTTTGGAAGAGAAGAATTTTTATAATGTTAATGTCATCAATGTGTGTGTGAGTTACATTTTTGAAGAGTGGGTTCTAGATTCAGGATTCTCATTCTATATGTGTCCAAAAGAAATAATTATTATTTTATTTGAGTGAAGTAGTGTCTGGTGATTTGTATTTGGGGAATAATAGTATTTTCTCCATCATGGGTATAGATAATGTTTCTTTAGTTCTTCATAAAGGGTTGGTGAAAACTGTGAATGAGGTTAGGTTGGTACCCAAATTAAAAATAAACCTCATTTTCCTAAAATTATTGTACTTGAAGAGATATAAAATTAGGTTTATGGTATTACTAGGATTTATATAGAATCTCTAAACATTATAAAAGTAGCTATGATTAATGATCTATATCTCTTAGTGAGAAATAAAATATTTGAAACAAATACATAATACCCATGCCTTAGTGCCATATAACACTCTGATTTGGTAGATATGTCTTGGGAACATAATTACCAAGGGAATGAATGAACTTAGTAATCTAGGGTTATTGAGTGATATAACTCTTAATGACATCACCTTTTATGAGGTTTGAATTTTTGAAAAATCCAAATGTGTGATTTTTAAGAGGTCAGTATACAAGTCTAGGTATCCCCTTGAATATGTCTATTAAGATTCATGGGGGCCTTTTATGGTTTCCTCCAATGGTGGTAGACATTACATAGTAACCTTTATAGATAACTATTAATAGAAATTATGGATCTAAATTGTAAAAAATATGTTTTACATGTTTGAAAGATTCACATCATGGAAATCCTATGTCGAAAATAATATAATAAAGTTGAAACCCTTAGGAATAATAATGGATTAGAGCACTTATAGAATGAATTTGTTGCCTTTTGTAACTATGAAAGTGTCTTGAGACACTAAATAGTTGTGGAAACACCACAAAAAATGTATTAGGTGAGAGAATGAATAGTACTATCCTAGAGAGAGTGATAAGTATGATCTTACACTTGGGTTTGTATTGGTCCTTTTTGGAAGAAGCTAATAATAATGCATCATACTTGATCAATAATTTCCCCTATAGTTATTACAGGTCTAAAAAACTTATGGAAATGTATACATCTTCACCCATTAGTTTAGGACACCTTAGAGTCTTTCATTGTAACACTTATTCTCTATGTGAAACAAATAAACTGGAACCTAGGGTGGTCAAGTGTGTGTTTGTGGGCTATCCATGGGTTTTCATGGGTTATAAGTAGAAAAGGTATGTTTCCAGAAGTGTATTATAATTCATGATGTTATTTTTTGAGAGGTTTGTGTGCTTAAGTAAAATCTTATAGAGTATATTGGATCTAGTATGCATGAACCTATGGGAATTGAGGTTCTTGTATAAACTGAGACATAGTTTAATCCCGAGACTACCACTACAAGTACTCCCCAATCAATTCGAAATGAATTTGATTCTGAAAACAAGTCAAAGGTAAAGGGAGAGAGTGATCTTAGGTAAATTTAGTAGATATGATATAGGGTTAGGAGGACTATTCTCCCCTTTAATGTTTATTCATATATATGTGGTTGCTTTTGGGTTTAGCATTAAGTGATGAACTGGAAACCATTAAACAAGAAATGGAATTTAATGAATTTAAAAAAAAATTTCCACGAAATATGAAATAGAATAAATTATTAAAAATAAAACCTAAATAATTGTAACCAAAACTAAAAACGAAAGAGTTATAGGTTTCTAGTAGATTTTTAAATTGATGGAGGGAAACTCTAGGGAGAAGGAAATTAAATATATATATCCTAAATGTTTGATGAAATATTCCTTTAATGCGAAGGAATCCACTATAATGACGTTTTTTGACATATTATAAAACATTCATCAAATAGATTGATCCTTTATTTTATTGATTATAATGAATTTAAAATAGAACAGTTATATGTGAAATCTTCTTTTTTATATCAAAATTTAGATGAAATTATATACATGAATCCTCCAAAAGGGTTTTCAAAAGGTTTTAAAATTGACCAAGAATACCTTTTACAAAAATCCTTGTATAGACTTAAATAGTCTTTGATGTAGTGGAATAAAGAGTTTGATTCTTTTATGCTTGAAAATTAATTCAGAAGAATAAATTATGATGGATGTGTTTATTTTAAACCTATTGTGAATGAGATAATTTACTTGGTGTTATATATCGATGAAATCATTCATATTTTTAAGATCACAAGGCTTATAAATTCTATAATGATTCAACTAAAAACTTCTTTTGAAATGAAATATCTAAGAAATTATAATGAACTAATCTGTATGGAAATTATTAGGAATGGTAAAACTAAAGTTTTTTATTTGTATCAATGTGACAATATGAAGAAGGTGTTACAGAAATTTATTTTTTGAGCATGTTAAACCTATAAATATCACTTTAGGCCAACAATTTAAAATGTACCTATCCCAATCCCCTAATTTTGAGTTGAATGTTACATTTATGAACAAAATACCACAGGCCAATGTTGTAGGCAGTCTTATGTATGCCTTGAATTTCTTTAGATGAAACATTTCATTTATTGTTTTCACTTTATCCAGGTTAATGGGAAACCCATGGAACCCCCATCTGCATGCATTAAAATGGATCCTGAGTTATATTTCTATTTCATCTCATATATGTATTTTTTTATAAATAATTGTATCTATGATAATGATATAGTGGGATTTATTGATTCTGAATATGCTATTAATGTTTATACTGATAAATATATTACAAGATATGTTTTTTATTCTTGTTGGGGTCATGTTTCTGGGAATTGTAATATGTAACATGTTGTTTCATCCACCATTGTGGTAGTATAAATTACTTTAATAGAATCCATTAAAGAATTTATTTGGTTAAAAGGTATAATAAATAATCTACATTTCTCTTCCAATAATATAGATGTGTGCTTTTATAATGAGACATCCCCATACTTATCAAAAGAATCTGATTTTATATGGAATATTGAAGATCATATATATTATATTATGTTTTATTGGGAAAGTTATTAATATTGGGATATGGTGTGTCAATAAGATATACACATCTGATAACTTGGCCAATGGGTTGAATATGTTTGTTCTATTATCAAATTTTATTCACTATCTATATTTAATGAATATTGTCCTATTACAATAACTTGGGTTGTGAGAACACCATTTTTTAATCATTTTTATTTAGAAGTTAGATATTTTTGAAATATTGTTGTTGAAATGGTTTTCAATTAAATTTCTTGTTATTTGGTTTGATAATTACATAGTTGTATATTGTTATATGTTTTCATATTTTTCCACTACATATGTTTATTACATTATAAATATTCAATAATTTCATTTTCCTTATTATAGTGATATTTTGTGTTTTTTCTGAGGATTTTAGGGGTCATTGATCTTTTTGATCATATAGAGATCATGTGCTCATTTTTTATCTGGTGTGATTTCTCAATCTCATAGTTTTAGTTTGATACTTGTTTTAGTTAGGATGTATATGGTGTGCTTATAAGTGTATGTGAGATACTATTGGGATATTATTGTAAAAAAATTATTTGATTTGTTCCTTCCACATGTCACTCATTTCATGCGATGCATGGACTATTGTCTCTTCACATGGAATGATGATGTCAATGTTTACTTTTGGTTTTCTAATGTGGTTAATTTTGGTTAATTACATATAGAGAAAACCTCTTTTTCATTAATAAACATAGCTTAAGAGGATATTTTAGGAGATTTTAGATATCTAAGGCTTTCATCGTCTCTCCATTGAAGGAAGACATGTTGATAATCTCTCTATGTATTTATGTTTCTTACTAACAAATATTGATGGAGTGTTTTTATCCATAGAGGAGAAAGAATCTTTCACATGATGGTTTTAGAGGATAAATATTTTCATTCTAACCATTACAAGCTCTTAGTAATTGAGACTTATCACTATAATGGATTCTTTGGTTTTCTTTACTGTTTAATTTATATTTTCTAATATATCCTCCCATTAATGGTTGTATAATATGTATCCATCAAGGAATTTCAGTCACGAAATCCATCTGGAGGGTTTAAGTATTTACTTTTGGTTTATCTAGAATACATTTTCTCAGATAGATACTCTGGTACTTTACTTATTTTTGAGTAATTTATATGATTCTTTTTCTTTTGGTTAATGAAGAACTCAGTAGTGGTTTTATGGTCATGCAGGTAGGTTCAATGAGAATCAAAACACATTATATTCTTGTGTCCCCTATATTAATGCTTTCTTGTTTGAGATACACTCATATTAATATTCCTTATTGAATTTAACTTATGTTTTCATGATAAAATTATCTATCCAAATGAACTAAAATGAATAACAGTAAATTAGTATCTATTGGGTGTTGAATACGCAATGGAATGAAAAAAACAATATCTATTGGATGTGGTCCTGTCATTCACAATCCAAAAAAAATGAAGAAAAAAATGACATCTAAAAAATGAATAATGATAAATCAATTCAAATTTAATGACAACCATGTTGCACAAAAAACACAGTAACAATTTCCAAAGAAATGGTGACTTGATAAGAAAAACCATCAAGGGGTAGGGAAATAAGAAACTTCTATCCAACTTTGATTTCCATCAATTTTTTCCAAATTTAAACTAAACAGATAGAATATAAGGAATAATATTTTCCAATGAAAACCATTAACCACCTAAAGCGGAAGTCTGAAAAAATTAGGTCTTCAAATAATAACAAAATTGGTGGCATCAGAAGCAATAAACAAAATAGTAAAACTGTATAGCACTCTAGAGATAGTGAACAAGCATTGATGGTGAACTTCAGACAAGGTTCCATAAAATAAAAATTGTTATATTTGAAGTGATGTCAGGAAAAATCACAAAAATTCATAAATCTCCAAGGAAGAACCCAATTCATAACCATCCATAACAGCTTCGACCAACACAATCTCCTATGAATTCTTATTGCCTTATTCCAAACTAAATGTGATAGTGTTGGACTAACTTGTGATTAGAACTTTCCATAATCAGTGTAAATCCCTAAATGGATTCATTTTATTCCAAACAAAAGGATGAATGATAAATTATTTGTTTAATCATTTCATTATGAATGTAGCAATAAAGGTCCTAGACTAGTTTACAAACATGAAAAGATGGTGAAATTTTCTCATGTTGAGACATGTACATGTTACCTTGCTCGAATGAGGTTTTTTTATCATATAGTAAATATGCATGTAATTTATTTTTGGAATGACATAGTCATCCATTGAAATGTATTGAATTAACTCATATGATCAGGTCATAAAGAAGAATAAAATTAGTATAAGAAAATGAGTTAGATGATAATTCTTTATCATGTATTAAACCAAATGATTCTTTCTCATTAGAAACAACTATTTATAGAATTCAAGATGTTTTTGGGTACATGTGTGTGGATTATCTAAATTTTTTGAGGTAGAAACAACAAAGAGAGTCGGTATGTGGGAATATAATTTTCATTTTAGAGTACATATAAATATAATGTCTGAACAATTCATCATTTTTATATACTATTATATTTGATTTTACTGGACAAGTTATACGTATTTTCAAGGATGATTCAAATATAAATAAAAATTATAAGATTTTTAGAGATGTTTTATTTGACACCACTTTCATTACTAATAAAGTGTATATTCCCTTAGGTGTCTTTATAGGCTTAAATCATCACATTGAGTTTTTATTTTTTTAGAATATTTATTATATGATGAAACTATGAGTTCATTTTTTTGGTTGTTTTAAACAAATTAGAGGTTCATCATAATAAGGAACTTAAAAATTCATTTACTAATCAAGATATATAAATAGTAAAATCCATTTTTGAAGTTTTACTTAGAAATCGACCTGGCCTTTTTACATGTAATTTGATGTAAAATGGACTTAAACATCTAGGTAATTATATAAAATATGGATCTATTTTATTTATCGGGAGTGGGACTCTCTAAGAGTATAATATCAGTATAGAAAAGCATAGTGGTTAGATGGTGTATTTGTGTAGTGTGATAAGTGATCACATTTTGTTTTGAAAAATGATTTAAAATATGGTATTTGTAGAACTTAGTTAAATGAAAGTTTTAATGGAATTTTTATAGGTTTCATTTATCACAGTTTGATTGTTGTAGATTTATTCAAGAAGTTTGACTGGTTGTTGGACTAAAATTTATATCAATAAAAAATGATTTTTTTGAGATGTGAGAAAAATTTCATCAAAATCTTTACCTGTACCATGAATTTATGTGTAAGGTTACTAATAGGTATAAACCTAAGATATTTGTTTTATTTCAAAATGAACATCAAATGATTGGAGAATATTTTATAATATCATGTGATGAGAGTGGAGTTCCATTTAGTTATTTCATTTGAATAGGTATTTTTTGAGGATCATTTTAATGTTCCATATAATGTTGCCAATGGTTATGTTAATGTTCATGTCAAAAATTTTGAATTAGTTGGGTATCATTGTTTTCCTGTTTTTAATCTTTTTGATTGACAATATGTGAGATCACTCCCAAGATAATATATTTTGGGATGGTGGACATGAAAAACTATAACTATTCTAATTTTTAAGGAGGTTTTATGGATGTATATGTCAACAAAAATAAAATTTTAGAAAAATGGTACAAAAAATGGTATGAATGGGAATATAGTTGATAATTTTTTCTTGTGAGATAAATGTTGGGTATGACATTGCCTATTCCAATTTTACTAATTTTGAAAAAAATTAAATTACATTAAATACATCAATAGATAGTGTTATTGTTTATGAAACAAATATAATAGTTAAAATAAAGTATTCCTTTATAATAAAACAAAATTTGAAAGGGGGTGAAGGACTTAAAAAACATTAGAATATGGAAGATGAAAATTGTGAAAATGGAATAAAAAGAAGAACAATTTTAGGGTTATAATGATAGTATGTTTTCATTTTATGAGGAATTTTATTTCTATGAGTACTCTCTTAATAGAATAATCTCGTATCTAAAATCATTTTTCTTTTAGTGTAGGGACCCATAGATCCATATAAATTTGTTTTATCTATTATAGTTGTTGAAACACATTTAAATTTAATTTTAGTATCTTTGTATCCCATCTTTATATGTTCTATAATTATTTTTTATTTTTTTATATTACATCAAGGACTATCATCCAATTTGGAACATCATATTTAAAGGTATAATATTATATATTTAGAATATAGGTTTCCATTAGATCACATTTTTTGGTTTTTTTTGTTTTTGGATGCTTATGTGAACCATTAACAGGTTATTTGAATTATAATTCATCTAACAACCATTTCATGGTTGTTTCATTTTTATAATTATATATTCTATGATTTATATATTTGAATGATGTTTTTATTTTATTTATGGAACTTTTATGTATGAAATAGAAAGTTAGAGGATATATTGGTCACTATTTCAGACCAGATATGTTGACTACACATTCCATTCTACTAAATATTTAAATAAAATTAATAATATAATTTAAAAAAATGAACACTATTGAAAAAATATTTTTATCAAGGAAACCCTTTTTTAAAAGTTTAATACATTAATCTCACAACCATAAAAAATATCACCTGACTATTAAACACATTAAAAATACTGAAGAGAGCAAGTACCTCATACTTTTGAAATAAGTTTTTGACCAAATTTTTAAGGGTTGTAAAGGAAGAAGTGAAACAAATAAATACGCAGTTTATTAACTTTTCCATGGTTCATATTCCTATCATATTTATGATATATTTCTATCTTCTCCATAAGTTAACATACTATTATTTCACAATATAATCTTCCATCACCTTACTGAGGGGTTTTTTTCACCAAGAATGTTAGATATATATTATAAAAATAAATATGGATTCATTTATTGATGATTTTCACAATAAATTCCTTCTATAAGAATGAAAACTTGCATAAAATTAAGTATAAATTTTCAATTTGATAATTTAAAAGTGGGTTTCATATTAAATACAAGAAAATATACCATTACTAGGGAATAATTTTGATAAATATCACACCTACCACCATCCAAATGAGTTTGCATGGTGTTTTACTATATGAAGTATTTTCTCTTCAAATTAAATCAAGTAGTATACAATCCACATTTTCAGTTTTGATTGGGATAAAAATTTTATCTTTGGATGGGAACACATATTTAATTAGTTTATCTATTAACATTTTAATCACATTTTTTAATTTTCCCAGAAATAATTCCCTTGAAATTTAAGAAACTTATAATAACTATAAAAATAACATTTATCACTTTGGGAATATATAAAATAGTTTAATCACCATAGAAGCACTGGTAATTAATGTGCAATTATTCATGAAAATTACTATTTTTCTTCCCCATGTGAACATTGTTTTTTATAAATTGATCATACACATCTATTAAAGTCTATCATTTAAAATGAGTGGTGGATTCACATTAAATTATAGATAGTAGGTGGAATTTATTTTATAATAATTTTTTTAACATAAATAACCAATCCCTTGTTCATAATTTATTTGTTTGTAAGTGAGAAAATATCTTAAAATGAAACTCTGTAAAAAAATTCCATTCTCCTAAATTTATTCATTACACAACAACAAAATTGAATTGTAACCAAGAATGAATTGAGAACAAAAAAAGTTATAATTATGTGTATGATTCACTCAAGCCCCTCCCCCACTCAGGGTGTGTACATGCTAGGATACGACTCCATAATATTTTAATGATGTTATTACTATGATTTATTGATAATTTTTTTTTCATAACCCATTTCTCTATAAAAATAACCAACAAAACCCTTTTCCTTTATTATTTCCCTAAAACAAAAGTTATGTCATTGATTTCTTTTTTCCCAACAAATTTGGTTGTTGATTTCAAATTTTATATTGATTTTTAATTCTTTTCCACCTTGTTTTTTAAAAGTATTTCAATTCCAATTTTTTTTTTATTTTCATGTCCTTGATTTCAAATTTCTAATTAACGATCTCATCCAATAAGTTTATGGTTATCCATTCTTGTCAATGTTATTGGTTGTTGGATGTGTGGATTGTCTGTCAGCTTCCGCTATATTTATTTTTGTATTTCTACCCTATTTAATGGTGACTGGTTGAAATTATTCGACACTTTAGGCTGCAAAATCCTTATATGTGATTCCTGTTTCATTGGGAACTTTTTTCTATAATTGGTCCTTGACTATAGGGCTTTATATATTTATAGTTGGATGTCTGATAGTTAGCTACCCTTATTTATTATTCATGATTTTCAACAATGACCATCTTTTGGTTATCTTTTTTTACTAACTATTTTTTTAGGGTTGAAGTCATCCAAATTTTTATTACTATTTCCACATATCAGCTCTTTTTTTTATTTTTGTGTTTTCTCCTGACTAAGTTTTTTATATTTAATATTTTTCAATATTTCATTCTCTACTTCAAGGATTTTTAGTTGCTCTTTATTTTACATCACAATATCTTAAACTAAAACACCACAGTCCATGGTGGATGTTTTCTCTATACATTATTGGTGTGAAAATTTTTTATGTTTGGAAGAATTATCTTCATGTTTTTCATAATTTTTATTATTAATAGAATCATGAAAATAATAGTAAAATTGGAATACATTCCCTGCTAGAGTCAATTTTTAAAACCCATGAGTTTCTTCTTTGTCTCCACATAAAAATATGTCAAACTCTACTTTATAAAAGGTGCATTTCCACTACTATTATTTATTTTCATGATTCCACTAATTTCACAATAAAAATAATATAGTAAAAGAATATTTATTATTCAAATTAAGTTCTGTATATAATAAAAATTAAATTGAAAACCATACCAGCAAGGAATTAACAAGCCCTGAAAGCATAAAGGTTGGTCGTAAAATTAGTTAACAAAATTATTAGTGAATTTAATGATTTTTTTTTAGTATTTTAATAACTATAAACTTTCCAAAAATATTATAAATTTTTAACTTAAGTAAAATACTAATATAGGAAGAAAAAAATGGCATAAACAGATAAAGAGAGGAGTACGGCTATGTCAACATGATTAGTCGGTTCATCCCCATAACAGCTTCTAGAATTGCTGTTTCTATTTCCTTCTGTGTGATTATTCATAAAAAATTTCAAATTTATGTATATATAAAGATGACATTGTCGAGTTGAATAAATATTAATCTTTCATTTCTCTTCCCCCTTTTGTTATCTTTAATATCCTCATTACATCACCTTTATATAACTATGCTTATATTCCAAAAATTAAAAATATATCTATTGATGAATCATATTTATCAAGAACATAGAGAATAGATATATCAGTTTTTCTACAATCTAATGTTGGGACACTATTATATAGAAACAAATTCAACATATTTCCAAAGGGAGTATCTCTTATTGCATATATATTACCTTCCTTTAAATTTATTTAATTTTTATTGTACAATTCAATATAATATTGTTTATGGAATAATAAAACTAAAAGTTGTTATGTATGTTTTAGTGGAAATTAAATGAAGTAATAATGGATAAATAATCAAGAAATTCCCTCCCTAAAACCACCAAAGATATCATAGAAATGTGCATAACATGTGTTTTTAGGGATAAAATAAATTATATTTCTAGTTTTAGTGACAATTTTAGATTGACTTCTTCTAGAACATCCATGAATAAATGAAATTAAAGTTTTAGTAGAAGTTTTAATGGGAATGTATGTATATTAAAAATGGGAAACTATTAATCAATTACCTTTATCAATCCACTAAGAAACATTTTAGTAATATGAAAAACATGTGTTAGTGGGGATATTATAAATTATAGTTCATGTTTTGGTAGTTATTATAGGTTTACTTCCACTAAAACATCCCAGAATAGAATAATTTAAATACCCATATATGTTTTAGTGGAAATTAAAGGAATTTACAATGGGGAAATAACCAATAAATTCCCTCTCTCAACCAACCATAGATTTCATTGAAATGTGTATAACATGTTTTATTGGGGATACCCTAAATCATAGTGATGGTTTCAATAACTATTTTAGGTGTCCTACCACTGAAACTTCCTATAATAAGACAAATAAATGTTTTTGTGAAAGTTTTATTTTGAAATTAAAGGATTTTTTATTGGGGAAATAACCAAGAAATTCCCTCTCTCAAACCACTAAAATTTTTAGTGCAATGTGCATAAAATGTTTTGGTGGGGAAACAAAAAATTATAGTGATTTTTCAGTGACTATTATTTGTATCCTTCTATAGGAAATTCCTATAATATGATATATAAAATATCAAGATGAATTTTTAGGGGAAATTAAAGGATGTTCCAGTGGGGAAACAACCAAGAAAGTCCCTCTCTTAAGACTCCATAAATTTCAATGAAATGTGAATAACACGTGTTGGTGGGGATAACATAAATTATAGTGATTGTTTTAGTGACTATTTTAGGTGGCCTTCCACTATAACATCCTAAAATAATTAGTTAATGTTTAAGTGGAAATATAAGGAAGTTCTAGTGGGGAAACTGTTATGAAATTATCTCTCTCAAACCATTAAAATTTTTAGTTCAATGTGAATTACATGTGGTAGTGGGTATACTATAAATTAAAATATTGGTTTCAATGACTATTTTAGGTTTCCTTCAACTATAACCTCCTAGAATATGATAACTTAAATTTCCATTTGTAATGAAAGGAAATTCCAGTGGGGAAACAACTAATAAAGTTTATATTTCAAACCACTAAAAATTTTAGTTCAATGTGCATGACATGTGTTTATGGGTATACCATAACTTATAGTGATAGTTTCAATGACTATTTTAGGGGTCCGTAAACTAGAACATCCTAAAATATCAAAATTAAAAGTTCTAAAAGAAGTTTTAGTGAAAATGAAAGGAATTTATAGTGGGGAAACCCCAAATAAATTCTCTCTCCTAAACCACAATAAATTTTAGATTAATGTGAATAACATGTGTTATTGAAGATAATATAAATTATAGTTTGATTTTCTATGAATATTTTAGGTGAAATTTCACTAGAAGTTCTAAGAATATGATAAATGAAATATCCAGTGGCAGTTTTGTTGGAAATTAAATTAATTTACAATGGATAAAAACTAATCATTTCCCTCTCTCAAACCACCATAAATTTAAATAGATTGTGAATAAAAAGTGATGGTGGGGATACAATAAATTACTATACTAGTTTCAGTGACTATTTTAGATGGTGTTCCACTAGAAATTCACAAAATAAGAGAACTAAAATATTCAATGGAAGTTTCAATGAGAAGGAAAGGTAGTTCAAGAAAAATTTTAACTAAATTTTCAATGAATAAACTCTTATAAAATTTGGTGACACTTTCCAATAGCTCTAAAACATCTAATGATAATGTCGATAAAAATTATACTTAAAATTTCACTAAGACACTCACTAGAAATAAATAAGCTACCTTATCCCACCATTAGTGCCAATGTTCTACATTGATACAGGTTTAAAGGAAACACAATAGTGTCTGAATGGATTGTTTAGTAGTGCCAAGTGATGAACAAAAATACCTTATTTTAAAATACAACTACAATTTTACATCAAAGATGAAGATAAAGAATCTCTAAAATAATATCACCCTACAGGGGAGAAAAATCATGCCTTCACTGTAACGACCCAAAATTTTGTTAATGAAAATTACTCTTGATGTATTATTATGTAAAATGGTTATATAACATATTAACTTCTTTATTTTTATGTTTTTGGATTTTAAAATACTTTTAATAAATTTTACCATTGCTAATATAGTTGTTGAACAATGATCACTATATTAGTATAAATATAGGGCTTTAACAAATCCAATTTACTCAGACAGTGGAATCGATGGACTTATATAGTAGAATTGCTCTATACGGGGCCCATTTGTCGGAGCTCGGAAAAGAGGTTCCATAACTAGGCTTCTCTGTTGACCAATCCTAAGATGAACTTTAACACTTTAATATTGAATGGAACCGCTTACCGGATAAGAGGAATTTGATAGAGATTACCACCCGAGCGATGTTATCCTAGCCACCCCAACAGGTTGTCACCATCACACACCTATCCTTTGGGTATTATGCGGGTGTTTTATGGGGTTATGAAATAAGACACTAACACTATGATTATGTTCATTATTTTTTTATATAATTAAGAATATTTATTTATTTTATTATTGTTACTTTGTAAAATGTTTTAAAAGAAAAAATAGTTTTTTAGTTAATATTCAATTAAGAAATCTATTTTGATGAATTAATGGATTTTTTAATTAAATAATATTTTAATAAAATATTATTAATAAATTAATTTTTATTAAATATAAATTATCATATAATTTTTATGGATACAATTGTAATTTTTATTCAGGTTTGAAAGCTGTTTTATCAAAACCCATGAATTTTAAATAAATGTCGGTTTTTATTTTAAAAGAAAAAATTCAAAAATTTATAAAATTATTTAAATAAAATGAATACTATTTTTGGAATCGAGACGTCGAAATTATCTAATGGTGAATTCTTCATAATTTTCTGAGACAGTCAAATTTTTGGGTAAAAATTAAATACTGTTTAATTATATAACGTGTTTTATGACATCATAATGACCAAATAGTGATGTAATAAAATACTATAAATGCGATGTTCGTCCAATATATTTTTTAAAATTAAAATAATGTGATTTTAGGTTTATTTTAATTATTTTACAAAGCCTTAGTTAACCATCCAAGACTTATAAAACATTTTATCCCTTTAAAATTAATCCCTTGAGAGTGTGAATACCCTTCACATAATTAAACCTAATATTTTCATAATTGAGGAAATTTTAATTATAAAATATTGTTTTATACCCCCTTTGGCAAATTTTTTTCGAATAAAGCATTGTATGGTTTGTCTTTTTGGATAGTTTAATGTGTAGGGTCTAAAACATAAATAATAAAGAATTCTCTCTATTTTCCTATATAATCCCACCCAAGATCCCACTTCCTATTCACTCAAAGAATTTTGAAATCTACCACCCTCTTCCCTCCCATATCTATAATCCTAGAAAGGTTCCCCAAGCTCCCAAGAATCCTCTCCCAAGCCTTTGGGGTCACACATCCAAATAAGGGATTTCATCCTTTCTCATTTTTGTCCAAATTTATTTATGTTTTTATGCCCTTTTTTCAATTAAAAATTTTGGGGTATAATTTTTCACCCCCCATACTTTCATTAAAATTTTTTGATGATGAGATGCCCCTTTATGTCTCATTAAAGCCTCCCATGTACACTCGTTATCATGCTGAAATTTCTCAAGGGATTTCTTCCTTTATCATTTTATCCAAATTTCTTTATATTGTTATGCCCTTTTGTTTTTAATAAAAAATGTTGGGGTATGATTTCTCACCTCCACCTTAATTCTCTTCATATGTTTTAATGATGATATTCCCCTTTATCTCTCATTAATTTCTCCCACATACACCTGTTACCATGACAAACTTTCGTAAGGGATTTCTTCCTTTCCCATTTTTGTCCAAATTTGATTATGTTGGTATGCCCATTTTTTTCAAATAAAAATGTTGGGGTATGATTTTTCACCTCCCCCATACTTCCCTAAATATGTTTTAATTGTGATATACCGCTTTATATCTCATTAATGACTCCCATGTACACTCATTACCATGTCGAAATTCCATAAGGGATTTCTCTCTCCTCATTTGCAGTCAAGCAATTCTTTTTTTATTATACATCAAAATTAAATTACATATGTTGGGACATGTATTAATATCATCCCTTTACTTTATGTTTCATGTAAATATTATGATAAACCCCTTTCTCTCTCATCAACCATTTTTATGAATTCTTATGTCATGTCGTTATGCTTCTAAAATTGCACTATGATTTTACAAGCTAAAGCCATTGTGTAGTGAATACCATACCCATTTCCCTATCAAGGGAATTAAACTTTATCCACATTTACTTATGGATTAAATAGTTTTATTTATTAATTCCACTTTCATTTATCATGTAATAAATGATTATGTTTAATGAATCCATGTTGTATGATTTTGTGGCACAATTATGCATGAAATGAAATGATTAAGAAGGGTGTGCTCTGATAGCGCTCCAATGCATTGGGTAAATATTATTATCATGATTTGTCAAGTGAAATGAGGTTTTAATCATGATAATTATATAGAACCAAAGCTTGAAGTACATGTAAATTACATTACTTTTGCGGTATATTTAATACATGACAAAAACAGATGCCCAAAGATCGTATTAGTTTAGTGTCTTTGGAAACTCAGAACGTAATCTTCTAATCATGGTGAAAGATCTTCAACATCTCCCATAAAGATCATCCCCTTTTGGTTTTCTTACCTAAAACCTTTCTTTATATCCTGGGGAAAAGAAAACATTAAAAGGGTGAGCTTAAATTCGTAGTAAGGGTAAACATAGAGAACATAAAACAATCCATAAACATTTGAATGAAAAAACTTGAACATAAAATCTAAACATCAAAATATTGAGCAAAGAAATAAATCTTGGAAGTACGTAAGGAATATATCATAATGGATCATCAATAATGATAAAATATCATTGGAATAAAGCATGTAATTTTTCCAACCATTAAGCACATGTTATGATTTCCATAGTTGCCAAAGCATTACTACCATGACCATCTTAGTGGAGAAAATCCCTTTCTGAATCGAGTTCACTCCTCGTCTCAGTCCTGTAACATTGAACCAGATTAGCTTACCATTCCAGCCATATCTATCTCATGAGATACAAATATTTCCCCAATGCATTGGAGGGAGATATAGGCCCCACCCATCTCATAATGAAATCATTCTTACGTGTGCCACAAAATAAACACACAACATTCATAATAACCCATAAAAAAAAATGGGTTTCATAAAAATCATCCCATCATTACATAATCCATATAAAAAAATGGATATCATTTCATCATAATAATAATCAAAACATGTAAATAATAGAGATATTATAATTGAAACATAATCATACTAAATAGTGTCATCTTAGATGGAAAATAGTTTTTACAAAACACTTGAAATGAATTCTTGAGGAAAATATCCTTTCTTCTTCAAAATCATTTTCTTTTCACAAAATGACATGAAATTTTAAAATAAAAGGTTTTTTTTGAAAATAATAATGAAATATTGTAGAGTAAGATTCTTGAAAATAAGGTGTTATGAAACCATAAAAATCCGTTCATGCCGTATAAGTTAAAAAAACATTCTTCTTGTACTTTTGTTGGAAAAGTCAAAAAGTTCCTTGTGTGGTAAAAAAAAGTAAGATTCCGTTAATAACATGTGGTAAATTTGAAAAATGGGTAAAATTGACTTTAAACATACATGAAATCATTTTTTGAAAACATGGGCATGGGTGATAACAATAACCCCAGCAAATACTTATGAATAAACAATCTCGGATAAAAACGAGATAGGAAAAGTTATCCCTTACCTTATGTCCGATATGCTTCATATGTATCCAAAAATATTGTATGATGATTTAAATAATTTTATTGACTTGTTACAGACTCATATTAATATTTATGATATCATATATATTTTACTTAAGACTTTATATTACCCGTTCTTTTGTAAATTCGATGTAAAAGCAGCGAGTTTGGTAAAATTGTTTCGCTTATTGTACATGTTTCAATTTTTTGTTCTTGATATTATTACTTATATCCTGATTTACTTAATTACAGAATGTAAAACATGATTTATATATAATATATATTCAGAATATACATATATATATGATAGATCGATAAATGGAATTAAATACACCATTCATGGAGACGGTAGGCCATACGTACACATGAACGCTGTTTTCGTTTCCTTATTGAATTGAATGGAATAAAGTAGATGACATAAATATATATATAAATAAATCTAGTATCATTAATATGTCAAATATTTCATTATTATTCATTATATATACTTTATAATCATTCATGAATGGTTAACATGAAGAATGAATTTCATCGCGTCGTGGAGACAGTAGTCCGTACGTACGCCCGAGCGATGATATCATTCTCATGATTGTGGAATTTTATTTAAGTGTTTTTATAATATTTCATAATAAATATCACTTTACAATAATAATATATTGTTATTTATTTACACCATTATACCCATCCAAGTAAGGTGGTGGTCGAAAATAGATTACACCACGGCGTGGAGAAGATATTCCGTACGTACGCACGCGCGGTGATTTCATTTTCCGTAGGATGGATAGAAGATGAAATAGGGTTGTTTCATATTTATAATAACATATCAGTATATAATTAATACTTATGTTATTACATTATAATGAGACAACTAAAGAATAATAAGTAGAAGAAGAAAGAAACTGGATAGAATCGGAAGAAGAGATTACCTCTTCTTCGACGCACCTCCTTTAAGCTTCATCTTAAGGAAGTAGAGTTGGTATTTTGAGAAGACCAAAACCTCCAGAATGTTTCTAGGGAATTGTTCAAGAGAAATGGTCAGGGGTTGGCCGAGCTTCAAGGCTCAAAATGGTTTGAAGATAAGAGGGAAGGGGTGCCCTTTTTATAAGGGAGGAGAGGGGCACCTTTGGAAAAACTTAAAATATTATTTAATAATAAAGTCATATTCGGTTTATAATAGCTAAAAATTGATTTATTTAGAAGATAAAGTGAGGATGGGTCGACATAATCTCAACCAATAGGTTTTAGACAATTTTAGGTTACTATTTTAACCTTATCTTTTAGATTTAACTCTAAGTTAAATAATTTAACTTTTACCGTGTCTTCTTGTTTTCTTACACTATATGGTTAATAAACTTACTATAAGCAGCCAAACGAATACCAAGTGGTTCATTATTAATATATAAAACTTTATATAAGTAATTTTTCCTATCCTTATATTTTTTGGAATATAATAACAATTAATAATATAATATTTGTTTAAAAAACTATTTTATGTCAATTTTGACACTATTTGGTAATTGATTTTTGTGAAACTCATAACAGCATGATTAGTTTTAAAAAAGTTAATTAAATCAATAATAACATGCCATATTAACCTATAAAATTAGTTTAATTCATTAAAAGTTTCAAATTACTTTTATTTGGGTATTTATAATATCAATTATTTTAATATTTCATTATTTAGGAAATTACTGCATCACCATTGTGTCATAAATAACTTAAATTATTTAATGTCTAAAAATTATAAATAAAATACCATTAGGTAGGAAATTTTTTAATCTTTATAATGAATATTTATAGTCGAATTTATCTTATTTATAACCCTATATTAAATTTTTTTAGTTATTATGCCTTGATTTTAACTATTTTAACTCTTCTTAAAATAAAATAATAGTAAATGTCCTAATCTAATCCAAGTGGACCTAAATGGTCATATTTTATTTCTAAGGTTGTTTTTGGTCGAATTAAACTTATCCAATAGAATTAGGACATGTGTTAGGGTAATAATGATATCATTTTTACCCTTAATTACCCTATTTACTTTTAACCGTGGTAATAAAAGTAAAATGTTACTATTCACCAGAAATTATTTTTATCTTATTGATCCACATTTCACTCCTTGATATTAACCGTGTCTCTCAGATTTTCAAAATTCCACTCACAGAAGCGGTAAAATTATGTTTTATGTAAACTTTCAAATTCTCCTAGGAGGTGGGTAAAAGACGGTGAAAAGTTCAATAAAATTTCAATATATCTAAAATTATTATAAAATTACTCAAATGAATTACATTGAACTTATACAGGTATTATGTATCAATTTTGAACTAAAATAAATTTAAATAAAATAAATAATTATTTAAATAAAAATTCGGTTTTTAAATAGTAACCCAGTGTTTTCACTATTCATCAAAAATTGAATGTTTTCAGAAAAATACCAAAAACTCACCTTAGGATAATTTCGCTATTATGAATCCAAAAATGAAGTCCACTTTGAAAGATAAAACTTATAAAATTCAAAAAAGTGGGTATTACTATTCATAACGACTAGTTCATAATAATATTATAATAATATCTCGTTTAATGAAACTTGGTATTGCGTATAACACATGCTATCGTGGAAGGTTGCAGTTGCATGAAATGAAAACCAAGTCAGGGTTCCGTGTAGAGAAAGATTCATTTGTTGTTTCGTAAAATAGAATCCAACCATATTTCATTTATATATTGAATATATATATATACACACACTCAATGTTGCGTAAAATAACTTCTATCAAACGAACTTGAAATTGTGCGTAACACGATCTAAGATTAGTGTTGTGTATACTACAAGATAATACATTGTTGTGTATAGAACAAGCTAATTTTGGTGTCACGTAAAACATAAGACATCAATGAAATTAAAAATAATAATTCTCATTAAATATCAGGTTGTTACATTCTACCCCCCTTAAAATGAATTTCTCCCTCGAAATTCGTCGGGGTTATAAATCATTTACTACTTGAAATTTTCTTTAATAGAAACCCACATCGTAAAAAGGAATACTAAAGATTAATTTTAAAAACTAATATATGAAACGTAATGGTTACCCAAATTAACTTATCCCTGGGTTTCCACATAGGAGAAGATAAGTGAAAATATGGATATGGATGAGAAATCTAACAGTCAAGTTCTGATGGAGAGTGGTAGAGAACATGGCTATGAAAAAGCCAACAATCCCAATGCCATAAATTCGTGATTATCCAAGGTACCATCTGATTCATCAGATATGAGAGTACTAGAACAACATTTTTGGTTTCCAAGATCATTTCCTTAACATTGATGAACTTTTACATAAGGATAAATACTTACTTGATTTTAGTGTAATATCATTGTTGGTCCTTCAGTGAACAATTTACACTTTATCTCTATTTAAAGAAATGAAGCTTAATTTTTCATTCATGAAGTGTTAGCAGATCATGCAATAGAATGATAAGTCATCCCATCCGTTTCTATCACAAAAAGGTTAGCATAAGTTATTAAATATACATAAGTCCATCTATGGTGAGATTAATAGTATATGATTCCAAAAATGGACATATAATTTATCTATCATATCACTTAATAAAATAAAACTAGTTTCTACTAACCAGGGACTTCCTGTAGGATATTGGTAGGCGATAAAGGCCTGTCGCACTTCGGTTGTGGTTTCGATTCCCACAGCCTTGTCCGACGTGACGGGTTGTTTCCCATCCTGCAGGTTGTCCTTTTTTTAAAACTACATTATTATAACATTCCATAAATAATATCTAAATGTTCTATCCTTAAACAATACTATCTTATGTCTATCTTAATTCATTCCAATATTTAGGCTTATCCAAAATACTTCTATCCAATCTTATAGTATAAAGAAAACAATTACTAGAAATGTCATCAACCAAGCATGTGAATACCATCATTTATCCCCAATATAAGATATATCTTGTTGGTCACATTCCAAACATGTGAATACCTTAATCATATATTCTATTGAAAAATGAATACCCATTTAACGTTAGTGAAAACTTGAATGCTATCAAAAGATAACTATTTCCACATACCAAAATCCCAAAATTTTTATATACTCAAACCATGATATCACATTGTCCTTATATCATCCATGAGCTCATCAATACTATAAAACATCTCATTATCTCCTAATCCCTTTATTATGAGCATATCATCTACTTTACAAAAATATATGAATTAACCTTTCATGGTTACCGATACCATTTCACATATACTTTCAAATACTTTAGGAAAAACAATAGTGTAACAATCCTTAGATGTGTCTTTATTCCATAGTACGATTAAATTACCTATACAACACAACTCTTGATAAACATGTAATCATTCCACTACCTCCTTTTAACCATTGACCGAGCTTCAAAAATTATTTCATCTCACATATCATTTGTAGTCTCTTCATCATCATCAACATAAACACTACCCATAAGACCATGCTGATTCTCTTCATGAGACTTTCCCTTAGGGAATTGGTTTGCATAATGCCCGTACATTTCACATTTAAAACATTTAACCATTGTTGATGTCTTAGAAATACCATTATCCTTATACATGGTGTAAACTGAACCTTTTCATTTACAATTACTAGATTTGTGTCCTTTTTTTCCGCACCCAAAGCATCTTCTAGTTCCTTTGAAACATTCTCCCTGATGCCTCTTCCCACATGATTTACATGAGGGGAATTCAACTTTCTTTCCTCTATGATCATCATGAAACTCCATATTTCTCTTATTAGCTGAGTCGGGATACTTACCAAATTTGAGATTATTGATCATATTATGAGATTGCTGATTAGGCATAATAACGAGTTTTGGACTTCCAGATCCAATTTTATTTGGTTGCCCATGAATAATATCATTCCATTGTCCATCATATCCTCCATTATTGTGAATCTTCCTATTTCCAGCCATTTTCTAAAACTCAAAAATAATAGTGTGAGTGGAAAAAATCCTTCTAGGAAAACAGCATAATAAATGGGGAGTACCCTCAATATATAACACCTTAGGTTTAATTATAATATCATTACCATAATTCTAGGAGTATAACCTATATGTATACTTAACCTTAGAGACATCCTTAGACATACCCTAGAAATATTTCTAGGGGTCTCACTAAAGTTCTCGCATCCTAGTTTCCAAAGGTTAACTAAACCTTTGCTCTGATACCAACTGTAGAGACCCAAAGCTTGACGTACATGGGCATTACATTTATTTTACTGAATATTTAATACATGACAAAAACAGATGCCCAAAGATCGTATTAGTTTAGTGTCTTTGGAAACTTGGAACATAATATATAAATCATGGTGAAAGATCTTCAACATCTCCCATAAAGATCTTCCCCTTTTGGTTTTCTTACCTAAAACCATTCCTTATATCCTGGGGAAAATAAAACATTAAAAGGGTGAGCTCAAATTCTCAGTAAGGGTAAACATAGAGAACATAAAACAATCCATAAAAATTTGAATGCAAAAACTTGAACATAAAATCTAAACATCAAAATCCTGAGCAAAGACATAAATCATGGAAGTACGTAAGGAATATATCATAATGGATCATCAATCATGATAAAATATCATGGGAATAAAGCATGTATTTTTGGAAACCATTAAGAACATGTTATGATTTCCATAGTAGACAAGGCATTACTGCCTTGACCATCTTAGTGGAAAAGTCCATTTCTGAATCAAGTTCACTCCTCGTTTTAGTCCTGTAACAGTGAACCGGATTAACTTAACATTCCAGCCATTTCTATCTCATGAGATATAAATCTTTACCCAATGCATTGGAGGGAGATATATGTCCCACCCATCTCATAATTAAATCATTCTTACGTGTGCCACAAAATAAACATATATCATTCATAATAACCCAACAAATAAAATGGCCTTCATAAACATCATCCCATCATTACATAATCCATATAAAAAATGGATATCATTTCATCATAAGAATAATCAAAACATGTAAATAATAGATAAATTATACTTGAAACATAATCATACTGAATAGTGTCATCTTAGATGGAAAATAGTTTTGACAAAACACTTGAAATGAATTCTTGAAGAAAATATCTTTTCTTCTTCAAATCATTTTCTTTTGACAAAATGCCATGAAATTTTAAAAGAAAATGGTTTTGTTGAAAATAATCATGAAATATTATAGAGTAAGATTCTTGAAAATAAGGCATTATGAAACCGTAAAAATTCATTCATTCCATATAAGTTAAAAAAACATTCTTCTCGTACTTTTGTCAGAAAAGTCAAAAAGTTCCTCGTGTGGTAAACAAAAGTAAGATTATTTTCATAACATGTGGTAACTTTCAAAAATGGGTAAAAATGACTTTAAACATACATGAAAACATTTTTGGAAAACATGGTCATGGATGATAACAATAACCCCAGCAAATACTTATGAATAAACAATCTCAGATAAAAATGAGATTCGAAAAGTTATCCCTTACCTTATATCCGATATGATTCATATGTATCCGATCCTCCTGTATAATGATTTAAATAATGTCATTGACTTATTACAGAGTCAAATTCATTGTTATTATATCATATATAGTTTACTTATGACTTTATATTACCCGTTCTTTTGTAAATTCGATGTAAAAGCAGCGATTTTTGGTAAAATCGTTTCATTTATTGTACGTGTTTCGTCTTGTTGTTCTTGATATTATTACTTATATCCTTATTTACTTAATTACATAATGTAAAACATGATTTATATATAATATATATTCATCATATACATATATATATGATAGATCGATAAATGGAATGAAATACACCGTTCATGGAGACGATAAGCCATACGTACGCATGCACGTTGTTTTCGTTTCCTTATTGAATTGAATGGAATTAAGTAGATGACATACATATATATATAAATAAATATAGTATCATTATTATGTCATATATTTCATTATTATTAATTATATATACGTTATAATCATTCATGAATGGTTAACATGGAGAATGAATCTCATCGCGTCGTGGAGACGGTAGTCCGTACGTATGCACGAGCGATGATATCATTCTTATGATAATGGAATTGTATTTAACTGTATGTATAATATTTTAGAATCAATATCACTTTACAATAATCATATATAGTTATTTATTTACACCATTATACCCATCCAAGTAAGGTCGTGGTCAAAAACAGATTACACCATGGCGTGAAGACGGTATTCCGTACGTACGCAAGCGCGATGATTTCATTTTCTGTAGGATGGATAGATTGTAAAATAGGGTTGTTTCATATTTATAATAACAAATAAGTATATAATTAATACTGAGGTTATTACTTTATAATGAGACAACTAAAGAATAATAAGTATAAGAAGAAAGAAACTTGAGAGAATCAGAAGAAGAGATTACCTCTTCTTCGACGCACCTCCTTTAAGATTCCTCTTAAGGAAGTAGATTTGGTATTTTGAGAAGACCAGAACCTCCATAATGTTTCTAGGGAAGTGGAGAAGAGAAATGGGCAGGGTTTGGCCGAGCTTCAAGGCTCAAAAATGGTGTGAAGAGAATAGGGAAGGGGTGCCCTTTTTATAAGGGAGGAGAGGGGCACCTTGGAAAAAACATAAAATATTATTTAATAATAAAGTCATATTCGGTTTATAATAGCTAAAAATTGATTTATGTCAAAGATAAAGTGATTATGGGTAGAAATCCTCTCAGAAAATAGGTTTTAGACAATTTTAGGTTACTATTTTAACCTTATCTTTTAGATTTAACTTTTACCGTGTCTTCTTGTTTTCTTACACTATATGGTTAATAAACTTACCATAACCAGCCAAAATAACCCCAAGTGGTTCATTATTAATATATATAGCCTTATCTATGTCATTTTACCAAACCTTAGATTTTTTGGAATATAATAACAATTAATAATATAATATTTGTTTTAAAAACTATTTTATGTCAATTTTGACACTATTTGGTAATTGATTTTTGTGAAAATCATAAAAGCATGATTAGTTCTAAAAAAAGTTAATTAAATCAATACTAAAATGTCATATTAACCTATAAAATTAGTTTAATTCATAAAAAGTCTCAAATTTAATTTATTTGGGTATTTATAATATCAATTATTTTAATATTTCATTATTTAGGTAATTACTGCATCAACATTCTGTCATAAATAACTTAAATTATTTAATGTCTAAAAATTATAAATAAAATACCATTAGGTATAAAATCTTTTTATCTTTCTAATGAATATTTATAGTCTAATTTATCTTATTTATAACCCTATATTAAAAATGTTATAGTTATTAAACTTTGATTTTAACTATTTTAACTATTCTTTAAATAAAATAATATTAAATGTCCTAATCTAATCCAAGTGGAGATAAATGGTCATATTTTATTCCTAAGGTTGTTTTTGGTCGAATTAAACTTATCCAGTAGAATTAGGGAATGTTTTAGGGTAATAATAATATCATTTTTACCCTTAATTACCCTATTTACTTTTAACCGTGGTAACTAAAAGAAAAAAGTTACTATTCACCAAAAATTATTTTTATTTTATTGAACCACATTTTACTCCTTGATATTAACCGTGTCTCTCGGATTTTAGTAATTCCACTCATAGAAGCAGTAAAATTATGTTTTATGTAAATTTTCAAATTCTCATAGGAGGTAGGTAAAAGACGGTGAAAAGTTCAATAAAATTTTAAGATATCTAAAATTATTATAAAATTACTCAAATGAATAATATTGAACTTATATAGTGATTATGTATCAATTTTGACCTAAAATAAATTTAAATAAAATAAATAATTATTTAAATAAAAAGTCGGTTTTTAAATAGTAACTCAGTGTTTTCACTATTCATCAAAAATTGAAAGTTTTCAGAAAAATACCAAAAATTCACCCTAGGCTAATTTCGTTATTCTGAATCCAAAAATGAAGTCCATTTTGAAAGATAAAATTTATAAAATTTCAAAAAGTGAGTATTACTATTCATAACAGCTAGTTCATAATAATATTATAATAATATCTCGTTTAGTGAAACTTGGTATTGCGTATAGCACACGCTATCGTGGAAGGTCGCGGTTGCGTGTAATGAAAGCCAAGTCAGGGTTGCGTGTAGTGCAAGATTTAGTTTTTGTTGTGTATAAAAGAATCTGACCATATTTCATTTATACATTGAATATATATATATATATATATATATATATACTCAATGTTGCGTAAAATAACTTCTATCAAACGAACTTGAAATTGTGTGGAACACGATCCAAGATTAGTGTTGTGTATACTGCAAGCTAATACAGTGTTGCGTATAGAACAAGGTAATTTTGGTGTCGTGTACAACACAAGACATCAAAGAAATTAAAAATAATAATTCTCATAAAATATCGGTTTTTTAAACTAATTCAAGTGAAATGAGGGTTTACTCATTCTCCATGTGCAATGAGCCTTGGCTCATGATAATATCATGTTAAATGTTGTTTCCTCATTTCCATGTTATGATAATCATGCTATATCACTCCTTTATGTTCATGTTTCTCTTATGCTCCATTGATATGAATATTTCCTAACATGTATTATATTCTTCATTTTATGTATTTTACTTCCTTACTGGGCTTTATAGCTCACCCTTTTGTTATGCATGTCCTCAGGTTATCACATGAAATGCTAAGTACAAACTAATGATTTGGTCATATGAAATAAGTTTTCAATAAGATGTTGTGTTTTATGTTTTTATGTTTTTGTGTAATGTTACTAAGCCCCAAATACACTAGACCTATCAATCTTCTACGTTGTACCAAGTGAATGTTTTTTTGAAATAAATCATGTTTAAGTGTGAAATAAAGATTAGGGTTGTTATAATTAGTATCAGATGATAGGTTTAGTTATTTTTTGATTAGGATTAGAAAACCCTATTGAAAGCTTTAAGGATAAGACTATGTATAATAAAAAAATCCTTAAATTTTGGTAAGTATTGAGTAAGTGGTTTATTAAGGAAATACATCCCTGTTTGGGTACTTGAAGGTAGAGGCGGCTCTGGCACAGATGTATCTATGGGTAAAAGACGAAAACACCACTTTGAGCTAGACTCGAATGGGAACTGGTGAACAACAACGGGCCTTGCTACACCCATGGTTACGACACTCCTGGGGGGATATGCTTTGGTAAATTCACAAGATTAGTATGAACCATTATTAAGGGGAAAAAATGCCCCTAAGAATATATTTTCGGATGTAGATCATGGATAACATAGATTGAAGCCTATAAATTCATAAGTTAACGAAATAAAAGAAATTTATAAGTCATATATTTTTTTCTTTGGATTAACCTTTATATGTTACCCCTAACTTTCCATTTATTCCAGCCAATGGTCAGTAATAGGAGGACTCAGGCTAACAACCGATGCAAAGATCAATGTGATGACTATTCTAATCAGATGCCCAATCCGATGGAAGCGGGAATTGGTAACTTTGTCATGATACAATATCAGTTAAATAAAGTTTTGAAAAGAAACATGGGTCAAGAAGAACGTTCACCCCCCCCCCCCCTAAGAAATAACAAGTGGAAATCGAGAGGTTCATTAGACAAAGGCCTCCTACTTTTAATGGGTTATCTGATCCCTCAATCGCCAAAGAATAGATCAAATCTATTGAAACGATCTTCTCCATCCTTAAATGTTCTAAAAAAGATAAGGTTATTCTAGTTTCTTATCATATGGAGTGTTAATATGATCAATGGTGGACATTAATAAAAAATATGAAGCCTGAGGAAGAGATTGAGGTGTTGGAATGGAACGATTTCTGGAAAATGTTTTTTGATAAATATTTTATGCACACTCAATGACTTAATATGGAAAGAGACTTACTTTCCCTCAAGAAAAAAGGCGAAGAATCCATTAGAGCATATGAGGAAAAATTTATAAGGCTTTCATGATATGCCTCCGGATTTATAGTTACCCCCAAATTCAAGGTTTACCGCTTCTTTGGTGGGCTAAAACCTAGCCTATGAAAATCCCTAGAAATCCATGACTTTGAGAGCTATGGAGAAATTTTTTGATGTTCCCTCAAAGTAAAAAATAGAGATTAGAAAATATTATGGGTATCATGGGAATAATAAGTGTAAGGTAGACTTTAATTTTGGCAGTCCGATGGATAAGCCCAACGATGCTAAGAAAATCCTGCACCCCACTTGCCAAAGGTGTGGAAAAAATCAGCCCAGAAATTTTTGAAGGGGACAAGGAAATGGTTTTGGTGTGGAAGAGAGGGGAACCTGGGTATTAACTGGCAAAAAGTGAAATCCATGGCTGCAAAAAAGTAAAGGAATGCTCTGTTTGACCCTCAACCCATTTTTCATTGCTTCAACTACAAATAACTAGGGCACTTTGCAAACCAGTGCCCCAAGCCAAGGGTTTTCCGAGTCAACCAACAAACTCCAAGGAAGAAAGGATGAGCTTTTTCCATCACTACCACCAAAGTGAACCCCGAAAATAAAGTGGTGATAGGTACTCTAGTTATTCAATAAAGAATAGATAACATACTTTTTGATTCTGGTTATATACATTATTTTATATCGCGAAAGTTTAGTAAAACAATCCAAACACCACCACAAATCATGGAAGTAAAGATATCGATGAGTACGGAAAATGAGGAAATTATTTCATCCCATGAATATAAATCCTCCCCTATTATAATTTGTGGATTTAACTTTCCGGTGAACCTTGTTATACTCCCTCTGATGGAATTTGATTCAATTATTGTCATGGATTAGATTTCCTTATATAGAACCAACATAAATTGTCATGAGAGGGAAATAACTATCCATATGGTGAATCGACCCCTGATTCAATACAAGTGAAAGGAGGAGGATGAATATTCTTTAGAACCATCATCTCAAGCATGGATATTATATCCCTATGATAATTAATATCTGGCTTAGATGATTGAGTCTATGGAAGAAACCATCCTTGAAGACATGCCTATAGTGAGGGAATTCGCTGATGTGTTTTATGAGGAATTGTCTTGTCTTCCTCCTAAAAGAGATGTTGAAATCTAAATTGATCTTATTCCTGGGTCATTAAAAATATGAAATAATCTATATAGAATGTCTATTTTGGAGCTTGAGGAGCTGAAGAAAAAAATACAGGAAAATCTGGATAAAGGGTTGATATGCCAAAGTGCTTCACCATAGGGTGCACCAGTCCTCTTCATCAAGAAGAAGGACGGGTCAATGCACCTTTGCATCGATTATCATGAGCTTAAAAAATCAGGATAAAGAACAAGTATCCACTATCATTAATTGATTACTTGTTCGATCATTTATGTTGAGAAAAATACTTCTCCATCATGGATTTGCAGTTGGGATATTACAATGTAAGGGTGAAAGAGGATATCCCCAAGACTACTTTTCGTAAAAGATACGAGCACTATGAATTCATAGTAATGTTTTTAGGACTCTGTAATTCTCCATAAATCTTTATGGAATTGATGAATATATTCTTTACATATTACCTTGAAAAATTTGTGGTAGACTTTATAGACGATATTCTAATTTACTCGAAAACAATGGACGAGAATGAGGAGAATCTAAGCACTGTACTAGAGACCTTGAAGAAGGAGAATATTGATCTAATGTACAACAAGTGTGTGTTCTAGTTAAAGTAGGTCTCATTATTAGGTCATTCCATCACAAGAAATATGATATCTATGGATCCCTCCATGATAGCTACAATTGAGGGATGTCTGAGGCCAACATCGGTAACAGATATCCGTAGATTCCTGGGGTTAGCTGGATATTATCGCCGATTTGTGAGAAATTTCTCACGATTTTCCAACCCTCTTACCGAGATAACTCGAAAGGGAGTCATGTTCTCTTGGAGTGATGAATGCGAAGAGAGTCTCAAGGAGTTAAAAAGTAGGCTTTTCACTCTACTCGTGCTCACATTACCCACAAGTGGAGAAATATTTGTGGTATTTAGTGATTCTTTGAAGAAGGGTCTTGGTTGTGTGTTGATGAAAAATGAAAAATTCATTGCCTATTATTCAAGGAAATTGAATGTTCATTATAAAAATTATCCAACACATGATCTGTAGTTGGAGGTAGTAATCTTTGCTTTAAAATTTTGGTGACATTACCTCTTTGGGGAGAAGTGTGAAATATACACGGATCAGAAAAGACTACAGTATATATTTAGACTAAAAGTGTTGAACATTCTCCAACGAATATGGTTAAAACTAATCAAATACTATGACTACTCAATCCATTACCACCATGGGAAATAGAATAAGGTGGAAGATGCTCTAAGCAGAAAGGAACCAGAAATTCTATCATTGATGATAATTGAAAAGGATCCAATCTTCTTAGATTTGATGAAGATGGATATGAGAATCATAAATAAGGGAACCTAATCAATCCTTTTACAAATGATTTCTCAACAATATCTTTTGGAAAGGTTAAAGGATTATCAAAATGGTGATGTGGTAATTTAAAAGAAAGTCGAAACTATTAGAAAAGGGAAATCCTCATAGTTTAATATTAATGAAGATGGAATTGTGATATTCGGGAAAATACTATGCATTACATAAAATCCGGAGTAAAATAAAGAACTTTTGGATGATGTACAAAGAAAAAAATTTATCCATTCACCTAGGATACACAATGATGTATCGAGATGTTTGAGAGAATTATTGGCGGGATAACATGAATAAGGAGATTGTTGAGTATACTTCAAAGTGTATGGTATTTCAGCAAGTTAAGGCTGAAAGGAATAAGTCTAAGGGGATGATGCAACCATTACCCATATCAACATGGAAATGGGAGAAAATCACCATGTAATTTGTCACTGGACTTCTAAAGACATCAAAATGAAAAAATGCTATCTGGGCTATTATGGATCATCTTACAAAGACTGCACACTTCATTGCAATTCGAGAGGATTTATCATTGGATCAATTGGCATTGATATATATCAAATAAGTGGTAAGGAATCATGTAGTAACACTATCTATTGTATCCTATCGAGATCCAAGATTCACCTCTATATTTTGGAAGAGTCTTCAACATGCTCTAGATACTGATATATATTTCAGTACGTCTTATCATCCTCAAACCGAAGTCCAATCTGAGTGAACTATCCAAACACTTGAGGAAATGTTGAGAGCATCCTCAATGGACTTAAAAGGGGGATGTGATAAACATCTTCCTATAGTTTAGTTCTCTTACAACAACAGTTTACACTCAAGAATCCAAATGGTTCCTTATGAAGCCCTGTATGGGAAGAGGTATAGAAGACCGGCATGTTCGAATGAAGTTAGGGAGTGAAAACTTTTAGGTCTAGAAATGGTTGAATAAATTGTGGAGAAGTTTAAGACCATCCAGTAGTGCATTAAATCTACCTAGAGTTGACAAAAGATCTATGATAATAATCATCGACGAGACCTAGAGTTTGATGTCTGAGATACGGTATTCCTATGAATATCTCTGTGGAAGAGAGTTATGAGATTTGGGAAGAAGAGAAAGCTTATTCCAAGGTATATCAGCACTTGTGAGATCCTTGATCGCATTGGAGTAGTTTCCTATCTACTATCACTCCTACCAAACATATCTCAAGTACATGATGTATTCCATGTATCATTCTTGAGGAAGTACATACCTAACCCAACACACGTACTCAATCTAGAGGTGGTAACATTGTAGAATGGCCTCTAATATGAAGAGAAGATGGTGATGATCTTAGATATTAGGGTAAAAGTTCTATGAAATAAGACAATTCCCCCCATGAAGTTGTTGTGGTGAAACCAAATGTATAAAGAATCAACATGGGAATAAGAGGAAGTGATGAAGAAGAGTTACCCTCATCTGTTTTAGTGTGGGAAAATGAAATTTTGAGGGTGAAATTTCTTAAGGGGGAAAGTTGTAATGACCCAAACTTTTGTTAATGAAAATTCCTCTTGATGTATTATTATGTAAAATGGTTATATTACATATGAACTTCCTTGGTTTTATGTTTCTGTATTTTAAAATACTGTTAAGAAATTTTAATATTTCTAATATATCCAATGAACAATGATCACATGATTATTATAAATATAGGGCTTTAACAAATCCAATTTACTTAGAAAAAGGAAGTGATGGCCTCATCTAGTAGAATTACTCCATACAGGGCCCATTTGTTGGAGCTTGAAAAGAAGGTGGAATCATTGGGCTTCACTCTTTACCAAGCCCAAGATGAGCTTCAACACATTAATCTCTAATGTAACTACTTATGGGAGAATTTGAAGTTGTTAGAGATTACCACCCGAGCGATGTTATCCGAGCCACCCCAAAAGTCTGTCACCATCGCACACCTCATCCTTAGGACTTATGCAGGTGTTTTAAGGTGTTATGTGACAAGACCCTAGCACTATTATTATGTGAATTATTTTTTGTATATAATTAATAATATACATTTATTTTTTTATTGTTACTTTATAAATTGTTTTTAAAGCACAAATAGTATTTTTAGTTAATATTTAATTAAGAAATCTATTTTGATGAATTTATGGATTTTTAAATTAAATATTATTTTAATAAAATATTATTATTAAATTAATTTTTATTAAATATAAATGATCGTATATTTTTTATGAATACAATTGTAATTTTTATTAAGGTTTGAAAATTGTTTGATCAAAACCCATGAATTTTTGATAAATGTCGGTTTTTATTTTAAAAGTAAAAATTCTCATATTTATAAAACTATTTAGATAAAATGAATATTATTTTTAGAATAATGACTTCTGAATTATCAAATGGTGAATGTTTCATAATTTTCTGACATAGGCGAATTTTTGGGTAAAAATTAAATACTGTTTAATTATATAATGTGTTTTATGACATCATAATGAACCAATAGTGATGTAATAAAATACTATAAATTATATTTTTGGACAATATATGTTATAACATTAAAATAATGTGATTTTATGTTTATTTGATTTATTCTACAATTCCTTAATAGTCCCTCCAAGACTTAAAAAATATTTTATCTTTTTAAAATGATTTCCTTGAGAGTGTGACTCACCTTCACATAAGAAAGCCTAATATTTTAATAAGTTCTGACATTGACCTTATAAAATATTTTTTACACTCCCATTTGGAAAAAACCATGGTCATAAACCATGGTCTAGTTTGTGGTTTGGATTAGTTTAATGTGTAGGGTCCAAAACCTAAATAATAAAGAATTACCTCGTTTTTCCTATATAAACCCACCCAAGCTCCAACTTCCTATTCACTAAAAGCCTTGGGGGCTCGACCAACCTCTAACCTCCTCTCTCTATAATCATCATAAGGTTCCCCAAACTCCCAATAATCCTCTCTCAATCCTCTCCCAAGCCTTTGGGATCACACTTCTATGTAAGGGATTTCTTCCTTTCTCATTTTAGTCTAAATTTCTTTATGTTGTTATGCCCTTTTTTAAATTACAAATGATGGGGTATTATTTCTCTCCTCCCCCATATTTCCCTTAATATTCTTGAATGATTAGAGACCCATTTATCTCTCATTAATGCCTCCCACGTACACTTATTACCATTCCAAAATTCCGTAAGGGATTTCTTCCTTTCTCATTTTGTCCAAATTTATTTACATTGTTATGCCCTTTTTTCAATTAAAAATATTGGGTTATGATTTAAAACCTCACCATACATCCTTTCATATGTTTTAATGATGAGTGACCCCTTTATCTCTCATTAATTCCTCCCACATGCATCGGTTACCATGCCGAAATTCCGTAAGGGATTTCTTCCTTTCTCATTTTTGTCTAAATTTATTTATGTTGTTTTTCCCTTTTGTTTTCAATTTAAAATGTTGGGGTATGATTTTTCACCTAACTCATACCATCTTACATATTTTTGAATGATCATATACTCCTTTATCACTCATTAATGCCTCCAACCTACACTCATTACCATGCTGAAATTTTGTAAGGGATTTCTCTCTCCTCATTTACATTCAAGAAATTATTTTTTATTATGCATCTAAATTCCATTAAATATGTGGGGAAATGTATTTATATGACACCATTACAGTAAATTTCATGTACATATTAAGAGAAAACTCTTTATCTCTCATCAACCATTTTTATTAATTCTTATGTCACGTCGTTATGCTGCCGAAATTGCACCGTAATTTTCCAAGCTAAAGTCATTGTGTAGTGAATAACATACCCATTTACCTATCAAGGGTATTAACCTTTATGAAAGTTTATTTATTGATTAAATAATTTCATTTATGAATTCCACATTCCTTTATCATGGAATAAATGGTGATGGTTAATGAATCAATGTCATAAAATCTTTGTGGCACACTTATGCATGAAATGAAATGATTAAGAAGGGTGCACCCTGATAGTGCTTCAATGAATTGGGTAACGATTAATATAATGATACATCAAGTGAAATGAGGTTTTAATCATGATAATTCAAGTGTAATGAGATTTTACTCATGATCCATGTGCAATTATCCTTAGATCATGATAATATCATGTTAAATGTTATTGCCACATTTCAAGGTTATGATAATCATGATATATCATGCTTTTATGTTCATGTTTCTCTTATGCTCCATTAATATGTCTGCTTCCTAAAATGTATTTTATTCTTAATTTTATACTTTTACTCGCTTACTGGGATTTATAGCTCACCCTTTTATTATGCATTTCTTCAGGTTATCCCATGCAATGCTAAGTACTAAGGAATGATGTGGTCATATGAAATAAGTTTTCAATAAGATGTTTCATTTTATGTTTATAAGTTGTTATGCAACGTTCCTAAGCCCCAAAGAAACTATACATCTTGATATTTTATGTTGTATCAAGGGAAGGTTTCATGTAATAAATTATGTTTAAGTGTAAAATAAAGATCAGTGTTGTTATATTCACGTTGGGGGTTGGTGGAAACATAGAATTTATTTTATGGATCATTTAGATGTACCAAATGAATAATATAATTTCATTATTTTGAAATAATAATATAATTAGATGTCAAATAGAAGATTAATAATCACCAAAATTAGTGCACTTTTTGGTGGAGAAGAATCATTTCTTCACACCTTCGCAATGGGGTGTTAGGGAGAAAAGGGTTAACCCATCCTAGTATTCAAAATATCATCATACCCCATGCCTTGATCAAAAGGATTTAATTTAACTTAACCATGTTTCACCATGCAAGAGATGTACTAAAATGATTTGTAAAATACATATTTTGAGATGAATTCAGTCTCAAAGAATTATCCTAAGAAGCTAATAAGAAGCATTATGACAAACCTCCTGAGGCATGATAACCGAGTGACACTAACATGATAGTTTAGTCCACCTACTGAAAAACATCATGGAACCATCCCAGAACATACCCTCTACGAAACCACACCTAGGACACCTAGATATTGACTAATGAAAATACCAAGGACACCATAAAAAACTCAATAACATACCACTTTAACTGATCTGAAACTAGGCCAACAGATAAGGCCCTACTCAACATATAAGGAACCAATAGCAGCCAATGGTCCTGAAACCAAGAAGATGCGATTATAGAAAAACAAATTGTAGAGAAAATTAGTTGAAAATTCTACTAGGAATCATCCAATACCTAGTAATACTTATACTAATCATCAACCCTATAAAAGGATTATAATATTTCAGTCGATAATAAATAATAGTCTTAATATCAAACCAAATTTTCTTCACCATGGATAGATTAGAATCATGAAGATGATCATTCCTTCCCATCTAGATGAGATAAAATAAATTAGTGAGGCTAATGTTTTCCATAGTTTTCATACGAGGCATATAGGATAAGGAATAAGTGCATAAACTAAGAATAGAGTTCAAGTACACAGTAGGGAAATAGATACCCTAATAATTCATGAATGAAAGATAATTCTTCTATGAGAACATACATTAGAAGAAAATATGATCAATATATTCATATTAAAATTAAAAAATAAAAAATTTGTTGAGAAAGGTGAAACCATATATCTACATCTATAATTGCATCTCCAATATATAGAGAATATGAAACTAAAGGATAAAATAATATGATGTATATGATCAATGAATTTATACAACCTTACTCAAGGGAGAAATATGGAACTTTGGTTTCAATTTGTCTTTGATAAGATAGGGAAAAAATTTAACCCCCAACCCTAAAATGAATCTTGTCAATAACCAAACAATTTTGTGATGGGGTAAGTAAAAAAACCCCTTGTAAATAAATCCATTTAGAAAACAAATCTAAACGAAAGAACCATGACCCATTGTAAATAATATCATCTTCTGATACATAAGGAGAAATTCTGGAAACATAAATCCAATGGTCACCAGAAGATGGAAAATCAGTTTAGATAGAAGGAAAAGTTAAATATATAAAGAAACATTAAAACCATGAAAAATAGCATAATATAAATGATCTAACATAAAGGAGATAAGATTAAGAATATTTCTCCACATCCATGAGGGATTCCATGGAACTATAGTAACCAAAATTGACTTCTACTAAGAAAAAAAGTAGTGGGACCGGTCCACCCAAAGAGAAGAACAGGAAGGATAAAAACATTATCCAAGTCATCATAACCTAACCACTATATAAAAATCTTTAATAAATATAATTATTATATCCCCTTATTCTTGATTCCTAACAATAAAGTTCAAATAAACCATTACACCTATGTCGATAGGGGTGGTACTATAGAATGTAAACATCTCAATTTATCTAGAGTGGACCTAAAAACTTTTGAAGGTAGAATTAAGTGAGAGATATAAAAGTAATACATTTATAATATAATATATTCCACTATTTTAAATCTACCCACTAAATAAATTTAATTACTCATCCAAAATTTAATTCTTATCATTATATTTATCTCTAGGGAGCACTACTCGAGGCCTAGAGCTTGGTAGTAATCAAGGGAATATCAAATTCATGAAGAGTTAAAAATGAAACATTAATTACCATGGAATCTACAATACAGCCATGGAATTATTTACATATACTTTCATTAAACATGGAAGAATTTTTAAGATTAAATGTATTTCCAAACAGTGAATAAAATAAGTTTAAAGCATATTTGAGGGACAAAACTGACTCAAGGTTACCAAAGGTGAATATGAGTAGATAATATGCAAATAAAATATGAGAAATATAAGTCTTATCGCATATCCAATGATAAATAAAATTACTTTAATTTGAAATTAAAGGTTAAAAAATTAGATAGAAAAACACAATGAAAATAACAAAATGAAAGGGAGACAACAAGTCACCCAAACTCAACCCCTTCTTTACCATAAAATTTCTAAGTAGAAATCCATTAATATTAATAGATAATATAGAGGAACAAACACATGCTTTCAACTATTAATTATTTGATGAATGCATCATGTATGTAATTTAAATATTTATATGATATATCTTATGTAATTTTATATATATCATTAACCATTACTTTTATATTATTTGTGGAAAATACACAAAACCTAAGTATGAGTCATAATTCATTACCTTTGAGAGGGAGAGATACTTTTTGGAGTAAATAGTTTCCTTCTTGTTTCAAATCAAAGGCAACACCATTAATTTTATACCATAAATTGTTAATAGTCCTTATTAATTTGAATATGATTTTATATTTTAGGTATTGAGTTTACCGGTTGATTCTTTCTCTCTCGGAATAAGAATTTTGACTTTTGGTATGAATAATGTGGTTTTTGAATGTAACTTACTACCAAAAAACTATATTTCCCAAGAACCACCCTTTAACAGTGCTTTTTTAGCGCTGTTAAAGGGGCCCCCTTTATCAGTGCTTTTTTTAGTAGCATTGATAAAGGGGGGATTTATCAGCACTTTTTCCAAGCGCGGATAAAGTGTATATTTGAAAACAAATAATTTTCGTAAAAAATATATATTGATATATAAGTATATTTATATTGATATAAATACAATACATATTTTTTAAATATGTTATAAATAAGGATAAATAGAAATATAAAATTAATATACAAGATATTTAGTAAAAGAAGCATATAAAATATTTTAAAAAATAATATTAATTAATAATTTTCTAATTATAATTGACTAATAATCATTTAATAACATTTTGAAGACAAGAAAAAAAATCAATAAAAGATCTAAAATAAGTTGAAAATGCAACTCAAACATTAAACGGGCATAAATTTTGATCTGGGTATCTTTTTGAGCTCTACAACATATGAAATCGAATCCTGCGATGAGCTCTATGCACTAATGACCCAATAGAACCTTCTGTTACATTTTTCTAAGCCAAAAGGACCAGAAGGTCTCCAAAACTGAATATTTAGCCCGAATATCCAAATTTTTTAACATTCAAATATAACTTCTGATCCAGATGTCCTCTAGGCTTGTACCATATATCATATCGAAGATTCTTTCATTTTCTTCAATTTGACTGGTTGTGTAGTTAAAACTGACTTCTAGATTAGATGTTATGGTTGTGTTAACATTCTATGGATTTTCATATACACGTATATATGTATTTATTCATATATATATATATATACATATGTGTGTGTATGTGTTGTATATATGTATGTATATATGTATTTTTTTTATTTATAAACACACATAAGAAAACATATTTTATAAATGTATTTAAAATTAATATTGAAAATATATATTAATATAAAAATAAATATACGGATAAAAAATTATAACTAAAAATATATATATAAATAGATATAAATATATATAAATATACGAATATATATATATAACTATATATATATATATTAATATAAATATATATATGTTAATATATATATTATTATACAGATATATATATATATTAATATAACTAAATATATATATATTAATATATATATATATATTAATATAAATAAATATATATACATACATATATATATATATTAATATATAGATATATAGATATATATATATTAATATAACTAAATATATATATATATATATATTAATATACATATATATATATATTAAATATATATATATATATATTAATAAAAATATAAATATATGTTAATATATATATATTGTATGATCAAAATATGATGTAAATGCTCAATATACAAGAGGGGGGTGAATTTTATACTTAAAAAATTCCATTGAAACCTTTAAAGTTGGTATAAAACTTTCATTTTTAACCTTAAGGAAAACTATGTTTAACAAAGTTAAAAAATGTAAATTCACAAGATCTCATTGTTCTACAAACTTGCTAGCTTCCAGAAATATGGTTCTAGAAGTGAATCTTAAGAAAAGTTTACAAGGAAAATATTCTACCTTAATTCATAGATAATTGTACTAATCAGAGTATAAAAATAAAAGAAAGTATAAGATAGTTATACTTTCCTTATTAATCAAAATGCAGCGGAAAATAAACTTGGAACAATACAAGTAACAAGTATGGAATTTTTTAACCCAAAGAGTAGGGTATTCAAAAACCTTGGATAAAGGTCCCTTGATTTATACATTTAATAAAGTCTGTCATACCCACACCAGGGTAATCCCTCAATAGAAATATTAGAATCTATCTTTCTATCCTCGCAAGACCTCAAACTTCAAGGTAGTCGGCACCTCTTTATTACTATCCCTAGAAGCCCTCGATTGTATGCAGCCACAATCAGATTCGCACAAAGCAGTCTGAACAAGATGTTTACTACACACCAAGCAATAGAGTATCTCTCTATATAAATCACTTCAACAAAATGTAGTCTCTAGAGTTCTGGAACGATCATCAAGTTATTGTGAGCTCGTTCAAATGAGATCCTATTTATATTCGCTTCTCCAACGATCGACTCCCACCTACAATGATCATATTTTTCCTTAAATCTCAAAGCTATCTGTACACATGTCACTCAAAAAATGGTTAGTTAATAATAGAACGTATGAAATCATTTCAAAACAAGGTATGAAAAATATGGCTGCTTAACCAAATCCATATTTTGGAGTCTAAGGAAAAAACAATTTTTGGAGTCTAAGAAAATGAACAATCAAATTCTATATTACAAGGATATTCATATTCTGTTTATTAAGGAATTTGGAGTCTGAATTAGGAGGAATTAGGAGTCTGAATTCTGAGGAATTCGGAGTCTGAATTTGGAGGTATTAGGAGTCATAATTCTGAGGAATTCAGAGTCGGAATTCAGAATAATTCGAAGTCTGAATTCTATGTAATTCAGAGTTTGAATTATGAGGAATTCGGAGTTTGAATTTGGATCCTGAAAATAGAATACTCTATATATAAGTATTTATTTAATTCCGAGGTTTTAAATGTGAAACCTAATCTTACACTTAGTAATAAAATGAGTTAGATCTTGAGAAACTGTAACACGAATAATGAAAACAAAGGAAAGGAGAAAAATTTCCATGGGTAAGGAAAACATTTACTTATTAAGATAAATCATAGGGGAAAATAAATTTTACTTAAATAGAATTTTTGTGATTTTGAAAACATGAAGGAACTTAAAAGTCATAAGGAAACCTTATTGACTCAACAATATCCCCCTTTTTGGAAAGCACAAACATCCTTAATAAAGAATATATTGACTTTAAAATCTTTATGAGCTTGAAAATAAAAACTTATCTCCATTTAGTTATGGGTCAGGTTGAATACGAATAACTCCCCTTTAGGATTTGAAATCCCTAAGGATATTAGTCTTTATTTCCTTAATGAGATATTATATTTTCTTGTATATGAAAATCTTTATTGATAAGAACTTCCCTTAGATAAACTCCCCCTTATATAGGAAAATTATTTTTTTACTTATACTTATTTTTGTCATTCCTTTCTCCCCCTTTGAGACATTCAAAATGGAATAAGGGAATGGAAAAAAAATTGGTGCCTGAAAAATTAGTACTAAACAACTAAATATATGGAGAACAATGAAAAATTTAATTAAGATTGAAAGAATTTTTACAATGAGGAAAATACAATAAAAGATTAGATTTGGTAAAATTCATCCTTCTTTCTCCTTTGGCATGATTTCCTTCACAATGGGTTTTAGCTTATTGAGCTCCTTGTGATCCTCTTCTAAATTCTTGAGTAGCTGATCCTGATATTCACTTTTCTTTTCTAAGGATTTAATTTTTTCTTCTCGAGCCTTGAGACATTCTTCTTGAGCCTTCATGACTTCTTCTTGCTTAAAAATATTTTCCTCAAACTCAATTCTAAGGTACCTTTCTCTCTTCCAACTCATAGCCACTGAATTGAGCTTGCCATTCATATCCTTAACTTCTCGCTTCCTAGTTTTCTGTTCAAGGGTTAGATTTTCTTCAAAATTATAAGTAAGGTCTTTGATCTTCTCATCTTCAGTGTCAAAATCATCCCTGACATTATCATGAAATTCATCAAAAGATCTCAGATCTTCGATTTTCTTCCTTAACTAGCTTGTAATCTTCTTGCATGATCTTTTATGGGCTTCATATTCAATGAAGAAGGTTTTGAAATCAGTTTCAATATTTAGAAACTTATATATAAGAATGGAAAAATAATCCGATATTAGATTATAGGAATGCTGAATCATTTGGCACCTTGAGTCAATACTAGGGAAAAGAGGAATAGTATCAACCAATTTCTTTATAGACTGAACCAAAAAAATCATGTCCAAGAGAGGAAGATTATGAATCAGAGATTTTGGTTCGTGAGGATTCTTTTTATAACACAATAGATTTACTCTTTGATGAACTTCCAACAACTTTCTTTTTCACCACAGATTTCTTAGGTGTAGTGATCTCTTCTGCCTTGGGTGATTCACGCTCACTATCAGATAACTGAACGATTTTATCTTCATCTACTTCTTGCTTCTCATATCCTGCCTCAACATCCCTTGGATTAATAAAATCATGATTGATTCTTTACTCTTTAGATAGTTTATTGGCTTCATCCTGATCCTTCTCATCTTATCCTAGGGTAGCATGATTTGAGGATTTAGCTTGACAAGTCTGGATTGGTAATTTTCAGAGGGGATTTCCTTCTCATGGTAACCCTCAACTTGCTTTATGACATCATCAATGTCACCACTTCATCCTTTTTCTTCTTCCAATTATTCTTCTTGCACTATTTCTTCTTCTTGATCTGGTTCCAGAAATACCAACTTCTTTCCCGAAGTCTCTAGAAGTGATTGTTTCAAAAATTATTCTTGTACCGGATTTTTTTCAGAGGATTTCTCAACAACTTTGAGAAGGGATTGAACAATTTCAGCCTCAGTCATCTTCTTCCTCTACTTATTCTCTCTCTATCTTGTTTCTCAAGGTTTTCAATAGCCTTTTCCTTTAACGCCTTTTCCTCAGCTGGGTCCAAGCCAAACTTTGAATCCCCTTCCTAAGGGTTTTTCTTGTCTTCTCTCCACATAGCCACTACCTCATTAGGATAAGTCTTTTTATTCTTTGAATTTCAAGGTGCTGACTGGGTTTCCATAGCCACTGGAGTTTTTCCTTTCTATTCTGGTTCCTTGGCCTTCCTCTTCCATCCACCATTCTTAGAAGTTTCAGCCACATCTGGCTTCTTTGAAACAGCTTCTAATTCTGCTTTTGAAAAATCCTAGAAATATCTTGAATCACAAGAAAAACCAAATTTCATTCTCCTTAGAGTGTCATCACTCAAAAGAATCACCTTTTAATTTCTTGGTTTAGAACTACAAGGAATCTTGAATGACTGAAGAAAAAGACCAATAATTTTAGATATAATGGCTGGATACATGATAATTTGAGGCTTCAAATTTACGTTCTTAATATTCTCAATCACAAACAGGATATACTTGAACAAGTTTATCTTTATTAGGTTCACCATGAAATCCAAGATTTACTTGTCACTCTTCTTCAGAGTATCCTTATCTCTTTTCCTCTGTATAACAAAGCCCTAAACCCATAGTTCAAGAATCCATAAATTGGTATATAGATGAATAGTTTTTGGAGTCTTCACTTCTGAAAGACCATGACAAGATAGGGCCTTTTATTTGTCAAAAAGATCATATTATATCATGTACCTTGTGTGATAAGAAGTTTACCTCAACCTCATATGGAATTTCCTATCAGATTTTTCTACTATGTTGTAAGAAAGAGCATAGGTCTTCCCATAGCTCTTGAAAGTGAAACTCATCACTTCCTCCTTCAATGAAAAAAAACGTACTGTTTTCATAGAACTCAACTAGTAATTCTAGATACACCAGATCTTTTTGCCTTCATATTTGAAATACAATGGCTCTCCCAGCCATTCAGCTTGACATTCTTAGATATAATAGAATCATACTTAGAATAAAAACTTTGGATCAACCAAAATTTTCTCTATATATTTTTACACTCAGAGATTTCCTTAGCAGTCAAAAATTTCTTTCTGAGGAGAGGCTTCAACAGTCCATTCAAAAACTGAGGAAAATTTTTGAAGATTAGGAATGACCTTAAATATAGAGGCAAAAGCTTCAGTACGCGAAGTCTTAAGAAAACGGTGTGGGACAAGAAATTGGGAGGCTTTATATAGGCGTTTGAGGTGACAATTCAACTTCTATACTTGATCCAACGGTTGAAACCTTCTGATCAGATCTGATGGTTGAGATGATAGCCAATGAAAATATTTTTGATAGATTCCGATCTTTTTGATGGGTTTTTAAGAAAACACATTTGGATATAAAAAGAATCTGAAAATTTTTAAAATGAAAAATACCAACATGTAAAAAGATGATTACAAAAAATTTAGGATAGGAAATCATACATTTTTGGATTTTCTAGGAATATCATTCGTAATGAGGAAAAATTATTCTTGAAGAAACTTTAGATTCCGAAAATTTTTGATTACAAAAAAAACTTTTAGACTACGAATATTTTGACTATGAAAATTTTTAACTATGAAAAATTTTTGACTATGAATTTTTTGAGTACAAACAATTTTGACTATGAAAATTTTTAACTAAATAAATTTCGACTTTGAAAATTTTTGAATAAAAAAAAATTTTAGACTAACAAAAATTTTTAACTGAGAAAAATTTTTAGACTAACAAATAAATATACTACCCCCTATGAAAATGGAGTTTTTTTTACTGTATGGATATAGTTTTTCAATAGGAATTTAACAAGAAAAATGTTTACCTTACAGTTATCATTCCTAAAATCTATTTAATGTATTCAAATATATCGAAGGGTAAATATTTTTGTGAAAATATCATCAAGCTGATCTTGCGTTCCGATAAATTGAAGAATGATATCTTTTTTTTTTGTGTGTGATCCCTAAGAAAGTGATACCTAATATCTATGGGTTTTGCACGAGAGTGATGTGGAGGGTTTTTTCCTAGGGAAATGGAACTAGTATTATCACACAAAATTTTTGGTTTGGTAAACTCATACCATAGTCTGTGATTGTGTGTTGCATCCACAACACTTGAGCACATCAACTTCCAGCTGCTACATATTCAGCTTCAATAGTGGAAAGTGCTACAGAGTGTTGATTTTTTCATAACCAAGAAACTAATGAATCTCTAAAGAAATGAAAAGTTCCGGATGTACTTTTCCTATCCATTTTATAACCACCAAAGTCAGCATCTGAAAAACTTTTTAAAACAAAATCATTTCCATAAGTATAAAACAGTCTTAAATCCATGGTTCCCTTTAAGTAGCGAAAAATTATTTTCACTGCCTTTAAATGAGTTTCCATAGGATTAAATTGATATCTTGCACATAAGCATACTGAAAACATTAATTATGGATGACTAGTTATTAAGTAAAGTAGATTCTCTATCATTCCTCTGAATGATGTTTGATTCACTGGTTTCCCAGCTTCATCAAGATCAAGTGAATTTGAGGTACCAATGGGAGTACTTATTATTTTAGTTTTTTCAAATACATACTTTGTAAGAAGATATTTAAAATAATTATGTTGAGATATATAAGTCACTTATGGTTTTTGAGATATTTGAAAACCAAGAAAAAATGTTAACTCACCCATCATACTCATTTCAAACTCAGATTTCATTAGATATGTGAAGGAATCAGTTAAATATTATTGAGTTAAACCAAGTATAATGTCATCAATATAAATTTGAAAAGTCAATAAATTTTTCTTATCTATATTTATAAAAAGGTTTGGATCATCATTTCCCTTAATGTAATCAATTTTTTAACAAAAATCCTATAAGCCTATCATACCGGACTCGAGGGGCTTGCTTAAGTCCATATAATGATTTGGTAAGTTTAAAAACATGTGCAGGATGTTTTGTGTCTTCAAAACCATGAGGTTGTTCAAAAAAAAACTTCCTATTGAACCAAAACATTAAGTAAATAACATTTAACATCCATTTTAAAAAGTTTGAAGTTGAAGAATGCTGCAAAGGCAAGTAAAATGCAAATAGATTCAAGTATTGCTACTGGAGAATAGGTTTCTTCATAGTATATTACTTTTTGTTGATTATAGACTTTAGCAAATAATGAAGCCTTATTTCTTAATATGATTCCATTTTCATTACATATATTTCTGAAGATCCATTTTACTCCAATTACAGAAGTTTACTTAGGACTTTCAACCAAGGTCCAGACTTTATTCCTTTCGAATTCATTTAGCTTATCTTGCATGACTTTAATCCAATCATCATCACCTAAAGCTTCATCAGTTCTTTTTTGTTCTAATTGGGAAAGGAAAGCTATATGTTCTACTTCATTTCTTAAGGAACATCAAGTACTTACATATTGATTTACATCACTAATGATACTATCACTTTGATGATTCTTAAGAAACAACTGAATTGGGTTTTGTAAGACCTTTTCATCATCATATGGTAAGAAATCTTTTGGGGTAAATGTTTCGGAATCATTTTCTTGGAAATTTTTATTATCAGAAGGTTCGTCTATCAGGGGTTGATAATAAATTTTTGAAAACACTTCTGAGGATATAGGTTGAGGTTGTTTAAAAACAAAGGGATCAGTTTCATCAAAATTTAACATGTACTGTTTATTCAACAGTATATGTATTTTTTATTAAAAAACTCTATAAGCCTTAGAAGTTGTGGAGTAACTTAAGAAAAATTCCTTCACCAGATTTGGGTGAGAATTTATGTAGATTATCTTTAGAATTCAAAATGGATAATTTTTAAAACCAAATACCTTGATGTAGGAAAGTCTAGGTTTTTCTACCATTCCATAATTCATATGGGGGTTTTTATTAATAAAAAGGTCTAATCAAAAACTTGATTTATAGTATTACAAGAAATACTTACAGCTTCAGCACAAAAAATGTTTTTTCTATAGAATATTCACTCAACATGGTTCTAGTTATCTCTTGAAGGATTTGATTTCCTCTTTCAACAACACCATTCTGTTGAGGGGGTTTTTTGGTGCTGAGAAGTTATGAGTAATACCGTTTTCTACTACAAAAATGTTTTCAAAAATTAGAATTTTGAAATTCTCCTCCATGACCACTATGAATAGTTTATCAATGGCATGTTTTTTATCATTTTTAACTTGGGATCTAAAACTTTTGAAATAAGAAAAAAGCTTCAGATTTCTTTGCTAGAAAATTGACCCACGTAAAATCTAGTGTATTCATCAATTAAGACAAATACATAATATTTTGTTGCCAATGCTTCCTGTTTGTGTTGGACCAAAAAAGATTCACATGAACCAACTGTAATGCATCAGTTTTTTGAGACTTAAACTGATTGATTTTAAAAACTTGATTTATGTTTCTTTTCATAATAACAAGGATCAAGAACTTTTGAACAATCAAATCTATGCTCCGGTAGATCCCTTAACATGTCTCTTCTTTGAGAGTTTTTCATAGGTTCCTAAGGTTACAGTGTCCCTAACCTTCTATGTTATAACCATGATTTATCTTCCATTTCACTAAGACAATTGTAGATCTTGGCTCCTAAGGTCTTCTAAGTTTAGTGTGTATAAATTCTCTTGACTATAGGCAGAAATAATAAATTCTTCCTTGGAATTGTGTACTAAACACTTTTTCATTCCTAAAATTCACAAGGTACCCTTCATCACATAGTTTGAATTATGCTAATGAGGTTTGTTCTTAAGACCCTTAAAAAATAAAAAAATTTGAAATCAAGGTTTTATCCAAGAAGAAAAAAATGTTACATATACCAATAACTTCTCCCTGAACATTATCTCTGAAAGTTAATTTTCCCTCCTTTCGTCTTGATAATCATTTTCAAAGAAGTTTTTGTTTACCATTCATATTCCAAGAACATCCACTATCCATGTACCATGTATTGATGTTGGTACTTTTTTTTATTTTCCTAAAAAATAAGAGTGTTAGACTTTCAGAACCCAAAAATTTCTTGGATTCGGGAATTTCAGAAAGAAAAAATTTTAGGTACCCACATTTTCTTAGAAAAAATAAGCTTTATGAAAAACCTAAAGACTGAGTTTTTATTTAAACAGAAATTTTTTTCACCCAATGTCCCAAAAAAACTAACATTTAGTGCAGAATGGATCACTTTGAAAAAACAAAAAATAGTTTATTACTCAAAACAGGTTTAGAATGAGTATAACCAAAACCAGAAACTAATACTTAGAGGTCAATTTTGGGGACTACATTTTTTATCAAAGTTTTTCCTTACCTAAGGTAAAGTTTGAAAAAACACTTCCTCAAGGAAAATATTTCTGACTTTTTGTTTTAATAAACAAGTTTTTTATCCTCAATAACAGTAGTTATAGAACTAGAGCTAGTCCTCTAAAATATTTTTTCTTATTAAATTACATTTTCAAGATCCGTATAAAGTTAATCCTTCTCAGAATTAACTTTATAAAGGTTTTTTAGAAAATATTTTCAAAATAAACAATTTCCTTATCAAGATATTTAGAGAGATCTGATACTTCCCTTAGTATGAAGAAAAATTCTATAGTTTTTCCTTATCGCACCTTTTTCTTGATTTTAGATTTTTCATTCTCAAGAAGTTTAGAAAACCTAGAAAACTTATTCATAACTAGGTAAAGTATTATCTTTATTTGAATAAGATTATTCATATGATGATTCATAATATTTATCATCACTATCATTAGAATTTAAGGAAACATTTGTGATAGATTTAGCACTATGTACCTTATCCATTAGACAGTGATTTTTCAATACGTAGTCTGGCTAGTAAACCAAGATTCTTCTGACTTGAAGATTCATACTCCGAGGATTCATCAGAAGAGTATCCACTACTGGAACTACACGTGTCATTAGCTTTTTAGAAATATCTTATCTTTAGCCTTGCAGTATTTTCATTCTATTCCTTTCAGAATTCTTTTTCCTTTCTATCCTTTTTCATAAGCATAGGGGAAATCTGGCCTAATATGCCCCTACTCTTTTGCATTCATAGAAAGTAACTCCTAAGTATTTCTTATCTTTTACTCTCTTTATTCATATATCTATATTGAAAAGTCATTCTTCCCCAACTAACTTGTTTCATCCTTTGAGCAAGATTAGCTAGTTCATTCATAGAATGTTCTCTTTCACTAGATTTCAGGTAAAACAATGACTTTCATAGACTTGGATCTTGTAACTCTTTCTGGAGTCTTAGCTTTAGTAGTAGTAAAGGCTACACTTCAATTTTCCAATTTTTCTTCTAATTTATATCAGCATATCTCTTAATTATATTATCATGATGAAGAAGAGTTTCCAAAAAATATCATCAAGAGTAATTTGGGATACTTTTCCTATTCTCATCAATAGCTGTTCTATTAGATTCCCACTCATTAGGCATGATATCTATAATCTTGTCCACAAGAGCTTCATCATCAAGGCCTTTTCACCCATATACGGTAAACTATTAACAATAGTAATAAACCTTTGTTGCACCTTTCATACTGGTTCTCCATAAGGGAAATGGAAATCCATGATATTCTTCTCTGAGAAAATCTCTTCTCGTTTCTATAACTTTGGATAAAATGAGCAACTTCTAGTTTCTTCTAAATAAAGTTTTGCAGCTTCACAAGAAGAAATCTAAATATATATATTCATGGTCATAGAACACAACAAATTATTGTTTACCTTGTAGTTTATTTGATATTATATCTTCACTTGGTTAGTAAATGTTCTGACTTCCTTATCATGAATCTTGGAGTCTTCAGTATGCATAACAAAGTTATCCACGCTAGTATTGGTAACAAAAGTCTTCATACAATCTCTCCAATATTCATAATCATTAACATCAAAAATAGGTATTCTAGTAGGATTTAGATTGTAAATAGATCCAACATTTAATCCTTCCATCCAAAAGAAAAATATCTTTCCACAAAAACTTGTTAATTGTAAAATCCTGTTAAATAAGGGAAAATTCCTATGCAAGGGAAAATATTAAGAACTATGAAAACTGAGAAAAAAAATTTATATGTGAATATAAGTATTTTATAGATATTCTATGATACAAATTGTATGATCAAAATATGATTTAGATTCTCAATATACAAGAGGGGGGTGAATTTTATACATAAAAAAATTTCTTTGGAACCTTTAAAGTTGGTATAAAACTTTTATTTTTAACCTTAAGGAAAACTATGTTGAAAAATGTTAATTAAGGTAAATTCACAAGATCTCTTGGTTCTAAAAACTTTCTAGGTTCCAGAAATATGATTCTGGAAGTGAATCTTAAGAAAAGTTTACAAGGAAAATATTCTACCTTAAAGCGTATAGAATATAACTAATCAGATTATACAAATACAAGAAAGTATAAGATAGTTATACTTTCCTTATTAATCAAAATGCAACAGAAAATAAACTTATAACAATACAAGTAAAAAGTATGGAATATTTTAACTCAAAGAGTAGGGTATCTAGAAACCTGAGATAAAGTTCCCTTGATTTATACGTTCAAAAAAAATCCGCCTTACCCACACCAGGATAAGCCCCCGATAGGAATATCAGAATCTGTCTTTCTATCCCCAAAGCCCTCGAACATCAAGCTAGTCGGCACCTCTGTCTTTCTATCCCCGGAATCCCTTGATTGTATGAAAGAAGAATTGGAGTCATGTAATGAAATCCGAACAAGATGTTTAGTACGCACAAATTATTAGATTATCTCTCTCTAGAAATCACTTCAATAGTATTTGGTCTCCAGATTTCTGGAACTATCATCAAGTTGTTGTGAGCTCGTTCAAATGAGCTCCAATTTATAAGCGCTTCTCCAACGGTCATCTCCCTCCTCCAACGGTCATATATTTCCTGGAATCTCGGAGGGACCTTTACACATGTCACTCAATCAATAGTTAGTAATTAACAGAATGTATGACATCATTTCTTAACAAGGTAAGAAAAATATGGTTGCATAACCAAATCCATTTTTCAGAGTCTAAGGAAAAAATTAAGTTCGGAGTCTAAGAAAATGAACAATCAGATTCTATATTACAAGGATATTCAAATTCAGTTTATCAAGGAATTCGGAATCTGAATTCTGCGGAATTTGGAGTCCGAATTCTGAGGAATTAGAAGTTGGAATTTTGAGGAATTCAGAGTCAGATTTCTGAGGAATTCGGATTCTGAATTCAGAAGAATTCGGAGTCTGAATTTCAAAGAATTCAAAGTCTGAATTTCAGATAATTCAGAGTCTAAATTTCATAGAATTCAGAGTCTGAATTTTAGAGAATTCGGAGTCTGAATTTTAGATAATTTGGTGTTTGAACTATAGAGAATTCGTAGTTTCAATTCAGATCCTGAAAACAGAATACACTATATCTAAGTATTTATTGAATTCTGTGGTTTTAGAGGTGAAACCGAATGTTACACTTAAGAATAAAATGATTTAGATCTTTAGAAACTATAACATGAACAATGAAAACAGAGGAATGTAGAAAAACTTCCTTATGGAAGGAAAATTTTTCCTTATTAAGATAAATCATAGGGGAAAAGAAATTTTTCTTAATATAGGGTGTTTGTGATTTTCAAAACATGAAGGAATGAAAAATTCATAAGGAAAACTTATTTAATAAATACACACACACACACACACACATATATATATATATATATAAATATTCGAGTAAATAAAACTAAATATATATATAAATAAATAGATATATTAATAAATTAAGATAAAAACAATATGATGGAGTGGTAAAGGCTTTGGCGCGCATGCAACAGGTCTCGAGTTCGTATCGTGGGGGAGGAAGGTTGCGCGGGCAGGTGGGGGGAATAACCTAGCGTTGTTAAAGGGGGGTGGGGCTCTGTTAAAGGGGGTGGGGCTTGGTGGAGCTTGATGGGGCGTGTGGGGGCTACCGTGGGGGGGGGGGGGGGGGGGTTGGGGTGCAACATTATTAAAGGGGGACTTCAAGAGCTGTTGAAGCCTGCTAGAATTCAAAAAAAATATTATTTTTAAATATTTTTTCAACTTTTATCAATGGTTTTCTGAACACTGGTAAAAGGGACCTTGTAAAGACCCAAAAAATTGAAGGAAAATTTTTTCTTAATTCTTTGGAACTGTACGAGTCTGTGGTTTCTGATGGTGCTTGATTCTGAGGCCCAGTGTGCTCGGAATCAATTTCTGAAGTTTTGTTCGAGTACTTTTAGTAAACGTACGTGCGGGTTTTTTCTATATTTTGAATCGGTGCTTGGAATTGAAATTTGAGGACATCGATGAACTCGCAATGCCGGTATTCTCTTAAGGGGACCTTTATCACAGTTGCGTTTTATGCGGGTTGAGAGTTAATTTTTGGGGATTTAGAATAAAATAAATAAAATTTGTAGTACAAAATTTTATTTATGGATGGTGGTTATTCCATCCCAAGAGGAGTTAGAAGTGGGGCCCACACCCACATAACCTCCCATGAGAGGATTTAGTGTGGTGGGACCCATATGTGCCCTAAACCTTTTATCTCCCCATAACATCCCTTAACCCCATTAACACCCCCTTTAAATAATTTGTTAACTCCTCTCTTTTAAATTCTAAACTCTCCACCTCCCTCCCATTAAGTTTGCCAACTCAATTAATTAATATCCTTATTAATTAATTGGTACATATCCTCTTCTTTTTTGCATGGAATTTCATTAAAGTTGAAGAAGTCTATTATAATATTTTCTTAGCAAATATTTTTGGTGGGGGAACCTCTGGAGAATCTGAAGAGCATCATTCTTTAACGAATAACCACCGAGGAACGACGATCGTCTCCTTTGATCTTTGACCAATACAAAGGAGAAGGAGCCACCTGTAAGGAATGCCAACGATGCGCCATCCTCAGCTTCTTCTTCCTCGACGTCAACGAGTTGACGCCGTCTCCCAGCGACACTGTTTTTTGTGACGCCTGACTACCATGAACCTCATTTTGAGGTAGGGGTTTTTACAATTTTAAGTGAATAATTTGTACCCTGTTCTTTGTTTAATTTTCTGAATTGTCTATGGGTGATTTTTAGCACCTAACGTGGAGGGCATGATACGAACAAAAACGGCCCGATGAGCCTTCATCATTTCTTGTTTTATTAATTCGCAAAGGGAGGCGGTGGAGAATAGAGGTGGCAGCGAGTGAAGGCGGCGTCCGCGCGCCGGCCGTGTGTGGAAGAACCGCCGCCCACAACCACGGGCCACTTGGCCAAAGGAAAACCGGCTGGGATGAAGGGAGACCACGATGCCACAAGGGGCATCATGCTGCGGAGGACTGCGGCCCGCGCTCCGTCGCCCGCTTCGGCAGCGAACCGGCTGGCTTGTCAGCTGGCAGGGATGAAGGGGTCGGGGCACCCGCAGGTGCCGCGCCAAAAGACCGCAGCCCGCCCATTTGGGATGCTCGCGTCGGGAAGACCGACCGACCGGACAGGAGGGCGACGCCACCTGGTGCTGCCAGTTCGGAAAGCCGGGGGGCCGCGCCCTCCTCAGAATGCTCGGCCAGTCGGCCGAGCCATGGCCAACCGGGTCGCGTCGCCCCGCGCTGTGTCGGGCCGCGCCGCGCCACGCCGCGCCCCCTTGGGCTGGGTCGCACCCCCTCAAGCTAGGCCACGCGAATCATCGGGCCGGTCCGACCCTCTGCCGGGTCGGACCCTCCGAAACCGGGTTGACCCGACCCACCAGCCCACTGGGCTTAACGGGCTGGGCCCGTTTTCACTTAAACGTGAATAACTTAAAGACCGCGCATCCGATCGACCCGCCATCTGCGGCGTTGGGACCATTGCGACGAGGCGGTCCTTTTGCGATACTCTAAGTGAGTTTTGGATGTCTTTGGAAAATGTTTGGTTTTGGAACGAGTGTAATTCCAACAGGGGCCTTAGGACGGAAAAGCCAATAACTCTCAGACCAGGCATCTCATTGACGCACCATCTGTCACGTTGGGTTTCTTTTAATGATATGGAACTTTGGGATACATAAAATAAGGACTTAGTGATAGTTGATGTATCTAACCCTTTTCTCGAAGAGCGGACCCTCCCGGAATCGAGCGTGCTGTGTGCGGGAACCCTAAAGCTGGCTGCGACTGCGATGACTACTATACTGGGATCCTACATGGGTTCGACAATGAAGACTACGATACTTGGATCCTACATGGGTTCAGAAGTGATGACTACTGTACTTTGATACTACGTGGGTTCGACAGTGATGATTACTGTACTTTGATCCTACGTGGGTTTGGCAGCGACGACTACTGTACTTGGATCCTACGTGGGTTCCACAGTGACGACTACTGTACTTGGATCCTATGTGGGTTCGAAAGCTTAGATGAATCAGTGACTACATATGATCATCTTTATCTCTTTACGAAAGATCTTTATGCGTGAGTGAGATAATTCTTGTTTGGACTTGGGAGTTGGAGCCGAACTGTGATTGATGACTTAGGTATATGTATGGGAATATAACTAAGTAGAGTTGGTTGATACATCGTGATTGTATATTTCTTCTGTGGTTTATCCTTCGTGGATTCTGGGAGACCTTCGGGGGTATTGGGGTCCCTAATGAGTATCGTATACTCACCCCTGCACAAGCTATGCCCGCACAACGTTGTGTTGGATGCAGACGACGGACAACAGTGATCGGGGTCGAGTCTTTTAGAGCTGGACGGTACCCGGAGGTGGAACACTTGGCGAGACGTACCCGAAGCAGACGGATGGACCAGAGGTTCTGAAGAGACCATCTGTACCCACCCTTCAGGTGGGATTCCTGGAGTATGACTCGGTGGTTTTTGTTTTACTTTACTACAGTTGTACTAGTTTTTCAGTTGTATTTTAATTACTGTTGTTCTTATATTTTTGGCGCGTTTCTTTTCAGCACTTACTTTTGTATATAGTTTTTCTTAGTGCTTACTTCAGTTACATACTATGTTGTGTTTGTTTACTTTTATAAAGGAAATTCCTTCCCAGTATTAGGATTTACGCCTTTGGTGCTAGTCGCCAGCCCCTGGCCTATGGAAGGAGAGCATGGGGTAGTCACGACACGGTCCACGAGGACGGGTCATGACAAATTGGTATCAGAGGAGTCGGTTCTACCACAGAACTTAGGAATCTGATCTGTCTTTTCTGTAAAGAAATAGTGTTAAGAGTATTGAGTGTGGTTTTCAGTACAGGGAGTCCAGTGTTGGTGCGGAGGCCGACCTATCCATACACCAGAACCCTAACCTATGATTTCCGACTCAATGCATGAAAGCACTGATTGTGTGTGTGTTACAAGAGTTTACTTTGTGGTATCTTGGTGTCAGCTCACCAGGTATACTATATAACCATGGAACACCTGTTCCATATCAAGGATGACCCCAGGAAGGCAGCCAGCTAGGGTTCTGAGTTACGTGCGAGATGGTAGCCCACCGAGCAACGAGGTTAGTCCCCATCACAGTGGAGGCACCAGCGGTACCACTACCCACTGGGCCACTGATACCACCAGCCCTAGTAGTAGAGAGTACACGTCGACAGAGCACATTGTAGAGTTTGAGTGGCATAGGCCTCTGAGGTTTCGAGGCGATACAGATTCCCATGGAGCATAGTACTGGATGGAGGTGATTACTAGAGTTTTCCCACCTCGTTGAGACATTAGTAGAGCATATGGTGATCTTAGGTACTAGTCTTTCTCAGCGAGTGACCATAAGGATGGTCCACTTAGTGATGAGGCTACAGTATGTGGTTAGTTTCCCGAGATAGTACCTTTGGGTAGTGTGTCAGCTATATCATTGCCTATTGGTCGGTAGTTACAACTGGCGGTACCGGTAGAGGAAACTTGTAGGTTTAGTGCCTTACATGTGCTTCAGCACCAGACATCCATCAAATTCCAAGGCAAGCCCAACCCACAGGCGGTTGAGGACTGGCTTGAGGAGGTGGCTGAGAGGTTTTCTAGAGCTGATACAGTTTCCGCATGATGGCATGTCGGTAGTTGAGTATTCATCGTGGTGTACCAACCATTCCTGGTACTCGATGATTACAAATCAATCAGTGCTATAGAGCTCGGACCTCTGAGCGAGGTGTGTTTAAGGATATCCGAGCAATCAATTTTTTCTCTAAATCATTCCTACTTATGTTAGGGTGCTAGAGAGAACCTTTTTGGTTGAACGATCTTTGGCTGAGAAGATACAACCAGTGAATGTTAGCAGTGAGAAGCATGAAACTGGTGCCAGTCTCAGAGACCTGAGCGTGTAGAATGTTTCAAGAAGAGGAAGTGTTAAGGACAGATGAATCTATAGGTCATCAGACGTGTAAGCAGAGCTAAAAGAGCATCATGAGGTGGTGAACATTTTGACATGTTACAATCACCCGCCTTTGTAGTCCCCACTAAGCTCAGGGAGTTGGAGGGAAGGGGAAGAGAATAGCTACATTAGGTCAAGTAGTGTGACCCGAGGGCTCTAGGAATGATTCTAGGTATGGTCTATGTCTACTACTAGCTGCCGTAACAACAGACATTGATACGAATCATTCCTTCCATCCACGAATCTTGTCATAGACCTAGAGTTTCCGGTTAAGCCGTCGACTTGACCCTCACGTCTAGAGATACCTTTGGGAGGAGACTCGATAATAAAGCTTACTCCGACGGTGTGATCTGACCCTTGAGGCGAGAGTTTTGGTTGGAACCTCTCGGTGGCAGCGTTGAGGCCTTACGACGTTAGTTTGGGTATGGACTGGGCAACCACAGTTCATACACAGATTGACTATATTAGGAAAAAAGGTTGTAATTTACCTAAAACGTTTGGATGGGTTTTCCTTGGTTGGCGAAAAGGAAACCCCAAGAATCATAGGATGAAATCATGCATAAGTGGGTGCAGTCGATCAATCATGAGTTGGCCAGACTTTTATTTGTGTCAGACTTCTCCAGAGTTACAGCACCGCTTTCAGCTTTGACGAAGAAGGGAAACGTTTTAGCAGATGCTCTCAGTAGGAGATCGAGCATTCAACTACTAGGAGAGGCGGTAGAGCACCTAGCCGAGTTTTAGATATTCTTTGTGGATAGAGATGGAGCATCTTTTCTATAGTCTCTCACAGTCACTCCCCCACTTCTTCAGCGATTCAGAGAGGCGCAGCATGGGGACACTAATTGCAAGACCCGACGTGCTCAGATATCCTCAGGGCTGGCACCCAAAGGATTTTCTGAAAGAGGGGAGCATGTCATCTTCTTCAGGGGACGTAATATGGTACCAGTTGAACTTCTTGAGGAAGTGTTGAGGGAGTTTCAAACTTCCCCTCTAGCAGTACATCTCGGAGTGGTGAAGATGTATCTGGATCTCAGACGGTAGCACTGGTGGCCGGGTATGAAGAAGGATGTAGCAGAGTTCGTTTCACGATGCATCACTTGTCAGCAAGTGAAGGTAGAGCACCATGTTCCAGAAGGCTTGGTACAACCCTTAGTGGTCCCAGAGTGGAAGTTGGACGAGATATCCATGGATTTTGTGATGGGGCTTCCATGTACATCTAGAGGACACTACTCTATCTGGGTGATCGTAGACCGACACACCAAGTCAGACCACTTCCGTCCGATCAGAGAGCAGGTCTCAGTAGAGAGCTTGGGAAAACTCTACATTCCGGAGATAGTACCGTTTCATGGTGTACCATCGTCTATCATTTCCGATCGTGATGCTCGTTTCACTTCCTGACTATAGAAGGGGATACATGAGGCTTTTGGGATGCAACTACGTCTGAGAATCGCCTTCCATCCTCATACGGATAGTCAGACTGAGTGGACCATTCAGACTCTCAAGGACATGCTCCATGCATGTGCCCTTGAATTTGGTCACAACTAGGAGGATCACCTACCCTTGGTGGAGTTTGCGTACAACAATAGTTACCACTCCACCATCGGGATGGCACCATACGAGGCACTGTACGACCGACCTTGCAGATCACCTATGAGCTAGACTGACCCTGGGGAGTCAGCACTTGTAGGACCATAGATAGTTCAGGCTACGACGGAGAAGGTGTAGATCATCTAGGAGCGGATGAAGACTGCACAAAGTAGACAAAAGTCCTATGCTGATAGGAGACAAAGACTATTGGAGTTCGAGGATGGCGACCACGTTTTCCTACAAGTCTCACCTTGACGAGGTCTATGGAGATTTGGCTAGGGTGGAAAGTTATCTCAACGCTTCACCGGGCCTTTCCAGGTTCTCAGTAGAGTAAGTGAGGTGGCTTACCGCCTGGCCCTTCCACCTCAGTTGCACCGGGTGCATGACGTCTTCCATGTATCTCAGGTGAGGAGATACGTGCACAACCCATCCCACATCATCGACCATGGGGAGCTGGAAATCGATGATGGGGCGACATTTATGGAGGTCCTGGTGGAGATTGAGGATCGACATGAGTGGGTCCTAGGTGGATGGTCGATTCCTCAGGTGCGTATTTGCTGGAAGCACGGGAACCTCCAGGAGAGCACTTGGGAGCAGGAGGCTCAGATGCGAGCTCAGTACCCCCATTTGATTCCCTACTGTGTGTTGTAGCGTTACGGGGAAGTAAACCTTGAGGTGGGTGTAATGTAAATACCCAGAAATTTCAAGGAAATTTTTTTCTTAATTGCTTCGAATTTTACGAGTCTATGGTTTCTGATGGCACTTGATTCTGTGTTCCGGTGTGCCTGGAATCAATTTCTGAAATTGTGTTTGGGTACGTTCAGAAAATGTACAGGCATGTTTTTTCTATCTTTTGAATCAGTGCTCGGAATTGAAATCCAAGGACATCGATGAACTCATAGCGCCGGTATTCGCTTAAGGGGACCTTTACCATAGTTGCATTTTATGAGGGTTGAGAGTCAATTTTTGGTGATCTAGAATAAAATAAATAAAATTTGTAGTACACAATTTTATTTATAGATGGTGGTTATTTCCTCCCAAGGGGAGTTATAAGTGGGGCCCACACCCACATAACCTCCCATGAAGGGATTTAGTGTGGTGGGACCCATACGTTCCCTAAACATTTCATCCCCCCATAACTTCCCTTAACCCCATTAACACCCCCTTTAATTAATTTGTTAACTCCTATCTTTTAAATATTAAACTCTCCACCTCCCTCTCATTATGTTTGCCAACTCAATTAATTAATATACTTATTAATTAATTGGAACATCTCCTCTTTTGTTTTGCATGGAATTTATTTAAAGTTGGATAAGTCTATTATAATATTTGCATAGAAAATATTTTTGGTGGGGGAACCTCTGGAGAATTTTAAGAGCTTCATTCTTCAATGAAGATCCAGCGAGGAATGACGATCGTCTCCTTCGATCTTCGGCCAAGCCAAATGAGAAGGAGCCACCCGCAAAGAACGCCAACGATGTTCCATCCTCATATCCTTATTCCCCGAAATCAACGAGTTGACGCTGTCTCTCTATGATGCCGTTTTCCGCGATGCATGACTACCACAAACCTTATTTCGAGGAAGGGGTTTGTACAATTTTAAGTGAATAATTTGTACCCCATTCATTGTTGAATTTCCTAAAGTTTCCATGGCCCATTGTTACTGCCTAACGTGGAGGGCGCTGGCCGAACAAACACGACCCAACGACCCTCCATCATTTATTGTTTTATTAATTCGGAAAGGGAGGCAACGACGAATGGAGGCGGCGACGAGTGAAGGCGGCGGCCATGCGCTGGCCGCGTGCGGATGAATTGTGGGCCACAACCAAGGGCCACTTGGCCAAAGGAAAACCAGCCGGCTTTACCGGCTAAATCCGGCCGGGCCGAAGGGAGACCGCGATGCCACAAGGGGCGCCGCGCTCCGAAGCACCGTGGCCCGCACTCCGGGGGCAGCTTCGGCAGCGAACCGGTCGGCTCGTCAGCCAGCCGGGATGAATGGGCTGCGACACCCGCTGGTGCCGCGCCAAAGGATTGCGGCCCGCCCATGCGGGCCCCTCATGCCGATAAGACTATCCAGACAGGAAGGCGGCGCCTCTTGGCACTGCCGATTCGGGATGCCGGGGGGCCACACCCCCCCTCGAACCGCTTGCCTAGCCGGGCCGCACCGCGCCGTGCTGGGCCGCGCCTCCCCGGGCCGGACCGCGCCCCGCCTGGCCATGTCGTGCCCCCTCAGGCTGGGCCGTGGGAATCACCGAGCCGGTATGATCCTCAACCGGGTCAGACCCATTGAAACCGGGTTGACCCAACCCGCCAGCCCACTAGGCTTAACAGGCCGGGCCCATTTTCACTTAAACGTGAATAAATTAAAGACCGCGCGTCCGATCGACGCGCCATCTACGACACTGGGAACCTTGCGACGAGGAGGTCCTTTTGTGATACTCTAATTGAGTTTTGGATGAATTTGGAAAATGGCTAGGTTTGGAATGAGCGTAATTCCAACCAGGCCCCTCAGATGGAAAAGCCAATAACTCTCAGACTGGGCGTCCGATTGATGCACCGTCTGTCGAGTTGGGTTTCTTTTGATGATACAGATCTTCAAGATACATCAACAAAGGACTTCATGATAGTTGATGTATATACCCCTTTGCTCGAGGAGTGGACCCTCCTGGAATCGAGCATGCTATGTGCGGGAACCCTAGAGCTGGCTGCGACTGCGACAACTACTATACTAGGATCCTATGTGGGTTCGGCAGCGAAGACTACTATACTTGGATCCTACGTGGGTTTGGCAGCGATGCCTACTGTACTTGGATCCTACGTGGGTTCGCTAGTGACAACTACTGTACTTGGATCCTACATGGGTTTGGCAGTGACGAATACTTTACTTGGATCCTATGTGGGTTCGACAGTGACGACTACTGTACTTGGATCCTATGTGGGTTCGACAGCTTGGATGAATCAGTGACTACATCTAATCATCTTTATCGCTTTACGAAATATGTATACCTGTCTGTGAGCTGATTCTTGACTTTCAATAATTATAATCAATGTGATTGACTTCTTTCCTTTGTGGACTGGGTTGTGTTTGGGCTCGGGAGTTGGAGCTGAACTGTGATTGATGACTTATGTATATGTATGACAATATACCTAAGTATAGTTGGTTGATACTTCGTGATTGTATCTTTCTTATGTGGTTTATCCTTCATGGATTCTGGGAGACCTTCGGGGGTGTCGGGGTCCCTACTGAGTATCATATACTCACCCCTGCATGGGATATTCCCAAACTACGTTGTGTTGGATGCAGACGATGGAAAAAACTGTTCTAGGTAGAGTCTTGTAGAGAAGGACGGTACCCGGAGGTGGAACACTTGGCGAGACGTACCCAGAGCAGACAGACAGAACCGAGGTGCTGAGGAGACCATCTGTACCCACCCTTCAAGTGGGATTCCTGGAGGATGACTCAGTGGCTTCTGTTTTACTTTATTGTAGTTGTACTAGCTTTTCAGTTGTATTGTACTTACTGTTGGACTTGTATTCCCATCCCCTTTCTTTTCCGAAGTTACTTCTGTATATATTTTTTTCTTAGTGCTTACTTCAATTGCGTACTCTGTTGTGTTTTTTTACTTTTATTAAGGAAATGTCTTCCCAATATTGGGATTTATGCCTTTGGTGCTAGTCACCATCCCCTGGCCTATGGAAGGCGGGCTTGAGGTAGTCACAGCACGGGCCCCGAGGAAGGGTCGTGACAGACCCCCTATCTTCACCTCGATTAACAGCGCTTTTCTAGTATTGTTAATGCCCTTTTATAGTGTTGATAAAATCCATATTTGTAGTATTGACTGACTGGAGATCAATGGGTATAAATTTTTTATCTAGTCAATAGGTAAACATGAGAACATAACATATTGGAGTTATATTAATAGTAATGGAATATTGTTTTTCCAGTTTAGCGGATTCCTGGCCTCAATATGGAAACTTATCTTAATATAGAGTTATAAAAAATTACTACTACTTATTTATTACTCCCATGGATGAGTCATAATGATGAAATGGAATTTTTTTTACTCAATGAAGTGAAAGGGACCATATATAGAAAATTATGGATTTAGTGTTATTAATATGAACAATTTATTTCCTACCAATGAGCCATATATTATAGAATCTATCGAGAAACATGTATTTTATGTAAAAGACCTTATAAAACCACAATCTCATTTAATTATCAAAGTAATACCAATAAATATTATCAATTATGGTGTTGATGAAATTGATATAGTGAATACCTCCATTGGTCTAGACTAAAATATTATGTATAATGATTCAAATACCTTAATTGTTAGAGTTGATTGTAATCTATAAGTATGGGTGAAAATTTTATTAAAGTAATGGTATGTGGTCACTATTGGAACATTTTCCATGGTATTATTATTTTAATAATTATAAAACACTTTTATTCTTATATTACATACTTAGTTTTTGTTTATGGATTTTTTAAAATTTAATGCTCATGTTTTTAAATTTTTTATATTTGTTTTCACTACTTGAATGGTTGTTATATTATTCGTTTTAAAAGCTTTGATAGATCTACATAATTAAATGTAAAATTATGATATTATGTGAAAACATATTATTTGATTTTTTTGTAGTTCTATTTGTTTTGTAATAGTTTTCAAATCCTGATTATGAACATGGTATTCAAAGAAAACAAATTTTTTTAAATAATACTTGAAAAATAGTATTCTAAGATTATGTTATGTCATAAGACCACATATTGAGCTTTATCTAGCACCAGGTTTTGTCAACACTAAATAGAAATCACTGATAAAAGGGTAACCTTTATCAGCGCTTGCTAAAAATACGAATAATGGTAACTTTTATCAATGCTAATTTTTTTTTGATAATAGTACATCCTTTATCATGAATTTATTTAGCACTAATAAAAGTTTATTATTACCAATGATTTTATTAGTGTTGAGAAAAAATTTAATAAAAAATATCATTAATATATTTATATTAAAAATAAATGTTTATTTATAAACATTAATTAAAAAAATGCATGTATATATTGAATATAAATATGATATATATATATATTAATAATTCAAAAAATATATATTAATATAAATGATTTATTGTTGTATGTGTTATTTGAACTTATATATTTATATCAATGTTTATGTGTGTATGAATTAAGTTGTGTGTGTGTGTTTTGTGAATGTTTATATATCGATGTTTTATGTGTACATATGTATGTATATACATATATATATATATGCATGAACTCTGCCACAGACCATGCATGGGTTGGATAATCTTATTGCATCCTGCACAAGTGAATTGAAAGGCTCAAAGGAGGTTCCATGTTCCCATCTTATGGATTATAACCCCAAGGTGGATTTCCCCAAATGAGGTGGCTTTCCTGCTCCATCCAATCTAATTTATAAGTTTTTGTTTGTTTGAGATATTAGGGGTCGGACCTCCCAGAATGCTAGAAAATGATTGTCTCAATGGAAGTTGAGGAGAAGATGGGCATGAAGGGGTTGAATGATCTACAACACTATTATAATGTGGTCTCCACCTTAGATAAAACTGTCCACCCATATGGATGAAGATGGATTTCAGCTGGTAACTTCTAGAAACCTGTGACTGATCCGGAATAGGCTGGTCTTGAAAATATTCTGGGTGGTCCGACTACTAGTGGCACTTTGGAAGGGAAAGTGACTGAGGAGATATCATCAGTCTCCGGTCTAGGTACTAATAAATTTACATTACTTTATATTTTAAATAGATATAATAGTAAATAAGTATTCTGAGAGGAGTTTGGAAATGTCCATGGATCTGGTGACACTTAGGCACATAATGAAGAAGATGATTCATCAAGTATGGATGATCCAGAGTAAAATTGGCATCCTCCAAAGTAATGGAGGATAGGAAGACATCCAAGGATTCGTGGTGGATCCTATGGAAGTGGCAGTAGAATTAAAAGGAATTGAATGTGTATTAAATTTTGGTGACAATTCTTAAGCATTGTAAAACCCACTCTCGTTTCCCGTACTTTATATTTGGGAATAAAGGTTTTTGGGAGATGGATTTTATCCATGGTCAACTCCGTTCTGAATATATATATATATATTCATATATTTATAAATATATTTATTTATTAATAAATGTATATATTTAAATAATTATAAAAATATAATAAAAATCTTTAAAAGATAAATTTATTTACTGTATTTAAAATTATGTATATTTTATATTAAACACATGAGGGTTTAGATTATTGGTTCAATACCCCTAAGTGCATTCAGGAAAGCTCATGTTCAATCCCCAACCTTTGTCTATTTTTCTACCAATTTATTTAGGGGTGGTTGTGATCTAAAATCTAATGACGCTAGCATGATTAATTACCTATGAAGGGCATAGGTGTGGCACAAGTGGACCCCTGTTTGACAGTCGGGGAGGGTTCAGTCTAGCCAGTGACATCTTTACAGGTGATTTCCATGGTTTCCTATGGTAGATGGAGGTGGAAATGTATAAGCAAGGCATGCTGGATGATGGTGGGGAAATTTGCAGCTAGACCCCCACTCAATGGGGGGTCAGTTCGGCTAGTGGTTTCTTTTGTAGGTGATAGCCACAGTTTTCTCTTGATGAAGGAGGCGACATCATAAAAGGCGGGAACATCGACTGATGGTAGAAGAGGGGATGCAATGGTCTTGGTGTTCCAAGGGTGAAACGGCTACCAACGACAGATATGAGGTTTTGGTGCCACTGTGAAGGTTTCATGACTGCATTGGAGAGATTTTCTGGAAGACCTATGTTAGTGACGTTGGCTGGTAGTTTCCCTACTTGATGATGTGGGGTGTAGAAGGTGCGTAGATGAGCACATAAAAAATGATCCCTCACCAGACAGTGAGGGGTGATGGTACACAGTGATGGGCCCTAACAATGGGGTAGGTGTCAGATTGTGATGGCTTACCATGGCTGGTGGATGATGATGCCCACTCGATGGGGGGACTCTCGAAATGGCTAGTCCCTCCAACTATAATATGGGTGGCCTACGTGCATTAAATATATAAATAAGATAGGATCTAGTTTAGACTATCCCTAGCGGATATGGATTTGGTTCGAACTTGAGGGCATGTTTGTGTTTCATTATAATTATACCCCAACACCTAATATATATATATATATAAATAAATAAATAAATATAATTATATATATATATATATATTTATAATTACATATAAAAACTTTTTAAATATATTTTTTAATTATAATTACAAATAAATATATTTATATATTTAAATAATTGTAAAATTAATAAATATATTTATTATATTTATAATAATATATAATTTAATATAAATATAAACATATAAAATTATATATAAATATATTTATAATTATTTATAAATGATTTTTAAATGTATTTATTTATAATTATAAAATTATAATAAATATATTTATTAGTTTTATAATTGTACATATTTATATATTAATATATACATTTATAATTATATATAACTATTTAAATATATTTATAATTATATCAAAATATTTATAAAAATATTTATTTATAATTATAAATAAATATATATTTAAATAATATAAAATTATAATAAATATATTTAAATAATAAATATAATAATTATATTTATAATTATATATATATGATTAAATAATAAATATATTTATTATATTTATAATTGTATATATATATATATATTAGGTGCTTCAGGGGTACAATTATATCAAACATACACACACACCTCAGACGCAGATTGGAAATGCTGACCATAGCCCCCCAAGGGGATAACAAACCCATCAAGCCATTTTTATTTATATTATAGGCTTGTAGACCCTATAAATAATGTCCCAAGAAGACCCACAGATAAATGGTTGGTGGCCCATCCATAATCAACCCAAAGGCCCAATAATTCAAGCTTGCTTGATCGGCCATCCTGCTGCCATTTGTCACACACACCCAACGACCCCTTTTGCCCAGTCACCGTGCACAAAAGAAAATGTAAGCTACTACCTACCTCACTAAAACTCTATTAGGGGAGCCCCCTTCACCACCGCAACAATCCATCAACAAACTAAAACTCCTTCCATCCCTGTCGAGCCACCCCATAGAGATTTGAACACTACTGCTTCCATGGTCATTCCCTCCCGCACCTTACTTCACCGTTGTTACTCCTCTATGTCAGGTCTGGTTACCATCGACCCCATCTATAACACCCCTATTATAGAGTGGGGGTCCATTACACACCACCCGTGTGAGTTGAGGACCACCTTCACTTCGTGATGATGTCAAAGATGGACAAAAAACAGAGCCTCCAATTTAATTAGGGGCTAAGTAAAATATATTTATAATTATATAAAGATATTTTTAAATATATTTATTTGTAATTATAATTATATCTAAGTATATATTTATTTCAATATTTATACAATTATAATAAATAAATTTAAATATTAAATAAATTTGTATTTATATATATAATTATAGGGGGAGATGGGTATGCAGTTGAAGCTTCTCTCTTTATGATTCTTTGATGAATAGGTTTTTTGACAATGAAATCTTCGACTTCAATCCCTTTGGCTACTGATTTCATCACAAAAGGTTGATTCGATTCCCACAGGTATGTGGGTAAAGCTTCCGTGATCCAGAATGTGTCTCGTGGAGGGCTCATTGCGAATGCTTCATACGATGATTACAAGAGATCCTTCACTATCTAAAAGGGTTCGGTGGTGGGAAGAATTCATTGAAAGGGTAATGTTTCCCATGTTAGGGTTGACCCAATTTCAAACATGGAGCACCTCATGATTCTTGAGTTCTCTATTATCTCTTTCCTTATTCTACAAAAGGTCTCCATTCCATGGAAATTAGGGGATTTGGTAGCTCGTTTGTCTTAGGTTATGAGCTTCACTAATTGGAATTTCATCTTATTATGACACAGTTGTTTTCATTTACTTCTCACCTCTGAGAAGTTGAAAATCCATGCATGGGTATTTATATCAATGTCTCTAAAGCATAGGTTTATACACATTCGAGATTGGGGCAGGAGCTTCAACCCTTTAGAGGTCAAAAAATACACAGTGCAGGTTTGGGTCAAGATTTATGGATTAAAATGGGTCCTATGGCACCCCAAGATCCTACATGATGTTTATTTTCTTAACTAGGGTGCCCATAAAACTAGACTGAGAGACTGAGACAATGAGATTCAGGCATTTTTTTTTGGTTTCTGGTTGATGTTGATTCATGCACTACTTTGGTTGAGAAATTTTATCTACCTACTAATGAAGATGAGATGGAATTGAGGGTTGGATTTGAGATAATTCCCATATTATGCTATGTTTTCAATGTTTTAGTCCATGATTATTCAAACTATAGGAGATTAATCATCTACAACTTTTATTCTCACTGAGGACACCATAAAAATATGTTTTTGAAAAAGATGTGGAATCCTAATTCCATTGACACTGGCTAGGAGTTTCGTCTTGATGTTTTTGTTGCCACCTAGGGTCCCTCATTGGGAAGAATTTTTTGACCTGACTTTGATTAGAGGAGGGGAGAGGGTGATGTTGTAAAAAAACTCCTTGGAAATCAAGGAATGTAAATGATATGTCCTCTAAATCATGGGATGACTTGGTCGATGGGAAAAATTAATGAAATTGATATGTTGTTGAAAAGTATGGAAACCAGTTGTGTGGTGATAAGAAACAAATGATGGCTACTGAGGTGAATGCAGGTCATGCTGGGAAGAATGTGCTAGGTGATGATGCCTCATACCAAATGTGGGATGATGTTGGAAATACATGTTAAGCTGTGCGTGGGGGTGATAATGCCCATAACTGAGAGGTGTATTTCACACACAGGAAGGAGATCTCTAGGGATGATATTTTTGTGGATGAAAAATATGTAGGAGAATCTACATGCGCCAATGCTTCTTATGATTATGTTTCCGATGTGGAGTCTACATTGGAAAACGTCTTCTCAAAATGAGGTGGATCTAGAACAGGCACAGGACCCCCTTCCAAAAATAAGAATAAAGGAAATATGGTTGTTTTATCATCATAATGAACTATGAATCCATTTATTCCAGCCCCTCTTAGAATGGTTTCCTGAGCTCCTCCCATAGATTCAATAGATGATGATGGTTTTCAAAGGGTTGTGTATAGAAAGACCAAACCTCTTCCTGTGATGAATCAGGATGATACATTTGCAACATAAAACATTTTTGTGGTGCATTAAACACCCATGGATGGTGACATTCATCATTGGAAAGAAAATGATATAGGGAACTTGAGGTCCCTCATATATTTTACTGCTCATATGGGTAGTGTGGGAATTCCCTGCATTAATGAACAGAAAAGGCTAGATATCTTTTCAAATAATGATTCAGAGGACATGCATGATTAACACCTATAAGAGATGACATCTAATGAAATTCTTGTAGGTGAATCGTAGGGTAATATTGACCAGAATGATATTGTGATTTCCCTTGAGGTCAAGCCAAAAGGGACATGAAAATAACCCAATTCTTGGAAAAGTGGACATCACCTAAAACCCCATGAAATAGGGTGAGGTCATGCCGATTGGGCTTCTGCAGGAGCGCATCTGCTCACTCTGGAGTAGGAATAGATTAGGGAGAAATATTATGTGTTATTTAACCAAAAGACTACATAGTCAAAGTGGGAATCTTACGATGACGTTGATAACTCTGATCATGTATATGGAGATGATCATAGTCTTGGTTTGTAGTCTCCCCTTATTTGGATGAGGGAATGTTATATGGTTGACCCCATCCTCTCTCTCTTCGATTCATTGTCATTTTCATTTTTTTAATAAATATTTTGGGTCATTCTTTCCTGTATCGTGATCCTTTTGAGTGTACAAATATAAATATATAAATATATAATAATATATAAAAATATTTATAATTATATACAGATATTTTTAAATATATTTATTTATAATTATAATTATAAATAAATATATATAAATAATCAAAAAATTATAATAAATATATTTATAATATTTATAATTATAATTGACCAACGACCGAGAAGGGGTGTTGGCTGTAAAGGAGAACATATCTTTAATAGAGGTTTTGTACAAGAAGGTTGATGGTGCAATGAAAATTGAAGCCTCTAGTCAATCTAATCGTGAGGCCATTATTCGAGAGGAAATTGACCGTGAAGAATGGAAGTATATTATCACCACTAAAAGAAAAGGGAAAAATAATATGGAGGATGATGATGTCTTTCAGATAATCACTTCTAGGAATCATAAGAATCTTCCCCTTATTTGTAGACAATTCTATATTATTGAAATACAAGGATGGGAAGACGTGATTGATTAATCTCATAAGCATGCTCGAGTAGTAAGTAATGAGACTGATATCCAAGGAGATGTTATTTTTTCCTTTTCATTCCCTTTTTTTGTATGTTGTAACTCCATTTATCTATGCTCATTCTTTGCAATATAGTAATGATTTTTCAGCGGATGATTTTATGGTGGGTGGTACACTGGAAGGGAAAGTGTAAAATGTAGTGGATGTCATTGTCTTACGGATTTATGAGCCCATACCAATTAATTTCATGTTTCTATATATTTTAAATAGATTAAATAGTAAATATATTTTTTGTGAGGAATTTGGTAATCTTCATGATGAAGTTCATTTCTTAGGAATTGACATCTCTAATATGATGGTTGCATCTGATAAAGATGCCCTATCATGAAATATGATTTCTATAGGGGGTCTCATTATTTAGATGATGAATCACAAATCATGGGTAATCAAGATGTTATGTGGCAAGATTTTAAGCAATGGAAGAGGGGTAGGAACCTGAGAGCTTGGGGCAGCAGACACAAAAGATGGGGATTGGTGTTTTTTGTTTTGGTGGTACTAATGAGGTCACGTTGTCTTCATTTCAACCCCTATTCTCTCTCCTTTGTTTTTTATTTTCATTAATAGATTTTCCATGACCATGGTTCACATCATTCTGAGTATAATTATATATATTAGTATATTTATAAATATATATAATTATATAAATATATATAATTGAACAAATATATAATTATATAATTATATATATTTATATAAATACTTTTAAATATTTTAATTTTTAATTATAATTATAAATAATTAAACATATATTTAAATAATTATAAAATTAAAATAAATATATTAAAATTATATATTTTTTATTTATAATTATATTCATAAATAAATATTTGTATTTATTTAAATATTTATTTATAATTATATAAATTTAATTTCTTCAAAATTATATTTATTATATTATTAAAATTGGGTCTTTATCAGCGGTTTGTTAGTGTAGATAAAGATTTAGTTTTATCAGCACTAAAAAGATGATGATAAAACATATCTTTATCAGTGTTAGAATTTTAGGGCTGATAAATATTTATCTTTATCACTGCTAAAAAAGAACTGATAATGATACGTTTTATTAGCGATTAATATTTTAGCACTGATAAAACTACTCTTTATCCATGCTTTTTTGAAAGCGTTGATAAAATAATTACCCAATCTTTTAAATAGAACCCTAACAAAGTCTTCCTCACTCGTTCCATTCAAGATTTCACATGACTGAACCCTCACCTCTGCTCTTCATCAAGCTTTTTGATGAATCGATCCCCTCAAGATCTAATGTATGTGGTTATTTATTCTCCTCTTCAATCATGATTTTCTTCAATAAAATTTTGGCCCTTCTCAACTGAGTTCATGTGGTTTTGGGGTATACTGGAGGTAGAGTTTGATTATCATTATGTTTTTCTATGTCTATGTCTCCCTATTGAATCCATCATTCAATTCTCCCTCTACTCTAGTTACCTAATCCCAAGTTCTAGATCCTATCTTGGTCTTGTGTAGTGGTTCATTCGAGTTTTTTTTGGGATGTGTTGGTTGATCCATCATCAGTTTCCATTGTGTGACCTTTACTGGTTTCAATTTCTTATTTAGTGGGTCAACGATGGTTTTATTTATTCATGGTTCATAGTGGAATTTTTAATTGGTGGATGATTTTTCTATTTACCTGATCTATTTCTATTACTACTGTATCTCGTCACAAATGATCAAACCTCCATTGGATGAACACTATGAAAATGATCCATTGCTACCAATTACCCAAACCTGATGCCTTCACTCTTGGCTTGTTGGAGTTTTTTCTATTATAGATGATGAATTGAGGAACATTTTCTGGATCATTTAACATTGAGCTGGGGAGGGTTTTCCACTAAATCGAGGAGCGTTTTCTGTGTTTTCAAAATATATTATACTTTGAAATCTAGTTGGTTTCAAATTTTTTATTTGTTAATGAAATTCCAATATGAATTTCCATGTAGAGAAAATAGTATTTTTCAAATGTTTTCAACCCTCGTTTTGAAATAGGATTCCATAACATGGGTTTTTAAAAATTCCTAAGTGGTTTTTAGAAAAGACTGTGAGTTTTTTCAATGTGACTCTTGATACCACCTTGAATTTCTAAATTTACATTTTGGGTCAAATGATTTTCAAACCAAATATTTTTTTAAAAAACCTAAAAGCTCACAAAGTATGTATTTGGTTTTGAAATAAGTGGAGAGCTCATGCTTGAGGTTTTTAAATGTGTTCTGTGCACCAAATGATTTTTAGACCATGTGTAAGAGTGTTTTGAAGTGTTTAAAATGATTTACATAGATTTTTGAAATTATAACTTGCTCATATTTTATTCAATGTTTTCTTAAATTTATATTTATATAAATGATCATCTTTGTGATTATTAACAATAAAAAATAGTATTTCATGTGTATAAAAATATTTTGTTAAATGTAATTTTTAAATAATTATTTCTATAACTTCAACATAATTTATAATTAATAACAACAGAAAATCATTAATAATTTTTTTATGTGTACATAAATAATTATAAATAATATATAAATAATTATTATTATAGAAAATTTTGATTATAAATAATTTTGATTATCTTGAATTACTTATTGATATAATTAATTTATAATTTTTTTTGGAATTAATAATAATTTTGAATTAATATTTTTGAATTAATATATATTTTGAGTTAATAATAATTTTGAATTAATAATTTTGAATTATTATTTTTTTAATCAATATATTTGAATTAATATTTTTTATTATCTTGAAATAATAATTTTTAATTATTAAATTATATAATTAATTTATAAATAATTTTTATTAGCATGAATTGATAATATTACTCAAACTGTTGAAAACCACTGGTTAAAAACCCATATCCCAGAAAACTTATGAAGAAAAATAAATAAGAAGTGTAAATGGATGCAACAAGAAGCGCAAACATACGCACCATCCAAACTCCACAACACACTACAATGCACAAGGAAAAAATAGAGCAAGACAAAACTATTTATGCCTATTTCCAACCTTCTTTTCATTGACATAGCCCCAATGATGGTTTCTTCTTCTCCACTTAAGAGTATCCCAAGTTCCACCTCAACCATTAATGATTTTTTGGCCTCTTCCTTAGCCTTTCATGCCTCTGGATCATAAGAGGTCATTCTCTGAGGTTTTGCATTCTCCAAGGAAACAAGATGCTATTGCAGACTATCATTTTGTGGTTTCACCTCCCCTTCAGTTTCGACTGCCTATTAATGAAGTAGAAGGTTAGCTCCACCAGTTTATTCCTGTATAGAGCCATATCTAGAACTATCCTCTTCAACCATAGGAGTAATGGGAAGTCACTCATCATTCATAGACCCCTGTACAAACTTAGAAACTTTTCCCACACCTGTTCTACCTTTACATGAATAAGTCCTCTTATTTATCACCCCATATTTTTCAAGACATCAAGAAAAAGTTGATAAATTGAAATTTTTTAATTGAATCAAGAAAGGAAAAGATGTTACATTTACCATTGAAAGGACCACCAGTGACTATGTTGTACACTAATTTTCAAGGACTAAAAAATTACCCTTATCAACTCCCTTAGCCAATGGTATATGATGATCAATAATAGATGTTGAAGTGTTCCAACCAGGCCTTTCATGTTCAGTATTCATACCTTCCTCAATGGTATTATTAATAGGAATTGATTACATTGTGGCCAAATCACTTTCCATATCCTAAATTACAGTGGAACCCTTTATGCACTAATTCAGAATAGGAGGGATTTTAGAAAACTTATTAATTTTAAGTCATAATGTTGTTTTCCTCTTTTTGTTACCATAATTCAAAAAAATCATATAAAATAACATCAGCGAAATCCATCCCATCCTCAAAACATGTGGAATCAGTCACCAAATATTTGGCCTGATCATCAACCACATCATACTTCAGTATGTATTCAGAACTACTCAAAAAAAGATGAGGGACTTTATCAAGTGACACAATATCAACACCATTAGAATATAAATCATTGACATCAGAAGGAGTCGAGATCACCCCAGTAACTATTTCTGGACTTGTGGCAACAACAACATAAACAAAAAAAACTAAGTCTTGAACTGGAAGAGTCCCAATCAACCACATGGGCCTGTAATTCTTGGTAACCTTTTTAGGATGAAAACAATAAGTATAAACCCACCTTCCTTGCACCTCATTCCTAGACAGAGGTTCTTTGTTCCTGTCAACAAGTGTTTTTTCCCATCAGAAGTGGGAAACATGGACTTTTATTTGTCAACATGGTGACCAAATTTCCTATAATTCGAGCATCTCAAAACCCTATGAAAATTATCTTTAACATATCCAATACACATGAAGTTTAAAAAAAATCAGGGACATGTTCATACTCTACAAAAAGCTCAAATTTTAAATCACCAGTAACAAAGTGCACCATTTCAACAAGCATTGAACTAAGATAAAATTATACTAAAATTTTACCATAATTCCCAAACCTTTCCACTTTAGTCTGCTTATAAAATTTTATTTTGGTTCCAATAGCCAGGGAAACATCCCAAAGGATATTTAGAAGAAAAAAAGCCAATTAAGTCTTTTAACGTGAATCCAATATTGAAAAATGGTGTTCTTGGCCTGAAAAAGATCAAACTAACGGCCCCAGCCCTAAAATATGAGGAATCGTGGTTTCATGATTACAAATACACCACTCAAAAACATCAGTTTCATGTCATGATTATGGAAATTTATATGAAAATATCCCAATCTGATTGACACCATTTGCCAACAACTGTAACCCCATACCCAGAGTAACAATTTCATCGAATATTCAAGCTTACAGATATCAGTCTTCGATTGTGAGGTAATCTATGTGATGATGGAATGTTTTTAAGCCTCAAATTTTTTTAAGAACTTCATATTTTCTTCAATAAACACAATTTATCTACTCGTCGATATTCAATTATGTGAAACTATTGAGTCACTCTGATGACTAAGAAAAAATCTATATCTAGTATCTATAGCTAGTCACAGTACAATCACATCCTTTGGAACATCACACACCACATGTTCTAAAGAGAGAAAAAAAGGATCAACCGTCATCAAATCCTGAACAGCTCTTGATGAAGCCAAAAGTTCAATATCCAAGCCAGAATCATCACCAACCTTCTTCGAGGGATCAATGAGCACATCCAATGGATTGTAATAAGAAAATTAGATCGACATCTTCAGAAGAGAATACATAATCTCTGTGGTTGTGGAGAGAGATACTCCTAAACCTGATCATCACACCCCCTTGAATTGATAATTTTTATTATTCACATATAAATAATTTTTATTTTATGTGCATAAATAATTTTTCTTATAAATAATTATGTGTCTATAAATAATATTGATTGTGTGTGTATAAATATTTTTTTCAATGTAATTTATAAATAATAATAACAGTAAATTATTAATATATTTTAAAATATATATTTAATATATAAGAAATATATATATTTATATAATTGGGGTTCAAAACCCATTGGGCGCAAGTACTATAACAGTACTGTAGCGGTACTGTAGCAGTGGAGGTACTCTAATCATAGCAGACTTTAGCGGTAGCATCACACTGTAGCAGTGGTGGGTACTGTAGTAGTGGTGTGTACTATAGAAGTACTATTCACATAATGGGCCTTGGGCCAAAAATTTGGGCCTACCGGCCATGTAATGGGCTACAAGACCACTGGGCCTTCGGGCTATGTAATGGGTCTCCCTCTACACAGTTAAAAGAGGTCATTGCATTTATTTAATAATAAAATGAGGATTCGTCCCAATCCTTTTAATATATATATATATAATAAATGTATTTACTTATTTAAAAATCAAAGAAACAATTTAAAATTATAATATTTTTTATTTTTAATATTTGAGTATAGAAAAACTATATTTTTAATATGGTTTATTTTTTTTCATATTTCCAAAACATTTGTTCTTCTAAAAAAATATTCACCAAACAAGATAGAGAGAAATTGAAATCATTTATTTTCATTTAAAAAATTTTACATCAAAAAATGAAGAGAAATTAAACTTACAATCATTTCTTTGATTAATTTTTTTTTAATTTTAAATTTAAATTAATATATTTGTCTTAGTCTAAATTTTATCAAATTTTTGTCTCAAAAATAGAATGATATAATTAAAATAAAGGTATATGGTCACTTTTGATCCGGCCCCCCTAACAACTTTGTTTTTTACTTTTCCGAAATGTTTTGAATAGTGTGAATGTAAGAGATCTTAATTTTCCTTGATTTACTTTACTAATTCTCCACCTAATCTCTTTTCCCTCACACCATTGTTGGTTTTCCCTCTTCCTCATATTCACATTCATTTTAACTCATTCATCATTATTTATCACTCTGATTTCATGGGGATCATATCTTTGCATTGCAAAAACCCTTCCCGCTTATCATGTAAGGTAGTGACTGCAAATGATAAGTAGAGTGAATTTTTGTGGGGAAAAGATGGTAATTGGATCCAAGTACCAAGTATTCATCCTTATCCCATGTTCCACCCAATCTCTTTTTCCTCAATCCATTTTTAGTTCACCCTCTCCCTCACCTTTACATTAATTTTCACTCTTTTATCGTTATTTCTCACTCTGATTTCATGGATCTCCTAGTTATGCACCACAAAACACTACCCACTTATCATGTGAGGTGGTGATAGAAAATGATAAGTGGGAAGTTTTTTTTGATGTGTGACCAGTAATCATCTCCATGTTCTAAGTATCCCTATTTTTCCCATGGATTAAAATCAAAAAATTCTGCCCATTATGTTACAATTATCCCTTATACTCCCATAGATTAAAACCATAATATCATTTTTAAAACATTTCATTACCATGTGCAGTTTATTTTTAGTGACCTATAGAGTATCATCTTCTAATATTGTCTTATTTTCCAGAAACCAAAATATGGAATGTTTATTGTCCCAAATTTTGAGAGAGAAAATTTTAAATCTGATCAATTATATTTTTTTTCTATAAAAATATATATCAATAATTTACACAGATACCTTATTTTGAAACTTTATATTAAATTCCATATGTTGATCCCCCCTATATTAGGTTCTGATTGGTTAATGGTCTCTCTTGGGACCTAAATTAGTGGAAGAAATGGTATATTAGGTTGATATACTAAAGAAAATATTAATGATAACCCAATTTAGTAAAATCATAACCATTAATAAACCAATTTATGTCATTAAAACTATAACCATTAAAAATCTTACCTTACAGTAATATTTTAATCATAAGATATACTTTTTTGTATGAAATTATTTTTATGCTTTATTTATGTTGTTAAATATTAATATTTCTATATCAAATAGGATGGATATGAGTCAAAAAAATGGATGTATTCCAATCATATGACAAAGAGTATAATGATGGGTGAAAGAGTTCATCATGTTTTCAAAAGATCATGCATATGACCCTTCTCAAATCCCTTTTCTATGTTTACACTATTGTTATTCAAGACTAATTATTCCAGATGATTTGGAAGAACACTTGATCTATCACAGAATAGATTGAAGCTATAAATGTTGGAATGATCATGGATAAAAACTAAATGTAGCTACTGATTGGGATAATAACGCATTTTATGGATCATTTGATATGATTACAAGTATAGAAAATGATGAAGACCGAATTGAGGATGTGATTATTGTATTGAGTAACTGACAATGACAGTGGAATGTACTTCATGATTGTACAAAACTATTTTATAAGTTAAAGAGTTGTTCAAAGACACAATTGTATTCTAGTTGTACTAATTATACAACATTTTCATTCATACTGAAGTTGTATAATTTTAAATATTACAATGTATGGAGTGATTCTAGTTTTACTGAACTAATTTCCCTCTTGAATGATATTCTCCTAGAAGATAATGAGATTCATTGTCGAACACATGATACTAAAGGAGTGTAATGTTCACTGGGTTTAATCTCTAAAGGAATACATTTAGGTCCAAATGTCTATATACTATTTCTCAAGGACCAAAAATCATTTAAAAATGACCAAAGTGGGGTGTTTCTTGATATAATAAAGATGAATCCGGTCCTATGAAATTTGTATGGTACTTTCCAATCATTCCAATGTTTAAGTACCTATATAGAAGTGAGGATACTATAACACAATTGACGTGAAAAAAATACAAGAAATAAATATGGGAAAATTATTTACATGGAAGACTCTCCTCTAGGGGAGAAAATTAATCCCGAGTATCTTGAATTTAGAAATGAGTCAAGAAACCTTCATCTAGTGCTAGCTACAGATTGAGGGAATCCTTTTGGTTTTCAAAGTAGCACTCGTAGTACATAACCAGTTATGCTGGTAAATTATAACATTCCACCATGTCTATGCATGAAAAAAATACATTATTTTATCTATTCTAATATTAGGACCAAAACAACTAGGTAATGATATTGATGTTTATTTGGAGCCATTAGTCTAATATATAAGATTATTGTGTGATTCATGTGTTCCATTGTATGATGCTTACAAAAATTAATATTTCACATTGAAAGCCATATTGTATGGGATGATAAATTTCTTTACTATTTATGGGGATTTTTTAGAATATAACATTAAACTAATTGAAGAGTGACCTATTTTTGAAAAAGGTGTACAATCAATTAGGTTTAAACATTCATTGGAGACTGTGTTTCTAGGATATCACAGATTTTTACCTTGATGACCTAAGTAACAATCATGGATGACATCATTATATGTGATTTTAGAAGAACATACAACACCGTATCCACTAATAGGTGATCAACTATTTGAGAAAGTAAAAGATATAGAAACTTATTTTCATAAAAAATTTCAAAAAACCTTAAAAAATCGTTGGAATAGGAGATCAGTTTTTTGAATTACCAAACTATAATTGTTTGTAAGCCCATCATTTTATTGTTTGAATTCATGTTGAAAAAATGTATGTCATAGTTTCATTGGAACATTACTAAATGCACATGGAAAATGAATGATTGAATTAAGGCTAGGTTAGACATGTTTGACACGGTATTACATGAAGAGTTGGCTCTAGTAAAGGGTGAAAATGGAATTTTTTCCTTCCAACTGCTTACACTCTTTCGAGGCATAAGAGATATCAGTTTTTCAACTTCTTGAATGATTTAAAGGTTATAGAGGGGTATTTTTAAAATATCAATAATATCATTTCAATGAATGATTTAAAGTTAAAGGGTATAAAATCACATGACTATCATGTTTTGATGTTAAATCTAATGCCTATTGATTTATGTTTCATTTTTCCCAAGAATTAATTTAAACATTTACCACACTCTGTTTCTTTTTCAAATATATATGTTATATAATTATAAACTCTGTGAAATTTCCAAATATTGAAAATGAGATTTCTATCATATTATGTAAATTGGATATATTCTTCAAACTAGGATTATTTGTATGATGATTCACATTGTAAGAGAAATTTGAATTTATAGTCTTATACATTATAGATGGATGTACCCCATTGAAAGGTATAGGAATATTTTTAATGTTCATTTCAAAATTAAAAGTCACCAAAAATGATATATTGAGTAGTGATATATTGTTGAGAAATTTGTTGAATTCTGTATCGACTACCTGTCCAGTGTGAAAATCATTGGTCTACTGAAATTTCATCACACCAGGTGGCTTGTGGCTGAATTAAGTTTCAGAATATATGTTGTCACAATAACTATTATAGATCAGTAACAGGCCCATATTTATGTTTTGAAAACAATTATATGATTCCCCTATGTTTAAAACCACAAAATAATTCTTATGCATTTGGATCCATCAAGTAATGAAAGATGGATATCAAATGTACATAATCAATAGTTTATAGGATGGTTTTGAAATCATATTTTTAAGGATTTAACTAAAAATCCATATTCAATTTAAGAATGACTTTGATGGATAGCCAAAGGACCAAGTGTTTATGTATTATCTTATAATGGTTATGTAATTAATAATTATATGTTATATACAAATTAACATGATGATTGAAGTACCATAAAAAATAGTTGAATTAAACTTGTGATTGAAGAGATTCATGTATCTTGTTATATGGATATAAATAAAATTTATATGAATATTTCATTCTTTTTAATCATCAAAAAATGTGGGAGATACAATATACAATATTCCAAGTGTCAATTTTTCAATGCAAATGGGTTGATAAAAAGATTTATATTAAAATAGATGAATTGGGATTCATAAAAGTTGATTTCAAAAAGGGAGTTTGTAAATAAGAACTATTTATAATAGAATTATAGGTAGTAAAATTATTTTATGATCCAGATCCTGTAAACCAAAAGTGATGAATTTTTCTCTTATATTCGAAAACAAAAAAAGGGTCAGATGTCAATTAAATTGAGGTTGACCCTTTCACTGGGTTATCACACTCATTTTTCTTTAGTTCTAATGTATATGGGGTCTTTTATGTCATATGGGACCACAATAATGGGATTTGGATATTTGATAGAGGGTTCAAATCCATTCAACCTTTAAAATATAGTTCTCATTAATCATGTTATATTTTTTAATATAAATTGTGTTATCTCATATTATAATATGATCATTATTTTATTAACATAATCTAAATTAAAATTTTAACAACTTTTTTAGATAAGAACTTCTGCACATGCAGATGCTCTCAACATTTAGGAACAACTTGTTTCTCAAAATAACGATTCTCCCAATACAGAGGAACAACAACCATCTACACATTCTGATGCTACCAATCTTGAGGAACAAAATATTGACAATTCTGAAGTAGAGTAACTGGTAAAAATTGAAAAAACAGTGTCCTAGAAAAAAAAGAGTGTTATAGCATAACAATGTTAGAAAAAATAATCAAGACAAGAAGTAATGGAATCAAATTCAAGGTTGGATGGAATCCACGTGGACAACGTATTAGCCCTAACAGTTTCATGTTTAGTAGTTACATTAGGCTCTCCAATTTAGTGCACATCACAATTGATTTAGATTCATGGAACAATATCGTTCCCATGATTAAGACACTGATTGAGGAAGAGATAAGGGAAACATGATGATATACATTCTTTATTTTACTAAAAAAATAACAAAACATTGAATTAATCTTCATTATCCCTTACATAGTTCATTTATAATATATGACACCTGAATGAAATTTCAATTAATGCTTGATAGGGATTTCTCACAATTCTTATGATGTTTCATCTCAAAGATTCTAAAGGGAAAATAAACCCACACCCACCATAGATGTATGCAAACTTGATAAACCAAAAATCATTGGGTGTGTTTATTGGTTGTCATGAGGATACATATTTTCTAGTATATAATGACTAGTAATAGATTTCTTGACAATATTTTTATTTATCACTTTGGTTAAGAATTGTTAATTTATGAAATAGTAGTTGAGTACTAAAAATAAGCAACAGGAAACAAAACCAATGTTACCCTATTGTAAAGTAAGGTGGTGTATTATTCACTGCAAAAAATGGTATGTAATTTAAATCTACCATAATAATTTCATGTGACATGAAAAAAGCATAATTATGTTCCTCTGTTTATATGTATATTGATGAATGTAAACCAAATCCACTTCCATCCCATGTCATGTGCTATGGAAGGAGGCACATGTTAATAAATAAGAGATAATAATAGATTAAGACACACACAAAATGTGGGAACCATTTTTAAGTAGGACATAAAAATATCAATTTTCTTTAAATCAGTATTACATAATAATAATTACTTGTTTTCCTATATTTTTATTTAACTTAGACACAAGAATCATTATCAGTTTTACCCAATGAACTGTTACTATTAGTGGCCATGAAGCATCTAAAACTGTATGGGTGCGTCAGAGGTGTAGGATTTGGTATGTCACCATGAACATTTTCTGAGAAAATAAATGATTAAGGGTTAAAGATAAGAAAATGGAACATTTTCAGTCATGATTGGATTCTCTTGAAGAAAAATTTAATTGATAGTCATAGTTGTCAAAAAATGTTGTGGGAAGGAATGAAATACAAGAAAAACACCAGAACAAAAACTATGTGAAGATACCCCAACCCCAACCAACATTGAGGTGCCCGATTCCCATAAAAGTACTATATTAGAATAGGTAATCAATATTAGCATCATTGTTTCTGTGAAATATGAATTAGGAAGACACTGATATATTTTCTGTATTGATATTCTAAATGATGAAAATTATTTTTATTTCAATCTATCAACCCCCACCCATCACCTTGTTGCGAGGAGTAATATATACAATATCCAAAGAGATATTCTATACCACAAAAAACTTCTAGTAGGTTATGTTAGAGTGTTGATTAACGTAGCTCAAGATCCGAGCACCGATCTACCTATTCCACTTTATGATATAGATATTCATATGGCTAAAAAATATATTGGAACATTCATAGCATGGACATTAGATATTGTAAAAAACATGTTGATAAGGAGGTATTCATTTCCAATTTATTTTCCATAAAACCCATTAATAATTAATGAAAATGGTTTGAAATGATGAATGTTATTACAGATGGAAAAAGGGAAGGGGTGAAATGAAAAGTCAAATCAAAATGAACTAAAGGATCAACCCACCAATCAAAAAATCTTCACAAAGTACATTTACCCCTCCTATTCAAATTCCAAATTTAATAACATTAAAGGTTTGTGAAGATGCAACGTTATTAAATAGTAGTACGACCAAAATTTATTTTTAAGAACAAATGTACAGAAAGGCCATTACAAACTATATTGGTCTTGAGAATTTAAATGAAATCCTCATGTGTGAATTACTAGGAGTCTAATTTCTAAATGTATACATGAGGCGTGTTTTAATGATTTTTTTCAATAGATGATCTACTATGTTAATTATAACTAAATAATATTCATTTTTTATAGGCTTATATACGAATACTATTTTAAGGGAAAACCCTGTGAAAAAAATTTGGACTCATTAGTCCTCACATCACTTCTATATAAAAATTATCAATAGAACCAAATAAAATTAAAGTGATAGAGGAAAAATGACCATAATGTTTGAAATAAAACATAAATATGATAACATCTTCTTAATATCCTTGATGCATGGTTAAAAATATAAAATTTAATCATATCAAATATATTTTAAATCATTTCATCAATAATTTTTTTTTGTTTTTTTGGCAGCATTGGTTACTCAATGTAGTGAATTTGGATACTCTAAATATCTATTTTCTTAATTCAATCTATGGATACCCAAAAAACTAACCACACGTGACATCGTTTATCAATTTTTAATACACTACATGAAAAATTTTACAATTAAACTTAAATTTATACATTTTATATTATGTTTTATTGAAAACTCTATTATGATAGGTTGGTGTTTAAATATATTCAAAATCATGGAATGAGTACAGTCCATGAAAACAAGGAGCCTATCGACTTCTACAAGTGGATAAGTATTAGGGTATATATAAAAATATTTCACTATCAAAACATTTATGACAAAATTACTTTTTTATCTATGTTTCTACAGTGTCTAAAACAAACTAATGGAAAAGATTATGGTTATTGTGTTTTAATTTTTTTTAAAGATATTGTATTCAATCAACAAACTAGAATCCCCAAAGAATTATTTTCTAAGATAATTATAATTTATTTTAAAATATTTATTAATCATTTTTTTATATTTTTATATTACTACTAGGACCTTAGATAATCCTCATATTCACAAGAGGAAAAATATTTTTTTGAAAATGAATGGGCAGTATACCTGGGGTCAGAATGCATACAGACATCATGAAAAGGTGACTGTCTATTACTTATGTAGTCTATTTTCTAATCATTTTATCTAGTTTTTTAGTTAATTTACTTATAATTTTTGTCCAATACATTATTAAAAATATACATAAGTCATTTTTGACATGTAGGAATCAAACACACCTTAAACCAATTCATGGTGTGTTTGGTATGACTCAAGGTTCATTTTTTCATCTTAAGATTGATATTTTAGTTGAAAACATAGGACACATAATTAAAATTGAGAAAATACATTTTTATTTTTTTATAATTTAGAAAAATAATCCTTAATTCATTTTTGATGTCTATAAATCATTGACACCTCAATTTGATGCACGACGTGACTATTATGACTTAAAGTTTATGTTTTTAGTTTAAAATGAAATTTCAGTTTAAAACACAAGTCACATACTCAAAACCAATAAAACACATTTGGATTATTTTTATATTTATAAAAATGATCCATATGTCAATTTTGATATCTAGGAATCAACTGCACCTCAATTTAATACAAGGTGTTCTCGTTAGGGCTCAAAGTGTCTGTTATTAGTTTAAAATTGGAAATTTTGTTAAAAATGTTTTCCACTCACTGAAAAATAAGAAATCATGCTCATATTTTCATGAAAATTTCAGAAAATTATTTTTAATCCATTTTTTATATATAGGATTCATTCTCACATCAAACCGACACACGATGGGACCAGTATGACTCAAAGTGTGTTCTCTATTTAAATTGAGTTTTTTGTAAAAAAAGACATGTGACATACTCATAGTCAAAAAAACACATTAAAATTATTTTTAAACTTTAGTAAAATGATACATAAGTAATTTTTGATGTGTTGGGATCAACCCCACAACAATCTGGTGCACATTGTGACTTGTACGACTCCAAGTGCATGTTTTTAATTTAAAATGACATTTTAGGAAAAACCAAACGTGACATACTCAAAACTAAGAGAACATTTTCAGATTGTTTTTATACTTTATAAAAATGATCCATAAGTCATTTTTTATGTGTAGGAATCAGCCTAACCCTAATCTGAGACATGGTGTGATAGGTGTGAATCAAATTTATATTTAAACTTTAAATTGACATTTTAGTTCAAAACACACACCACATACTCAAAATTGATAAAATTCGTTTATATTGTTTTGGTACATCTTTACAATTATACATAAGTCATTTTTAGCATTTAGGAATCATCCAAATCTTAATCTAATACAAAGTGGTCCTAATATGATGCAAAGAGTCTGTTATCAATTTAAAATTGACATTTTAGTTCAAAATGTGTGTCACACACTGAAAAATGAGAAAAGGAACTCAGATTATCTATATATTTTGGGATAATGATTGATAATTAATTTCCAATGTGTATGAATTAGTCTAATATCAAAACTACACAAAATGTGACCTGTATGAATCAAAGTGTGTGGTTTCAGTTTAAAATTACATTTTAGTAAAAAAGGCAGGTGACATAATCAAAACCAAGAAATCTCATTAATATTGTTTTGATAGTTTATAAAAATGATCCATAACTCATTTTTGATGTGGAGAAATTAGACATTCCTCAATCTGATGCACAATGTGACTGGTTGACATAAATGGTATCTTTTTAATTAAAACTAAAATTTTAGTAAACAAGACAAGTGACATACTAAAAACTAATATAATTCATTTAGATTGTTTTGATACATTATTACATAGATGCACGAGTCATTTTTGAGATATAAGAATTGGGTGTACCTCAATGCAATACATAGTGTGCCTCGTGTGACTCAAATTGTGTGGTTTCTTTTTAAAATTGACGTATTATTAATGTATTATTTTTTATTTATGTTTAACTAATTTCTTTATAGTATTACTAACATTGTATTTTTTTCTTACATAGGTGAATTATTTTACTCGAGTTAGGGTGGATTGTTCAAATTTTCTCGTGCACGTGACATATTAGACTTCAAGGATGTAACTGAGATAATGAAAATAGGGAAATGAGTTAAGAATGTATACAAACATCATGAAAATATGAATTGTTATTACTTATTTAATTAACTTAATCATCATTTTATCTAATATTTTTAAGTTAATTTCCTTATCATTTTTTAATACTTATTTATTTCATAAATATTTTGTGAAGTCATATTTTTCTTTCAATTATCTGTAAGAAGAGTGAAAATACAGAACATGTTCCTTTCAGATGGAGGTGGAAAACCCATGCTTCCTGAAACAAGAATTAAATAGTAAGGATATATCTAAAAAGGGATTTTACAACATTTGGATGCAAAGTATTACTTCCAAAAATATATATCTTGAACATTATCCTGAATATTGTTGGAAACAACCATAGTACAATCAGTTGCAAATCAATCTGATACATAGTATGATCAGTATGAATCAAAGTTTATGTTTTGAGTTTATAATTAGCATTTTTGTTAAAAACACACATCACATACTCAAAAATCAGAAAATACATTCTTATTTTCTTGATAATTTAAAACAACTATCCATAAGTCATTTTTAATCTGTAGGAATTAGTTTCACCATAATTAGATGCAGAGTGCGACCAATATGACTCCAAGTGTGTCTTTTTATCTAATATTGACATTTTAGTTAAAAAAAGATATGTGAAATAATAAAAACTGAAAAAATACTTCAGATTGATTTTATACATTAGGAAAATGATCTATAATCCAGTTGTGACATGTAGGAATCAGTCATACTTTAATCTAATTCAAGATGTTCCATGTGTGACTCAAAGTGTTTATTATCAGTCTAAAATTGGAATTATAGGTCAAAACATGTGTCACTCACTAAAAAACTAGAAAATATGCCTTATTTTCCTTGATAATTTAGTAGAAAAATTCATAAGTAATGTTTGAAATGTATTAATTAGTCTCATGTCAAACCGACACATGATATTACCACTAATAAAGAAAGTTTTCATTTTCAGTTTTGAATGACATTTTAGTAAAAAATACAAGTGGAATACTACTAACCGATAAAAAACATTCTAATTTTTTTATACGTTAATAAAATGATCCATAAGTCATTATTTATGTGTAGGAATCATCCACACCTCAACCTGACTCGCTTTGTGATAGTTATGACCCCATGTATGAGTTTATATTTAAAATTGACATTTTAGTAAAAAAGAAAAGTGACATACTCAAAACTAATAAAAAATTTCATATTATTTTAATACTTTAGAAAATTTATTAATAAGTCATTTTTTATTTGTGAGAATCAACTGGACCTCAATATGAAACATGGTGTTCCCTGTATGGCTCAAAGTGTCAGTTATCCATCTAAAATTAACATTTTATTTCAAAACATGTGTCACTCACTGAAGACTGAGAAAGAATTCATGAATTGTCTTGATACTTTAATAAAATTATTCATAATTGATTTGTAACATATATGAATCATTATCGCATCAAACTGACACACAATGTGACCAGTATTACTCAAAGTGAGTATTTTCAGTTTAAAATGACATTTTAGTAAAAATGAAAAACGACATAGTCAAAACTGATCAAACACATTCATATTTTTTTTAAACATTAAAACAATGATCCATAAATCATTTTTAATGTTTAGGAATATACTTCACCTCAATTTGACATATGGTGTGACCGGTATGACTCTAAGTGTCTCCTTTTATTTAAAATTTAAATTTTAGTAAGAAAGAAAATTTCCATACTCAAAATTGAGAAAATGAATTATGATTGATTTGATACTTCATTAAAACTATCCATAAGTCATTTGTGACATGTATAATTTATATGCATCTCAATATGATACATTTTGTTCCCCTTATGACTCAAAGTGTCTATTATCCATATAAAATTGATATTTTAGTTCAAAATGTATGAAACTCACTGAAAATCGATCGAATGTGCTTAAATTGTCTAGAAAATTGAGAAACAAAATTCATAAGTAATTTTTGACATGGAGGAATATTTCTCACATCAAATAGACAGATGATGTGACTGGTATGACTCAAAATTCTGGTTTTTGGTTTAAAATGAAATTTTAGTAAAGAACACAAGTGACATACACAAAATTGAATAAATGAATTTATATTATTTTTATACTTTAGGAAAATGATCCATAAGTCACTTGTGATGTGTAGGAGTCATCCAAACCTTAATCCAACATAAAGTGTGAGTGGTATGACTCCAAGCGTGTATTTTTATTTAAAATTTACATTTTTGTAAAAAAAGTGGCATAATCAAAACTGAGAGAACATATTCATATTGTTTTGATATTTTAGTAAAATGATCCATAAGTTATTTATGATGTGTAGGAATCATATGTACCTCAATATGATACACGGTGTTCCCGATATGACTCAAAGTGTCCATTATTAGTTTAAAATTGACATTTTAGTTTAAAATGTGTGTCACTCACTAAAACCCAAGAAAATGCAATTGGATTGTCTTGATAATTAATGAAGAACATTCATAAGTCATTTTTTATGTGTAGGAATCAGTCACACATAAAACCAAAACATGATATGACAGGTATGACTCAAAGAGTGTGTTTTTAGTTTGAAACGAAAATTTAGTATAAAACACAAGTGACATAGTCAAAATGAAGAAAACGCATTCAGATTGTTTTTATACTTTAGTAAAATGATCCATAAGTCATTTGTGACATATATGAATAAGAAGAATCTCAATATGATGCATAGTGTGACCGGTAATACTCAAAGTTTTTTTATTTAAAATTGACATTTTAGTAAAAAATAAAAGCGACGTACTCAAAACTGAGAAATCGAATTTATATTGTTTTGATACTTCATGAACACAATACATAAGTCATCTATGATGTATAGGAATTAGGATAAAATCAATTTGATACCTGGTGTGCCTAATATGACACAAAGTGTCCATTGTCAGTTTTAAATTGACAATTTTAATGTATTATTTCATATTAATTTTTAATTTGTTTATTTATAATATTGCTAACATACAATTTTTTTTATACAAGTGGATTATTTTTCTCAAATTGGGGTGGTTTGTTTGACAACTAAATCCATGATCGGGATTTTAAAAAGGGGGTCGGGTGATAGAGACCATGAAATCATTTATTCCTTTGAATGTTTTGTGATAAATTGTACTTGAAAATGTAATTATACAAAAAAATTATCGAAATGTATATAAAATAGTGGTTTTTTGTATTTATGATGTAATTTTTATTTTAATTAAATTATTAAATCTCCATATCTTGTATTTGGAGATATTGCTGTATTTGTTGCCTGTATTTGGTGATGCAGTATGATATCACACTATAGTACTAAAAATGCTCAGCTATGGATTGGGAGACAAAAATCCATTGCTCAAAAATTTATTAAATAAAGGTAAAGATACAAGAAATGATAAGGGGAAATGATAACATGTGATACCACCACACCAAAATAATGAAATTCCCCAAAAACACTCATAACGACATCACTAATTGTACTGAACCCACCCTCGAGATCCACCCTGAGAGGTGGGGTTATGACCTCATCTCCATTGCATGGTATTTGTTGGTGCTTCATCAACTATAAATGAGTTATCCTCATCCTGAACCTGAATGAAAACCTCCTCAGTAGCCACCTGGATAGTCTCCTTCGGCAAAGACACAACATAAGCAGCCTCCTCTTGTACCACTACACAAGCACCATCATGAAAAGATGAAACAGCCTCCTCATTCACTTGGACAACAACCCCCTACACACCACCCTAGGAAACATCTGGAAGGGAAGAAATAGAATTGGAAATATCCCTCACACCATCCTCCTCCTATAAAACAGGCCAGACATCATCCTGCATTTTATATTCCTGCATAACAGTAGGGAAAACATCCTCAACCTCCTCCTCCACAACAACCCGGATAACATCCTATTGAGAAGGGTCATGCATAATAGAACTAGAATAGACTAACACATACTGAAGACTAGCCTCCTTCGAGGATGAGTCTTGCCGAGCAGTATCGCTTACACCTCCTACAACCATGGCCATCTTTTCTGAATCAGTAGTTTTCCCACTAGTAGATGTATCCAGCAGAGGAGAGATCCACCAGTTACTACATCCAGAACTCTCAAGTCCTTCAAGAAGAAGAAAATAATACTCAGGTGAGTTAATAGAGTCTAACATAGAGAAAACACTTATGTTTCCATTATCATTCTCCATCAACTTTGTAGGAGAAAATGTGTTCTTTAGTGTATAATCATCCATAGGGCAGTCCACCTGAGCCTCAAACAGAACGATAAGCTATTCAGAATCCACATGAGCATCCCCATCCAAAATCCTCACCTGAGAGGTAGGCATGCCACTTTTCTGAACAACGAGGTGATTATACCCATGAGAAATACTTTTTCCGTAATGATCAACATAAGAATCCAATTTACTTGAAGTCCCTTATTCAATCTGAACATAAGAGGGGGCCCTCAATTTATTCTGCAATAGAATCTAAAATTCATTAGCATCAATCAACTTCCCTTTGATCTTGGCACAAATAGTAAGCTGATTCATTTCCTGATTTACTTCATCCTGAATAGCTGCCTCATGATTATAATGAAATGATTCATCATCAAATTCCATGTCATCCCATGCTTTATTTGCATCACCTGAATCCCCAGGTAAAGAAACCTTGGGGATCATAAAACCACCATCAGTGAGCACATCAACTGCCACATTCACAGCGGGAGAATCCACAATTCCTTTTTTGAGAACCTTAGGAAAGGAGGATCTAGTAGAATTATCATTCTTCCTCTTGAGGTCTTGCCTATTACGAATATGAAAATTTCTATATTGTTCCCTCTTACTATACGTAGAAAATTTCCCAAAATATTTTCAAAGAGATCACTGAAGAGTATGTCAAGAATGCACAACAGAATGTCTAGTACAATGAAAAACGTCACAAAAGTCATATAACCATTCATATTTAAGATTAGATCATGTTTAAAATCAACGACAACTAGAAAAAAAGATTCAATCAGCTCATGGTAAAGATCAACTTCAACCATCACATGAGAAAACTAGCCATACCTAGAGTGCTCAATTTCTTTATCAACCTTAATTTGAGCTCCAACAGTAGAGTAAACTTCCCACAAAACACCCAGATGCCAAAAAAACAAGCTGAGACACCTAATTATAATCCAAGTTTTCATAGAGGAGATCCTAAATTCAAAGTGATTTGAAAGAGGATTCCATTATTTCAGCAAAAAAAAAACCCAGTTTCAAAGTAATATGTCCAAAACCCCAGGAAAAATTCTGCAGGTCCTTCGAATAAAACAAAACACGAAACATACCTTTCCCAATTGAAATCAAACGCTGGTCAATGAACCCCCATATTTAACCAAGTGATCCTGCACAACAACAATTATCAAAGTGGAGTCCTTCCAAGAACCTATGATCCGAGAAAGGATCAAGAATCGACATTCATCAAGGTAGGCCTTGAGAATTTAGGGGTTAGACTCCACAAACGAAATAGAACCATTCCTTGTTATGTTCTTCTACTAGGAGTCCGAGTCATGTTGAAGAGAAGAAAAAAACCAGCTCCACAACGTAGAAAACTTATAACAATCAAGATATAGTTTAGGGTTTCCCACATCGCACAGTCCTACAACAACAGGAACCACCGAAGCATCACTGCCCTTCGTCACTTTTTTTAGTGTTGATAAAGAACCTCCTTTATCAACTCATTTTTAGAATTGATAAATGGGGACAAATTTTAAAGGAGATTAGGAAAATAGTAATGTTAAATTCTTTTCTAATGTTGTTTTTAGTGTGATATGTGGTACTCTCACCATTTATACCTTGGTTTATGTAAAATTTTAATTCCTTTATTAGGTTATTTCAACTCTTATGCATTATTTTTCATGATAATTAGTTTTCTTTATTTTTATTATTCATCAGTTTATGCCTTGATTGTATTTCCAAGTAGTATGCCTTGATTATGTTTTCCCACCTCTTATTCCATATTTGTCTTACCTATTAATATGACTTGATTTTGTTATATCACCTCTTATGTGTTTTTTATCATTATCATTAGAATTTTATTTCTAATAAAATGTAAATTTTATTTTACTATATAGAATATGAAAAATATCAAAGAGGTGCATAGGAATTGATTGTTTGATAAGGATTGCATAATGTCATATTTTGGATTACATCCTTAACTTCCTGGATCGTCATCTATTTCATCCTACCAGCCAACCACCAGTCCCACCACTTCCAGATCTGAAACTACACCTCGTGAAACACTAGAATCACATTTCATTATGATCAACTAATCCACCAATGTTTTCTCTACCACACTGAATCACTATGGATCACCCTTACTCAACTAAATGGATCTCCCAAACTAGATTCACCTCACATGCCTCCACTAGAAGACACTATATTATTATTATCTTGAATGTCATTGTTGTCATATCCCTTAGAAAATTGATAACTTGGACGTGGAAGAACATCCTGTTTCTATCCCACTTCATAATTATTGAGGTCTCTTAACTGATTTATGTTCCGATTCATTGATCATGAAGAGAGATGAATGGAGGAAGAAACCCGAATTTATTTAAACATGAAAATAGGTTATAAAAACTTCATATTTACACCTCTCTCTCACACATAGAGATCTATTAGCTCTCTCATTAGATACCAAAGATCTCTCTTGGCTTGAATTTAATGAATTATGGAAGCTCCCATGGCCCACCTTAACTAGGCATTGTGGGAGGTGTCATGTTTGAAACAACTCCCCCAACAACCCCACAAAAATATCTACTAACCATCAACCATGGTAGTATAAACATTTAACATGTGAAACATCCAATATTGAAGAATCCAAGGGGCTGGTGGGGTTGGTGCATCATCCACCTACCATAGAAGCTATACATCCCAATAAATTCTCCTCCTTTAGCTACAATCCCATATAGCATCTACAAAGGTCTAGCTTCTCTCGATAAATAACCATTGTCAACATATCTATCAGGTTATCCTTCATGTGTATCCTCACAAGTTGAACCAATTATTGATCCATCACTTCACATATCCAATTATAGTGAATGTCAGTGTGATTTTTCATAAAATGGTACATAGAGTTATTTATCTAGTCCAGAGCACTTTAACTATCAAAATGAACCTTTTAATCCTTTTGGTTGAATCTGAGATCTTGTAGAAATTGATTTAGCTTCAAAATCTAATTTCTATTTTTTAATATCAATGTACTTTGTTTTTGTCATGGATAAAGAAACAAACTTTTGGAACCCTGACTACCATGATACAACTCCTACAAAATTATAGATGTATATTGTTGTAGACTTTCTGCTATTAGGATCTTTTCATATATCTGCATCTACATAGCCCTCCAAAAAGGTTTATCTCCCCTGTAGCATAAACATATCTTTGAATTAAAATTAATATACCTCAGAATCCATTTAACTACATCCCAATTATACTTCCTATTATTGGAGAGAAATCGTCTCATGATCTCCACTACATGGGAAATGTTTGGTCTAAACTCACCATAGAATACGTCAACCTTAAAATAACTGAGGAGTACAATATCATCTCCATCACCTCTATTTCTTCCTTAAATGACCGAAATGAAATCTTGAACAACATTAAATGTATGAGAAGAGGAATTATTACTAGTGTTTCTATTTCCATGTTGATACATTTTAGAACAAATTCATCATACTAATCCTGAGATATCCATAACAACCTCCACTTTCTGTTTGGAATTATCTACATCACAAAAATATATTAAGCTTCTCCCAAGTCCTTTATATCAAACGATTTTGATCACTCCTTCCTCAACTGGAATGTATTAAATGAAATCTTCCAAATTATCTACATGTCATCAATATAAATTAGGAAAGCAACAACTTTAACATCCTAAATTCTCTAGAAGTTAACACCCTGGTTCACCTGTGTTCTTTTGTATCTATTACTCACCATGAATGGGTCAAACTTCATGAACCGCTATCTGGGATCTTGTTTCAGTATATATAATATCTCATTAAATTTTAAAATGAGTATTTATTGTCCATAATCCTCATAACCATAAGGCTACTTCATATAGATCTCCTTAAAGAGGCCACCCTGAAGAAAATTTGTCTTCATGTCTATTTGTTCAAGCTCCAATTATGAGACAGAAACCAATCCAAATATGACTGGGATGGAATCCATCTTCACCATAGGTGAAAAAATCTTTTCAAAGTCAACTCATTTATTATAAAGGAATCCCTTGACTAATAACTGAGCTTTGTTCTTAACCACTTTTTCCTTCCACACTTCTTCATCTTGAACACCCATTTGTTCATTCGTTCCTTATTACCTTTGGGTATTCCCACCAAATCATATGTTAGTCTCTTCATAGAAGACTCCATATCATCCTCCATTGAATGAATACAATTTAGTTTTTAGGATGATTCACTAATTCCTGGTATCCTTCTAGATCCCCCTCATCAATTAGTAATAGGTATTATGACCTTGAATATTTTATTTATGGAATCCTTCCTCATGAAAAAATTTAAACCTATGAAATTTTAGTTTTAGGATGCATAAATTCACTTAGATCTTTTTATGGTTCTAAAACTTCTTGTAAAGAGGATTTGGTATCACCCTACTCAATATCCTCCTCCCCTAACTCCTAGTCTACTACTGACTAGTCATCTTGCCCCTCCTTATCTTCATTGATAGGTGGTGCTAGTACATGTTCTGGATTATGAATTGATTCCTTGAGACATTACCTTTAATAAATTCTAGGATTTTGAATGACCTCAATAGTCTATTTATCATTGAAAACAACATCCATGCTTCTGATCACCTTATTCTCCTCTAAGTCCCAAAGCTTGTATCTTAAATCCTGATCTTTATAGATGATGATGATTCATGGAGTATATCTCTCATATATATTCTTCCTAATCTCCTTGGATACATGTTCAAATTAAATACAACAAAATAATCCTAAATAAGAGTAAGAGGTATATTCAATAGACCATCACTTTTATGGAATTTAAAAATTAAGTAGGGCTGATGGAGATATGTTGATGAGGTAGAATGAAACCTGAACAACTTAAACCTAGAAAGGATTGAGAATCTAAGGAAAAATCATCATATTTCTTACCATATATATGATGGTTTTATTTATCCTTTCCACAAATTTGTGGTGTTTCGGGGTGCGTGTGACCATCCTCTCATGTCGAATGCCCGGACTCCTAAAATATACATCACATTCCTTGTATTTTTACTCTCATCAATTTTCTAAATGAACACAACTCGTATTCCTTATAGTTTCACTCTCCAACATGGAATGGAACATATTGAACTATTCCATTACTTAGTCATTTGTCTACATAAATAACACCCACGCCCTTCGAGATGCATCATCAATAAAGGATAGAAAATATTTGTTACCTCCTAGTGAATCCACTTACATGGGTCCAAATACATCAGAGTTCACCATATACAACAACTATAATAACCTTAATGAAGAAGTATTAAAGGATACTCTATACTGATTCACATACAATCAGTATTTGAAAGGATCAAGTGATGCATCCTTGTAAACATTGATGTACTTCCTCTTCATTAGGGTAGATAACTCTCTTTCACTCATGTGGTTGAGTATCCTATACCACATATTAAATAAATTCTCTCCTTCCACTTTGTTGATGTTTTCTATACATATATTTACATGATTTTTGTACAACTTACCACATATGTGTCCTTGAGCAATGCTAATGGAATATTTTTTCATCTTCCATGATATATTACTAAAGATGTTGTCATAGCCTTTCTATAAAATTATATTCATAATAATAGTTTGATCTGAAGGCTTGGAACATGTCAAACATCCTTTATGGTAATTGTGTATCCAACCTTCTTCTTTACTTGGATATCACCCAAGCCAAAAATCTTTTCTGAATTGGTATCTCCTATATTGACTGCACCAAAGTCACCATCTTGATAAGTAAAGAAATACCATCAATGTGAAGTGATGTGGTATGATGTTACAGTATCGACCACCCATTATGACTCCTAGACTGATGCTTGAAAGCGTGTCACTTCTTTTTCTTTGTAGTAAAGTGTTATTTATCTAAAGACTATCACATGTGCATCTATATTTTCTTTTTGAAATTTAATAATTTTACCCTTTTCTTATATAAACCTTCAGTATTTCTTATTTATGTGACCCTCCATGTAAAAATGGTATCATTTGTATGATGTAATCCTTCCATAATTGGACCTTCCTCTACTCTTGGTTTGGCCTCTACTTATGGACCCTCTAACTCCTACTTGTTTTCTCCCTTACGTCTCAAGGATTGGAGCTTGTGTCTGGTTGTAACTTATGTCCTACCTTTATTCCCCCTCATTGAATAGTGTATCCTTTACCATTATCATTCTATATGTTCCTTTGGGTTCCAAGTTGCTGAGTGAGACCACAATAATATCCCTGCTATAGGGAAGTGTTCATTATTGTTGGTTCACCTAATCTTCAATATTTAGAGTCTTACCTATATCCAAAAATCGATTCACTATGATTTGGAACTAGCTGTTGTGTTAGGATATAGAGCTTTCACTCTATAGTCAAAGAATAATCAACTACTCCAACAACAAGATCTTATTCTCAATATTCTTTGACTGGTACGTATTTTCCAACTTCATAAAAATTTTGTATGTGCTAGTCTCATGTGAAAGATGGTGGTAGACACTGTGATCTATCCATCAGTGTATTTGAATGATCATCTTCTTTTTTAGCTTTTTCCACTCCACATCCTTGGTGGCATCAAGGTTGACTCCCTTATTCTCAATGGGATAAAAAATATCCTTACTATTAAGCAGATATTCTATTTGATACTTAATAATGGAGTAGTTTGAAGAAGTTGACATGATAATCCCTTCTATAGATGGACCCTACATTGAATTTTAATTTTGTAAAAATTGAAAAGAGTTTAGAAAAATAGATCTCACTATTTTATTTTGAGTGGTTGAAAATAGTGGAATAAACTATAGGATCATCGAAATTAGACACTTAATGATCAAGATATGAACAAATCATTGTGAATGGCCAAGATTGATTGATGGCATGGAGATTATGTGGAGTTGATGTGGCATGCCAGAGAAGCTACCGAAATCTCACCGAAAATGTTCCCAGTACTGAAATAATATCGTCTTCTCCAACAATGGGGTACTATAACACTCGAAATTTAACAAAACCTTGACCAATCCTAGGGATCTTGTTTTACACCATTTTCAACACCGTTTAAGCCATTGGAATCTCCTCAATATGAAATTTTATAATATGCATTCAAAACATGATTATGGGATTCTTCAACTTTCTGATCACTAGAATATCTCTATTGCTCACTATCATTTCACCAAAAATGGCCTTGATACCACTTGTTATAATTCCATGATCATTAACATAGGTGAATAGAGTAATAAAGATACCTTTATTTCTACTTCAACAAATGTTACAAGAAATTACTCTCTACACATCGCTCTCACACATAGAGCTCTATTGACACTCTCATCACATATGATAGATCTCTTTTGGCTCAAATTTGATGAATTTTTGAAGCTCTCATGGACCTCCTTATATAGGCATGGTGGGAGGTTCCAAGTTTGACACAACTTTCCCACAAACCCCCACCAATCTCCACCTACCTTTATCCATGAAAGCATGCGCATTTAACATGTCCAACAACCAATAATAAATTAGCTAAGAGGGTGGTGGGGTTGGTGCACTAGCCACCTACCATAGAAGCTGGACATCTCCATCAATTTCCCCATTTTATCACTTTCAACATGCCTACTCTAAGATGAATTATTTCCCTAGCTGGTCCATCCTTAGTGATATGATTTAATGAGAGACATATAGAATTTAACTATCTATTTACCACTTCTTAAAACTTTTTTCATATGAAATAATACTCATCCACATGATTTGGTAAGAAAATAAGGGAACCATTTTCTGCACTAGTAAATTCGACAACCATGACAATCCATAGACACTATATCATATGTGATGATGAATGAACAAAATAGGTTGACGATGAAATTTTATTTAAACTAATTAATTAATATGATATCAACTGTTTCTTCCCATAAGTCGATGAATGGGGAAATAGAAAATTCTAAATGGAAAATTTTAAAAATTCCTTAAATGACATTGTCAAACCTGTTCTTGGAAATAAAAAAATAGAATATATAATTTATCAAGATTAAAATTAGATTATCTATTAGAGGAATGGAAAATTTTACAATATTAATAAAAAATACATCCTTGGGGTACCACCAGATCCTTTCCCAAAATCCGCTTATAGTCTATCTTTGTTGAGTGTTTTTCAAAAATGAGTTTTATTAAGTTTCACTATATATTTTTATTTTATTTCAAAAAAATAATTGATGAAAACCATATCTAAGGAACCAAGTCAATTTCCCAGGTGGTGGAGTTGGATTTTCAAGGTCCAATGATTCGAGGGAGATTAAAGAGTTTTAATGCTACAATGGGAACCCATCTCACTTTATTAAAGGACTAATAGATCTTTCCTTCCATGGATGGAACAAATGGGCCTATTATCTCACTCATTCAAGCCCAAATATGATGTTTAAATCTTGTTCCATATGGTTTCCTAAATTTTAGAAGCCCTACACACATGGATAATTCTATAATGGAATCTTTGGACACAAAAGTCAAATCTAGTGGGCTAGGTACTCAAAGTCAAATCCAGTGAGTTATGGGTGGAAAGTCATGTGCTACATTTCCCAAAATACTTTGTTAGAATTTAACTTCTTAACTTTATGGGGAAAATGTAGGTTCATACTTTTTGACTTTAGGGTATTATACACTTGACTATTGTATTTTAGTATCAAAATATTCTATGTATATGCTCAATATACAAAGGGGGGGGGGGGTGAATTATATACATTAAAAATTATTTTAGAACTTTTAAAGATGGTTATGTTTAACAAGGTTAAACAAGGTAAATTCACTAAACCTCTTAGTTCACCAAACTTGCTAGGTTCCAGAAATATGGTTCCGGGAATTTAGGTTCTGGAAATGAAACTTAAGAAAAGTTTTCAAGTAAAATATTCTACCTTAAAGCGTATAGAATCTCACTAATCAGAGTATAAAAAAACTAGGAAGTATAATATAGTTATACTTTCATTAACAATCAAAATACAGTGGAAATAAACATGTAACAAAATCATGTAATACATATAGAATCTTTTGACCCAAAGAGAAGGGTATCCAACAACCTTGGATAATGTTACCTTGATTTATACTTTCATGAAAGTATGTCTTACCCACACCATGGTATGCCATCAATCTGAAGATCAGTATTTGTCTTTCTATCCTCGAAAGCCCTCAAACTTCAAGGTAGTCGGCACCCCTTTCTTCCTCAGCAAGGAAGTACTCTAACTTTCAAGGTAGTTGAACCTCTGTCTTCCTCAGCAAGAAAATCCTCAAACTTTAAGGTAGTCGAACCTCTATCTTCCTATCCCCAGAAGACCTCGATTGTACACATAAAAAATCAGAGTCTCACAAAGCAATCTGAACAATATGTTCAGTACACACTAAGCATGAGAGTATCTCTCTAGAAATCACTTCAATAGCATGCAATCTCTAGAGTCGTAGAAAAGTTCATCAATTGTATTGAGTTCATTTAAATGAGCCCCTATTTATAGTCACATCTCCAACAGTCGGCTCCCTCCTACAATGGTCATATTTTTCCTTGAATTTCGGAGGGACCTGTACACGTTTCACTCAAACTACAGTTAGTTAGAAACTAAATGTATGACATCATTTCATAACTATATGAAGGATATAGAAAAATTGTTTCGTAACCAAAACCAATATTTGGATTCTAACAAAAAATGATCTTCAGAGTCTATAATATAGGATATTCGGATTATGTTTATCATGGAATTAAGAGTTATAATTCTATAGACTTTAGAGTCTAAAATAGTAAGAATTTGTGTCCTGAATTCGGAGTCTGAGTTCATAAGAGTTCGGAGTCTGAATTCAGAGAACTCGGAGTCAGAACTCAGAAGAGTTCGGAGCTTTAATTCATAGAACTCGGAGTCAGAACTCAGAAGAGTTCGAAACCAGAATTCAAGGAATTTGGATCCTAAAATAGAATGATTCATATCTAAGTAATTATAGAATGATGAGGTTTTGGATACCAAACAAATTTTACATTTATAAAATTATGACATGAACAATGAAAACATGGTAAGGTTAAATTTTTCCTGAGGAAGGAAAATTCTCCTTATGAAAGAAAAAAAGGGTAAGGAGGAAATTTTCCTTGAGGAAGGAAAATTTCCTTAAGGAAGGAAAATTTCCCTTATCAAGATAAAATGTATTTAGCCTTAAGATAGGTGTTTGTGATTTTCAAAACATAAAGGAATGGAAAAGTCATAAACAAAACCTTATTTACTCAACAATATCCCCCCTTTTGGAAAGTAAGAATATCCTTACAAAAAAATATAAGGGCTTAAAAAATAAAACATATCTCCATTTAAATATAAATCAGAGTGAATATGACTAACTCCCTCTTAGGTTTTGGAACCACTAAGGATTGTATTCTGATTTCTTGAATGATATTTTTCATTATATTGCATACGAAAAACATCATAATGAAAACTCCCCCTTAGATGAACTCCCCCTTTTTTAGGGAAATTTCATCTTTCACTTATTATTCTTTTTTACATTCCATTCTCTCCCTTTGTGATTTTCAAAAAGAAATATAATAAATGGAAAAGAAAATATGGTACCTGAAATAATATCAATAGACAACACAAAATACGAGCAACCAAAAAATTTCATTAAGATTGGAATAATTTGTACAACAATGAAAGTACAACAAAATATTGGATTGAAAATTATCCTTACTTCTCCTTGGGAATTAGCTTCTTCACTATTGTCTTCAGCTTCTTGAGCTCCTTGTGATCTTCCTCTACACTCTTTAGAATCTGATCTTGATCCTCTATTTTTTTCTCTATGTATTTGATCTTATCTTCCTGAGCTTTCAGAGCCTTTTCCTGAGCCTTTAGCACTTCATCTTGCATGAATAGCTTTTCTTCAATATCAATACAAAGATCCCTTTCTATCTTCCAACTCTGAGAAACTAAATATAACTTTCCATTCAGGTCTTTTACTTCTTGCATCTGATTACTCTTCTCATGGTTTAGAATTTACTCAAAGATATTAGAGAGATCCTTGATCTTTCCTTATTCAATGTCAAAAGAATCCTTGACACTTTCTTGAAATTCATCAAGATTTTGAAAATCTACAACAATTTTCTTGGACCAACTTTTCATCTTCTTTTAAGATCTCTTGTGAGCCTCATAGCCTATGTGAAAATTCTTGAAATTTGCCTCAAGTTTTACACACTTATCCATTACCATGGATACTAAATCCAATTTCTGGTTTAAGGTGTGTTGAAGCAACTGGAATCTAGAATCTATACATGGAAAAATCAGAATGGTCCCAACAAGCTTCTTCAAAAAATGTACTACAAAGTCATGTCCAAGGGATGATGATTCCGAATCTGAGACTTTTCTTCTTGGTGAGGCTTCTTTTTCAAGCTCTGCAGCTTTTCTCTTCGATGATCCACCAGCTTCCTTCTTCTTCTCCATAGCTCTGCTGGGAGTATCAACAACGACTTCTTTACCCATGTCAACCTTCAGAATGGCTTCCTCTTGGTTTGGAGATACATGTTCACTATCAGAAAGCTGAACAATTTTGTCTTCATCCACCTATTCCTTCTCACCTCTTGCCTCAACATCCTCAGGTTGAATAAATTCATGATTAAAACTTTCTTCCTTAGAAAACTTATTGATTTCTTCTTCACCCCTCTCATCCTATCCTTTATAATCTTTCCTAGGAGTTGCGATATTTGAAGAATCTCCTTCAAAAATTCGTATTGACAGTTTCTTGGATGGGGTTTCTTCCTCATGAAAATTTTCAACTTGATTTATGAGATCTTTAATGTCATCACTTCCTTGTAATTCTTATTATACTTCTTCTACTTCTTCTAAAACTTTCACTTGGTCTTTTTCCGGAGTGAAATAATTCTTTCCATGAGTTTCAAGTACGGGTTCTACCATTAAATATTTTGGTATTGGGATATTCTCAGATGCATTCTTAGCATCCTTCAAAAGAGATTAGACAATCTCTGCTTCAATCATATTCTTATTTTTTCCTTTCTTTAGCTTTCTTCTCAAGCTCATCATCAGTCTTCTCTTTTAATGCCTTAGCTTTAGCAGGATCCAAACCAAAACCTGGATCCCCTTCTTTCTTATTTTTCTTATCTTTCCTCCACTTGGCAACAACCTCATCTGGATATGATTTTTTCTTATTAGGTTTTGAGGTGTGGATTGTGTTCCTTTAGGCTCTAGGGTTTTTCCTTACACTACTACTTCCTTCAATTTCATCTTCTTTCCAGGCTTTTTGGACAGTTCAGTCACTTCTTGTTTCTTCAGAACAACTTCAACTTCTTCCTCAAGTAAGTCATAAAATTCTCTGAAGTCTTTATAGAAACCAATGTTTATTCTCTTCAGGGTATCAACACTAACTAAAATGACTTTGCAATTCCTTGGCTTCAAACTTCAAGGAATTTTAAAAGATTCTAAGCACCAAACAATTAATTTGGAAAGAATGGACGAATACATGATTATCTGAGCCTTCATGTTTCCATTCATAATATTCTCAATCGTAATGAGAATATGCTTAACCAGATTGATCCTCCTTTGGTTCACCAATAAATCCAAGTTATACATGTCACTATTCATTAAAGTGTCCTTGTTCCCTTTTCTAGGAATGATGAATCCTTGAACCCATAATTCAAGAATCTGATTACTTGTAGACAAGTGAGAAATCTTCAGAGTCTTTAATTCAGAGAGTCCAAGACATCCCATAGACTTTTCTTTAACAAAACATCCTTTGACATATGGAAACTTGCTGGAACAAAATTCAGCTTCCCCTTCATATGGTATTCCAAACAAGCTAGATGCCTTAGTATATGAAAGAGAATATGTCTTTCCATAGCTCTTGAATGAAACTTTACTCCTCCCATTTTCCTAAAAAAAACTTACTGACTCATAAAACTCAAAAATAAAGTCCGGATATACTAAATCTTTAGCCCCTGGCTTCGATACACAAACACTCTCCCATCCATTCAGCTTATTGTTCTTTGAGATGATTGAGTCATACTTAGCGAAGAAGTTTAAATGCACCAACCATTATCTATACACCTGACACTCCAAGATTGGCTTGATAGTAAACATTTTTTTCTAAGAGGATTCTTCTACAGAAATTCAGATTTGAGAATGCTCTGAGAAGTTCAGAACATGATTAAGTAGAGAGGCAGGGATTCAGCACATGAAGGCTTGAGTTTCGATGTGGGATTCCCATCGAGGGTCCTTTATCTAGGTGTTAGAGGTGACAGTTCATCATCCAAACTCAATCCAACTATTGAGAAAACTCTTGATTAGATCTAACAGTTGTTATGATATCCCCAAGTTAAATCTGGTAGGATCCGATCTTTTGAGGTTTTTATTAAATGGAAAACAATAAGATTTAAGGAAATGAGAATCCGAAGACTTTAAAACAGAAACAAAGTACCAAAAAGTAAAATATTATTACGAAATCTTAATAAAAGAAATCATACATTTCAGATTGTTAGGAAGATTATTCGTAATAGGTAAAATTCTTCTTGAAGAGCTTTTAGAAGAAAAAAACCGAAAAACTCATTATGAAAAATCTAAGTACGAAAATTTTTATCACGAAAATTTACAGTACAAAAATATTCATTACAAAAAAATTTAGAACTATGATCTTTATTACAAAAATTTCATTATGAAAAATTTATGAACAAAAATATTCATTACGAAAATTCTCAGTAAGAAAATTTTGAGAACTAAAATCTTCATTACGAAAATTTCATTATGAAAAATTTAAGAACTAAAATCTTCATTATGAAAATTCTCAGTATGAAAATTTTGAGAACTAAAATATTCATTATAAAAATTTCAGTATGAAAATTTTAAGGACTAAAATATTCATTACGAAAAATTTGAGAAACTAACTGCGAAAATATTCATTACAAAAAATTTGAAAAACTAACTACGAAAATTTTCATTATGAAAAATTTGAAAAACTAACAAACAAAAATTTTCATTATGAAAAATTTGAAAAACTAACCTCGAAAATTTTCATTACTAAAAATTTGAAAAACTAACTATCAAATATACCCCCCTATGAAAAGGAGTTTGTTACTGTAAGGAGGTAGGTTTCAATAGGAAGTTAACATGGAAGATTACCTTAAATTTATCATTCCTAACATCTGTTTAATATATTCAAATCTATAGGAAGGTAAAGATTTTGTGAAAATATCAGCAAGTTGATCTTGCGTTCCGATAAACTGAAGAATGATATCTCTTTTAAGTGTGTGATCCCTAAGAAAGTGATGCCTAATATCTATGTGTTTTTCATGAGAGTTATGTCCATGGTTTTTACTAAGAGAAATGGAACTATTATTGTCACACAAGATTTGTGTTTTGGTAAAACTCATACCACAGTCTGTGAGTGTGTGTTGCATCCAAAACACTTGATCACAACAACTTCCAGCTTTTACATTATCAACTTCAGCAGTGGAAAGTTCTATTGAGTGTTGCTTCTTGCATGTCCAAGAGACTAATGAATCTCATAAGAAATGAAAAGTTCCAAATGTACATTTTCTATCCATTCTACACCCACCAAAGTCAGCATCTAAAAAAATTTTCAAAATAAAATCATTTATAGAAGTATAAAAGAGTCCAAAATCCATGGTTCCCTTTAAGTAGTGAAAAATTCTTGTCACTATCTTTAAATGAGATTCCTTATGATTGGATTGATATCTGGCACATAAGCATACTGAAAACATTAATTCTGGACCACTACCTATCAAGTACAGTAGACTTCCTATCATACCTCTAAAAGATGTTTGATCCATTGGTTTCCCACCTTCATCAATAACAAGTGAATTTGAGGTACCAATAGGAGTACTAATATTCTCAGTGTTGTCTTATCCATACTTTTTAAGAAGATATTTAATATAATTATGCTGAGATATATAGGTTCCTTCTAGTTTTTGAGAAATTTGAAAACCAAGGAAAAAAGTTAACTCACCCATCATACTCATTTCAAACTCAGATTTCATTAGACCCACAAAGGAATTAGTTAACGATTGCCGAGTTGAACCAAATATAATGTCATCAAAATAAATTTGAACAATCAAAACATTTTTATTATCTTTATTTATAAAAAGGGTTGGATCAGTATTTCCCTTAACATAATTATTATGAAACAAAAATCCTATAAGTCTATCATAACATGCTCTAGAAGCTTGTTTAAGGCCATATAATGCTTTGGTAAGTTCAAAAACATGCTCAGGATGTTTTGTATATTCAAAACTAGGAGGTTGTTCAACAAAAACTTCTTTTTGAACATAACCATTAAGGAAAGCACATTTCACATCCATTTGAAAAAGTTTGAAATTGAAGAATGCTGTAAAGTCAAGTAAGATATGAATAGATTCATGTCTAGATACTGGAGAATATGTTTCTTCATAGTCTATCCATTATTGTTGATTATAGCCTTTAGTAACAAATCTATCTTTATTTCTTACAATGAATCCATTTTCGTCACACTTATTTCTGAAGACCCCTTTTACTCCAATTACAGTAGTTTCCTTAGGTCTTTTAACCAAGGTATAGACTTTATTCCTTTCGAATTCATTTAGCTCATCTTTCATATCTTTAATCCAATCATCATAACCTAAAGATTCATTAGTGATTTTTGGTTCTAATTGAGAATGTAATGTTGAGGGTTATACTTCATTCCTTAAAGAACTTCTAGTCCTTACAGGTTGATTTACATCACCAATGATACTATCACAGAGATGATTCTTCAGAAATGACTGATTTGGGTTTTGTAGAACCTGTTCATCAACATATGGTAGGAAATCCTATGGGGTAAATGTATTAGAAACATTTTCTTGAAAATTTTCCTTATCATAATGATCTTCTATCAAAGGTTGAAAATCAATTTTTGAAAACACATCTGAGCATGTAGGTTGAGGTTATTTAAAAACAAAGGGATCAGTTTCATAAAATTTAACATGTACTATTTCCTCAATAGTACAAGTGTTTTTATTGAAAACTATATATTCCTTAGATGTTTTAGTGTATCCTAAGAATATTTATTCATCAGATTTTGGTGTGAATTTATGTAGATTATCTTTAGTATTCCAAATGAATACTTTGCAACTAAAAACCTTGATTTATAAATGTCTCGGTTTTCTACCATTCCATAACTCATAATGAGTTTTATTAAGAAAAGGTCTAATTAATACTCGATTTATAGTATAACAAGAAGTACTTATAGCTTCATCCCATAAATGTATTTCTAAAGAATATTCACTCAACACCGTCCTTATTATCTCTTGAAGAATTATATTTCTTCTTTCAGCAACACCATTCTGTTGAGGAGTTCTTGGTGTTGGGAAATTTTGAGTAATACCTTTTCTACTGCAAAAATTTTCAAAATTAGAATTTTGAAATTCTCCACCGTGATCACTATGAATAGTTTTCAATGAAAGGTTTTTCTCATTTTTAACTTGGGTGCTAAAACTTTTGAAATACAAAAAATCTTAATATTTCTTTTCTAGAAAGTAGACCCACGTAAATCTAGTGTAATCATCAACTAAGACAAATACATAATATTTTCCAGCAATGCTTCCAGTTTGTGTTGGGCCAAAAGGATCCATATGCACCAACTATAATGCATCAGATGTTGAGACTTCACCGATTTATTTAAAACTAGATTTAGGTTGCTTACCATATTGGCAGGGATCAAAAACTTTTGAAGAATCATATCTATGATCCGGTAGATCCTTAACTAGTCTTTTCTTAGAGAGTTTACATAGGTTATTAAGGTTACAATGACCTAATCTTCTATGAAATAACCAATAATGATCTTCCATTACACTAAGAAAAGGTAAATCATGGCTCATAAGGCCTTCTAATCTTAGTGTTTATACATTCTCATGCCTATGGGCAGAAAGAATAAACTCTTCCTTGGAATTGTGTACTAGGCACTTATCATTCCTAAAATTTACAAGGTAACCATCATCACATAATTGACTTATGCTAATGAAATTGTTCTTAAGAACCTTAACAAATAAAAATTTGAAATCAATGTTTTTCCAAGAAGAATGATATTACCTATACCAATGATTTCTCCCTGAGCATTATCTCTGAAAGTTACTTTTCATTGTTTTTTCTTTATAATCTTTTCAAAGAATTTTTTATTACCAGTCATATTCCGGGAACATCCACTATTCATGTACCAAGTATTGCTGTTGGTACCTTCTTAATTTTCCTGAAAATAAGAAAAAGTTATTTTTTCGGATTCCAAACATGCTTGGATCCGGAAATTTCAGAAAGAAAAATCTTAGGCACCCACATTTTCTTTGCAAAATAAGATTTATGGAAACCTAAATATTAAACTTTATTTAAATAGTAGTTTTTCTTTCAATTCCCACCACTTTGAAATTTAGTACAAAAAAGGGGCTCTTGAAGGAAAAAAATAATTGTTTTTGAAAATAGGTTTTTCATGAGAATAACCTAAACCTGGATTATTATAATGAGGTCGGATTAGAGAAAACATGTTGTCAAAATTTTCCTTACCGGAAGTAAAATTTGAAAGTAGTTTCTTCAAATAAAAAATCTCAGACTTTAGTCTTAGAACTAAATTCCTATCCTCTAGAATAATAGACTTAGAGTTAAGTTTATCCTCTAAAACATTTTTTTTCTAAAAACAGATTTTTAAGATTCTTAGAATGTCTATCCTTCTCAAAATTAACTTCCTCAAGTTTCTTAGAAATTTTTTCTAAAACATTATTTTTCTTACCAAGATCTTGGGTAAGATCTGAAATTTCTTTTGACAAAATAGATTCTAAAGAATTTTCTTTATCAAGTTTCTAAAAAACATTAAAATTTATTTTCTCTAGTAACTTAGAAAATCTAGAAACCTCCTCATAGGAAGGAAAATCATTTTCATTATCTGATGAAGAAGATTCTTCATCTGAATAAAAAATTCTATCTGGAAAATTTTCACTTAAAGACATATTGGTTAAGGATTCATCAGTTCATACCTTAGCCATAAAACAATGATTTTGAAATGGAGCTTTGGCTATCAGACCAATATTATTGTGCTCAGAATATTCTTATTCTGAAGAATCATCAGATGAATCTCCACCATTGGAACTCCTAGTGTCATTGTCTTTCAAGGATTTCTTATGCTTTGATCTGTAGTACTTCTTATTTCAGAATTCCTGTCTTTCTTGTCTATTTTCTTAAGAAAAGGAAAATCAGGTATGATATGACCAGTTCTCCTAAATTCATAGAATGTCACTTCTCTATCTTTATTATCTTTCCCATCTTTCTTCGTGTATCTATATTGAAAGTTATTTTATCCAACAATCTTATTCATCCTCCGAGCAAGATTTTCCAACTAATTTTCTAAATATTCACTTCCACTAGATTAGGATTGAATAACAACCTTCTTAGATTTAGATCTTGTAACTATCTTGGGAGTCTTGAATTTCATATTATTTTAAGTTCTTGTAAAAGAAATACTGCCATTTCCATTCTTCTTCTTATTATTATCAGCATCTCTCTTCATCCTGGTTTCATGTTGAAGAAGACTTCCAAATAATTCATCCAGAGAAATATGAGTAACCTTCTCGTTCTCATCTATAGCTGTTGTCTTGGATTCCCACTCATTGGGCATGATGTCTATGATCTTATCCACAAGAGATTCATCATCTAATCCTTTCTCAACCATGGATTGGAAACTGTTGACAATAGTTATAAACCTATATTGTACTTTAGATATGGGTTCTCCCTAAGGAAAGAAACAACCATGATATTCAGCTCTGAACATGGCTCTTTTTGTTTCAATGACTTTTGAAGTTCCAAAGTGATTAACCTCAAGTTTCTTCCAAATACAATTTTCTGCCTCACAAGATGAAATTTGGCTATATATATTTCTATTCATGGAAAAAAGAAAAGTATTTCGTACCTTATAATTCAGTTGATAATCAAGCTTTTCATGATTGGTGAAGGTACTAACTTCCTTGTCAGGGATTTTATAACCTCCAGTAAGAAAAACAAAATTATCTAATCCAATGTTGTTAAAAAATGTCTTCATACTATCTCTCCAATATTCATAATCATTTCCATCAACGATAGGTGGTCTAGTTAGATTGAGATTGTCTATAGAACTAACATTCATTCCTGTCATCTTAGGAAAAATATATTTCCACTCAAACTTGTTAGTAGAAAAAGTTTGGAATCATGGAAAATATTCCAAAGCAAGGACAATATTATGAACAAGGAAAACTAAGAAAGAAAAAATTATATGTGAATATAAGTATTTCAGATTCCTCCTCTGATACCAATTGTTGGATCAAAATATTCAATGTAGATGCTAAATATACAAGAGGGGGGTGAATTGTATGCTTTAGAAATTATTTTTGGAACTTTTAAATATGGTTATGTTTAACAAGGTTAAACAAGGTAAATTCACTAAACCACTTAGTTCACCAAACTTGCTAGGTTCCAGAAATATGGTTCCGGAAATTCAGTTCTGGAAATGAAACTTAAGAAAATTTTACAAGTAAAAGATTCTACCTTAAAGCGTATAGAATCTCACTAATCAGAGTATAAAAAAACAATGAAGTATAAGATAGTTATACTTTCCTTAACAATAAAAATATAGTGGAAATAGACTTGTAACAAAAACAAGTAACAAGTATATTCTCTTTTGACTAAATGAGAGGGGTATCCAACAAACATGGATAAAGGTACCTTGATTTATAATATCAAGAAAGTCTATCTTGACCACAATAGGGTAAGCCCTCAATCCAAAGATCGATATCTATCTTGTTATCCCCACAAGCCCTCGAACTTCAAGGTAGTCGGAACCTCTGTCTTCATCAACAAGGAAGTCCTCAAACTTTTAAGGTAGTTGAACCTCTTTCTTCCTCAGCAAGGAAGTCCTTGAACTTTAAGGTAGTTGAACCTCTGTCTTCTTATCCCCGAAAGCCCTCAATTTTACACATCAACATTCAGAGTCGCACAATGAAATATGAATAAGATATTCAGTAGGCACTATGCATGAGAGTCTCTCTCTAGAAATCACTTCAATAGAATGCAATCTCTAGAGTCGTAGAATAGTTCATCAAGTTAATTGAGCTCATTCAAATGAGCCTCTATTTATAGACACATCTCCAAAAGTCAGCTTCCTCCTCCAATGATTATATTATTCCTTGAATTCTGAAGGGACCTGTACATGTGTCACTCAAATAATAGTTAGTTAGAAACTAAATGTATGACATCGTTTCATAACTATATCAAGGATAGACAAAATATGGTTGATTAAACAAAACCAATATTCGGAGTCTAACAAAAAATGATCTTCAGAGTCTATAATACAGGATATTCAGATTCTGTTTATCAAGGAATTCAGAGTTAGAATTCTATAGACTTCGGAGTCTGAACTCATAAGAATTTGTATCCAGAATTTAGACTCTGAGTTCATAAGAGTTTGGAGTTTGAATTCAGAGAACTCAGAGTCAGCACTCAGAAGAGTTTTGAGTCTGAATTCAGAGAACTCGGAGTCAGAACTCAGAAGAGTTCATAACCAGAATTTTGATAATTCAGATCCTAAAACAGAATACATCATATCTAAGTAATTATAGGATTCTGAGGTTTTGGATACAAAATGAATTTTACATTTAGAAAATTATGACAAGAACAATGAAAACATGGTAAGGATAAATATTTCTTAAGGAAGGAAAATTTTACTTATGAAAGAAAAATAGGGTAAGTAGAAAATTTTCCTTGAGGAAGGAAAATTTCCCTCATCAAGATAAAATGTATTTAGCCATAAGATAGGTGTTTGTGATTTTCAAAACATGAAAGAATGGAAAAGTCATAATGAAACCTTATTGACTCAACATGTATCACCCATTGGATATAAATATCCACCCCATGGCATTGTATTTTCATTCAAGATTTAATTGAGTGATTATTTTTTTTTCTCTCCATTGTGTGAGGACTGTCTTAGTTTTCCCCCTTACTCTTGTGCATTCTTTCCTTATCAATCTACAAATTAGATTGGTGATCGAAGATCACAAAGCCCCCAATTATGTACCTCAACCCAAGTGTGTTTTTTTATGGATTGAATATCACATCCCTCCCTTGAGTGTGTTTCCAAAGTAGTAGTTTTAACTCCTTGTATATTTGATTGACTAGTTGAATCCATTATTCGTACCCATCATCTAGCACATAGCCCCGAACCACATCCTTCATCTGACTCCCTACTCCATGAAGATATGGCTACCCGTGCTTCACGCATCAGTTAGTAGCAGGGATCTGGTTGACATGATAGGAATCTATCACCCCCTTTTATACCATATATTTATTACCCTTCTTATCCTTTCTTATTATCCACCCATTCAAAAAAAACCTTTTTCTTTTAAAACCTCCATATTTGGATTATGTTGTGCAAGATTGAAATATTGTTACATTAAGAAAATTATTTATACATCTTCTTTCCTCATTTAATTTACTATATGTTACTTGTATCTGGTAAAAAAATCAAAAAAATAAAGTTCTCTCAACTCATCATTTTGTGATTTTCAAAATTAATCACATCCATTATTTGAGAGATTTCAAAAAAAAATTCTTAATATCTGTTCAATCATATTGTGCTTTAAAACACCAAGAACAACCCTTTTTGGGGAGATTTTACCAAAAAAACAAAAAAGGATACAATTACTTCTTTGTTCTTTACATTATTATCACTATTCATTTTTGAACATCACTTTCTCCATCATTTTACTTAATAAAAATTTTATATTTATATCATATTGTTATTCATTTATCTTATATTGCACAATCGGGTAAAACCCAAATACCACATCTCTACCCCTTCCCTCACACCTTTTATATATTTTATACCATCCTTTTCTCCATTTACCCATTACCACTCAAACTGGTTGTGTTAAACCATCCCCCAACACAATCTTGGTTTGGGAAGGATTGGTGGAACATGATATCCCTAAAAAAGGTATAAGATCTTGGGATTTGAATTGATTGTGAGAGTGGAGAGAAACTTAAAAAAAATATTATTGGGTGTGTACAACATTGTGTGAGTGTGTACATATTGTGTGTGTGTGTGTGTACATATCATATGCATGTGTGTATACATATTGTGTGTGTGAGTGTGAGTGTGTATATTTCATGTGCGTGTGTCTAAATCTTGTGTGTGTGTGTGTGTTTGTGTGTGTGTGAGTGTGTGTGTGTTTCCCCAGATGTGTGTGTGTGTTTTCCTAATATATCATGGCTAAAGATCATGGGAAGAAAATTGCTCATGGTAGTGATGAAGGAAGCCTAAGGAGGTCTTGCACACCAGAAGCTTCACAACTCCAAAAGCAATCTTTGGTGGCCATTGTGAAAAGCTTCTTGATAGGAAGATGGAGGAGCTACATGAGAGTATTGGAAACTTGGAGAATCAACCAAGCCCGTGGATAATCCATGGTAACCCTCGACTCGCTCCAGCACAATGTCGCCCCCACATCATGGAGGAGGATATGGAGAAATTTGATTAAGATTTTGAGGATTTCCCACAAAGGAGGAGGTTGTTCCAACAAACTAGAAGATTCCAACAGTGACCGCATGATGATTAAATCCTTGGAGGCATCTAGGTGAAGTTCCCTTTATTTAAAGGTAAAAGTTATTTGGAAGCATACTTGGAGTGGGAGATGTAGATCGAGAAGTTGTTTTCATGTCATAGCTATTCCGAGGAGAAAAAGGTAAAACCTACAGCCCTTAAATTCATTTATTATGAATTAATATGGTGGGATAAAGTTCAAAAGGAGAGATCTTATTATGGAGGACATCCTATTCATACTTTGGAAGACATGAAGTTCACTACGAGGAAGCGATTGGTTCCCTAAAACTACCATAGAGATCTCCATAACAAGCTTCATTGCCACACATAAGGGAGTAATAGTGTTGAATATTAATACATGGAGATGAAAATTTCCATGATTTAATCAAACATTTTAGAATATCTAGAGGCAACTAAGAAGTGCTTCTTACATGGGCTCAATCGGAAGATTTTTGATCAAGTAGAGATGTCCCACCACGTGTAAATACAAGATATGATCGACCATTCCACCAAGATCGAGCAAAAAAATCAAAAAGAGGAGAAACATGAGGAAACCCAATACACATTTCACTCCATAGAGAAATTCAAGCAAGGATATTAGAGAACCATCAAAGGAAAAGATCTAGTTGATCACAGAAGTGACAAGGTAATTCTTCCACCTAAGAAACCTACTTTTAAGGATAACAAAACTAAGAATCAGAATATTCATTATTATAAATTTTGAGGAAGGGGTCACATTTCTAGGGAATTCCCAAACTGGTGCACCATGACCATCAAAAAGTATGGAGAATGGGAGACCGATGGAGAGAGCTCTGAAAAGGTGTAGGAAGAATCTACAGAAATTGATAGTGGATAATTTGTTGAAGATAGTGATATTATTGTCACTAAGAGAGTTTTAAGAGCACAAATGACTATTGGAGAGAAGGAGAAGTGAGAGAACATTTTCCATACATAATGCAATATCAATGGGAAGGTATGTAGCGTTATTATTGATTGGGGAAGTTGTAACAATGTGGTGAGAACTGAGTTGGTGGAGAAGTTGGGGCTCCAGACTTTGAGGCACCAAAATCTGTACCATCTTCAATGGCTGAATGATGGTGGTGAGTTGATGGTCACCAAGCAAGTGAAGTTATTTTTCACCATTGGTAAGTCCAAAAATGAGGTTTGTGCTATGTTGTTTCTATGTAGGCTTACGATTTGTAGTTGGGACTGCTGCGTAAGTATGCTCGGTATGTTACTCATGATGATTTATTGAATCGTCGTTGTTTTTCATTCCGAGGGGAACCTATAACCCTCAACCCCATTTCCCCCAAACAAATTTTCGAAGATCACCTTTTGAGAGAGAATAAAAAATGGGTGATGAATAAAAAAAGAGTGAAAATTATAAAGCAGAGAATGAGGAAAAGAGAGAAAATGAGAGAAGAAAAGAAATTGAGAACAAAGAAAAATCAAGAGGGAAAATGAATTTGTGAGAATAGAAAAGTGTGATGTTGGAAAAAAAGATTAAGGTTAAGGAATATTTGTTTTCCCAACAAACCCTCGTAGTAATTATTTACAAAGAGTTATTGCTAAATACTAATGAGTTACCCCCTTTTCCAAATGATGTTGACTATTTGTTACAGGAGTATGATAATGTCTTTCCAGAAGAGGTTCCACTAGGTTTTCCACCCATTAGTGGTATCGAGAACCAAATTAACCTCATACTCAGAGCATCACTACCAAACCACCCAGCATATCACATCAACCTGGAGGAGACAAAAGAAATTCAATGGAAAGTTCAAGATTTTTTGGATGTGGGATATTTCAAAGAGAGCCTTATTCCTTGTTTTGTACCAGTGATTCTAGTACCAAAGAAGTGTGTAACATAGAAGATGTGGATTGACTATAGATCCATCAATAATATCACAACTAGTTATAGTCTTCTTATCCCTAGGGAAGATGATATTCTATATGAATTAAATGGTTAAACTATTTTCTCAAAAATTGATTTAAGATGTGGGTACCATAATATTAGGATGAAAGAAAGGGATGAGTGGAAAAATACATTTAAGACAAAACATTGAATTTATGAATGGTTAGTCATTCCCTTTGGTCCCACCAATGCACCGAGCACATTTATGAGGTTAATGAATCATTTCTTACATGCATATATTGAAATAAATGTTGTATTTTATTTCGATAAAATTTTCGGGGTATAGTAGGACTTTTCATGAACATGTAGATCACTTAGGAAAAGTCCTGTAAGTGATTAGGAAGGACAAATTGTTTAGAAACATAAATAAGTGTGATTTTTTTGCTCGATAAGATTGTTTTCCATAGATTTTTTGTGAGTGGAAATGGAGTTGAAGTAGACACTAAGAAGATAAAAGTGACACAAGAATGGATAACTCCATCCTCTATTGGATAGGTAAGAAGTTTTCATTGGATTGTTATTGTAGAGACCCGAATCTTAACATACATGGACATTACATTACTTTTTCGGAATACATAATACATAAAAAAACAGACACACAAGGACCATAATAGTTTAATGTCTTTGGAAACTCGGAACGTAATCTTAAAATCATGGTGAAAGATCTTCAACATCTCCCATAAAGATCTTCCCCTTTTGGTTTTCTTACCTAAAACCTTTCTTTAAATCCTGGGGAAAAGAAAACATATAAAGGGTGATCTAAAATTCTCAGTAAGGGTAAGCATGGATAAAATAAAACAAATCATATACATTTGAACTTAAAAACATGAACATAATGTTTAAACATCCGAATCTTGGGCAATAACATAAAACATGGCAGTACATAAGGCATAGATCATAAATAAAAATAATCATGATAAAATATCATGGGAATAAAACATGTGATTGTGGAAACCATTAAGCACATGATATGATTTCCATAGTATCCAAGGCATTGCTACAAAGACCATCTTAGTGGAAAAAGTCCCTTTCTGAATCGAGTTCACTCCTCGTTACAGTCTTGTATTACTGAATCAGATTAACTTACTATTCCAGCCATGTCTATCTCATGAGATAAAAATCATTACCCAATTAATTGGAGGGAGATATAGGTCCCATGCATCTCATAATGAAATCATTATTACTTGTTCCATAACATAAACATAAATCATTCATAATAACCCAAAGAATAAAATGGGTTTCATAAACATCATCCCATCATAACATAATCCATACAAAAAAATGGATATCATTTCATCATAGAAAAATTGAAACCATGTAAATCATAGAGAAATTATACTTGAAACATACACATATGAAATAATTCCATCTTATATGGGTAATGGTTTTGATAAAACACTTGAAATGAATTCTTGAGGAAAATATCCTTTCTTCTTCAATATCATGTTCTTTTCACAAAATGCCATGCAATTTTAAAAGAAAATGATTTTGTTGAAAATAGTCATTAAATCTTGTAGAATAAGCTTCATGAAAATGAGGCATTATGAAACCGTAAAAATCTGTTCACGCCATATAAGTTAAAAATACCACTCTTCTTATACTTTTGTCGGAAAAGTAAAAAAGTACCTCGTATGGTAAACAAAAAAAAATTCCTTAAATACCATGTAGTAAAAGTCAAAAATGGGTAAAAAGGATTTTAAACATACATGAATGCATTTTTATAAAACTTGGACATGAATGATAAATATAACCCTTGTAAATACTTACGTATAAGCAATATCAGATAGAAAACAATTGAGATTGCAACATTATCCCTTACCTTAGGTCCGTTATGCTTCGTACGTATCTGAACCTCTGGTATAATGATTTAAATAATGTCATTGACTTATTACAGTATCATATTCATTGTTATGATATCATATATGGTTCACTTACGACTTTATGTTACCCATTCTTTTGTAAATTCCATGTTAAAGCAGCGTTTTGGGTAAAATCGTTTTATTTATCGTACGTGTTTGGACTTGTTGTTCTTGATATTATTATTACTTATAACTTGATTTACGTACTTCCAGAATGTAAATAATGATTTATATATCATATATATATTCAGTATATATATATATACACATAAAATAGATAGATAAATGAAATGAAATACACTGTTCATGGAGACGGTAGGCCATACGTATGCATGAACGCTGTCTTTTTGTTTCCTTATTGAATTAAGTTGATGACATACATATATATATACATAAATACAGTAGCATTATTATGTCATATATTTCATGATTACTTATTATATATACTTTATAATCATTCTTGAATTGTTAACATGGAAAATGAATCTGATCGCGTCGGGGAGACGGTAATCCGTACGTACGCACGAGCGATGATATCATTCCCATATTTATTGAATGGAATTATAGAGGATGATATAATATCTTAGAATCATTATGATGTTATAATAATCATATATAGTTATTATTTACACCATTATACCCATCCAAGTAAGTTGGTGGTGGAAAAAAAAGATTACACCACGGCGTGGAGACGGTATTCCGTACGTACTAACGCGCGGTGATTTCATTTTCCGTAGGATGGATTGAAGGTGAAATAGGGTTGTTTAATATTTATAATAACATATAATTATATTATATATACTGATGTTATTACTTTATAATTAAACAACTAAATAAGAATATGTTTAAGAAGAAAGAAACTTGAGAGAATCGTTAGAAGAGATTACCTCTTTTTCAACGCACCTCCTTTAAGCTTCCTCTTAAGGAAGTAGAGTTAGTCCTTTGAGAAGACTAGAACCTCCAAGAAGTTTCTAGGGAAGTGGAGAAGAGAAATGGTCATGGGTTGGACGAGCTTCAAGGCTCAAAAGGGTGTGAAGAGAAGAGGGAAGGAGTGCCCTTTTTATAAGGGAGGTGAGGGGCACCTTTGGAAAAACATAAAATCTTATTTTATAATAAAGTCATATTCGGTTATTAATAGCTCCAAATTGATTTATTTCGAATCTAAGGTGGGGATGGGTCGAAATACTCTAAACCAATAGATTTTATACAGGTATGGGTCATTACATTAACCTTATCTTTTAGTTTTAACTCTTAGTTAATTAGATTGACATTTACCATGTCACTTTGTATTTTTATATTATATAGTTAATAAATATACCATATACATCAAATAGGCCCCCAAGTGGTTCATTAATGATACAAAAATCATTATATAAGTATATTGGCCTAACCTTAGATTTTTATGAATATAATAAAAATTAATAATATAATATTGTTTTTAAAAACTATTTTATGTCAATTTAGACACTATTTGGTAATTGATTTTGGTGAAAATAATAACAGCATGATTAGTTCGAAAAAAGTTAATTAAATCAATACTAACATGCCATAATAACTTATAAAATTAGTTTAATTCATAAAAAGTCTCAATTTACATTTATTTGGGTATTTATAACATCAAATATTTTAATATTTCATTAATAAGATAATTACTGCATCATGATTGTGTCAAAAATAAATTAAATTATTTAATGCCTAAAAATTATAAATAAAATACAATTATGTAGGAAATATTTTTATATTTATAATTAATATTTATAGTCTAATTTATCTTATTTATAACCCTATATTAAAAATAATTTAGTTATTAATCTTTGATTTTAACTATTTTAACCCTTATCTAAATAAATTAATAATAAATGTCCTAATCTAATCCAAGTGGACATAAATGGTCCTATTTTATTCCTAATATTGTTTTTGGTCGATTTAAACTTATCTAATAGAATTAGAACATGTGTAAGGGTAATAATAATATCATTTTTACCCTTAATTTCCCTATTTACTTTTAACGGTGGTAAATAAAAGTAAAAAGTTACTATTCAACAAAAATAATTTTTCTCTCATTGAACCACATTTTAGTTGTTGATATTAACTGTGTCTCTTGGATTTTCGAAATTCTACTCATAGAAGCGGTAAAATTATGTTTTATGTGAATTTCCAAATTCTCCTAGGAGGTGGGTTAAAGACGGTGAAAAGTTCAATAAAATTTTTATATATCTAAAATTATTATAAAATGACTCCAATGAATTATATTGAACTTATATAGGTATTATGTATCAATTTTTACATATAATAAATTTAAATAAAATAAGTAATTATTTAAATATAAAGTCGGTTTTTGAATAGTAACCCAGTGTTTTCACTATTCATCAAAAATTGAATGTTTTCAGAAAAATACCAAAAATTCACCCTAGGCTAATTTCGATATTACAAATCCAAAAATGAAGTCCATTTAGAAAGATAAAATATATAAAATTTGAAAAAGTGGGTATTACTATTCATAACGACTAGTTTATATAACATATCGTTGTTTAGCGAAACTCGGTATTGCGTACAACACACGCTATCATGGAAGGTCACGATTGCGTGTAATGCAAGCCAAGTCAGGGATGTGTGTTGTGAAATCTCATTTTGGTGTATCATACAACACAAGACATTAATGAAATTAAAAATAATAGTTTTCATAAAATCTCGTGGTGTTACATTCTACCCCCCTTAAAATTAATTTCTCCCTCGAAATTCGTCGGGGTTATAAATGGTTTACTACTCGAAAGTTTATTTAAAAAAACCTACATCGTAAAAAGGAATACCAAAACTTGACTTTAAAAACTAAAGTATAACACATAATGTTTACCTAAATTAACTAATCACTAGGTTTCCACATAAAAGAACATAGGTGAAAATATGGATATGGAAGAGAAATCTAACTGTCATGTTCTGATGGAGAGTGGTAGAGAACATGGCTATGAAAAAGCCAACAATCACAAAGCCATAAATTTGTGATGATCTAGGGTACCATCTAATTTATCAGATATAAGGGCACTAGAACAAAATTTTTGGTTTTCAAGATCATTTCCCTAAAGTTAAAGAATTTGAATTAGAAGAAATACTTACTTTATTTCGGAATAATCTCACTGTTGTTCGTGCCTTGAACAATTTCCAGTTCATCTCTTTAATAAATGAAGTTGAATTTGTCTTTCGCGAAGTTTTAGCAGATCATGCGATAGAATGATAGGTCATTCCATGAGTCTCAAACATAAGTTAGAAAAAGTTATATACATAATTCCATCTATAGTGAGATTAATCATATATAGCTCCAAAATGTACTTATAATTCATCTATCATCCTGCATAATAAAATAAAACTAGTTTCTACTGACCAGGGACTTCCTGTAGGCCAGTGGTAGGAAATAAAGGCCTGTCGCACTTCGGTTGTGGGTTTGATTCCCACAGCCTTTTCCGACGTGACGAGTTGTCACCCGTTCTGCAGGTTGTCATTTTTTTTTTCTAAAAATACAATATTATAAATTTCCATAAATAATATTGAAAAAGTTCTAGCCTTAAACAATACTATCTTATGTCCAACATAATCCATTCCAATCTTTTGGCTTATCCAAAATACTGCTGTCCATTCTCATATTATAGTGAAAATGATTACCAGAGAGTTCATATAACAAGCTTGTTATACCATCCTTGATTCCCATATATTATAAGATATGTCTTGTTGATCGCATTCCAAACATTCGAAGGCCTTAATCATGTATTCTCTTAAAAAATGAATACCCATTTAACCTTAGTGAAAACATGAGTGCTGTCAAAAGTTAACTCTTTCCACATACCAAAACCCCAAAATTCTATATACTCAAACCATGATATAACTATTTCCTTATATCAGTCATGAGCTCATGAATACTGTCAAACATTTCATTCTCTCCTTATCCCTTCATTATGTGCATATCATCTTCTTTCCAAAAATATCTCAACCACTTTTCATGGTTACCGGTACCATACAATTATTGAAAACCACAATAGACCAATACATAAATAGTACAATATTCCACGATACTATATACAACATTATTTTGGAATCCCATTACATAAACACTTAATAATTCCACCACATTGTTGTCATATTCAACATCGCCAATAGTGATCGCATGTGACATCCCTTTGTCCTTTGCCTTAAGTGGTTACTCATATCGATCATCATTAACCCTTGGATTAGGGCATTGATTAGCATAATTCCCCATTTCATTGCACTTGAAGCATTGAAGTGTTGGTGGTGCGTTCTCTGCAGTCTTTTATTTATTCACATCATTAGCAACCCTTTTTCCATTACTTAGACACTCAGCTACTCGATGACCTTCATTTCCAAACTTAAAATATTTTCTAGTCCCTTTAAGACAATCTCCACCATGCTTCTTTCCACACTTTGAGCATAAGAAAACATTCATATTCTTTTCACCATTATTCTGAGATTTCCCCTTAAACTCCATCTTTCGTTTCTTGTCAAAACCATGAGATGGATATGTAACACCAACTTCCATTTCTACCTTGACATCACAACTCACAATTTCTTCATAGCTACTGATGTACCTTATAGCTAATTCCCTTCGAAGACTTGGTTTTAAGCCACTGAAGAATCGATCAACTTTACTTTCAGGTTGGATGATAAAGCTAGATGCATACCTTGCAACCCTTGTAAAATTCGCTTCATATATACCAACAGATTCATCATCATTTTGCTTTAGTTCAAGAAGATCATTCTCCATATTTTTTTAAATAATACGAGGGAAGTACTTATTGAAAAATAAGTTCTTGAACTCGTCCCATTCCATGGACTCAATTTCATCTCTTGGCCTCGTATTCTTGATAAGATTCCACCATTGATCAGCTTCACCTTCCAAACGATATACTGCTAAGATGACTTTATCATGTTCAAAACATTGAAGAACTGAAAATATCTTTTTAGTGGTACTGATCCATTGTTCAGCAACAAGTGGATCAGAAGACACAATGAAAGAAGGTGGACGTTGCCTCATGGAGGACTCAATAGAATATTGTTCCCTTCTCTGCTCATTTGAATGTCCAGAATGATTCATAGCTTGTGTAAGTATAGCAATAAGATTTTTCACTCCATCTCCCATAACATTGGTTTGTTCAAGAGGACAATCATTGCATTGTCCATTACGTTGATCAACACGCTTCCTTCGGGTTCCATCCATTGTCTAAAACCCAAAAAGAATAGTGTGAGAGGAAAAAATCATGATAGGGAAAGAAACATAATAAAGGGGGAGTGCATTGAATATCTAACATCTTAGGTTTAATTCTAAGATCGTTACCTTAATTCTTGGATTATAAACTATACTTATACTTAACCTTAAGGACATCCCTAGGCATACGTTAGAAATATCTCTAGAGATCTCACTAAAGTTTTCGCATCCTATTTTCCAAAGGTTAACAAAACCTTTCCTCTGATACCAACTGTAGAGACCCGAATCTTGACGTACATGTACATTACATTACTTTTGTAGAATACTTAATACATAACAAAAACAGACACATAAGGACCATAATAGTTTAGTGTCTTTGGAAACTCGGAATGTAATCTTCTAATCGTGGTGAAAGATCTTCAACATCACCCATAAAGATCTTCCCCTTTTGGTTTTCTTACCTAAAACATTTCTTTAAATCATGGGGAAAAGAAAACATATAAATAGTGAGCTGAATTGCTCATTAAGGGTAAGCATGGATAAAATAAAACAAATCATATACATTTGAACTTAAAAACATGAACATAATGTTTAAACATCAAATTCTTGGGCAATGACATAAAACATGGCAGTACATAAGGAATAGATCATAAAGAAACATTAATCATGATAAAATAGCATGGGAATAAAACATGTGATTGTGGAAACCATTAGGCACCTGATATTATTTCCATAGTAGCCAAGGCATTGCTGCCAAGACCATCTTAGTGGACAAAGTCCCTTTCTGAATTGAGCTCACTCCTAATTCTAGTCATGTATTACTGAACCAGATTAACATACCATTCCAGCCATGTATATCTCATGAGATATAAATCTTTACCCAATTAATTGGAGGGTGATATAGGTCCCACCCATCTCATAATGAAATCATTATTACTTGTGCCACAACATAAACATAAATCATTCATGATAACCCAAAGAATAAAATGGGTTTCATAAACATCATCCCATCATAACATAATCCATAAAAAAATGTATATCATTTCATCATAGAAAAAGTGAAACCATGTAAATCTTAGAGAAATTATACTTGAAACATACACATATGAAATAATTCCATCTTATATGGAAAATGGTTTTGATAAAACACTTAAAATTAATTCTTGAGGAAAATATCATTTCTTCTTCAAAATCATTTTCTTTTCACAAAAAGCCAGGCAATTTTAAAAGAAAATGATTTTTTTGAAAATAGTCATTAAATCTTGTAGAGTATGCTTCATGAAAATGAGGCGTTATGAAACCGTAAAAATCCGTTCACGCCATACGTTAAAAATAACATTCTTCTCGTACTTTTTTCAGAAAAGTCAAAAAGTACCTCGTATGGTAAACAAAAAGAACGATTCCTTACATACCATGTAGTAAAATTCAGAAATGGGAAAAAAGTACTTTAATCATACATGAAATCATTTTTATAAAAATTGGTCATGGATGATAAATATAACCCCAGTAAATACTTGCGTATAAGCAATCTCGGATAGAAAACAATTGAGATTGCAACATTATCCCTTACCTTAGGTCTGATATGCTTCGTACGTATCTGAAACTCCTGTATAATGTTTTAAATAATTTCATTGACTTATTACAGAATCATATTAATTGTTATGATATCATATATGGTTCACTTATGACTTTATATTACCCGTTCTTTTGTAAATTCCATGTTAAAGAAGTATTTTGGGTAAAATCGTTTTATTTATCGTACGTGTTTGGACTTGTTGTTCTTGATATAATTATTACTTATATCTTGATTTACTTACTTCCAGAATGTAAATCATTATTTATATATCATATATATATTCAGTACACATATATATATACATATAATAGATAGATAAATGAAATGAAATACACCGTTCCTGGAGACGGAAGGTCGTACGTACGCATGAATGCTGTTTTTTTGTTTCCTTATTGAATTAAGTAGATGACATAAATATATATATACATAATTACAGTAGCATTATTATGTCATATATTTCATTATTACATATTATATATACTTTATAATCATTCTTGAATTGTTAACATGGAAAATGAATCTCATCGCGTCGTGGAGACGGTAATCCGTACGTACGCACGAGTGATGATATCGTTCCCATATTTATTGAATGGAATTATAGGGGATGATATAATATCTTATAATCCGTATGATGTTATAATAATCATATATAGTTATTATTTACACCATTATACCCATCCATGTAAGGTGGTGGTGGGAAAAAAGATTACACAACGGTGTGGAGACGGTATTCCGTATGTACGCACACACGGTGATTTTGTTTTCCGTTGGATGGATAGAAGGTGAAATAGGGTTGTTTCATATTTATAATAACATATCTTTATATTATATATACCTATGGTATTACTTTATAATGAAACAACTAAATAAGAAGAAGTTGAAGAAGAAAGAAACTTGATAGAATCGTTAGAAGAGATTACCAATTCTTCGACGCACCTCCTTTAAGATTCCTCTTAAGGAAGTAGAGTTAGACTTTTGAGATAACCAGAACCTCCATAATGTTTCTAGGGAAGTGGAGAATAGAAATGGGTAGGGGTTTTCCGAGCTTCAAGGCTCAAAAGGGTGTGAAGAGAAGAGGGAAGGGGTGCCCTTTTTATAAGGGAAGAGAGGGGAACCTTTGGAAAAACATAAAATATTATTTTATAATAAAGTCATATTCGGTTTTTAATAGCTCCAAATTGATTTATTTCAAAGATAAGGTAGGGATGGGTTGAAATCTTCTCAACCAATATATTTTAGACAGGTTTGGGTCATTATATTAACCTTATCTTTTAGTTATAACTCTTACTGAATTAGATTGACATTTACCATGTCACTTTGTATTTTTATATTATATAGTTAATAAACATACCATATACATCCAAGAGACCTCCAAGTGGTCCATTAATGATATAACTATCATCATATAAGTCTTTTGGCCGAAACTTAGATTTTTAGGAATATAATAACAATTAATTATATAATATTTGTTTTAAAAACTATTTTATGTCAATTCAGACACTATTGGGTAATTGATTTTTTTGAAAATCATAACAGCATGATTAGTTCGAGAAAAGTTAATTACATCAATACTAACATGTCATATTAACCTAGAAAATTTGTTTAATTCATAAAAAGTCTCAAATTACATTTATTTGGGTATTTATAACATCAATTATGTTAATATTGTAATTAATAAGATAATTACTGCATCATCATTGTGTCATAAATAAATTAAATTATTTAATGTCAAATATTATAAATAAAATATCATTATGTAGGAACTCTTTTTATCTTTCTAATTAATATTTATAGTCTAATTTATCTTATGTATAACCCTATATTAAAAATGATTTATTTATTAAACTTTGATTTTAACTATTTTAACCCTTCTTTAAATAAATTAATAGTAAATGTCCTAATCTAATCCAAGTGGACCTAAATGGTCATATTTTATTCCTAACATTGTTTTTGGTCGAATTAAAATTATCCAATAGAATTATGACATGTTTTAGGGTAATAATAATATCATTTTTACCCTTAATTACCCTATTTATTTTTAACCGTGGTAAATAAAAGTAAAAAGTTACTATTCACCAAAAATTATTTTCATCTCATTAAACCACATTTTAGTCCTTGATATTAACCATGTCACTTGGATTTTCTAAATTACACTCATAGAAGAGGTAAAATTAAGTTTTATGTGAATTTCCAAATTCTCCTAGGAGGTGGGTAAAAGACGGTGAAAAGTTCAATAAAATTTTTATATATCTAAAATTATTATAAAATGAATCCAATGAATTAAATTGAACTTATATAGGTATTATGTAAGAAATTTTAGCTAAAATAATTTTAAATAAAATAAATATTTATTTCAACAAAAACTCGGTTTTTGAATAGTATCCCAGTGTTTTCACTATTCATCAAAAATTGAAATTTTTTAGAAAAATACCAAAAAATCACCCTAGGCTAATTTTGATATTCCGAATCCAAAAATGAAGTCCATTTCAAAAGATAAAATTTATAAAATTTCAAAAAGTGGGTATTACTATTCATAACGGCATGTTTATATAACATATCGTTGTTTAGCGAAACTCAGTATTGCGTACAACACACGCTATCATGGAAGGTCGCGATTGCGTGTAATGAAAGCCAAGTCGGGGATGCATGTTGTGCAAGATCCTATTGGTGTAGAATACAACACAATACATTAATGAAATTAAAAATAATATTTTTTATAAAATCTCGGGGTGTTACATTCTACCCCCCTTAAAATGAATTTCTCCCTCGAAATTTGTCGGGGTTATAAATGGTTTACTACTCGAAAGTTTCTTTAATAGAAACCCACATCATAAAAAGGAATACCAAAACTTGACCTTAAACACTAATGTATGAAACGTAACGTTTACCCAAATTAACTAATCACTGGGTTTCCACATAGGAGAACATAGGTGAAAATATGGATATGGAAGAGAAATCGAACTGTCATGTTCTGATGGAGAGTGGTAGAGAACATGGATATGAAAAAGCCAAAAATCACAAAGCCATAAATTTGTGATGATCTAGGTTACCATCTGATTCATCAGATATAAGGGCACTAGGACAACATTTTTGGTTTTCAAGATCATTTCCCTAAAGTTGAAGAATTTGAATTAGAAGAAATACATACTTTATTTTGGTATAATCTCACTGTTGTTCGTGCCTTGAACAATTTCCACTTCATATCTTTAAGAAATGAAGTTGAATTTGTCTCGCGCGAAGTTTTATAGATCATGCGATAGAATGATAGGTCATTCCATCTGTCTCAAATATAAGTTAGCAAAAGTTATATACATAATTACATCTATGGTGAGATTAATCATATATGGTTCCAAAATGGACTTATACTTCATCTATAATCCTGTATAATAAAATAAAACTAGTTTCTACTGACCAAGGACTTCCTGTAGGACAGTGGTATGAAATAAAGGCCTATCGCACTTCGGTTGTGTGTTCGATTCCCACAGCCTTTTCCGATGTGACGGGTTGTTGCCCATTCTGTAGGTTATCATTTTTTCTAAAAATACAATATTATAACTTTCCATCAATAATATTGAAAAAGTTCTAGCCTTAAACAATACTAACTTATGTCCAACATAATCCATTCCAATCTTTAGGCTTATCCAAAATACTGCTGTCCATTCTCATATTATAGTGAAAACGATTACCAGAGAGTTCATATAACAAGCTTGTTAATACCATCATTGATCCCCATATATCATAAGATATGTCTTGTTGGTCACATTCCAAACATTCGAAGGCCTTAATCATGTATTCTCTTGAAAAATGAATACCCATTGAACCTTAGTGAAAACATGAGTGCTGTCAAAAGTTAACTCTTTCCACATACCAAAACACCAAAATTTTATATACTCAAACCATGATATAACTATTTCCTTATATCAGTCATGAGCTCATGAATAATGTCAAACATTTCATTTTCTTCCTATCCCTTCATTATGCGCATATCACCTTCTTTCTAAAAATATCTCAATCACTTTCCATGGTTACCGGTACCATAAAATTATTGAAAACCACAATAGACCAATACATAAATAGTACAATATTCCATGATACTATATACAACATTATTTTGAAATCCCATTACATAAACACTTAATCATTCCACCACATCGTTGTCATATTCAACATCACCAATAGTGATCGCATGTGACTTCCCATTGTCCTTTTCCTTAAGTGGTTGCCCATGTCGATCATCATTAACACTTGGATTAGGGCATTGATTATCATAATTCCCCATTTCATTGCACTTGAAGCATTGAAGTGTTGGTGGTGCGTTCTCTGCAGTCTTTTCTTTATTCACATCATTAGCAACCCTTTTTCCATTACTTAGACACTCAGCTGCTCGATGACCTTCTTTTCCACACTTAAAACATTTTCTAGTCCCTTTAATACAATCTCCACCATGCTTCTTTCCACACTTTGAGCATAAGAAAACATTCATCTTCTTTTCACCGTTATTTTGAGATTTCTCCTTGAACTCCATCTTTCATTTCTTGTCAAAACCATGAGATGGATATGTAACACCAACTTCCATTTCTACCTTGATAGCACAACGCCCAAATTCTTCATTGCTACTGAAGTCTCTTATAGCTAATTCCCATAGAAGACTTGGTTTTAATCCACTGAAGAATCGATCAACTTTACTTTCAGGTTGGATGATAAATCTAGATGCATACCTTGAAAGACTTATAAAATTCGCTTCGTATATACCAATAGATTCATCATCCTTTTGCTTTAGTTCAAGAAACTCATTCTCCATATTTGTTAGAAGAATATGAGGGAAGTACTTATTGAAAAATAAGTTGTTGAACTTGCCCCATTCCATGGACTCAATTTCATCTCTTGGCCTCATATTCTTGATAAGATTCCACCATTGACCAACTTCACCTTCCAAACGATATACTGCTAAGATGACTTTATCATGTTTAGAACATTGAAGAACTGAAAATATATTTTCAATGGTACTGATGTTATTAATATTTTCATGACTTATTATATTCCCCCTTTACTTATTTTATATGAAATGTGCATAATTTGTGTGAAATATTAATGTTTTAATATTAAGTATAATATTTGAGCATTTTTAGAAGTAGTCAAATTGAGTCAGTTTAATGTTTTAATTATAACTATCACTATACGGATCCAAATTGTGTGGTTCTTGTTTTTTAGGATTCTCCTTTCAATATACAACATTTCATTAGAAGTAACCATGAGCCAATTCTTCCATTTTAAGGGTCATATGGTCCTCACAAACAAGACCAAAGAATCTGTGAAGAAACTGGACTATTCATGAAGATTGATTTACTGGGCTCAATCTAGAAGTTCAAAAACATTAACTCTCCACCATAATTCGGGGGACACTACATTTCATCTTGGATAAAAATTTCATGGCCCAAATCCAAGTACAAGGGGCCCAAATGAATCTTTGAAGTCCAGCCCACCCATCTGGACGAGAATGAAAATCAGTATAGTATGCATGACATATCTCCTGATGTAATCATCCAAGAGAGCTGAGATTTTGCAGTGTGAAAGAGGGGATGTAGGCGGCCGACTGTGTTGAAGAAACCATTCGGATTTGAAGGCATCTTAATATTCAAAAACCCTTTCACATTATGGACTTCAAAAAGACTGGATTGAAATGGACAGTTTATGTTTGTTTATTCAACCGGCCATAACATTTTATCCTTACGTCCAAATGACTCCAAATTTTGATAGTAGTCGGCCAACATTATTGCCTACAACTTTGAAGAAGAATATGATTGAATATTCGGCTGTCTGAATTGCCAAATTGGCGATGCAAGTGGAGGGACAGATTGGGAATGCAAACAGTCCACTCCTTGGGCTATAAATACTCTCCCCTTCTCTCCTTGAGAGGGGTTGGCATTTAAGAAGAGAGGAGATAATATTGGCACGACCAAAGCTTTGACAAAGGCTTGGGAGGACCTGCCAAACTCATGTTTTCACTTGAGAGACCTTTCCTCCTCTCTTTCTTTTCACTTACTTTTGTGTTCTTCATTTTTGTAATCTTGTAATTCTCTTTCTTTGTAATTCTGTCTTAATGAAAGTTACTTCTTCAATATCTCTTATTCTCTTCCACCTTCTGTATTTTAATATTAATTTTCTTAAAATAGTTTAAATTCAGTTCAATCCCATTCCCTTCTTTAGCTTCCTCATTCAATCGAAAGTTCATTTTTAATTATCATCATTGTTCGTGTGTGTGTGTCGACGTACCACTCTTTCCTTATCCCTTTCTTTTTCTTCTCTTATTAATTTATAATCATAATCATTATAACCAGATTATTAATCACCCAAATGGCTGAGTAAATCTCTCATTGGGGTGAGTTATAATTTAGGTATGTTAAGTGATTGAGAGCTTCTGCTCGATGAATATTCTTTGAATTAACATTGTGTATGTTGGACTTAACATGTCATGGATTAATGACTTGTTTTGTTTAACATGTGGTTTCCATGGATTATTGGAACCATAAATACACAACCATAAATAAGATCTGATTGAGATTACAACCTTATGTTAAGTTAAGTCTTGGTTTAAAGCCTTAACACTTAAGAATTCTAATCAACATCATCTTGTGACATGGGTGTTAATTTAAATGCAATATATAGCAAAGCTCGAGGATATCACAAGCTTAACTAACCTAATGATGAACTCACCCCAATCTTTATCAATTTGGTAAATCAAACATCATCCATAAATCATTTCAATTAAGCTCTGCAAACAAACCCCCCTAATCAAAATACAATCAACTAAAAACAAACGACTACTACAAAGTATCATCGCCAAGGATTCGCCCGAGTGCTGCTATACACATTAGCAGAGCACCGGAACCTTGAACGGTCGATAGGCGACAATCGGCCGCACTTTCAAATGGCGCCGTTGCCGGGGATGGTGCTTTAAGTAGTCATTAGTTTCTGGTTATTGTCAAAAAAAAAGCCAAAAAAAAAAAACAAAAATTTAAAAAAAAATTGAAAAAAAAAACACAAAGAAAAACCCGTCTTCCTCTTAAAAATCATAAACTGAAAAAATAAAAAGAAAAACCCATCTTCCTCTTTCTTCCAAAATCTCTCTGAATGCCCCGTAGCCTTCCAAACAATCCCTCGGATTTGTTTGACCCTGAAATTGAGCGAACACTTCACCAACTTAGGAGGAACATAAGAGATACTCAAATAATTCAAGAACCAGTCCTCATTCAACCAATTGAATTAGATATGGCCAATCCTAGGGAACAAACCCTAAAAGAACTCGCTGCCCCTGATATGAATTACCAACCTCTTGGTATTCAATATCCAAACATTGAAGCTGACTTCGAACTCAAATCGGGTTTGATTCATCTTCTACCTCATTTTCACGGGCTAGCCGGTGAGGATCCTCATCTTCACCTCAAAGAGTTCCAAGTGGTCTGCTCAACCATGAAACCTCAAGGGGTTTCTGAAGAACAAATCAAGCATAGATATTTCCCCTTTTCCCTAGCAGATTCTGCCAAGTCTTGGCTCTACTACCTCCCACCTGGTTCCATAAACTCATGGGTTGACATGAAGAGACTTTTCCTTGAGAAGTTCTTTCCCGCTTCCCGAACAGCTTCTATCCGAAAGGAAATAAGCGGCATCCGTCAATTCCCTAATGAATCACTCCATGAGTATTGGGAGAGGTTCAAAAAGCTTGTGGCAACTTGTCCACACCATCAAATCCCTGACCAACTCCTAATCCAATACTTCTATGAGGGGTTATTAGCTATGGAGAGAACTCTCATTGATGCCGTAAGTGGCAGTGCTCTTGTTGATAAAACTCCTGCAGCTGCAAGAGAACTCATAAGCAACATGGCTGCAAACACGCAACAATTCCATACTCGAGCACATGCTGAAGTGAAACAAGCCCAAGAGAATCAATCCATAGATCCCAACAAGATGACTGAGTGGATGAGTGAACTTACAGGTCTTGTGCGTCAACTAGCGGTGGCTACCAAAGCCCCAACCTCATCTTCTCCACAGTCACTATTCCCTGGACCTATCAAGAATTGTGGAATCTGCAACTCTCCATCTCATCCGACTGACACATGTCCACAACTTCAAGATGATCCATCTGATTCATCTAGTCCAATGGAGCTCAATGCGGCATATGCTCAGCGAAACTTCAACCCTCAACAATCAGGTCGGTTTGTTAGAAACTTCAACCAACCCCAATCTGAGCCCTTCTCCTCTACCTTTAACCCACCTCTGAGGTATGGTAATCCCATTTCTCATCCTCCTCAATTCCCTCCTCAAAACCCAAACCAATTCCAATATGGTCAAGGTGGTGGTAACTTCCATCAACCTTATCCTTTTGTTCCTCAACCTCAAAGGAACAATCCTCCTCCTGGATTCCACTATCCTAACGAGCCTTCCCAATTCCCCACCCAATACAATCGCTTTCCCAAGAACCAAAATCAAGGCCAACCCAATTTGGGACAAGCCTCTTCTTCTAAACAACCATGGGAAAGTGCTGTAGAGGATCTTGCTTCCTTCACCCGTTCTAGCCTCAAGAACATTGAAACCCAAATAGGCCAACTTGCATCCCACCTTAGCCAGCAACAACCATCCAATTCATCCCAACTCCCAGCTCAACCATTACCCAACCCCAAGGGTAATGTAAGTGCAATTGCACTTAGATCAGGAAAGCAACTTGCTATGCCTAAAGATAAATCCTCAAACCCCCCTTTCAATGTTGATCTAGAAAATGAAAAGAACAAAAAGCTGGAAAAGGAACTTGAATCCACTCCTTCACCTTCTTCCATTCCACTTAGGAACCCAATTCCTTTTCCTCAATCCATCTCCAAGCCTAAGAAGTCCTTTGAACCTGATCCTGAAATGCTTGACATGTTTAGACGTGTTGAAGTGAACATCCCCCTCTTAGATGCCATCAAACAAATCCCTAAGTATGCCAAGTTTCTTAAGGAATTGTGCACCCATAAGAGGCAACTTAGGAACATTGAAAATGTTTCAACTCAACAGTCCATTTCCATGAAGTGCAAAGATCCAGGGACCTTCACGGTTCCATGTCAAATAGGGAGTTCCAACTTTGATGATGCACTCATAGACCTAGGAGCCTCAATTAATGTCATGCCCAAATCCATTTTCTCCAACCTTGGTCTAGGTCCCTTGCACCCAACGGGTATTGTCATTCAATTAGCCAATCGAAGCACTGCCAGTCCTGAGGGGATAATTGAGGATGTTCTTGTTCGGGTCAATGATCTTATCTTCCCAGCTGATTTCTATGTCCTTGACATGGAAGGTGAGACGACCTCTTCTCGATCTCCCCTAATTCTAGGAAGACCATTCCTGATGACTGCGAGAACCAAGATTGATGTCCACTCAGGCATCTTATCCATGGAATTCGGTGACCAACTGGTCAAGTTCAACATTTTCCAAGCCATGCGATACCCATCTGAGGATCACTCTGCATTCTCAATCCATTCTTTTGAGGACACTTCTACGATTCAATCGAACCCCAATCCACCATGTTCTTCATGTTATAATTATAAAGGATCTTGTGAAATCTGCACCATGATTAACAAATTCATAAATGGTGAAGTTGATGTGGACCTCTCATTCATAGACTCCATCAATCTAGAGGAACTTGAAAACTCTCTTGAATCCCACATCAACTCTGATCTCTACTGCTCCACCTTGGACAGTGTTGAGGAAAATGATCCAAACCCATCTAGAATCCCTTCTCCTACTCCTAACTTGTCTAGCTCTCCAATCAAGGCTGAAATTGATCTAAAACCACTTCCTTCACACCTCAAGTATGCATTCCTTTTCCATGATCCCTCCCACCCTGTCATTATCTCTGCTTCACTTTCTAAAACTGAGGAGTCCCAACTTGTTCAAGAGTTAGAGGAAAACAAAAATGCCTTAGGTTGGACCCTAGAGGATATTCCAGGAATAAACCCTGCCCTTTTCATGCATCACATCCATCTAGAGGAATCATCCAAACCAATTAGGCAACCACAAAGAAGACTCAATCCACTCATACTTGAGGTAGTTAGGGAAGAGATTACCAAGCTTCTTCAAGCTGGTATTATCTACCCAATTTCTGATAGTGAATGGGTTAGTCCAATTCAAGTCGTTCCTAAGAAGGGCGGGATAACAGTTGTCACAAATGAACATGGAGAAGTGGTCACAACTCGAGTGAAAAACAAATGGCGTGTGTGCATCGATTATCGAAAATTGAATGCTGAAACACGAAAAGATCACTACCCACTTCCTTTCCTTGACCAAATGCTTGAGAGATTGGCCGGAAAGTCACACTATTGCTTTCTTGATGGTTACACCGGCTACTTCCAAATTCCAATCGCACCTCAAGACCAAGAAAAGACCACATTCACTTGCCCCTTTGGAACCTATGCCTATAGGCGAATGCCTTTTGGCCTTTGTAATGCTCCTGCAACATTCCAGCGGTGTATGATGAGTATCTTTTCTGAATTCATTGAGAATTGCATGGAGGTCTTCATGGATGACTTTACCATTTATGGCGAGTCATTTGAATCTTGCTTACATTCACTCTCTTTGGTCCTTCAAAAGTGTGTCAAGTGCAACCTTGTGCTGAATTTTGAAAAATGTCACTTTATGGTTTCAAATGGGATTGTTCTAGGGCACATAATTTCTCAAGAGGGTATCCAAGTTGATCCAGCCAAAATTGAGGTGATCCAATCACTCCCTGAACCCAAATCAGTTCGAGACATTCGGTCCTTCCTTGGTCATGCCGGTTTCTATCGGCGATTCATTCAGAACTTTAGCAAGATTTCCCTCCCACTCACTCGTTTACTTCAAAATGCTGTCACATTCAATTTTGATGAGGCTTGCAAGAGGGCCTTAATTGAACTCAAATATGCTCTCACATCTGATCCAATAATCCAACCCCCAGATTGGTCCTTACCATTTGAATTGATGTGTGATGCTTCTGATAGGGCCATTGGGGCTGTTCTTGGTCAAAGAAGAGAAAACATTCCTCATGTCATCTTTTATGCCTCAAAAACATTGGATGAAACTCAATCACACTACACTGTGACTGAAAAAGAACTTTTAGCTGTGGTATTTGCCTTGGATAAATTCCGGCCCTATCTCTTAGGTGCCAAAATCATCATCTTCACGGACCACTCAGCATTAAAGTTCTTACTTAAGAAAAGTGATTCCAAACCAAGGCTAATAAGATGGATTTTAATGCTCCAAGAGTTTGACCTTGTGATAAAAGATAAACCTGGAAAAGAAAACCCTGTGGCTGACCACCTGAGTAGAATTTCTAATTCTTCTCATTCTGAAATAATTGATCCTGAATTTCCAACTGAACACCTCTCATCTCTCACTCCAAAGTTACCATGGTATGCCCCAATTGTCAATTACATGGTTTCTGGTGTTTTCCCTGAATATTTTTCAAAAGAACAAAAGGAAAAGATGAAAAGTGATTCAAAGCATTATTTTTGGGAAGATAATAAACTTTGGAAAACTGGGGCTGACATGGTAATTAAGAGATGTGTTGATGAAACTGAACAATCCTCCATCTTGGAATTCTGCCACTCAATGCCTGGAGGTGGCCACTTTGGACCACAAAGGACTTCTCGAAAGGTCCTAGATTCTGGATTCTTTTGGCCTTCACTCTTCAAGGACTCACACGAGTTCTGTCAATCATGTCCCACTTGCCAAAAGTTTGGCACAATTTCTAAAAGAAACGAAATGCCTCAAAAGCCATTAATCTTCTGTGAGCTTTTCTATGTTTGGGGCATCGATTTCATGGGACCATTTCCCCCTTCCAATGGATTCTCATACATTCTTCTTGCGGTCGATTATGTTTCTAGGTGGGTCGAGGCCAAACCCACTAGGAAAGATGATGCTCAAACTGTGAGTGAGTTCCTCAAAACCCATATCTTCCATCGATTCGGAACACCACGTGATTTGATAAGTGACTTAGGAACTCATTTCTGTAATAGAACCATTGAGTCACTTTTGAAAAAGAATGGGGTTTTACATAAAACATCCACTACATATCACCCTCAAACAAATGGAATGGTTGAACTTTCTAATAGAGAAGTGAAAAGAGTGCTTGAAAGAATTGTTAAGCCCACAAGAAAAGACTGGCCTGATAGACTTGGTGAAGCACTTTGGGCCTATCGAACAGCCTATAAGACACCCATTGGGATGTCTCCATTTAGGCTAGTCTTTGGTAAAGCCTGTCATTTACCAGTTTAAATCCAACATAAGTCATTTTGGGCTGTCAAAACTTGTAATTTAGATTGTGAAAAATCTGGTGAAGAAAGATTGTTGCAGTTGACTGAATTGGAGGAGCTTCGACTCGATTCATATGAGAACTCCATTCTCTACAAAGAAAAGGCAAAGTCACTCCATGACAAGCACATTATTCGAAAGGTATTTCATGAAGGTGAAAAGGTAATGCTCTTCAATTCTCGATTTCAACTTCACCCAGGTAAGCTCAATTCTCATTGGGATGGACCTTTTATTATTACTAATGTTTACCCATTTGGTGCAGTGCAAGTCGAAGACCCTTCTTCAAAAAGAACATTCACGGTAAATGGACACCGGTTAAAGCATCACCATGAGAGGCCATTCACTTCAGGTTCCACATCGACTTCCATTGACCCACCACTAGATGGAAATGGCGACCCACCAAATCCAAACCAGGGGGCACCTCTTTCCCTTTAACTCTCTCTCTATCTCTTCCTCTCTCTACCTCTTTCTTCTTCTTCCTCTCTCTTTCATTTTGTTACCACTTTATTCATCAAACCCTTTCTTTTTATCTTTCTTGTGTGGGTGTTTATTTTAAAAAAAAACCTTAAAAACTAAAAAAACCAAAAAACACAATTACTTAAAAAAAATTACAAAAAAAGAGTCATGCTTACTCACCATCTAGTTTTGAAATTTTGTCCAACCATTTTGGGGAGTCAAAGGCTTGTTTTAAACTCAAATATATTGAATTTTTATCTCAAACTTGGGTAAACAATTTTGTGTCAATAACAAACATTTTGAATGAACAATTTTTGGTGGAAAATGATTCTCCCCTACCGTGAGGAATAACATTAGCCTTCATGCCAAGGTCATCTATGGCCATCTTTTTCATTGTGTGTCTTCACCACTGATTGTGAGTCTTGAGTTTGTGGACCTTTGAGCTGAATTTCCATCTTTTGTGTGCATTAATATGATAGAGGCATTTTCTAAGCCACATGAGAATCAGAATAGCCAAATAGCCTCCCGTTACCCTTACATTGATCCTACTTTTGAAAGCCCCTTTGAGCCTATGAAACCCTTTCTTTTGATAGCCACATTATAAGCCTAATACCTTGTCCCACCCAACATCTTCATGGATTTTCATTGTACAATTTATTGAAATTTAAGTGTGGGGGGAATGGACTTCATTTTTGGGCGTACTTTCATTGATTTCCAATGTGTCATCATATGCTTGAGGGCAAGCATCCATTCAAGTGTTGGGGAGAGGTTGTAATTCTGTGAGCTTTGGGGTGTATATGTGTAATTGTCATTTGTACCAAAGTCATTGAAAAGTGTTCAAAAAAATGACAAAAAATTATAAAAAAAATGAAAAAAAAATGAAAAAAAAGAAATGGGTTGTGTCTTGGGTGGGTCAAAAATCATTCATCATCAACCTTTGATCGTGTTATAACTACTAAAATTAGTTCCATGAGAAGATCAAACATGGGTTGGGAGATTACTGTGAGACTTGTTTCAAGCACAACTTTCGAAAAAAAGAGAAAAAAGAAAAAGAAAAAAAAAGAACACTTGAATCTTTTTGTATTGTGTCATTATTGGAAGTCTTCCATGCTGTACATATTCCATCATCTCACCCTATTCCATTTTCTATCTCCATCACTTTTCATTCATCACACATTCATGCCCTTGTAAATATGTGTTTCTATTTCCTTTCAAATCAAATTTCAAAAAAATGTGCATTGATTTTTCCATGTTGGTGTTTTTAACCCCTCTTTTCCTTTGGACATTATATACCTACCGTCCCATAGCCACTGAAAAACCCCTTAAAAGACCTCTTGATTATTGTACACATTAGATTTGGGAATGGAAGCTGAGAGCTCTTACAAACTCTTGATTTTCACTTTTTGTTGGTGAATGAGTGAACCTCCTAAAATACATTTTTATCATCTTGAGAGGAGTAAGTTTTGAGTGCCTACATTTTCTAATTCAAACCTTGAACATGAAAAAATGAATTGTTTCTGATGCATTATTGTGAACCAAATTTGTGATGGAATTCAATATGGATGAGTGAAATAGTCTAAACCTCCCCTGATTGGAGAAAACAAAATTTTAATATTTGTTGGTGAGTGAAAATGATTTTGTCATGTTTTTATTTGTTGCACATGAGGACACGCTCAAATCTAAGTGTGGGGGAGTTGATGTTATTAATATTTTCATGACTTATTATATTCCCCCTTTACTTATTTTATATGAAATGTGCATAATTTGTGTGAAATATTAATGTTTTAATATTAAGTATAATATTTGAGCATTTTTAGAAGTAGTCAAATTGAGTCAGTTTAATGTTTTAATTATAACTATCACTATACTGATCCAAATTGTGTGTTTCTTGTTTTGTAGGATTCTCATTTCAATATACAACATTTCATGAGAAGGAACCATGAGCCAATTCTGCCATTTTAAGGGTCATAGGGTCCTCACAAACAAGACCAAAGAATCTGTCAAGAAACTGGACTATTCATGAAGATTGATTTACTGGGCTCAATCTAGAAGTTCAAAAACATTAACTCTCCACCATACTTCTGGGGACACTACATGTCATCTTGGATAAAAATTTCATGGCCCAAATCCAAGTACAAGGGGCCCAAATGAATCTTTGAAGTCCAGCCCACCAATCTGGCCGAGAATGAAAATCAGTATAGTATGCATGACATATCTCCTGATGTAATCATCCAAGAGAGATGAGATTTTTCAGTGTGAAAGCGGGGATGTAGGCGGCCGACTTTGTTGAAGAAACTATTCGTATTTGAAGGCATCTTAATATTCAAAAACCCTTTCACATTATGGACTTAAAAAAGACTGGATTGAAATGGACAGTTTATGTTTGTTTATTAAACCGGCCATAACGTTTTATCCTTACGTCCAAATGACTCCAAATTTTGATAGTAGTCGGACAACATTATTCCCTACAACTTTGAAGAAGAATATGATTGAAGATTCGGCTGTCTGAATTGCCAAATTGGCGATGCAAGTGGAGGGACAGATTGGGAATGCAAACAGTCCACTCCTTGGGCTATAAATACTCTCCCCTTCTCTCCTTGAGAGGGGTTGGCATTTCAGAAGAGAGGAGATCATATTGGCACGAAAAAATCTTTGCCAAAGGCTTGGGAGGACCTTCCAAACTCAAGTTTTCACTTGAGAGACCTTTCCTCCTCTCTTTCTTTTCACTTACTTTTGTGTTCTTCATTTTTGTAATCTTGTAATTCTCTTTCTTTGTAATTCTTTTTTAATGCAAGTTACTTCTTCAATATCTCTTATTCTCTTCCACCTTCTGTATTTTAATATTAATGTTCTTAAAATAGTTTAAATTCAGTTCAATCCCATTCCCTTCTTTAGCTTCCTCATTCAATCGAAAGTTCGTTTTTAATTATCATCATTGTTCGTGTGTGTGTGTCGACGTACCACTCTTTTCTTATCCCTTTCTTTTTCTTCTCTTATTAATTTATAATCATAATCATTATAACCAGATTATTAATCATTCAAATGGATGAGTAAATCTCTCATTGGGGTGAGTTATAATTTAGGTATGTTAAGTGATTGAGAGCTTCTGCTCGATGAATATTCTTTGAATTAACATTGTGTATGTTGGACTTAACATGTCATGGATTAATGACTTGTTTTGTTTAACATGTGGTTTCCATGGATTATTGGAACCATAAATACACAACCATAAATAAGATCTGATTGAGATTATAACCTTAAGTTAAGTTAAGTCTTGGTTTAAAGCCTTAACACTTAAGAATTCTAATCAACATCATCTTGTGACATGGGTGTTAATTTAAATGCAATATAAAGCAAAGCTCGAGGATATCACAAGCTTAACTAACCTAATGATGAACTCACCCCAATCTTTATCAATTTGGTAAATCAAACATCATCCATAAATCATTTCAATTAAGCTCTGCAAACAAACCCCCCTAATCAAAATACAATCAACTAAAAACAAACGACTACTACAAAGTATCATTGCCAAGGATTCGACCCAAGTGCTGCTATACACATTAGCAGAGCACCAGAACCTTGAACGGTCGATAGGCGACAATCGGCCGCACTTTCAGGTACTCATCCATTGTTCAGCAACAAGTGGATCAGAAGACCCACTAAAAGAAGGTGGATGTTTCCTCATGAAGGAATCAATAGAATATTGTTCCCTTCTCTGCTCATTTGGAAGTCCAGAATGATTCATAGCTTGTGTAAGTATAGAAATAAGATTTTGCACTCTATCTCCCATAACATTGGTTTGTTCAGGAGGAAAATCATTGCATTGTCCATTACATTGATCAACACGGTTCCTTCGGGTTCCAGCCATCGTCTAAAACCCAAAAAGAATAGTGTGAGAGGCAAACATCATGCTAGGGAAAACAACATAATAAAGGGGGAGTACATTCAATATCTAACATCTTAGGTTTAATTCTAAGATCGTTACCGTAATTCTATGATTATAACCTATACTTATACATAACCTTAAGTACATCCCTAGATATACCTTAGAAATATCTCTAGATATCTCACTTAAGTTTTTTCATCCTAGTTTCCAAAGGTTAACAAATCCTTCCCTATGATACCAACTCTATAGACCCGAATCTTGACGTACATGGACATTACATTAATTTTGCGGAATACTTAATATATAACAAAAACAGACACATAGGGACCATAATAGTTTAGTGTCTTTGGAAACTCAGAATTGAATCTTTTAATCGTGGTGAAAGATCTTCAACATCTCCCATAAAGATCTTCCCCTTTTGGTTTTCTTACCTAGAATATTTCTTTAAATCTTGGGGAAAAGAAAACATATAAAGGGTGAGCTCAATTTCTCAGTAAGGGTAAGCATGATTAAAATAAAACAAATTATATACATTTGAACTTAAAAACATGAACATAATGTTTAAACATCAAAATTTTGGGCAATGACATTAAACATGGCAGTACATAAGGCATAGATCATAAAGAAATATTAATCATGATAAAATAGAATGGGAATAAAATATGTGATTGAGGAAACCATTAAGCACATGATATGATTTTCATAGTAGCCAAGGCATTGCTGCCAAGTCCATCTTAGTGGACAAAGTCCCTTTCTGAATGGAGTTCACTCCTCATTCCAGTCCTGTATTACTGAACCAGATTAACTTACCATTATAGCCATGTCTATCTCATGAGATATAAATATTTACCCAATGCATTAGAGGGAGATATAGGTCCCACCCATATCATAATGAAATCATTCTTACTTGTGCCACAACATAAACATAAATCATTCATCATAACCCAAAGAATAAAATGGGTTTCATAAACATCATTCCATCATAACATAATCCATACAAAAAATTTTATATCATTTCATCATAGAAAAAGTGAAACCATGTAAATCATAGAGAAATTATACTTGAAACATACACATATGAAATAATGCCATCTTATATGGAAAATGGATTTGATAAAACACTTAAAATGAAATCTTGAGGAAAATATCATTTCTTCTTCAAAATTATTTTCTTTTCACAAAATTCCAGGAAATTTTAAAAGAAAATGATTTTTTTTGAAAATAATCATTAAATCTTGTAGAGTATGCTTCATGAAAATGAGGCGTTATGAAACCGTTAAAATCCGTTCACTCCATATAAGTTAAAAATAACATTCTTCTTAGACTTTTTTCAGAAAAGTCAAAAAGTACCTCGTATGGTAAACAAAAAGAACGATTCCTTACATACCATGTAGTAAAAGTCAAAAATGGGTAAAAAGGACTTTAAAAATACATGAAAACATTTTTGTAAAACTTGGACATGGATGATAAATATAACCCAAGTAAACACTTATGTATAAGCAATCTCAGATAGAAAACAATTGAGATTGCAACATTATCCCTTACCTTAGGTCCGATATGCTTCGTACGCATCTAAATGTAACGCCCCGACCCCAGTTACCCAAAGTTGGTGCATTATTACATAACATTGGCATGATCACAAGAAATATCAAGTCTCGAAAGACCGATTAGTTTAGTAGCCTTGGAAAAACTAGATACATTCATAAAGTTTTACATTACATCATAAAATGAAAACTACAACAATATAGTCTCCATAGTCCACACTCTTATCCCCTCATACTATCCCTACAGATCATTTATAAATTACTTTTTCACATCCTGGGAAAAATAAAACATAGAAAAAGGAGTGAGCGCAAATGCCCAGTAAGGATAACAATATAGCATAAACTTTTATAAATATGAATAAACATTTAAGGCAATGTATAACTAAAAAAAATCCTTTTAAACTTGAACTTCAACATAGTATGGAAAAAATAAAATGAAATAATTCCATTTACTTATTCACATGGATATTATACTAATCAAATAATCACATGCAATATCAATAACCACTTTCATAATGATGGAATGCATAATGTCAGGCTATCATAACCACATAGCCAAGGCCTTGTGCCAAGACTACAAATAAGATTTCGTCAAGGCCTTGTGCCAAGACACTAGTTTGTCTCATGAGACCTACCGATGCATCGAGGAGCTATAGCGGTCTCCACCCGTCACTTATTAAGTCCAATGCATTCCTCATATGAATAGGTTTAAACATAACATAAACATTCGTATTAAAACTAGCATAAGAAATGTCAATACTTTCACTATAAAAAATGAATGGTATAAAAATAACACATCCACAGTCAAAAATATCACAAAACCTTCAATACAATATGGAAGTTTTGTTTCATAACAAATCAACTTCAAATAAGCTTAAAATCCATCAAAGGATGTTGACATAGATGAAATCAAAACTGTTTGAGAGAAATATCTCTTTTTTTAAATCATTTAAAATTCACATAATTATAAAAGAAAACATTTACTTTGAAAATATTCTTATATTCTTGTAAGGGATGCTTCAAAAAATTTATAACGACGGAAAATAGCCGCACCCACTGTATATGTTAAAAAAACATTCTTACCTTAATTATGTCGAAATGGATAAAAAGCACCTTGTTTGGAAAATGACGGAAAGATTCCTTTATAAACCTATTATAAAAAGTAAAAAAAGGGTATAAATGACATTAACCCATATTCTTGTAAATAGAAATTTTTTTTTGAAATATATTTTTAAGAAACATGGATGTGGATGATAAAGAAATCCCAGTAGATTGTTACGTATAAACAACCTCAGATAATGAATAGATTGCGAAAGAAACCCTTAACATGTAATTTTCCGTGGTTGGGGGTAGGTTTACCTCATGTATAATGGTGAAATAATTTTATTAAATTATACAAGAATCATATACATTATTATGTTATCATATATGATCTTTTAACATTGCTTTGTTAATAATATCTTAGTATTATCGTGGTTTCGGGTGTTAACTTACTCGTTTTCTTTTATATGTTTTATTACGTAAGCCATGTTTTTCATGGATATGTTGTATCTTATTCATATCTAGAATGATATCAAGTCCTAAAAAATTATTTTTAAATCATCAAATGATAATTATACTTGAATGGATACGATGGAGAATGAATCTCATCGCGTTCGTGGAGATGGTAGTCCGTACGTACGCACGAGCGACAATATCATTCTTTTGATATTAAAATAATATTTAATTGGATGGTATATCATATATACAGAATCATTATCATGCTATATTTATTATTTACATGAATTACACAACATTATTATACCCATACAAATAATAATTTATTGAATAACAATTACACCACGACGTGGATACGGTAAGCCGTACGTACGCACGTATGGTGACATGTTATTCAAAGGATGGATAGAATACAGAAATATGGTTGTACCATGTTTATAATAACATCAAAGTATATATAATATAATGGAGTTATTATTTTATAATGGTAATAACAAAGATAGAAGAAGTGGAAGAATAAAGGAACTTGAAAAGGGGTGGTGAAATCATTACCTCTTCTTCGGGTTCTTCCTTTTAATTTGATCAAAAAGGCTCTTTAGGTTGGCTTTCTAACTAAAGTAAGCCCTATAAAATGAAGTGAGGGAAGTTGAGAGAGTATTTGGGTAGGGGTTGGCAGAAATAAAAGGCTTTGAAGGTGTGAATTAATGAGAAGGGGGAGTGCCCTTTTATAAGAGGGGTGAGGGGCACCTTTGGAAAAGATAGAAATATTATTTTATAATAAATTCATATTTGGTTTCTAATGGCTCCAAAGTGGATTGTTTAAAGTTTAATGTGGGTATGGTTCGAAGAAAACTCAACCAATAGAATTTATACAGGTTTGGGTCATTATATTAACCTTATCTTTTAGTTTTAACTCTTAGTTAATTAGTTTGACACTTACCATGTCACTTTGTATTTTTTATTATATACTTAATAAAATTACTATATACCTCCAAGAGACCCCCCAAGTGGTTCATTAATGTTAAAAATATCATGATATAAGTTTCTTGTCCGAACCTTATATTTTTAGGAATTGAATATCAATTAATAATATAATATTTTTTTAAAAAACTCTTTTATGTCAATTTTGACACTATTTGGAAAATTGATTTTTGTGAAAATCATAACCGAATGATTACTTCAAAAAAAGTTAATTAAATCAATAATAACATGTAATATTAACCTAAAAAATTATTTTAATTCATAAAAAGTCTCAAATTATATTTATTTGGGTATTTATAATATCAATTATTTTAATTTTTCACTATTATGGTAATTACTGCATCATCATTGTGTCATAAATAAATTAAATTTTTTATTGTCTAAAAATTATAAATAAAATATCATTATATAGGAAATCTTTTTATATTTCTAATTAATATTTATAATCTAATTTATCTTATGTGTAACCCTATATTAAAAATGTCTTAGTAAATAAACTTTGATTTTAACTCTTTTAACTCTTCTTTGAATTAAATAATAATAAATGTCCTAGTCTAATCCAAGTAGACCTAAATGATAATATTTTATTCCTAAGGTTTTTTTTGGTCGAGATACACTTGTCCAATAGAATTAGGAAATGTGTTAGGGTAATAGTAATATCATTTTTACCCTTAATTACCCTATTTACTTTTAACCGTGGTAAATAAAAGGAAAAAGTTACTATTCACCAAAATTATTTTCATCTCATTGAACCACATTTTACTCCTTGATATTAACCGTGTCTCTCGGATTTTCGAAATTCCACTCACAGAAGCGGTAAAATTATGTTTTATGAAAACTACAGTTTTTTTAACTACCACTTAGTGGTTTCACTATTCATCAAAAAATGATGTTTTTCAGAAAAATACCAAAAATTCACCCTAGGCTAATTTCGATATTCCCAATCCAAAAATGAAGTCCATTTTGAAAAATAAAATTTATAAATTTCAAAAAGTGGGTATTACTATTCATAATGGCTAGTTTGATTGGTTGTGGTGTGTTAGAACTCGATGTTGTGTACAACACACGCTATTGCATTATTCAAAGAGAAGCATACCGGAGAAGCTTGGGGTGTTACATTATCCTCTCCTTCAAATAATTTCGTCCTCAAAATTTCTAGAATACTACCAAATGAAAAGACTCAGGGGGTTCTTTATCATAAGTTCCTTGGGTTCCCACGTTGCCTCTTCCATCTTATGGTTTCTCCACAAGACTTTTACCAGACAAGTCATCCGGTTTCTCAGAACTTGTTCTCTCGTATCAAGAATCTTGACGGGCTCTTCACAATAAGACAGATCGGGTTCCAATTCTAATTCCTCATAGGTGAGTACATGCGTTGGTTCAGGCATGTATTTCCTCAATAGTGATACGTGGAACACATCGTGAACTTTGGAGAGATTTGGCAGCATTGCCAAACAGTAAGCTACAACCCCAATTCATTCTAGAATTTCGAAAGGTCCAATGTACCTGGGACTCAATTTACCTTTCTTACCAAAAATTATGACTCCCTTCCATGGAGATACCTTCAGGAAAAAATGATCACTGACTTGAAATTCAAAATCCTTCCTTCGATTATCGGCATAGCTCTTCTGCTTACTTTGAGCTTCTTTGATATGGTTTTGGATTAACTTTACCTTTTCCATCGTTTCATCCACTAGTTATAGGACTACAAGTTTTCTTTCACCAACGTCATCCCAACTGGTTGGTGTGCTACATCTCTTTCCGTATAATGCTTCATATGGTGCCATATAAATACTCGAATGGAAGATATTGTTATAGGAAAATTATACCAGAGGTAAATATTGATCCCATATACCCTGAAAGTCAAGTGAGCAGGATCTCAACATGTATTATAAGGTTTGAATAGTTCGTTCTGATTGTCCATCTGTTTGAGGGTGGTAGGCAGTGCTCAAATGAAGTTCAGTATCCAAGGATTTTTGAAGACTTTTCCAGAATCTTAAAGTAAGACGGTGATCACAATCTGAAACAATCGATAGGGTTACTCCATGAATTCTCAGAACGTCATTAATATATAGTCTTGCTAGTCGTTCAAGTGGTAAATCTTCCCTTATAGAAAGAAAATGTGCTAACTTGGTAAGACGATCAACAATGACCCATATTGCATCGTTCCTTCTAGGAGTCTTTGGTAGTCCCATGACAAAGTCCATCGTGATATTATCCCATTTCCACTCAGGTATGGGAAGAGGTTGCAATACTCCACTAGGCTATTGCCTTCCAGCTTTCACTTGTTGACAAACTATACATCTTGACACAAAATCAGCAATCTCCCACTTCATGTTGTCCCACAAAAAAATGTTCCATCAAATCTCTATACATTTTGGTGCTCCCATGGTATATAGAGAAATTGGAACTATGAGCATCATCCAGCAATTACCTTTTTAGATCAGGTATATCTGGAACACAAAGCCTCTTCCTGAATTTCAAAATTCCTTCTTCATACACAAATTCTCTCAATCTCCCATCATTCACAGCTTTACTATTCTTTTGAAATTCTTCATCATCAGTCTGAGAACTCTTAATCCTTTCTAGTAAAGATGGTTTGGCAACCATTTGAAAAAGCATTGATGTTTCACCTTCCTTGGTTATCCCCATGTCCATCTTCACTAGATCCATGAAAATTTGATCCCTTTCAATTCTCATATTGTTCAAAACTCCATGGTCTTTTATGCTCAAAGAATCTTCCACTTTGTTTGCTTTCCCCGGGTGGTAGTGTATCGTATAATCATAATCCTTGAGTAATTCAATCCATCTCCTTTGCCTCATGTTGAGTTCTTTTTGTGAGAAAATATACTTCAAACTCTTGTGATCAGTATATATCTCACATTTTTCACCATAGAGGTAGTGCCTCCATATATACAAAGCAAAGATCACATCTTCTAACTCGATATCATGAGTAGGATAGTTTTTTTCATGAATTTTCAACTATCGTGATGCACAGGCAATAACCCCATCATTCTGCATAAGGGCACAACCAAGTCCTTTCTTCGATGCATCACTGTAAATAACAAACCCATCATTCCCCGATGGTAGGGCCAATATAAGATCATTGACTAATCTTCTTTTCAGTTATTTGAAACATTATTCACACTATTTTGTCCAAAAAAAATTAACCCCTTTACGTGCGAGCTTCGTTAATGGGTTAGCCAATCGGGAAAAATTCTGGACGAAACGTCGATAATAACTTTCCAAACCAATAAAACTGCGAACGTCAATTATACTCGTAGGTGCTTGCCATTATTGGATTGCCTTGTTCTTAAAAGGATCAATAGAGATTCAATCTTTAGAGACAATATGTCCAAGAAAAGAAATCTCTTGAAGCCAGAATTCACACTTGCTAAACTTCCCATATAATTCATGTCTTCTCAGAGTCTTCAGGATAATGCGCATGTGATTTTCATGATCTTCATAGTTTTTGGAGTATACCATAATATCATCAATAAATACCGCCAAAAATTCATCGAGATATTCCTTGAAAACTCTATTCATCCGATCCATGAATACAGAGGGTGCATTAGTCAATCCAAAAGGTATTACTGTAAACTCGTAATGCCCGTACCTGGTTCGAAATGCTGTCTTCAGAATGTCTTCCTTCTTCACACACAACTGATGGTATCCAGATCGAAGGTCAATATTTTAAAAGTATTGAGCTCCATGCAGTTGGTCAAAAAAATCATCAATGCGAGGTTGGGGATACTTGTTCTTTATTTTTATAGCATTGATATCCCTGCAGTCGATACATAACCTCATAGATCCATATTTCTTTTTAACAAAAAGAATAGGGGCTCTCCATGGAGAAACACTAGGGAGAATAAATACTTTATTACTCAATTCCTCTAGTTGTTTCTTTAGTTCAACTAATTCTACAGTGGGAATTGTATAAGGGGTCTTCGATATAGGCCTTGATCTAGGAATTAAATCAATGAAGAACTCAACTTCTCATTCTTGAGGATGTCCATGTAAATCTTCCGGAAACACATCTACATATTATTTAACAATAGGTACATCATCTATTTGAACATTCCTTTTCTCACCCACTGTCATTTCATTCTCTTCCTACCCAATAATTGAATTTAGTTGAGCTACTGGGGGTGAATCTAGATAAGAATTAGGTGGTGATGATTTTGCTCTAAAGATAAGGTGTTCCTTATCATCATCATCAAAAATCTTAACCTCTTTCTTCTTATAATAAATCTTCACATCATGGTCCGAAAGACAGTCCATACTGAGGATTAGATCAAACTCAATCATAGGTATGACGATGAGATCAATAGATAAAGAACATTTATGTGCTCTAATGGGGACTGATTCACAAAACTTTGTTGCAATGATACTTCCCTTAGGAGTTTTAACTGACAACTCCCTTGTTAAATCAAATTGGAAATATATAATTTTCCTAGAAAACTGGGAAGATATGAAACAATGCGATGATCCAGAATCAAATAATGCATTTTCTAAACTTGAGGAAACCATTAAATTACCTGCCACCATGTCTTTGGGAGCTTCTACCTCAGCATTAGTGATAGCATAAGCTTGCCCTTGATCCCTTGGCCTTTTCTGAGGTAAGTTACCCTGACGCTTAGGACATTCATTTTCATAATGTCGCATCTCCCTGCAATTGTAGAATTGGACATCAGTAGCTTCCTTCTTCCTCTTGAAATCACGAGCTTGGTGGCCTTTTTCACCACACTTGTAACAGACTCACGTTCCTTTTAAGCAAGTACCAGGGTGTTTCTTACCACATTTACTACAGGATAGATATTCAACTTTTCCCTTATTCTCTTTATTTCCATTCCCAGATTGATCAGTAGATCTCTTCTTCTCTTGCTTTACTTTAAAGTCATATGACTTAGAGAATTCTTTCTCTGTCTTAATAGCACATGAGACAATGTCTTCGTACGACGAGAAGGATTGTGAGACTAATGCTCGACGGAGAAATGGTTTTATCCCATAAAAGAAATGATAAAACTTACTTCTTGGGTTACGTGTATAATCTCCAACATACATTGCTAACCTTGTAAAGTTAGCCTCATACTTTGCGACATTCTCATCCTCCTTTTGTCTCAGACTCAGAAATTGTCTTTCTATATCTTCACGATGGTCACGAGGAAAGTATTTTTCTAAAAATAGATCATTTAACTCCCTCCATTACATATTTGATACTTCATCATCTTCCTTCATGTTTTGAATCAATGACCACCATTGATCAGCATCTCCAGTGAGGTGGTAAACTGCCATGATAACTTTTTCCCTTTCACTACTTCCCAAAGCCTGAAATATTTTCTCTAGGGAACTTATCCATTTCTCAGCTACCAATGGATTTGTACTCCCATTGAATGTCGGTGGTTGTTTCCTCATGAAGCAATCTAACATTGATCCTCCACGCTGCGGATCAGGGTGCTCCATATGGGTAAGGTTATTATTCATAACCTGATTGAGTTGTCCCAGTATGGTGATAAGTTGATCAGCACCAGTTGTATCACCAGCTCCACTATAATTATCTTGAGCAGGCGGACAATCCCTACATGGACTGCGTGCATTGATACGGTTTCCATTTCTTCCACTAGGTGCCATTTCTAAACAATGGAATAAACTAGATCAGTTTATGAATCAAAATACATAATTCCATACTTATAAAACACTTAACATAAATTGAACTATTTATGGATATAATCCATAATCATAAAAATGTTTTCATTGAGGAAGTATATAATCATAAACCCTTCATAATGATTTGTAAAGAAAATGAGAGTTATCCTAAGCATATCCCCCGGGAGTGTCGTAACCAAGAGTGCAACAAGACCCGTTGTCGTGCACCAGTTCCCGTTTGAGTCTAGCTCAAAGCGGTGTTTTTGGGTTTTACCCCTCGGTACATCTATACCAGAGCTACCTCTACCTACTTGTATCTAGAAATGGATGTATTCCTCGGAAAACTCACAAAATCTATACAATACCAAAATTTTAGGAAGTTCTTCTATACTAATCCTCAAAGTCCATCTTAAATCTATGTGCTCTAATCAGAGTTTATCTAAATCTAGCTTCCAAGGTTGGTACTAAACTTCCTCTGATACCAATTTTAACGCATCGACCCCAGTTACCTAGAGTCGGTGCATTATTACATAAAATTGGCATGATCACAAGAAATATCAAGTCTCGAAAGACCGATTAGTTTAGTAGCCTTGGAATAATTAGATACATTCATAATGTTTTAAATTACATCATAAATTGAAAACTACAACAATATAGTCTCTATAGTCCACACTCTTATCCCCTCATAATATCCCTACAGGTCATTCATAAATTACTTCTTCACATCCTGGGAAAAATAAAACATAGAAAAAGGGGTGAGCTCAAATGCCCAGTAAGGATAACAATATAGCGGAAACTTTCATAAATAATAATAAACATTTAAGGCAATGTATAACTAAAACAAAATCATTTTAAACTTAAACTTCAACATAGTATGGAAAAAATAAAATGAAATAATTCAATTTACTTATTTACATGGATATTCTACTAATAGAATAATCACATGCAATATCAATAACCACTTTCATAATGATGGAATGCATAATGCCAGACTATCATAACAACATAGCCAAGGCCTCGTGACAAGACTACAAATAAGATTTTGTCAAGGACTTGTGTCAAGACACTAGTTTGTCTCATGAGACATACCGATGCATCAAGGAGCTATAGCGCGCTCCACCCGTCACTTATTACATCCAAATCATTCCTCATATGAACAGGTTTAAACATAACATAAACATTCATATTAAAACTAGCATGCGAAATATCAATACTTTCACCATAAACCATGAACTATAAAAAAATAACACATCCATAGTCAAACATATCACAAAACCTTCAATACAATGTGGAAGTTTTGTTTCATAATAAATCAACTTCAAATAAGCTTAAAATCCATCAAAGGATTTTGACATAGATGAAATCAAAACTGTTTGAGAGAAATATCTCTTTTTTTTAAATCATTTAAAAGTCACATAATTATAAAAGAAAAAATTTACTTAAAAAATATTCTTATAATATTGTAAGGGAATCTTCAATGATTTTATAATGGCGGAAAATAGCCGCACCCGCCGTATAAGTTAAAAAAAATTCTTACCTTAATTCTATCGAAAAGTTTAAAAAGCACCTTGTTTGGAAAACAACAGAAAGATTCTTTATAAAACTCTTATAAAAAGTCAATCAAGGGTATAAATGAATTTAACCCATATTCTTGTAAATATTAAAAATTTTTTGAAATACCTTTTTAAGAAAAATGGATGTGGATGATAAAGAAATCCCCATAGATTGTTAGGTATAAACAACCTCGCATAATGAAGAGATTGCGAAATAAACCCTTACCTTGTAATTTTCCTTGGATGGGGGTAGGTTAAACTCTTGTATAATGGTGAAATAATTGTTGTTAAATTATAAAAGAATCATATACATTATTATGTTATCATATATGATCTTTTAACATTGATTTGTTAATAATATCTTATTATTATCGTCGTTTCGGGTGTTAACTTACTCATTTTCTTTTATATGTTTTGTTACGTAAGCCATGTTTTTCATGGATAGGTTGCATATTATTCATATCCAGAACGATATAAAGTCCTTAAAAATTATTTTTAAATCAAAAAATGATAATTATACTTGAATGGATACGATGGAGAATGAATCTCATCGCGTTTGTGGAGACGAAAGTCCGTACGTACGCACGAGCGACAATATCATTTTTTGATATTAAAATAATATTTAATTGGATGGTATATCATATATACAGAATCATTATCATGTTATATTTATTATTTACATGAATTACACATCATTATTATACCCATTCCGATAATAATTTATTGAATAACAATTACACCACGACGTGGAGACGGTAAGCCGTACGTACGCACGTATGGTGACATGTTATTCAATGGATGGATAGAATACTGAAATATGGTTGTAACATGTTTATAATAACATAAATGTATATATAATATACTGGAGTTATTATTTTAGAATGGTAATAACAAATATAGAAGAAGTGGAAGAAGAAAGGAACTTGAAAAGGGTTGGTGAAATCATTACCTCTTCTTCGGGTTCATCCTTTTGATTTGATCAAAAGGGCTCCGTAGGTTGGATTTATGACTAAAGTAAGGCCTCTAGGATGAAGTGAGGGAAGTTGAGAGAGTATTTGGGTAGGGGTTGGCGAAACCGAAAGGCTTTTAATGTGTGAATTAATGTGAAGGGGGAGTGAACTTTTATAAGAGGGGTGAGGGGATCCTTTGGAAAAGCTAGAAAATTATTTTATAATAAATTTATATTCGGTTTCAAATGGATCCAAAGTGGATTATTTAAAGTTTAAGGTGGGTATGGGTCCAAACCACTCATCCAATAGAATTTAGAAAGGTTTGGGTCATTATATTAACCTTATATTTTAGTTTTAACTCTTAGTTAATTAGTTTGACACTTACCATGTCACTTTGTATTTTTAAATTACATAGTTAATAAACATACTATATACCTCCAAGAGACCCCCAAGTGGTCCATTAATGATACACATATCATTATATAAGTCTACTGGCCGAACCTTAGATTTTTAGGAATTGAATATCAATTAATAATATAATATTTGTTTTAAAAACTCTTTTATGTCAATTTTGACACTATTTGGAAAATTGATTTTTTTGAAAATGATAACAGACTTATTACTTCAAAAACAGTTAATTAAATTAATCCTAACATGTCATATTAACCTAAAAAATTAGTGCAATTCATAAAAAGTCTAAAATTATATTTATATGGGTATTTATAATATCAATTATTTTAATTTTTCACTATTATGGTAATTACTGCATCATCATTGTGTCATAAATAAATTAAATTATTTATTGTCTAAAAATTATAAATAAAATATAATTATGTATGAAATCGTTTTAGATTTATAATTAATATTTATAATAGAATTTATATTATGTGTAACCCTATATTAAAAATGTTTTAGTAAATAAACTTTGATTTTAACTCTTTTAACTCTTCTTTGAATTAAATAATAATAAATGTCCTAATCTAATCCAAGTGGACCTAAATGATAATATTTTATTCCTAAGGTTATTTTTGGTCGATATAAACTTTTCCAATAGAATTAGGACATGTGTTAGGGTAATATTAATATCATTTTTACCCTTAATTAACCTATTTACTTTTAACTGTGGTAAATAAAAGCAAAAAGTTACTATTCACCAAAAATTATTTTCATCACATTGAACCACATTTTACTTCTTGATATTAACCGTGTCTCTTGTATTTTTGAAATTCCACTCACAGAAGCGGTAAAATTAAGTTTTATGAAAAATTCAGTTTTTTAACCACCACTTAGTGGTTTCACTATTCATCAAAAAATGAAGTTTTTCAGAAAAATACCAAAAATTCACCCTAGGATAATTTCGATATTACAAATCAAAAAATGAAGTCCATTTTGAAAAATAAAATTTATAAATTTGAAAAAGTGGGTATTACTATTCATAATGGCTAGTTTGATTGGTTGTGGTGTGTTAGAACTCGATGTTGCGTACAACACTCACTATTGAATTATTCAAAGAGAAGCGCACCGTAGAAGCTTGAGGTTTTTCACTGAAACTCATGTATAATGATTTAAATAAGGTCATTGAATTATTACAGAATCATATTCATTGTTATGATATCATATATGGTTCACTTATGACTTTATATTACCCGTTCTTTTGTAAATTCCATGTTAAAGCAGCGTTTTGGGTAAAATCGTTTTATTTATCGTACGTGTTTGGACTTGTTGTTCTTGATATAATTATTTCTTATATCTTGATTTACTTACTTCCAGAATGTAAATAAAGATTTATATATCATATATACATTCATTATACATATATATTTACATATAATAGATAGATAAATGAAATGAAATACACCGTTCATGGAGACGGAAGGCCGTACGTACGCATGAACGATATTTTTTTGTTTCCTTATTGAAATAAGTAGATGAAATAAATATATATATAAATAAATCCAGTATAATTATTATGTCATATATTTCATTATTACTTATTATATATACTTTATAATCATTCTTGAATTGTTAACATGGAAAATGAATCTCATCGCGTCGTGGAGACGGTAATCAGTACGTACGCACGAGCGATGATATCGTTCCCATATTTATTGAATGGAATTAAAGGGGATGATATAATATCTTAGAATCAGTATGATGTTATAATAATCATATATAGTTATTCTTTACACAATTATACCTATCCAAGTAAGGTGGTGGTGGAAAAACTGATTACACCACGGTGTGGAGATGGTATTCCGTACGTACGCACGCGCGGTGATTTTGTTTTCCGTAGGATGGATAGAAGGTGAAATAGGGTTGTTTAATATTTATAATAACATATCTGTATATTATATATACTGATTCTATTACATTATAATGAAACAACTAAATAAGAAGAAGTTGAAGAAGAAAGAAACTTGAGAGAATCGTTAGAAGAGATTACCTCTTCTTCGACGCACCTCCTTTAAGCTTCCTCTTATGGAATTAGAGTTGGTCTTTTGTGAAGACCAGAACCTCCATAATGTTTCTAGGTAAGTGGAGAAGTGAAATGGGTAGGGGTTTTCTGAGCTTCAAGGCTCAAAAGTGTGTGAAGAGAAGAGGGAAGGGGATCCCTTTTTATAAGGGATGAGAGGGGCACCTTTGAAAAAACTTAAAATATTATTTTATAATAAAGTCATATTCGGTTTTTAATAGCTCAACATTGATTAATTTTGAATATAAGGTGAGTATGGGTCAAAATACTCTCCAAAAATAGATTTTAGATAGGTTTGGGTCATTATATTAACCTTATCTTTTAGTTTTAACTCTTAGTGAATTAGATTCACATTTACCATGTCACTTTGTATTTTTATATTATATAGTTAATAAACTTACTATATACATACAAGAGACCCCCAAGTGGTCCATTAATGATACATCTATCATGATATAAGTATTTTGGATGAACCTTAGATATTTAGGAATATAATAACAATTAATAATATAATATTTGTTTTAAAAACTATTTTATGTCAATTTAGACACTATTTGGTAATTGATTTTTTGTGAAAATCATACCAACCTGATTAGTTAAAAAAAAGTTAATTACAGCAATAATAACATGTAATATTAACCTAGAAATTTTTTGGAATTCATAAAAAGTCTCAGATTACATTTATTTGGGTATTTATAACATCAATTATGTTAATATTTTAATTAATAAGATAATTACTGCATCATCATTGTGTCATAAATAAATTAAATTATTTAATGTCAAAAATTATAAATAAAATACCATTATGTAGGAAATATTTTTAGATTTCTAATTAATATTTATATTCTAATGTATCTGATGTATAACCCTATATTAAAAATGATTTAGTTATTAAACTTTGATTTTAACTATTTTAACCCTTCTTTAAATAAATTAATAATAAATGTCCTAATCTAATCCATGTAAACCTAAATGGTCATTTTTTATTCCTAAGGTTTTTTTGGTCTAATTAAAATTATCCAATAGAATTAGGACATGTTTTATGGTAATAATAATATCATTTTTAACCTTAATTACCCTATTTACTTTTAACCGTGGTAAATAAAAGTAAAAATTTACTATTCACCAAAAATTATTTTCATCTCATTGAACCAAATTTTAGTCCTTGATATTAACCGTGTCTCTCAGATTTTCAATATTCCACTCATAGAAGCGGTAAAACTATGTTTTATGTGAATTTCCAAATTCTCCCAGGAGGTGGGTAAAAGAAGGTGAAAAGTTCAATAAAATTTTTAAATATTTAAATTATTTTAAAACGACTCCAATGAATTACATTGAACTTATATAGGTATTATTTATCAATTTTTTCCTAAAATAATTTTAAATAAAAAAAATAATTATTTCATTAAAAAGACGGTTTTTGAATAGTAACCGAGTGTTTTCACTATTCATTAAAAATTGAAAGTTTTCAGAAAAATACCAAAAAATCACCCTAGTTTAATTTCGACATTCCGAATCCAAAAATGAAGTCCATTTAGAAAGATAAAATTTATAAAACTTCAAAAAGTTGGTATTACTATTCATAACGACTAGTTTATATAACATATCGTTGTTTAGAGAAACTCAGTATTGCGTACAACACACACTATCGTGGATGGTCGCGATTGCGTGTAATGCAAGCCAATTCAGGGATTCATGTTTTGCAAGCTCTTTTAGGTGTAGCATACAACACAAGACATTAATGAAATTAAAAAGAATATTTTTCATAAAATATCGGGGTGTTACAGTTATTTTTTACAGGATATGTTTGAAGGACTTTAGCACACTAGCAGCATCGTTGAATGAGTTGACAAAGAATAATGTTCTTTTCAAATGGGGGATAACTCAATAAAATATTTTCATGCTCTCAAGGAGTGACTCACCCACGCCCCTCTACTTTCACTCCCAGACTTTGGTAAGACCTTTGAAATTGAATGTGATGTCATTGGAATTGGTATTGGCGAAGTAATCATGCAGGAAGGTAAGCCTATTTATTATTTTAATGAGAAGTTAAATGGCACTGCTCTAAACTATGATATTTATGATAAAGAGTTTTATGAATTTTTTATAGTACTAGAGACATGGAAAAATTATATTTTTCTTAAATAATTTGTGGTCTATTCAGATCATGAGGCTCTTAAATACCTTAGGAGACAACATAAACTAAATAGGATACATGCTAGCTGTTTGGAATTCATCAAATCATTTTTAAAAGTCATCAATCATAAAAATGGTCTTCAAACTATTGTGGCTAATGCACTTTCACGTATACATTATCTTTTATCCTTACTGGACTTAAAAATCCTTGGTTTTGAATGCATTAAGTATTTATATGCCACTGATAGTGATTTTAGTGAACCTTATGAACATTGTAAAACAAGAGTTAGTTGGGAAAAGTTTTATTTACATGATGGATTATTATTCTGGATTGATAATATTTTCATTCCTAATTTCTCTATATGTCTAATTTTACTAAAGTTGTCGCACACTTGTTGGTTAATGGGACATTTTGGTGTTGAAAAAACATTAATCATTTTTAGTGATCATTTTTATTAGCCTAGGATATCTAGATATGTTGAAACATTTGTGGGAAAGTGCATTGTCTGCCATAAAGAAAAATTAAAATTGAACCCACATAGACTATATCTTCCTCTTCCAATACCAAATCCCCTTGGGAGGACATATCAATAGACGTTATTATGGGGTTACCACATAAAAAGAGGGGGATATATTCTATTTTTTGTTGTGGTGTATCAGTTTTCAAAAATTCAACATTTTATTCCTTTTTGACAAAATAAAAGATGCCACTAACATTGCAACACTTTTCTTTCAGGAAGTAGTCAAACTCCATGGTATTCCAAGGGAGATTTTTTCAGATCAAGACACAAAATTCCTCAGTTACTTTTGGATGGCCTTGTGGAGAAAACTGAGTACAAAGATACTATTTTCAACTTCTTTTCACCTGTAAACTGATGGGAATACAATGGTGGTGAATCAGACACTATCATCCCTTCTGTGAACAATTTTCAAAAATAATCTAAAAAATTAGGAGGAGTGTTTTCCACATGTGGAATTCACATATAATAGGGCTAATCACTCCACTAATCAATATTCTTCATTTGAAATTGTTTACGATTTTAACCCCTTGCCCCTATTGATCTAGTTCTTTTTACTTTGCAGGAAGAAACTAATATGGATGCGAAAGGGCATGCAGAATTCATCAAGAAACTCCATAAAAAGGAAAGGAAAAATAGTGAGAGGATGAAACATAAATATGTTGATCATGCAAACAGGGGTTGAGAACAAGTGTTGTTTGAGCCTTGTGACTTATTCTAGATTCATATACTAAAGGAGTGATTTCCCTAAAGCAGAAATCAAAACTCATTCCATGATGAGACATAACTTTCTGAGTGCTCGAGAAGATTAACAACAATGCATACAAGATAGATTTTATAGGTTAGTGTGGTGTAAGTTCCAATTTCAATTTTTTTGATCTTTCTTCATTTTTGGGTGTATATGATGATGAGTCGAGGAAAACTACTTTTCAAGAGGTGGAGGATGATAAGAACCATATCAAAGGAACCAAGTCAATATACCAGGTGGAGGAGTTGAATTTTCAAGGCCTGATGACACAAGGAAGATTAAATAGGTTGAATGCTACAATGGGTTCCCATCTCGCTTCATTAAAAAATCAATGGATCTTACCTTTCATGGATGGAGAAAATGGGCCTATTTTCTCACTTATTTAAGAGCAAATATTATTTTTAAATCTTGGACCACATGGTTTCACGAATTTTAGAATCCTTACCCAGATGGAGTATTCTTGAATGGAATATTTGGACACTAAAGTCATATCTGGTGGTCTAGTTACTCAAAGTCAAATCTGGTGGGATATGGGTGGAAACAAATGTGCTAATTTTCCCAAAAGTCTTTCGTAGACATTATCTATTTTACTTTAAGGGGACAATGTGGCTTTATACTTTATGACATTATGGTATTAGACCCTTGATTATTGTATCACCCCTTGGCTATAAATATCCACCCCATGGATTTGTATTTTCATTTAATATTTAATTGAGAGATTATGATTTGTTTCTATCTATTGTTTGAGGATTATATGAGTTTTACCCCTATCTCTTGTGAATTCTTGCCTTGTCAATCTATAAGTTAGATTAGTAATCCAAGATCACAAAGCCCCCAATTCGGTGCCTTAACCCAAGTGTGTTCTTGTGTGTATTTTCTTTCACATCCCTCCCTTGAGTGTGTTGTATAAGTAGTAGGTCGTTCTCCTTATAACAATGATTGACTACTTCCATTCACTATTCGTACCCATCATCTGCCACTTAGACCCTAACTACATCCTTCATCCATCACCCTACACCATGAGGATCATCCCACCCCATGAATCTCACATCAAGAATTCTGGGACAGTCCTGAAACCTAAGAAAAACTGAAATCTCTATAAAATAAAACATTGTTCCCTAAAAATGACAACACTGAGGAATCCCAATCCATGATATGGGTTAAGAGATATAAATAAAAATGCATCATGAAAAAATTAATTAATTAATTAACCCAAAAATACATGAAAATTCAAGGTTAATCAATCACACCAAACTTTCATACTAAGGTAATCACCACATTTTGGAATCAAATGTTTTGTAAAAAAATTATAAAATTATCTTTTATTGTAATTAATCATTTTCTAAAAAAATATATAATTGAACACATGAACTTTTAAAAAATGAATTATTCAAATTATTGATTGGCTCATAACTCAATACACTCATCACACACACCAAACACCCACACTATAGTAAAACACCACTATTAGATCAATTAAACCATGAAAATACAAGCTAAAGCTCTATGTTATATTACCATTTTACCCCTTTAAGTAAAAAACTATTGAAATACCCTTTGAATTTAATAAAATTCAAAACTAAAATTTCAAAACCTATATATTAGAAACACTTTCAAAACATTTCGTTGTTAGAAAATATAATCTCATAATCCTCAAAATATTTAGTTTTCTAATTATTACAAGGTCTAACCCATGATATTTTATGAATGAATCTCCTTTAAAAATGATAAATCCATAATTAAACACACAAATATACATAAAAAAACACCTTGAAATGGTATAGTCCATAAATATAGATGTAAATAACCAAACACTGAATTCAAGAAATATTTTCCAATTAATTTTGATTATCAATAAACACTACCTCATTCTCAAATCACATTTATCCCTCACATGAAATTCCCAGTCCTAAGTATTCACCTTCACACCTTTTTTCCTTAATCATGCTCAAAGAAAAATATTTATCCACCCTTCATAGAATCAGTGATTATGGGCCCACATGATCTTTTACCATCACACTAAACCTTAATTAAAGATCTAAAAGGGTTTTAAAGACCCCCATTAAAACCTCTCATTTTCATTAAAATTTTCCCCAACCTTAGATTAAAAAAACAATGATAAAAAATTTACATCAATAAAACTACACAGACTCATTATCACTATAACAAGAATATATTCCTAGATAATATCTAAAACAAAAAAACATAGGATAATTCATAATTTTTTTAGTAAGGTGTCCATTAATTGATATCCCATAAAAATCACAATGGTTCCAAATTGTAACCCCTCGACCTGAATCTCTCTATAGTAACCTGACTGAAGAGACATATAGCCTCAAACACATCTCCCCATATTCCAAAGGATACCAACTAGCAGTGGGGGTCACATAATAAAGTGGGGAGACTATACCCTCTGAATCTAGTAACTGTAAATAACATTGGAAGTCACACAATAACAATCTTCTAGATACACTAGCACTATTCAACATCATAACTAAATTACAATAAACATATATGAAACCCATGATATATTAATATTAATATTTTACATGTCATACAAGGTACACAGACATAGATAATATCCACCATGGACAAATTATATACATCAAGATCCAGAATAATCAAAAATAAAAATCATAAAAAGAATTCAAAACTCTCCCAATTCCTAGCCCATACCCATCCCCCCATAATCCATCTCAACTACCCATATCATCCATCAATCATAGATAACTTTACCTTATCTTGACCAATAACCATGAATTTTTCTCAGGTACCCATGGCTTCCTGACAAGGGTGTGATTAAAACTCAATAGGATACAACCTATGGTGTCCCTAAATATATCCAACCCAATAAAGTGAATTTTGTTTTTCCAAAATAAATTAATAAAATAATAAATAAAAAACTACCATTGATCCTTGAGTTCTATGGTGACACTTGGGATCCACCATACCTAAATTGACCACTGTCAGATGTCTCTGAACATTATACAACACCACCCAGGGAGAAACCATATACTTCCCTAGAACATTTTAAATAATTTCCAAGGTACAAAAACATCCTTCCCCAAAACCTATACCCATGTATCACCATCTAAGGGATAACATCCCACCATGTAACCTATATAAAACTATCACCACCTAGGTAACACACCATCCCTCTCCAGAACCATTACCAAAATCATCACCCAAGAGACACACCAACCCACCCCAAAATGTACACTAGAGTATCATCACCTATGGAATACACCGTCCGACCCTGATATTTTTTAGAATATCACACAGGGGGAACCGCATCTCTCCCCAAAAAATTTGTGTTACTTGATTAAAAATATACCACAATATATATTCTTAAATATTTATTAACATATAAAGTCATATCAATTTATAAACATAAATTATTATTATTTATTTTCAAAAGAAAAATAATTTAATATAGGGAACCCCTTAGGATGCCCCCAACATCTCCCTTTAAATAAGATCAAGTAACACCTCTCTTATCAAAAAAGTTTTAGGTTCCATTCTTATCATTAGACCACTTGTGTCCTAAGATAAGGGATTTTCATACAAAACAAGGTTTAAACCATTTTATTAAATTTTATGTCAAGTGAACATTTTGTCCGCATAAACACACATCATACACACCAAGAAATAGACATGATAAATTAGAGAAAACATAGGTAAAAACTACATTTTTCTCATATAAGGTTATTAATTGAATATTAGTAATTAATCTAAGATCAAATTTTAGAAATTTAAGATTATAGAAAAAAATAAAATAGGGTATACATACTAAACTATGAAATAAATCAAGAAGGGATCAAAGAGGTGTGATATATTTATCTCTAGTTATCACCCCAAAAAATGACACTCAAATTGGATGAAAAAATGTAATAAATTTCCTTATAAGAGGGATGAATGAAAATGATAGAAATGAGGAAAAGTGTTCTTCACTACTGTAAGTGATAACCCCTCATTTTCTATCCTTAAAATCACCCATTTTCAAATATAATATAATAATAATTTTATTTATTTTTAATTCTCTCCTCTGTTTTATTTAATAAATATGTAAGGTTCATATTGAATTTGTAAGGGTCAATGTGGGTAGGGGTCAGGCTTTTCCAAAATTTTGAAAATTACATACATGAGATTCATCAAACATAAAATATAAGTGTCTCCCAACTTAGCGAAATATTCCCAGTCATGGGTAAGGGTTACCAATTAATAATTTTTAGACCCCAAAGAATATTTAAGAGGTAATAAACCCAATATATAATATAAAAATTCCATATGTAAGGGTCTCCACCCAATATGTAAGGGTTACTAAGTTAATACATTAAAAAAATCTACCAAAACCCACATGTAAGGGTAAATATGTATCATACAAAAGGGTCACTACCCAATACTTAAGGGTAAAAACTTATCAAATTTCCTCTCAAGAGTATATGTAAGATTCATATCTACTATATTTAAGGGTCATCACTCACAAAATGCAACGTTCTGTAATTTTCTAAATCTTAAAAAATTTAATACATAAGGTTCAATTCACATGACATGTAAGGGTCATATATTTTGAATTTTTTTTGGAAAGACCCTAAAAAAATGTATCCTCCCCTATATATGTAAGGTCCACCCTAAAATTTTATCTTTTTCCTAGAAATCAATAAAAATAAAAAAAATATACCAAAATATTTTCCTAAAATACCTCCCATGGTTGATGAACCTACAAACCTTCCTCAAAATCACATATAGCTCAAAATCACCTATGCTTAGCCCAACATTTGAGACTCAATATTATACATATATAGACACTCTAACCACTAACATAGGGTCCCATTACACATGGTTGGTCCAATATCCAACCCAAATCACCATTCATGAAAACACAACCATGCATAATAGTTCCAAAAATAAAAATAATATCCATATTTAAAAAGAATTAAATATAGTGTATATATAATGTGTGTTTTATGACATCCTAATGACCAAAAAATGATGTAATAAATACTATAACGGGTATTCTAGGACCAATATATTTTTTACCATTAAAATAATTTTATTTTAATATAATTGTATTATATTTATAATGCCCTCATGAATCCTCCAAAATGTATAATATAATTTATGATTTTAAATTCATTTCTTTAATAATGTGACTCAATTCCACATAAGAAAGGATAATATTTTAATATATTTGGACCTTTTCATAATAAAATAATTAAAAAATACCCTATTTGAAAAAAAACAATGGGAAAATCCCATGTGAAGGTTTTGGATTTGAATATTTATTTATATAGATTCCAAAACCTTAGTTTGTAAAATATAAAAGAATTCCCCTATTATTTTCTATATAAAACCACCCAAGATGTCACTTATATTTACTCAAAATCCTTGTGCCACTTATTTAATCTATCCTACTCTCTATATAATCCTCTAATGGTTCCACAGGCTCTCAATAATCCCCTCTTAATTTTTTTAAGTCACGCACTCATGTAAGGGTTCCTTCTTTTCTCATTTCTATACAAGTTTCCTTATATTGTTAGAACCATTTATTTTATATTAACAATGATGGAGGTACATTTTAAAACCTCCCATATAATTCCCTTATTATGTTTTAATGATTATATACCCATTTATCTCTCATTAATCCCTCCCATGTTCACCCGTTACCATGCTGAAATTTTGTAAGAGTTATTTCATTCCTCCTCTCCCTTCAAGTTTCTTTAATATGTTACTCCTTCTATTTAAAAATTACATATATCGGGACATGTATTTATATTACCATAATATTTTAAATTTCATGTATATATTATGAGTGGACCCTTTCTATCTCATAAACCATTTTTATGAATTTTTATATCATTCTATTTAGATGTCGAAATTGCACCATGAATTTACATTCCAAAACAATTATGCAGTGAAAAACATATCCATTTCATATCAAGGGTGTCAATTCTATGAACATATAGAAGTTTATTTAGGACTTACATGTATGTATTTGAAGCACCTTGATTGTGTAATAAATTATGATGATGAATGAATCCATGTTTTATGATCCATGTGAAACACTTAAGCGTGAGAATGAGATGATAGTGACGGGTGCACCCAGAATTATATAGCACTCCAATGCATTGAGTAATATTTTTTATCATGATACATAATGTTGGGATAGGGGTTTAATAGATTCATTTATTGTAATTTTTCCACTATGATGTCATTTAATTTTATCCTTGACCTATGATACAGTGTTTTAAGTTGTTGCCACATTTCCATGTTATGAATATCATGATATATAATGCTTTATGATTCATGTTCATTTATAACTCATTGATATGACTTTCCTAACATTTATTATTATCTTTATATTATTCCCTATCTATGCCATTACTTGGATTTATATCTCACCCCTTCCTTATTTATTTTACCTAGCATATCTCATGTAGTTTAAAGATCAAGCATGTTAAATAAAGTTTTCAATAAAGATGTTGTTTTTTGTGTTTAAAGTTGTAATGTAGTGTACCTAATTCCCAAAGACACTAGAGTTATCTATACTTCAGGTTGTATTAAGTGTGGTTTTATGTAATTAAATCATGTATGAATTTAATAAAAATAACATTGTTGTTATAAATTAGGTGTGTGTGGTATACTCAACATTATTTTTGATGGTGATGTGTCAGGTTTTTATTGGAAGCCTTTGTTAGCTTCCTTTCTAGGCTTCTTGATTTGTACTTTTAAGGGGAAGATAAACCTCAAGTATTTCACTTAATAAACCAATTTTTCTAGATAAATTTAGGATAAGAAAATTTTATGGTGGGAATAATTTTCCCATTCTAAATTTAATTTCATTATCATGTATTAATGTATTAATTTATACTTTTGTACTTAAAATTTCATGTCTTTCCCTGGTAATTTTTTTGGGAAACCTAAATCTCTTTCTTCATGTAGTTGGTGTATGGTAAGAAGAAAACATTAATGTGAGTATATAGTTTTATCAAATCTATTTTTCATGTTGATCTCATAGTCTTCCAAATTGTCTGGATAGACCATGTGTTCTGACTAGGTTGATCCAGTGTGTCTTTCATGGTTCACAAAAGATTTGGAAAACCATGCACCCAAACCTTATATCATGTCTTGGTCATTAAAAAAATAAAATAACAATTTATATCCTACTAGAATCAAACCCAAAATCACTCCTCCTTTCTCTCATTAAAACCCCATAGCTACCCCCTTTGGTTTATCTCACTTTCATTGGTGATTTCATGGATTTATTCAAGGTTTAGGTCCAATTATTTATGGTAAACACCAATTTTATTCTTCTTATCCCATTTTTCATCATTCTTTATTTTTTTCTTTATCTATAGAGGTCATAGAGACCTATTATTTCTCTTGAATCTATTTTTATTATATTGTTTTTACGTTTTAGGGTTCTTGAAGTCCCCTCTTGATTTCTTAGAGCTTCTTTGGCCATTTTATGGTGGATTTACATCTTGGTTTATAAAAGGAACAAGATTAATGGTAGGATGTACCATTGACAACTCTTTAAATTAAAACTACGATTTATGTGGTTTTAAATGTATATTTTAATATGTCTTATGAATCATATCACCTATACTTACTAGTTCATCTCAAAATAATTTAAATTTCCTGAATATTTCACTTATGTAAAAGTGTTTCCTTTTTAGTTCCCTATGATCAAAATGGTTTTATAATGTTAATAACACCAAGTGATTGCTTAAATTTCTATTTTCGTCTTTTAAATAAATTATTCTATTTAAAGATATGTTTTTCTAATTTTAATAAGTTTTCATAAGGGTTTGTGTGTTATATGGTATCCCGAGTATGGTGTGAGTAAAACTTATTAACCCACCACTAATGGAGACAAAAAAATATATCTATCCTAATGAAGTGTTTATTAATATGTTCAAATAAATAATGAAAATCAAAAATAAGTAAACCACCATCAATATTCAGGTTCAATAGTGACAATCATGATTAATCATACATACTACAACCCCTTTCAAATGTCTATCAATATAACGCAACACCACCCAAGGGGAAACCACATGTTTCCCTTGAAAATTTTATAGTACTTCACTTGGAATTTTTTTCCTTAAAATATCTTCTAGAGTATCACCACTCAGGGGAAAACATCTTACTAGAAGACTTGTGTCAAAATATCATCACTTAGTGAATACACCATCCCACCCTAAAACTTGTACCAGAATATTTACCCAGGGGACATACCATCCCACCAGAGAACATGTCCAAGAGTATCATCACCAGATGAATACCTAATCCTTCCTCATAAACATTTTGAATATCCACCAGTGGTAACAACTTCATACCCTACAAACTTTCCTTCAAATTTTTATAAATTTACTACATTATATATCCCTAAAAGTTTATTATCATATCAAGTCATATCAATTTTAAAAAACAACTTCATAGTTTTGTTTTAAAAAGAATCAAAATTTAATTTAATAAATCCCTTAGGTTTCCTCCTACATGTCCCTTTCCATTACCTCAAGGAACAATTCTCTTTGTGGTATTGGTTTATTTTATAATCTTATCACCAGACCACTCAAGGAAATAGCTAGGGAATTTTCAATCCAAATAAGGTATAAACTATTTTATTAAATTTTAGTTCATGTGTGTACTTGGTCGACATGAACACACATCATACACACCTATAAATAGAGATGATACATTAGGGATACCTAAATAACTACCAAACATATATTCATAGATGGTTTCTCATTGAATATCAGCAGATAATTTGAGAATAAGTGGAATAAATCAATTAATTTTATAAAACCCCCACTAAAATAGGTTATAAGTGGGAATAACCAGTGTGAAGCCACTAAACTATGAGAGAAACTAAGAAGATATGAAAAAGGATTGATATATTTACCTTTAGCTATCACTTGAAACAAACATCACTCAAATAGGTTAAATGATGAGTAATAAATCACCTTGAAAGATGGATGATCAAAAAAGGAGATAAACGAGGAAGTGGTTGTACCACTACAAGTGAAAAAATCTTATTTTCCACCTTAATATCTCATATTTACCTAATTTAATATAATAATCTTTTTTATAATTTTTTATTTTCTCATTTTTATTTAAGTGATAATACATAAGGGTCATATTCCATATTTAAGGGTCACTATATGTAGGTATTGCGACTTTTACAAATTATAGATAAGTATATATGTAAGAATCACCGAGCTCAATATGTAAAGGTGTCACCAATTTTTAGAAGGCTTGCATAAGGGTCAAAAATTCAAAATTTTATGGCCTGAAAGACTATGTAAGGGTCGATATACCCAATACATAAAAGTCACACCCTATACGTAACGGTCACTACCCAATATGTAAGTTTCAGTTGGTTAAGTCTTTTCTAAACTATAGAAAATCCCATATGTAAGGGTTGATACATCCCATATGTAAGGGTCATCACCCAATACATAAGGAGAAACACTTGGCCAATTTCTAAAAAAGAGAATATGTAAAATTGAACTCCATCATATATAAGGTTCACCTCTCTTTGTATATAATGTTCAGAAGTTATCAAAATCATACAAATGTACATGTATAAGGATCATCTCATTAAACATGTAAAGGTCATAGAATTTGCCAAGTTTTTCTAAAATTCGCATTAAAAGTTCAACTCTCATCCATACATAAGGTTCATCCAAGAATTAACCCATTTTTCATATATTTATGGAATATTAATAAAGCCTAAAATTCTCCTAAAAATTCCTTCCACATATATAGTAGATATAGACCTTCACGAAAATCACCTACAACTGAAAAATTATAGTAGAACAACCCCCAAACTCAACTCAACTCATAAGAATCAATCCCTATCCTAAACCAAAACACCAAACACCACAAAGGGGTCCCATTACTAATGGTTGATCAAAGATATAACCTAAATCACCATTCCAAAATATGAATCCATACATAATTTCTCCAAAATACTAAAATTAATATATTTAAGAAAAAAATTAAATAAACCCATATTTAGGAAAAAGTCAAATAGTTTCATTCCTCAACACTGTCTCAGGTGTTAAAAATATCATATTGGATTATCTTTGAAACATCATGTTAAAATATCATCCCATCTTGAGGAAGGTAACTAATATCCTTACTATGAAACCAACAAAAAGGGATTAATATAAAAGTAGGTCGTACACTTAAACACAAATAGATTTGTATAATTAGATGTCACAAAATTCCATATATAAATGAAAAATAAAATAATCCCAAATATTCATATAAACTATTTAATTACTACCTATTTACCTTATTGTAAATAACCAAAAGTTTCACAGTTGATCACTCAAGACAGTATAATGATATCCCACATCAATGGGACTAAACATCTTTTTATCCTTTTCTCAAAACATAACTCGATCATCTTATCTGATAGTATAACCTCACAACATGAGTGTAGCATCAAGACATATCATCATGAGTTATCTTTTTATACTCATTAAATAGTGGATCAATTTTAATTTAATAGTATATGATTTTTTTTCATACCAGTCTAAAAAACATTACATTTTTTCTAAAATCAATCAGTCATTCATGTTAAATACAAATTCAATTTCCATAATTTGACCCACTACCTCGCAATACTAGTAGATACATAACATCATGTCGATAAATATTGTAATTCCCTCATGTAGATTTTTTTTTAAAAAGAACCATATGTTACTCAATGTCTCTGCTCCCATAAAAAAGATATAGAGAAGTTCACTAAAACAACCTAGGATAATGTTGATCATTGAACCACATAAAATTACCAAATATTCCTAATCATGTAGCCTTCTAAGGACCCATACTGCCATAATATAAAGTTAACAAGGTCCTGTCCACCCCCAACCACATCAAATGGGTTTCCTCAAACAAAAACAAAACACATAGTTGAGTAAACCACTCTAATAAAGTCTAAAATAAATCATAATTGTAGTTTATTCTTCAATATGGGAAACAAATTACAGTTTTTATCATGAAAAAAATCTTTATTATACACCAATAACAATATAAAATATAATTTTAGCTATATCAATCACTCATAATGACATTATGATTGTTTGAACCCTTAATATTCAAACTCCAAGAGAACATCCCTTCACATAGGGTGAATAAAAATTTCTTTCATAGTACTTAAGGGTAGGTTATATAAAAATTCCCAACCACACATTTCAATCTATGACTCCCACTATAATCTTATTTCTAACACAATCAATCATCTTCATGTTCTTGTAGGTGGAATAAAAATTGTTAAATATTCCAACTAAATTGATCTCAATTTGGATTAAATATCACAAATACTCATATAAAATCATGATGTGAATTCATTATCAATCGAACCCAATAACATCTTCTCACAATGACGAGTCCTTAAAATATCACCACTCAATATTTCATGAAATTGAATAACTGCACATCAAGTAGAATGATCTATACATGTTGAAAATAGGTCATGAATCATATAACACAAGAAATATATCAATCATCATATTCAATGACTAACTAGGATTCAAACAACAAAGAAGCACTATCTTTATATCTGGATACTTATTTCCTGAACACAAATAATCAGCATTCACCACCTATATGCCAATCGTGAAACAGAATTTTCAATAAATGAAGTATCATGTTCATTGATTTCATTACTAGGAAAAGAATTATTGAAATATCATGATGTCAAGATTATGTCATATTGTATTAGGATAATCCCTAAAAGGGTAGTATCATGAAATTAATCTCATATAACACATTGGAAACACATGATATCTCGGTATCTGTAGTGAGATCAATCCTCAATTTATAGAAGGTGCATAACTCTTGATGAAATCTTCATCATGCTCATAATAAAAAATGAGTGACACATCGATAACTATAGACCTAAACATCATCAACTTGTAAATTTACATAGAATTTTACACATGATATAACAGCATAATTCAAATTAATTTTTAACATTGATATATTCATAGAATAATGAAAAGGGATATATTAAAAGATATCATTGCATTACCCTATTGTCTATTATATAATAGTTTCTCAGTCATAAGAAAACATGAACATAGATCTAAAATTGAGTGTTATATGATTCATGTACCAACATAATTATATTGAGTTTTTAAAGGTGTTTACATTTAAATAAAATTTAAATATGATATAGGTTTTAAGTTATTTTAAAAAATGGGTACGGGGAGGCATAAACCCTGTTCACACATTACCCCTCACTAGGAAGCGTGAATGACCTTCATGCTTCCTGTAAAAGATTTGTGAAGGAAGAGTGAACTCCATTCACTCTTCCTACTGAATTATTTTATTAATATATATATATATATATGCACATATATATATATATATATATTAATGAATATAAATAAATATTCATAAATATCAATAAAAATCATAAAAATTAATTAAATATGCATATACATTAATAAATATTAACTAAATATCAGTAATATTAATTAAAAATCATCAATATTAATAGAATATCAATAAATCATAATTAAATGCTAATAAATATTTATAAATATTAATGAATAATTAATAAAAATTAAATAAATATTAATAAATATTCATAAATACAAATAAATACTAATAAATTCTAATTAAATAGTAATTAAATATTAATAAATATCAATGAATACTTATAAATATTAATTAAAAATTCATCAATATTAATTAAACACCAATAAATCATAATTAAATAATGATAAATATTTAAAAATATAAATGAAATATTTATCAAGATTTATAAATATAAATAATATATTAATAAACAGTAAATAAATATTAATCAATATACATAAATAGTAATAATCATTGATTAAATATTAATAAATATTAAATAAATGTCTATAAATGTTAATTAAATATTAATAAATATAAATAACTTTTAATTAAATATTCATATATATATATATATATATATTAATTAAATAATCAAACGTATTAAGAAATACTAAAAAATATTAATAAATAATATATAAATATTAAATAATTATTAAATAAACCTTAATAAATATTAAATAAATAAAAAATAAATATTCATAAATATTCATAATTACTAAAAAATATTAATAAGTATTAAATAAATATTAATTAAATATTGAAAAATTTATGTAAATATTAATAAATATTAATTAAATATTTTCTATAAATAAATAAAAATAAAAAATTATTAAAAAATTTGTTAATATTAATAATTATTAAAAAGTATAACCAAATATCTTCTAATTATTCATAAATATTATAAAATGTTAATTAAATATTAAAAATATTAGTAAATACGAATAAATATTAATAACTTTTAATATTTATTTATTATTTATCCAACCCCCCCCCCCCTCAAGACAACTAGGTTGGGGTGGATCTATGGGGTGTGAGGATGAGGTCATAAAATCAAGTCTCAACTTGGGTGTGTTGCATTGTAATAAAAAACCAAAAACCAAAAATAAATATGTAATAATATATAATTTCTTTTTATTTGTTATTATTTATTTAATATTTATTCATTAATATTCATTAATATTTTTTTATTAATATTTATAAATATTATTTTATATATATTAATATTTAATAAATATTTATGTTTGTTTATTAGTATTTAATTGATATTTATTAATATTTCTTAATATTTACTAATATTTCTTTATATTTATTAATATTTATTAATATTCAATAATTTTTGGATATTTTAAATATTTATTTAATATTTAATTATTATTTATTAACTTCTAATTACATTTAGTAATATTTATTTAATATTTAATTTATATTTATTCATATTTATTTAATTTCATTAATATTTAATAATATTTTGTTAATATTAAAGAATACTTTTGAGTATTAATTAATATTTACTACTATTTATTAATATTTATTAAATATTTATTTATATTTATTAATATTTATTTAACATTTAATTATTATATATTAAAATTTATTAATATTTATTAATATTTATTTAATATTTATTAATATTTATTTAATATTTTTTTGTAGTTATGAATATTTTTGAATATTTAATTAATATGTTTGAATATTTAATTAACATCTATTTAATATTTACTTTCTATTCATTAATAATTATTAATATCTATGAAAATTTATTAATATTAATGAATATTTATTTAATGTTTACTAACATTTGTGAATATTTCATTAACAAATATAAATAATTATTAAATTTCCCTTAATATTTATGGATATTTTATTAATACTGATGAATTTTTAATTAATATGTATTAAAAATTATTGATATTTAATTATTATTGATGAAGATTTAATTAATATTTAATTAATACTTATTAATATTTATTTGTATTTATGAATATTAATGATTATTTGTTAATATTTATTTGAATTTTATTAAAATTTATACATATTTATTTATATTTATTTAATATTTATTGATATTTTATTGATATTGATGAATTTTTAATTAAAATTTATTGATATTTAATTAATATTTATTAATATTGATTAATTTTTATTTAATATTTATTAATATTAATGAATTTTTATTTAATATTTATTAATATATTTGAATATTTATTTGTATCCATTAATATATATATATATATGTAAAATAATTCGGTTGGAAGAGTGAAATGTGGTCACTCTTCCTTCACAAAGGTTACACGGGAAGCGTGAACGGGGTCTACGCCTCCCGGAGCTCATTTTTTAAAATACCCTAAAACCTATCCCCTTTTTAATTATTTTTAAATGAAAAAACCCTTTAAAAAACTCTATTTATACCCCATAATCAATTATCTACGTACTTGATTCAACCCAAAAACAATCAATGTACATGCATTAGAATGTGTCAACCTTCATACCCTATGTTGGATTATATAACTTATTAGAATAGACTCTAATGTCTCTAGCACCATTGATCTAGTATTTCTTAGAACAAACATAACCTCATATGCCTAACTCTGAACACTAACCTACATCTCAATCAAATTCCCTCATATTATTTTTTCACAACCTCATCATGTCTAAACCCCTACTAAGTCTACGATAAAACATAGTGTAACCCCTAAAACCCATTTCCAATAGGCCATGGGTTGGTGACCAATTTCGAGGGTATAAATCACATAAATGGAGGGAATTACCCACTATTTACAAAACAATAAACTATTAAAATAATTAAAACCATAAACTCATAAATAAAAAATAATCTATGACCATTTGATATCATAACAAAGGTTCAACACATGAATTTCATGAAATGTAACAAAAAATCAAGACAACTACACCTGAGGAAAAAAATCACTAATTCCCCACAATGTAATGAAACCTATACTACTCATATACCCCAGTGTTATAAGAAAACCCTACAAACACCAAGATCTTCCTATCCTCCCCATCCATCAAGCTTGCGCTGCCTGGAAACTCCACCAACAAGACCTTACAACCTATATGTAAAATTAAGGGTTGGTATATCCCCTCTCTCATTAGGAAATACCCTTAGGTTAATCATCCACTTTAATAACATGCAAACATAATAATCAATGAAATAAAATAAAAATGCATGGTCACTTCCTCACCAATTTTTTTTCGAAGGTGTAAACATGGTCAAACAACAACTGGTGATTTATCCTATCCTCAAATCTCATTCAATAATGTTCATGAGTTTAATGCATTCCAAAAGTCTATAGAACATAATAAAAAAATCTAATTCATCAAAAAAAATCTATTCCCATGCTCACTACAAACCTAGGTCACCATATAATATATATTTATAATTTAACACATGCAAAAAAAATTTAAATTGGACTTTGAAAATATACTCCCACTTGAAAGTGCCTAGTATTCCCCCGATGCCCAATGTTTCATGAGCAACCAACAATCACAATCACACAATCACACCGCATTCAGTTTCTATGTGTGAATTGGATTTTTAATCACATGACATTCAATTACCAAATGTGAACTAAGTCTATATCCAGTTAAAACCAATTAGTGAGGGTGAGGTAGGGTCTACTAAATTAGTCCTTTAGTTTTCACACATAAGCTTAATGTTGGGTCGCACAAGGGAAAACAACATTAGGTGGTCAGCTACTTAACCAATGGTATAACTATATTCAAAATGATATCAAACATATATTAACAAACATATCTCACATTAGTTTCCATAACTGTTAAATAAGATAGGCTTATCATTCCGCATGATTATCCAATTCACCAAGTCAGCTAGTCTACATGACTATCGATTGCATATGTAATATATTCCTCATGATTATTCATATCTTCATTGCATCCCAGTCAGTAACTATCACAATTTCAAGGTACTCCTACCATAAATCTTGAAACCAACTAAGAATTAGGAAGAAAAATAAATAAAGAACCATAAATGCCTCTTTATCACAAAAAATACACATTGTGTTCATAATGATATCTCAGATGTACAACTATCTCTGTCAATTTATTGATAGTCAAACTGAATATTCAATGACACATCAAATTAGAGTCAATCAAAAGAAGATCATAAAATCATCATTATGCAAAAAATCATTAGATAATTTCCAACCTATAAATGAAATAAACATTGTATATGTTACCCTCTCATGATACAAAATAACATATTAGAATGAACATCATGATGGACAGGCAACGATGGACTTGGTATGTGTCAATTGAGATCCGATGAGATCTTGGGATTCCTTTCCTATTTACTTTGGATTGATATCTTTATGGGTTTCCTCGTATCGATTCTCAACACACTGTCTAGTATTTCCTCAACCTTCTTACTAGTGATCTCTCTCTATCATCGACACACTTTTGGGATTTATTGACTCGGTTTGGGGTGTTTTTCATATCATGAATAATAAGTGATAATATTTACCTTCTTAGATCAATATATGTATTCAGGGTCTTTAAGATTCATTGGTGATGTCTGGGGTACCAATTATTAGAGGTTTGTTTTCTTTAAGTTCAACTGTCTACTATTTCTTTGAGGGTTATTCTTGATGAGTAAGTACTCACTGGGGGGTGGAGTTGTCTAGTGGTTTTGGTCATTCTTTTCCATAGAATGATGAGAAATTTGGTGGTTTCCTATTGCTTGTAGTCACTTCATCATTCTTAATGAAGTGCAGTGAGCTTCAATCATGGAAGGATCTTCTCTCTATCTTTAGGTCTTTGGTTCAGCTTGTTACTATAGAAATTATTTATAAATATGAAAAATAATAAATGAAATTCCCTAAATATGCATTTAAGTAACTATTTCCCAAACTACATACATTTTGGAGGGGGAGTGGGTGTTGTCTTGGACAACACATTCGTTGATGCCCTTTTAAAGAGGACGTTATCTTGGATAGTGATTTCCTTAAAAATCGTCAAAGAAGGAGTTGTCCCAAACAAGGCCTTGTTTTTTTGTTAAAAAATTGTTTATATATATAAATTAAAAAATTTAATAATTATATATATAACAGCCCAAGATTTTATGAAAAATATTCTTTTTAATTTCACTAATGTCTTGTGTTGTACGCAACACAAAAAGGAGCTTGCACAACACGCATCCTTGACTTGCCTTTCATTACACGCAATCACAACCTTCCTCGATAGCGTGTGTAGTACGTAGTACTGAGTTTCACGAAACAACAAAATGCTATTAAAATATTATTAAAACTAGCCATTATGAATATTAATAACCACTTTTTAAATTTTAGAAATTTTAGCTCTCAAAATGGACTTCATTTTTTGGATTCGGAGTATCGAATTTAGCCTAAGGTGAAATTTTGGTACTTTTCGGATAACTTTCATATTCTGATGAATAGTGAAAATTACTAAATTATAATTAAAAACAACTTTTTTAATCGAAATAATTAATAGTGATAAATCATTAATTTGAGTGGTTTTAAAGTATATTTAGAATATATTTTTACAATTTAATACAATGTTGGTCATTGGATGTAATTTCACATTTAAACCAGACATAATCAAGTGTCAATCTTTTGATAGATATTGTTTCTTAAAAACACGCTATTTGTTTTAAAAGCGGGATTTAAATTATAAAACTAATTAATGCAATTACTATGTTATGAATTTGGTAAAATAGACTTCATTTTTGAATTTGGAATATGAAATATAGCTTAGGATGAAATTTTGGCATTTTTCTGAAAACTTTAAATTTTTGATGAATAGTGAAACCACTAAGTGGTAGGTTAAAAACTAAATTTTGCATAAAACTTAATTTTACCGCTTCTGTGAATGGAATTTCGAAAATACAACAGACACGGTTAATATCAAGGACTAAAATGTGGTTCAATGAGATGAAAATAATTTTTGTTGAATAGTAACTTTTTACTTTTTTTTACCACGGTTAATAGTAAATAGGGTAACTAAGGGTAAATATGATATTACTATTACCATAACACATGTCCTAATTCTATTGGATAAGTGTAATTCGACCAAAAACAACCTTATGAATATAATATGACCATTTAGGTCCACGTGGATTAGATTATGACATTTAATATTATTTTATTTAATGAATAGTTAAATAGTTAAAATCAAAGTTTAATAATTAAACATTTTTAATATGGGGTTATACATAAGATAAATTCGACTATAAATATTCATTAGAAATCTAAAAAGATTTCCTACATAATGATATATTATTTATAATTTTTAGACTTTAAATAAATTAATTTATTTATGACACAACCATGATACAGTAATTACCCTTTTAAGGAAATATTAACATAATTGATGTTATAAATGCTCAAATGAATGTAATTTGAGACTTTTTATGAATCTCACTAATTTTCTAGGTTAATATGATATATTAGTGTTGATTTAATCAACTTGGTTCGAACATATGATTCTGTTATGACTTTCACAAAAATCATATATCAAATAGTGTCAAAATTGACACAAAATAGTTTTTAAATAAAATATTATATTATTAATTGTTATTTTATTCCTAAAAATCTAAGGTTCGGCCAAATGACTTAGATAAGGATATATATATTAATAATAAACAATTTGGGGTTCGTTTGGCATGTTATAGTAAGTGTATTAACCATATAGTGAAAGAAAACAAAAAGACACGATAAAAGTAAAATTATTTAACTTAGAGTTAAATCTAATTGATAAGGTTAAAATAATACCCTAAACTTGTCTAAATCCTATTGTATGATGGGATTTCGACCCATAACCACTTTAGCTTCTAAATAAGACCCTTTAGAACCATTATAAACCGATTTTGACTTTAATATAAAATAATATTTTGAGATATTCCTAAGGTGCCCCTCTCCTCCCTTATAAAAGGACACCTCCTCCCCCTCCTCCTCACACCAATTTGAGGACTCAAGATCGGCCAACCTCTGCCAAAATCCCTTCTCCACTTCCCTAGTATCATCCTAGAGGTCCTGATCTTTTTCAAAGACCATCCTTAGTTCTTTAAGTGGAGGCTAAGAAAAGGCGCGTCAAAAAGAGGTAATATCCATTACCGATCTTTTTCAATTTCTTTCTTCTTCAACTTCTTCTTCTTTAGTTGTTTCATGATAAATTAATAACATCAGTATTTCTTATATGCTGATATGTTATTATAAATATGAAACAACTCTAATTAACCTTCTATCCATCATACGGAAAAAGGAGATCACCGCGCGTACGTACGTACGGAATACCGTCTCCACGCCGTGGTGTAATCTATTTTCCACCACCACCTTAATTGGATGGGTATAAAGGTGTAATTAGTAACTATATATGATTATTATAAAGTGATATTGATACTGAAATAGTATTCATACACTTAAACACAATTCCACGACCATGAGAACGATATCATCGCTCGTGCGTACGTACGGACTACCGTCTCCACGACGCGATGAGATTCATTCTCAATGATTAACCATTCATGAATGATAATAAGTACTAATGAAATATATGACCTTATAATGATACTGGAATTATTTATATTTATATGTATTTCATCTAATTAATTCCATTCAATTCAATAAGGAAACGAAAACAACGTTTATGCGTACGTACGGACTACCGTCTCCATGAACGGTGTATTTCTTTCCATTTACTGATTTATTATATATGTATATTCTGAATATATATTATATATAAATCATGTTTTATATTCTGGAATTAAGTAATCATGATCTAAGTAATCATATGAATAATTACAAGTTAAAAACACGAACGACAAATGAGACGATTCTACCCAAAACGCTACTTTAACATGAATTTACAAAAGAACGAGTAATATAAAGTCATAAGTGGACCATATAAGATATAATAACAATGAATATGATTCTGGAATAAGTCAATAACATGATTTAAATCATTATACAGGAGGTTCGGACACTTACAAAGCAAGTCGGACCTACGGTAAGGGAAAATATCACAATCTCGTTTTTATCCGAGATTGTTTTTACTTCGGCATTTACTGGGGTGTATTTTTATCATCCACATCCATGTTCCCTCAATATGTAATATTGTTTCCATCCACTTACAATATTTTAAATCTAATTTTACCCTTCGGTGAGTTTTTAGTAAAGAATATGAAAGGAATCTTTTGTCGTTTTTCGTACGAGGTGCTTTTTGACTTTTCCGACAAAAGTACGAAGAATGTTTTTTTTAACTTATACGGCATGAATGGATTTTTAAGAATCTTACATTAAAAGTTTTCAAGTTTATTTTTAATCAACTTCTTTTAGTTTATAATTGTACGACATGTTAAGAAAGGAAAAGTGTTTTTGAAGTAGAAAGGATATTTTCCTCAAGAATGAAGTTCAAGTATTTTATCAAAATTATTTTCCATCTAAGATAATAAAAGGGTTCTGTTTTTATCCCTATTGTTACATGGATTTGATTATGTTGTTATGGAAACATTTTTATGAATTCCTTTATCTTATATGAATTGTTTTATGATGTCATGTTGTTTAAGAATCCAATTTTTATTACATGGGTTATGCGATGATGTATGGTTTATGATTATGTGGCACACATAAGAAAGGATTCATTATAAGATGGGTGGGACCTATATCTCCCTCTAATGCATTGGGTAAAGATTTTATATCTCATGAGATAGACATGGCTGGAATGGTAGGTTATACCGGTTCAGTGAAACAGGACTGGAACGAGGGTTACTCGATTCAGAAAGGGACTTTGTCCACTAAGATAGTCTTGGCAATGAGTCTTGACTAACAAGAAATGATTCTCTATGATTATGTGTGTATGACAAAAAGTTTCATGTTTTATGTTATGATTATTGGGATTTCATTTCACTACTATGATTTATCCCATGTTATGAAATTATGCTCTTTTGCAGGTTAAGATTTCCAAAAGTTATGTTCTTATGAAGATGATGTGATTGATTTTTCTTTTGTATACCCTTACTGAGCATTTGATCTCACCCTTTTATGTTTTCTTTTCCCCAAGATATAAAGAAAGGTTTTAGGTAAAAAAAGGGAAGATCTTTATGGGAGATATTGAAGATCTTTCACCACGATTAGAAGATTACGTTTCGAGTTTCCAAAGACACTAAACTATTACGATCCTTGTGTGTGTGTTTTTGTTATGTAGTAAGTATTCCGCAAATGTAATGTAATGTCCATGTACGTCAGGATTCAGGTCTCTACAGTTGGTATCAGTGGAAAGGTTTAGTTAACCTTTGGAAACTAGGATGCGAAAATCTTAGTGAGATCTCTAGAGACATTTCTAAGGTATGTCTAGGGATGTCCCTAAGGTTAAGTATACGTATAGGTTATAGTACTAGAATTACGCTAACGATCATAGAATTAAACCTAAGATGTTAGATATTGAAGTTACTCCCCCTTTATTATGTTGTTTTCCCTAGCATGATTTTTGCCTCTCACACTATTCTTTTTGGGTTTTAGACGATGGCTGGAACCCGAAGGAACCTTGTTGATCAATGCAATGGACAATGCAATGATTGTCCTCTTGAACAAACAAATGTTATGGGAGATGGAGTGCAAAATATTATTGCTATACTTACAGAAGCTATGAATCATTCTGGACTTCCAAATGAGCAGAGAAGGGAACAATATTCTATTGAGTCCTTCATGAGGTAACGTCCACCTTCTTTCAGTGGGTCTTCTGATCCACTTGTTGCTGAACAATGGATCAGTACCACTGAAAAGATATTTTCAGTTCTTAAATGTTCTGAACATGATAAAGTCATCTTAGCAGTATATCGTTTGGAAGGTGAAGCTGATCAATGGTGGAATCTTGTCAAGAATACAAGGCAAAGAGATGAAATTGAGTCCATGGAATGGGACGAGTTCAAGAACTTATTTTTCAAAAAGTACTTCCCTCGTATTCTTCGAACAAAGATGGAGAAGGAGTTTCTTGAACTAAAGAAAAAGGATGATGAATCTGTTGGTATATACGAAGCGAATTTTACAAGACTTGCAAGGTATGCATCTGGCATTATCATCCAACCTGAAAGTAAATTTGATCGATTTTTCAGTGGCTTAAAACCAAGTCTTCGAAGGGAATTAGCTATAAGAGACTTCAGTAGCTATGAAGAAATTGTGCGTTGTGCTATCAAGGTAGAAATGGAAGTTGGTGTTACATATCCATCTCATGGTTTTGAGAAGAAACGAAAGATGGAGTTCAAGGAGAAATCTCAGAATAATGGTGAAAAGAAGATGAATGTTTCCTTATGCACAAAGTGTGGAAAGAAGCATGGTGGAGATTGTCTTAAAGGGACTAGAAAATGTTTTAAGTGTGGAAAAGAAGGTCATCGAGCAGCTGAGTGTCGAAGTAATGGAAAAAGGGTTTCAAATGATGTGAATAAAGCAAACACTGCAGAGAACTCACCACCAACACTTCAATGCTTCAAGTGCAAGGAAATGGGGCATTATGCTAATAAATGCCCTAATCCAGGGGTTAGTGATGACCAACATGAGCAACCACTGAAGGAAAAGGACAAAGGGAAGTCACATGCGATCACTATTGGCAATGTTGAATATGACAACGATGTGGTGGAATGATTAAGTGTTTATGTAATGGGATTCCAAAATAATGTTGTATCATTGAGTATTGCAATATTTATTGATGTGGTATTCAAAGTGATTGAGATATTTTTTGGAAATAAGATGATATGCGCATAATGAAGGGAAAATGAGAAAATGAAATGTTTAATAGTATTCATGAGCTCATGATTGATATAAGGACTAAGTGATGTCATGGTTTGAGTATATAGAATTTTTAGGATTTTGGTATGTGGAAAGTGTTAACTTTAAACTGCATTCATGTTTTCACTAAGTTATTCAAGAGAATACATGATTAAGGACTTTGAATGTTTGGAATGTGACCAAAAAAAAAAATCTTATGATATATGGGGATCGACGATGGTGTTAAATCTCTGGTAATCGTTTTCACTATGTTATGAGAGTGGACTGCAGTATTATGGATAAGCCTAAAGATTGGAATGGATTATGTTGGGCATAAGTTAGTATTGTTTAAGGATAAAAGTTTTCTCGATATTATTGATGGGATGTTATAGTAATTTAGTTTTAGAAAAAGAACAACCTGCATGATGGGCGACAGCCCATCGCTTCGGACAAGGCTGTGGGAATCGAACCCACAACCGAAGTGCGACTGGCCTTTATCGCCTACCACTGGCCTACAGGAAGTCCCTGTTTATTAGAAACTAGTTTTATTATATTAAGCAGTATGATATATGAAGTATAAGTCCATTTTAGGAACCATATGTGATTAATCTCAATATAGATCGACTTATGTATATAATTTTTGCTAACCTTTTGTTTGAGACAGATGGAATGACCCGTCATTCTATCACATGATCTGCTAACACTTCACGAATAACAAATTCAACTTTATTTATTTAAGAGATGAAGTGGAAACTGTTCAAGGCATGAACAACAGTGAGATTGTACCAAAATAAAGAAAGTATTTATTCTAATTCAAATTTTCCACTTTAGGGAAATGATCTTGAAAACCAAAAATGTTGTCCTAGTGATCTTATACCTGATGAATCAGATGATACCTTAGATCGTCACAAATTTATGGATTTGTGATTACTGGATTTTCCATAGCCATGTTCTCTACCACTCTCCATCAGAACATGATGGTTAGATTTTTCTTCCATATCCATATTTTCACCTATGTGGAAACCCAGTGATTAGTTTATTTGGGTAACTGTTAAGTTTCATACTTTTGTTTTAAAATATTGGTTTTGGTATTCCTTTTTACGATGTGGGTTTCTATTAAAGAAACATTCGAATAGTAAACCATTTATAACCCCGACGAATTTCGAGGGCGAAATTCATTTTAAGGGGGGTAGAATTTAACAGCCCAAGATTTTATGAAAAATATTCTTTTTAATTTCACTAATGTCTTGTGTTGTACGCAACACAAAAAGGAGCTTGCACAACACGCATCCTTGAATTTCCTTGCATTACACGCAATCGCGACCTTCCTCGATAGCGTGTGTAGTACATAATACTGAGTTTCACGAAACAACGATATGCTATTAAAATATTATTAAAACTAGCCGTTATGAATAGTAATAACCACTTTTTAAATTTTAGAAATTTTAGCTCTCAAAATGGACTTCATTTTTTGGATTCGGAGTATCGAATTTAGCCTAAAGTGAAATTTTGGTACTTTTCGGATAACTTTCATATTCTGATGAATAGTGAAAATTACTAAATTATAATTAAAAACAACTTTTTTAATCGAAATAATTAATAGTGATAAATCATTAATTTGAGTGGTTTTAAAGTATATTTAGAATATATTTTTACAATTTAATACAATGTTGGTCATTGGATGTAATTTCACATTTAAACCAGACATAATCAAGAGTCAATCTTTTGATAGATATTGTTTCTTAAAAACACGCTATTTGTTTTAACAGCGGGATTTAATTATAAAATTAATTAATGTAATTTCTATGTTATGAATTTGGTAAAATAGACATCATTTTTGAATTCGGAATATGAAATATAGCTTAGGATGAAATTTTGGCATTTTTCTGAAAACTTTCAATTTTTGATGAATAGTGAAACCACTAAGTGGTAGGTTAAAAACTGAATTTTGCATAAAACTTAATTTTACCGCTTCTGTGAATGGAATTTAGAAAATCCGACAGACACGGTTAATATCAAGGACTAAAATGTGGTTCAATGAGATGAAAATAATTTTTGGTGAATAGTAACTTTTTACTTTTTTTTACCACGGTTAATAGTAAATATGGTAACTAAGGGTAAATATGATATTACTATTACCCTAACAGATGTCCTAATTCTATTGGATAAGTGTAATTCGACCAAAAACAACCTTATGAATATAATATGACCATTTAGGTCCACTTGGATTAGATTATGACATTTAATATTATTTTATTTAATGAATAGTTAAATAGTTAAAATCAAAGTTTAATAACTAAAACATTTTTAATATGGGGTTATACATAAGATAAATTCGACTATAAATATTCATTAGAAAGCTAAAACGATTTCCAACATAATGATATTTTATTTATAATTTTTAGATTTTAAATAAATTAATTTATTTATGACACAACGATGATGCAGTAATTACCCTTTTAAGGAAATATTAACATAATTGATGTTATAAATGCTCAAATGAATGTAATTTGAGACTTTTTATGAATCCCACTAATTTTATAGGTTACTATGATATATTAGTGTTGATTTAATCAACTTGTTTCGAACATATGATTCTGTTATGACTTTCACAAAAATCATATATCAAATAGTGTCAAAATTGACACAAAATAGTTTTTAAATCAAATATTATATTATTAATTGTTATTTTATTCCTAAAAATCTAAGGTTCGGCCAAATGACTTAGATAAGGATATATATATTAATAATAAACAATTTGGGGTTCGTTTGGCATGTTATAGTAAGTGTATTAACCATATAGTGAAAGAAAACAAAAAGACACGGTAAAAGTTAAATTATTTAACTTAGAGTTAAATCTAATTGATAAGGTTAAAATAATACCCTAAAATGTCTAAATCCTATTGGATGATGGGATTTCGACCCATCCCCACTTTAGCTTTGAAATAAGACCCTTTGGAACCATTATAAACCGATTTTGAGTTTAATATAAAATAATATTTTGAGATATTCCTAAGGTGCCCCTCTCCTCCCTTATAAAAGGACACCTCCTCCCCCTCCTCCTCACACCAATTTGAGCACTCATGCTCGGCCAACCTCTGCCAAAATCCCTTCTCCACTTCCCTAGTATCATACTAGAGGTCCTGGCCTTCTTCAAAGACCATCCTTAGTTCTTTAAGTGGAGGCTAAGAAAAGGCGCGTCAAAAATAGGTAATATCCATTACCGATCTTTTTCAATTTCTTTCTTTTTCAACTTATTCTTCTTTAGTTGTTTCATGATAAAGTAATAACATCAGTATTTCTTATATTCTGATATGTTATTATAAATATGAAACAACTCTAATTAACCTTCTATCCATCCTACGGAAAATGGAAATCACCACGCGTGCGTATGTACGGAATACCGTCTCCACGCCGTGGTGTAATCTATTTTCTGCCACCACCTTAATTGGATGGGTAAAAAGGTGTAATTAGTAACTATATATGATTATTATAAAGTGATATTGATACTTAAATAGTATACATACACTTAAACACAATTCCACGACCATGAGAACGATATCATCGCTCGTGCATACGTACGGACTACAGTCTCCACGACGCGATGAGATTCATTCTCAATGATTAACCATTCATGAATGATAATAAGTACTAATGAAATATATGACCTTATAATGATACTGGAATTATTTATATTTATATGTATGTCATCTACTTAATTCCATTCAATTCAATAAGGAAACGAAAACAACGTTCATGCGTACGTACGGACTACCGTCTCCATGAATGGTGTATTTCTTTCCATTTTCTGATTTATTATATATGTATATTCTGAATATATATTATATATAAATCATGTTTTATATTATGGAATTAAGTAATCATGATCTAAGTAATCATATGAATAATTACAAGTTAAAAACACGAACGACAAATGAGACGATTCTACCCAAAACGCTACTTTAACATGAATTTACAAAAGAACGGGTAATGTAAATTCATAAGTGGACCATATATGATATAATAAAAATGAATATGATTCTGGAATAAGTCAATAACATGATTTAAATCATTATACAGGAGGTTCGGACACTTACAAAGCAAGTCGGACCTAAGGTAAGGGAAAATATCACAATCTCATATTTATCCGAGATTGTTTTTACTTCGGCATTTACTGGGGTGTATTTTTATCATCCACATCCTTGTTCCCTCAATATGTAATATTGTTTCCATCCACTTACAATAGTTTAAATCTAATTTTACCCTTCGGTGAGTTTTTAGTAAAGAATATGAAAGGAATCTTTTGTCGTTTTTCGTACGAGGTGCTTTTTGACTTTTCCGACAAAAGTACGAAGAATGTTTTTTTAACTTATACGGCATGAATGGATTTTTAAGAAACTTACTTTACAAGTTTTCAAGTTTATTTTTAATCAACTTCTTTTAGTTTATAATTTTACGACATGTTAAGAAAGGAAAAGTGTTTTTGAAGTAGAAAGGATATTTTCCTCAAGAATGAAGTTCAAGTATTTTATCAAAATTATTTTCCATCTAAGATAATAAAAGGGTTCTGTTTTTATCCCTATTATTACATGGATTTGATTATGTTGTTATGGAAACATTTTTATGAATTCCTTTATCTTATATGAATTGTTTTATGATGTCATGTTGTTTAAGAATCCCATTTTTATTACATGGGTTATGCGATGATGTATGGTTTATGATTATGTGGCACACATAAGAAAGGATTCATTATAAGATGGGTGGGACCTATATCTCCCTCCAATGCATTGGGTAAAGATTTTATATCTCATGAGATAGACATGGATGGAATGGTAGGTTATACCGGTTCAGTGAAACAGGACTGAAACGAGGGTTACTCGATTTAGAAAGGGACTTTGTCCACTAAGATAGTCTTGGCAATGAGTCTTGACTAACAAGAAATGATTCTCTATGATTATGTGTGTATGCCACAAAGTTTCATGTTTTAAGTTATGATTATTGGGATTTCATTTCACTACTATGATTTATCCCATGTTATGAAATTATGCTCTTTTTCAGGTTAAGATTTCCAAAAGTTATGTTCTTATAAAGATGATGTGATTGATTTTTCTTTTGTATACCCTTACTGAGCATTTGAGCTCACCCTTTTATGTTTTCTTTTCCCCAGGATATAAAGAAAGGTTTTAGGTAAAAAAAGGGGAAGATATTTATGGGAGATATTGAAGATCTTTCACCACGATTAGAAGATTACGTTCCGAGTTTCCAAAGACACTAAACTATTACGATCCTTGTGTGTGTGTTTTTGTTATGTAGTAAGTATTCCGCAAATGTAATGTAATGTCCATGTACGTCAGGCTTCGGGTCTCTACAATATAACTATTTTTTTATTTTCCATTACTTTCATTAAATTATCTTAAAAATAGTACACTATTAAAACCCCACCCAAGCCTCTATTTCATAAGCGAGTGGTCCTTACCATCTTTTCCATATTTTGATGTTGGATTCAAGAAACTCTTTGCCAGTATTAAATGAATAATATTTAAATTTATATCAATGTATTAATGATAATAAATTATTTTCCATAAAAGATTTTTAATAATTAATTATTATTTAATATTGTAATTAATTATAATTAACAACATCATAATAATGATTTATAATATTCTTAAAACTAAAATTGATCATAGAAAAAATGTTTTTAAATGACAAGATTAATAATATAATTAATAACAAATATATAACTATTAGTAATTTCTAATACTGAATATTAATAATCTATTTAATAATATAATTAGTTTTTAAAAAAATAATTAATAACAATTAATATTATAATTATTATTAATTATATTATTTTTATTTTAGTAAATAATAATAATATTATTATAATTAGTTATTATTTTTAAAAAATGTTTCCTATCAAGTAAATTATTTTTTATTTACCATATTTATGAATAATAATATTATTAATCAAAGGAAACTATAACCATGGTTTTGATAAACCCCAAACTCATGGCCTTTGGAAATTTATTGAATAACACATTCACACACTCAAATAATTGTGTGGATTTATGTTCAAGAAATGTGGCACAGACAATGCCACCTAAAAAAACAAACATAAACATGGAAAGAAGCCAAGAAATTATCCTCTTATGCTTATTCCCCATATTCTGATATCCACCCTGACTTGTTGAGTGTCGATCTCTACTACATCAATGAGTCTACCATAAATAGGTTTGATCATCCATGATTGATGCCTCTTATTTCTCACATGGAAGTGCCCTAAATTCCTCTAGTATAGATCCTTTACTATCACCAGGTGAAGCAATAGACATTCCCCCATTTGTGCCTTTTTCTCCGTACATGTACCATTATGATGCAACATTCTCATGTGAAGGATACTTGATAGCTTTTTACTCTCCCTAAGAAGATTAATTGGCAATCCATGCATCCATGTCTTTAGAGGTATCCTTATATAGTGTTTTAGAAGATTCATTGACTCCAGTGATATCTTGAATTAATGAAACATCATTTTTAGATACAATCATAAGAGGGAAAATTCTTCTCCTGTTCTTTCATCCATCCCTCTCTAGGACATCAAGATAAAGCATATCAAATTGGGTGGAATTTATGAAATATAGTATTAGAGATAATTTGCAGGGTGAGCATCCTTTCCCTTTACATCCATTATTCTTATTTATTTTTCTATAGAAATGATGATATTATCATCTTGGAGTTTATCACTACTACGAGCCCCATCCATGCTACCTATAACCTGAGGTCTCATTTTTTTCCACTAGAGGGACCGAAAAGTTCCCTTTAGCAATATAATTTATGAAACTTTGTTTGGGAACCATTGAGGAAGCACCATCATCTACATCCTTTCCATAATCCACTACCATTGAATGAGAATAACTTATAGGGTCAACCCTATCATCCTCCTTAAATGAAGAGGGGCCAATGGTCAGACCCACTACAATTTCAGTGGACCTGTCTCTATACATGAAAGAAACACCTTCATGATCATAAATAGTAGAACCAAACTTTTTATACTATATATAATTCCTTCCCTTGTTCATCTGCACCTGCTTCTTGATTTCCCTCATTGTCAGACCCTGGTTACATGAAGTATACAACCTAGTTTCATTGAGATCTATAGGGCTAAATCATGTCGAGGAGACTCTATTTCCATTAAAATCTATTATCTCAACATTAATAACCTTTATAGTGTCCACATTTATTTTTATAGATTTATTCTTCAAGGAATCATCCTTAGAAGTTACTTTCTTAGATACCAGGTTAATGATAACAAGATCATAAATGTTAATGGCATTCATGAGCTTGGCAGTGACATCAAGACTCAATGAAATTGGAGAACTATATTTATTTTTTTGGCCCCTTTATGTGACGATCTAATTCTTCTTAAGATGAATGGGTATGGATCCCCTGATATCAAGTGGTTTCTTATATATGCTAGCACCAAAAGTAAGGTCTATTTCCTCTTGAAAAAAAGGCAAAATCAACATCATCATCATCTGCTGATTAGAACTATTATAAAGGTGAAACAGTTACATCAACTAGTTGCATATCAAGAGACATGATAGTGTAGTGTAATTCACCTTCATCGGTATTAGATGGCGTGTAAGTCATTATTTGCTTTAGGGAATGACCCTATATTGAATTAAATCCATATCCCAAATTGAAAAGGGGGTTTTCAAAAATAATTAAAATTTCGTCCTTGAATGTTTTAGTGGAATAGATTTTTTGGTCTATACTCCAAGAAAATATTTTTATCTTATCATTCCAAGCTATGTCCTTTGCAGAAACATCAATAGTGAGCATAGATTTATTAGAATTGTATCTTTAACCTCTATTCCTAGTGTGTGTGGTGGGATTATTAGGTCCACCTACTTCCTTTGGAGCCTCATCTGAAGCCCACACTAGGAATCCTATATTTATGTTCTTTTTATTATCTCATGCTCCCTATTTTACAGGATAGTCCAGTGATGTGATGAGATCCAACACATTATCATTTTGACACATGGCAGGATCATGATGGAGTGATTTCCAAGAGGGTATTTTTGTCTCATGGGAAATGATAAGTGTGAACTGAGGCATTTAAAATGAGGAATGTGAAATGAAACTAGGGATTTCATAGTAGGATCTAGAATTTTCATGGGGTTTCTCTAGGAAAGGTTGTTGGGTTTCCACACAATGTGAATTATCAAATTAACTGGAGGCTAGTTTCACCGGAGTTTCCAGAGAGTAGTCTCAACTATGCAAGACATTTTTTTAGGTTTCACCATTTGGGGTAGAGTATCCTTGAGTCCTCAATATTATGGAGATTTTTTTTCTTCCAGTTATAATGGACATGGATGATGTCAATACAGGTTATATTTGAAGTTTTAGAATTATATATTTGTGGTTATACTTGAATTAGTTTCTATCTAATACAATATTGTGAATTTTACTAAATGGATGTACTTAAGTGGATGTTTTATAGAAATAAATAAATTAAAATGTTGATGAATCTTACTGCGAATGTTTTATGTAATCTTTCACTAAAAATTTCTCTAAAACAAAAATTTCACTGAAAGTGTCACTGAAATATTACATAAATGTAATTATATTTACAAAGATTTTGTGAAAAATATATTCAATATATATTATAAGTGGATTTAATATAAATTTATTTTTATTTATATATTAATAAATATAAATATATTTTATTTATTGTAAATAATTACTTTCCTAAATTTTATTTACATTTTTAGTCATTTATTTTATACAGTTTCTAATGGTAAATTAAATTATTTTTTAAAAAATTATGTAAAAAATATAATACATATTTTTTATAATTGTACATAAAATTATATACTTACTAATATTTATTTTTTATTATTATATTTTTTAGTTTTAGAAAAATATAAACTTTTGTTGTATTGTGGAACTTCCACTGGAACTTGGCTTGGAAGATTCACTGGAACTTGGCCTGAATTTTGCACTGTAACTTTCCCTAGATCTTTAATTGGTACGGTTCATGGATTTATAATTTTTTTTATAGAATAGTTAATAGATTTAAAATTGTTATTTATAAATATCTTTTAAAAATATATATTCAATATATCTGATAAATGTTTTTATTTTAAAATTCAAAAATATAATTAGATATAATTTATTTTTAAATAATTATTTTCTTAAATATGTAATTTTTATTCACATTTTTATTCATATAGTTTAATCATTTTCAAATGGTAAATTAATTTTTTTTAAAAATATTAAGTAACAAATATAATAATTTTTTTTATAATTATATTTAATAAAAATATATTTTTTAAATTTTAATTTTATTAATATATTCTTTATTTTTATAAATATACACTTTTTTTGTATTTTGGAACTTCCACTGGAAGTTATACTAGAACATTCCTTAAAATTTGCAAGCTAAGTTGTAGTGGAACATCTACTGGAACTTCCAATGGAAGATACCCTGGAACTTCCACTGGATCTTCCAGTGGAACTTACCCTAAAACAATTCATGGATATTTTGTAAAAAAAATATTTAATATATCTGATAAATTTAGTTATATTTATAATTTTATAAATATAATTATATTTTATATATTTGTAAATATTTATTTTCCTAAATATTGAAATTTTCATTATATTTTTATTCAGATAGTTTATATATTTTCAAATGGTAAATTATTTTAATTTTATAAAAAATATATAATAAATATAATAAAAAGTTTTTATAATTCTATTTAATAAAAATATATTTATTGAAATTTAATTTTATAAGCATAAAATTTAGTTTTATTACGGATCTTCCATGTGAACGTCCACTGAAAATTTCATTGTAACATCACTCTGGATCTTCCCCTTAAACATGTCCCAAATAATCCACTAAAATTTTTTATAGATTTTTCCTAGAGCATTGAATGGATGTTATAGTGGATCTTTCACTGGATATTCCACTGAAATTTCAACATTAGTATTTATAAATTATATTTCAAAATATTTAATAATAAAATTATTTTTTATATTTTTTATGTGTGTTTATGTACTTTTATTGAACATAAATTTTTATTTTATAGGATGTTTTAATGCTAATGATGTTGATGGTGCATCATCATTTATTAAACCTATTGTAGGGATGATGTTAAAATATCACGATGATGAAAAATATTTATATGTTATGTAAGGGGGAGTATAAAATTTTAGTGTATTTCTATAATACTCGAATAAAAGGATAAAGGATAAATTAATCATCATATCATGACTTTATGAATATATAAAATAAGGCCATAGGAAGGTTGAAAAATGTGATAGTAAGGTGAAATTTTCTCAGGATGAGACACGTACAGGTTTCCTTAATTGAATGGGGGTCAGTTTTTTTGTCTTGTGGGAAGTATGCATGTAACATATTTGTTGAAGGTCACAATCATACCTTTCACAATCCCGAATCAATTCATATGATGAGGTCCCAAAGAGAAATTACTGAAGAACATGTTGCTAAGTTAGATGTGATGATTCCTTCACCATAAATACTACTTTTCCAGATGTGTTGAGATGTTATTGGGTAAATTCATGTGGATCAATTGAATTTTTTAAAGTCTAAAATGAAAAATGAATTTTTTTCCTGGGGAAAAATGTTGCATGTTACAGTACTTAGAAAGGAAAAGTTAGGATCATCCATCATTTGTCTATAATATGAAATTTGACATGACTGGAAAAATTAATAATATTTTCTGGGCTAATAAAAAATGAAGATAGTTTTATTTATTCAGTTGTTTTACACCAATTTCATCACTAATAAAGAGTACATTACCTAAGGTGTCTTTGTGGGATTCAATAATCATCGGGTGATTGTAGTTTTTGCGGCAGCTTTGTTATATAATGAAACTATGAGTTCTTTTTCTTGGTTGATTCAAAAAAATTATAGGTGCATCATATTAAGTGAATACAAACAATATTTACTGATCATGATGGTCAGTGGGAAAATCCATTTCTAAACTTTTAGTAGGAACCCAATATTTCCTTGATACATTTAATTTTATGCAAAATGGAATTATACATTTAGGTAATTGGATGAAATATGGATATGGTTTTCTTATTAGATTTAATAAGTGTATGTTTCAGTACCATGATGAACACCAGTTTTATTGGGAGTGGTCTTCCCTCAGAGAAAAATATGAGGATGAGAAATCTCAGTGGCTATATTATGTATTAGTGTTGTGATAAAAAATGGGCTTATTGATTTTTAAAATATTCTTTAACATTGGGTATTCACATCACTCCATTAATTGAAATCTTTAATTGAAATATTAATGAATATGATCATTGAAATTTTAGTTTTGTTGATTTATTTAAGTATTTTTATTGATTATTGGATTAAAAACGATATTGAGAAACAAAGGCCAAATTTGAGATGTAGGAGAAGTTTCTTCATAATCTTTACACTTACTATGCATTAATGTTCCAGGTTTCTACTAGATACATAACTAATCTATTTAATTTATTTCAACATTAATATCAATTTACTAGTGCATATTTTTTTATATCATGTATTGAAAGTAGAGTTTAATTTATTTATGTTATTAGAATGGTTGGGTGTGAAGATCAATTTTTTGTTTTATATGAAGCTTAAAATGAAGTTTTTCAATGTTCTCAATGAAAATTCTAGTTTGTTGGGTATCACAGATTTCATGTTTTAAAAAATTATGAACGGAATTATGTGAGATCAATACCTGAAATATATATTTTGGGTAGGTGAACCCAATTGGTAAGAAATATTCGAATTCTTAAAGGAGATTCTATTAATGTAAATTCTTATATAAAGTCATTTATAGAAAGATGTTATAATGAATTAGAACCAATGGGAATGAAGTTGATCAGTATTTCTTGTCAGATAGATGTAGGTTATGACATTAAATTTTCTAATTTTATTAATTTTGAAAAGGATTTGAATATTATATTAGTTCATTTCAGTCTCTATTTTCATGTTGAGAAGTCATTGGTGTCACATGAGTCATCAATGTTACAAGATTCATCTGTGTCACCTGATTCGCCACATTAAAGACTTGTGTGATCTCATGGATGTCATCACAAAGGAATAAAACCATATCTAGGAGGGAATACCCACATCCACATTGAAATATGGGAATAACCTGCACAATCTAACCTAACAGTTCAAAATAAAACTAGACACACATCCCCATCCCAAGCATGTATTGGAACAACCAGTTAAAAGTGTAACTAGAGACCATTCATATTCATATTTATGATCATCAGATTAAGAGGTGTTTCTGACCCTCTAAACATATCAAACATTTACTCTAGATGATCTATCCTATTGTGACTTCACATCCTGTGACCAAGAAAAAATATCAGCATAGGAATCCACACTCGATCCTCCTTCTACCTTCATAATCAAGCACTTAATTTTATAGGATTCAATAGGAATAGAACCAGTTTTAATGGGTTAAGTATAAATTAGAACCTTTAGTGGTGTAATTTAAATCACATCCTTAATAATTTTATAATTTTAAAATATATGACCATTCTTCATTACTCTTAGTGAATTGAATATTTCATTAACATTCTTTTAAGGAGTTTCCAAGAATGTCACATTTTGGAAAAAACTCAATTAGATTTTCAGAATTAATGTAAAAATAAATTTTGAAATCATCAATAAATAAGATAAAATTTTTAGTAAATCGATAGAGGAGATTGACCTCTATAGATACCTTTTACTAAGAAAGTTCAGGTACCAAGCATACTCGTCCCAAAAAAGTATTAATTAAAATAAAAAGATAGAAAAAAAATGTTTGTGACATGAAATACCACCAATACCTGAAAGTGGAAAAATCACCACCAAAAAAGAAAATAAAAATTACCTAGACCCATTTAAAAGGAAAAACGACCCACATAAGATATCCCAAAGACCATTAAACACCAACACTGATAGAAATAGCCATGATCCAACTGAAAACTACCAACTGTGAATATATCATACACCTGACTACATCGATAGGCTCACTGACAACACTCCACCTGAGGTCATTATCATGGATGCTGAATCATTCATGATGAGGATGTTTCTTTTCCCTTTAGTGTCATTTCTTATGAAACCAAGTTCATACCTGATGTTCTTCACCAGAGGTGTTAATGTCAGCAGGTCATCAGCGGGAAATACTCACTATCAGCGTCCCATACCATCAACATCTCATGGTACCTGAGATCATCACCCTAATTAGTGTCCCATACCACCACAGGTCATCCTACAACCACCATATCATAATCATGTAGGAAATATGAAACAATAGAAAAATAAACAACACTAAAAAATGAAAAAATGGTCTATAAAAAACACCAAAAAACCAAAAGATAAAGGCCCAATCCTATGGCCCAACTTGAGGCCTTCCACAGAGTTGTTGAAAAGTTTCACATGCCAAAAGTTTCTACAAAGGTTTTCTCTCATCTCAAGGTCATCACTCCCCCCTTCCCCAATGTCACATGACTCCCCCACCCATTCCTAGCCTATGAGTCCATTCCTACTCTATCATCTTATGGGTTCACTATGCCCTTGACCCCTCCATCCACTGTCATAGTCCTTCGCCTCGCTTCATTATAGTCTGCTATCTCCCACTCCATATCAATCTGGATCATGACCCCTAATCATAGCATACCAAATTCGAAGTTTGCCACACACCCAACATCACATTGACCGAGCACCCCATCCATGTTTGTTCCTTCCACTACCTATCAGAGTGTTATCACACCCTTTTTATTTATGATTGTTATCCCTGAACCAACATCAGAAACTTATCAATGTGCTCACTTGTACAATATCATTCAACTATGATAACCCCCTTCGTCATGTGGGGGTCTGTTTATACTACTCATACTAGAGTTGATGATTCCATCCCAATAACATCACACTGGAATCGATTACATTATCCCAACAAGACACCCATAATGCAGGTCAAATGTGTGAATGCTGGTATTTGAACCCCAGACCTACTAGATTTGGTATCGCAGTTGAGTGCCACTCTACTATAACCTTGGCCACTAATTAATAATGTTGTTAAAGTAATTTATAATAACTAATTATATTAATTTATTAATTTAATTAATAATATAGTCAATTACATAATTAAAAATACTATTAGATCATTTATTTTTTTTAATGAGATAATTTTTTTTGTATTAGGTTATATTTATAGTTCATATTTTATAACATTTAAAAGTAATATTATTCAAAACCAATTAATTTATAGAATGCATATTTTGAAATGACAATTTTCTGTATCATTTATATTTTATTTTTATCGTATTTTTTGGAATTTATTTATTTTAGTTATTATTTATGTGTTCGATAAATATTTAAAATTTTAGTTAGATTTTATCTATGGTTTATATTTTATAAGCATTCAATGTTACCTACTTGAAAGATTATTATTTATCAAGTAAGAAACTTTCAAAGAGTATGAAATATTAAATTTAGATATACTCTAAATGGAATTTAAAACATTAACAAGACAACAAAAAAAATTGAAAAGAAAAATATTTTTCCAAAAATAGTAAATGAAAATAATTTAAACAACACAAAACAATGTTATATAAAAAATATATTCTCTTTTCCCCTGACATGTTTTTTACTTAATAGTTATTTATATTATATGAAATGTCTGAGGGTACAATTATATTCAAACACAAACACACCACATGCACACAACCTTGAAAGGCAGATCATATCCCCCAAGGGATAACCCACCCAACCAACCGCTTTCTTACATTATATATTTTGAGCCTGAAGGACCAGTGGGAATGAATCCCATTACATGGACCGTAGGCCCACCATTAGATGGGATGAATTCCATTTTTGTATCATGCCTCCAACACCACATGCATTTCATTCCTATACTGTGAAATGTAATTATTATGAATATTTAATAATATAATTAATACGTATTAATAATGCAATCAATGATGAGGATCGTGAAGCTTTCAAAAATCTTAGACCATGAATGGTCTACTAATGATGATGGCTGTTTTTCTATCTCACCCATCCTCTTTGATTTCCATTTTATTTTAATAACAAGTCTTTGATGATAACTTTTCAATAATAATAATAATAATATCATAATTAATGATACTTAATAATGTTGTAATTAATAATACAATACTTAATAAGAATTATGCCAATAAATTTTTTAAAGGGTAAATATTATATTTTAAAACAATAAAGTCTGTAGCATATAAATTATTTTTTGTCTATTATATTTATAATTTTTTTATTTTAAACTATTTATGATATTTTTAGTCGGTGTTTCAAATTAAATTTAGATTGTATTTATACCTTTTAATTTGAAAGCTTTTAAAGTCACCTACTTAAAATATAATAATGTTTCATATAGATGACATTGAATGATTATTAATTATAAAGTATAAATATAATCTAAAATAAATTCTAAATAGTAAATAACTAAATCAAACATATTTTTAAATAAAAATAAATTTTTAAAAACAATTGATGAAAAATAATTTCAATGAAAAAAATTTTGTGGTTTGAAAAAACAGCATTTATACTTTAAATTTTTTTCATGTTGGTGAATTTTATAGATTATATAATATAACCTATAAATGAAATATAAATAAATTTTAATACATTAGAAAGAAAATAAAAACAATTGAAAATTAAAAAAATATTTTACAAAAATAATAAAAACAAACTACTTTAAATAACATAATACACTATTTCAAGTAAGTTATTTTAAAAGCTTATAAAATATAAACTATAAATCCAATTTATATAAATTTGAAAACATTGATTCTGTACATAAAAAATAGTTCAAAATAAATAAATCATAAAATAAATAGTTGAAAAAATTTAAAAGACGCAAAATAATATTATTTCGAAATGTAACATTTATATTATATTTTGTATTGATTAAAATTTTTTATGCATATTATTTTTATTATATTCTTCATGTTTTCCACTATTTTTTATGTGTACATTCTTTGTGTTTGATTACACTGTGATTTTATTTTTATTTGTTATTTAATAAGATTTTGAAGTTGTCTAAAAATAATTAATTGTCAAATTAATACTCAAATTATTAATATTAATTTATATAATAGTTTACTAATAAATAATTAAAAATAATTATTAATAAAATTAATACTCAAGTTGTTAATTTATTTAATAATACAAAAGAAAAATGTAATACTTTACAATAATCATGTGCATCAATAAAATATGGGGTGGCACTTGAGTGGTAAAACCCATAATCCTCTATAAAAAATACAAGAGTTTGAATCATCAAAATCCCCTTGGGGATTTGTGATGCAGGCACTGACATTCGGGGCTATGATGTAGGCATGAATCGGGCGGGCAGTGTCGCAGGCATGATGCATGCAAATTTTCCTTAGGCCTAAGAGCTATGTAATGCATCTCTCTCTACCCAGATAGAAATAGGACTTTTCTATCATAATAAAAAAAAGAATTTTTCCCAAACATTTTTTAAATAATTACACACATGAATTTTTTAAAGTCAAAATAAATTTTTTTTAACAATAATGTCTTTGTCTTGTAAATTATTTTTAATTTATTATTTTTAAATTTTGTTTCTTTTTCAGTTATTATTTATGTTTCCAATAAATGTTTTAAATTTCATTTATATTTTATATATACTTTATATTTTATAATCTTTTAAAGTCACCTACTAGATATATAATTTTTTTTTCAAGTAGGTTACTTTTAAATCTTATAAAATATGATCCAAGGACAAAATATAATAGGAACTCTAAACATTGTCTCAACATATAAAGAATAACAATTTTTTTTAAAATATTAATAATAAAAATACTATACAATGAAAATATAAATGTCTTAAATCATTGTTATTTCAATATATAAATTTCATACTTTAAAAAAATAATTCACGTGACATTGAAATGTTATAAAATATTAACTATAAATATAACTAAAATTAAATTTCAAACATTGAATGAAAAAATATAAATTAATTAAAACTAAAAATATTTTCATTTTTTATTTATTATTAATTAAATAATTAAATAAAATAATTTCTAACTATGTTAATGATTATAATATTAATTAAGTTTTTATATATTTTTATTTATATTAATGATTATGTTATTTATTATAAAATTATTATTAATTATTATTAATAATTAATAATTCTTCATTAATAATAATAATAAAGTCATAATTAATAAAGTAATGATAATTGATATATTATATTATTGGAATGCTAATTAAGACTTAATAAACAAAAAATAATTCTTATGACACAAAGCATTACTTTCTAATAAAAATTAATAATAATAATAATAATATAATTATTATTATAAAATAAACATATAAAAATATAATCAATATTAATTATTACTAACTATTTTAAAATGTAAATTTAATTATATTAATAATTACATTATTCATATTGACTATTATAAATTTTTAATAATTATAATTTTATTATTAATTTGGTTTTTGATTGCATCATTTTAGAAAATATTTTATTATTAATTTTTATTTTAATAATATTAATGCAATTTATAGCGACCCCGACTCTAGTATCCTTGAGCCAGAGTTTTCTTTATTGCATTGGCATGGATATAAACAATAAAATACCAAAGTACATATCGGTTTAGAAATTTTCAAGAATAAGAAACATAAATGATACCCTTTTTACATTGGGAAAAGGAAATAAAACATAATACATAACAAAAGTAAGTGAAATGCATCCTTGAAAACTCATTCAATGATCCATTCTTAAAATCATGTGGAAATGAAAAAAATAAGGGTGAGATCAAATTCTTATTAAGGGATAAATGAAAAAATATTCCATGAATAAATATTCACAATCAATATATAAAGGCAAATAACTAACATAAATTCCATTAAAATAACTTGAATATCATGATAATAAAATGTATAATCAATATGGCATGTTATATAACTGAAAACACATGTAATTTAATCAATAAAATGAGAATGAAATCAATCTATATATAATATCATGGATAATAATATAACTGAATTCTAAATGAAATAAATTCTTAATTATTGTACATAATGTATTAGGAACATAATACCTCTTCCTTCAAGATTTATTTTCAAGATAGTTCAAAACTAATGGGTAAAAATCCATCTGATTTGGAAAATCATTTTTCCACATGAGACCCATCGATTCAATGAGAATATTTCTATATCAAATATTCACTTGTATCTTCATGTACAATGAATTCCTCATATATCGAATAATTTAATTATTTCATGACCAATTTGGATTTTTATCAAATATTCATATGGAGTAATGGTTATGAAGTTATCAATATTTCCCAAATCAATGAAATAACTATCAAAGTAAAATCCATATGTAAAAATGGTATGAATTTTAGGAAACAATCATATTAATTATACAAAAATATGCATATATAATAGAAATTTAGCATAAAATGAAAAATTATTACAAGAAATTGACACATTGAAGAGAAAGTTAACAATCAAAAAAGAAAGTGAGATTGTACACTAACTTTTATCACATGGTAATTTTCATGTAAACTATTCTTGGATGAAATAATTAAATTTGAAACTTAAAATACCATGAATTATTATATAATATCGATATTAGATTTCAAGATTCAGTATATACACCACATAAAATTTAATTGGTTCATAATAAAAAATAATTCTCAATAGAATGCAAATGGAGACTAAATTTATTACCTCTATATTTCCTTTAGTTGAACATGATTTAAACTAATTTATAATGGTTTTGATCTTGTTATTTATTTATAAAAACCCCTAATGATATTTATAATATCATATATGATCCTATTATAAAATATAACCAGTCGTTTGTTAATAATATTTCATTATTTTCATTATTTCGGGTGTTAATCGCCTTGTTTCCTCATTCATGATTTGTTATGAAAGTTATGGTTCTTGTACATATTTTATATTTATATCACATATATACTAACAATAATTAAATAATTATTATATTTTTACTTCAATTATACTTTAAAAACCAATCATGAAATATGGTTTTGAGAAATGAAGTATATTATGATTATGGAGAAGGTAGGTCGTATATACACATGAGTAACATTTCCATTTTACAATGATCATAATGGAAAGGAGGTAAATAATATTAAATATTTATAAAATTATAATAATACATTATTTATTAAAATATAATTATATATATCATCCTTTTGGTGTGGTGATGAAAACAAATTCGCATCCTTTCATGAAGGCGGTAGTCCACATATACAGGAACATCATTATCATCATTCATTGAGTGAAAAGGGAAGAAAGAAAATGATATATATTTTATTTTAATAATTATAAATATGTTATGAATATAATAATTTTTACAGTTATATCACATATAATCATTAAATTTATCCTTATCACATTTCATGTAAAGTGTTAGTAAAAGATGAATCACGTCGATTTGTGAGGCTGTATCCTCCATACACACGATAAAATTTATTATATCTCATACAGAATGAAAAGTAAAAAAAGTTATATATAATATAATTAATCAAAAGGTATAACTATGTTATAAATATCATATATATAATTTATATCCATCATCATACCCAACTGAGATAGGTGGTAATGGAAAAAATGAATGACATCGGTTCCCAAGGCAGTAGTTTGACATACAAAAGAATGATAATTCCGTAAACCATTTGATATAAGTGGGTGTGGTTTTAATTAATTCACTTAAAATAACAAAATATTATTATATATAATATAAAATGGTTTTTATATCATCATGGTTTAATAATAATTGAAGTGGGTGTAGAAGGAAATAAAATAAAAATGCTTGTTGAACAACGTTACCTCTTCTTCGGATATGCTCATTAGGTTTGAAATAAAGCCTTATTAGGATAGATTTATTACAAAAGTAATTATTTTAGGATTTTATGAAGGAATTTGGTAAGTGTTTTTTTAGGTTTTTGTCGATTCAAATGGATTGAGTGTTGTGAATAAGTTAAGGAAGTTAGTGCACTTTTACAATTTAAGAGGAGTGTCATTTTTGTAAATTCTCATTACTATTCAACAATGGGAAGTTAATCTCACCCTAAGTGGATATAAAATTTATAATTAAATGGTTTTAAGATTTATATGGCCTATCCATACCTCCACCGCATAAAACAATTCATGCTTTAAACGTGTTATTCCTTAACTTCTAAGTTTCCTTTTACTATTTTGGTTTTTCACTACAGTAGTAGTCTTTTTAACCTATGTAATTTATTCTTTGAGATTAAAATAAAATGATTATTATTATATAATTTGGACACATGTATTAAAAATAATAAATTAAATTTATCAAATAAAAATCCTATTTGTGTTGAAAATTAATCTTAACACAAGCGAATGTAATGTGCAAAAGCATTGTTTTAACCTTAAGAACAGTAACATAGTTTTTACTATTTAGGGGTAAATATAGTCACTATAAAAGAAAATTGGTCCACTAATGGACCATATTTTATATTCTAAACATTTTAAAATAACTTGTAGAATATATCATTTTTAGGAATTTAAATGATTTAAGAAAATATCAATTATTATAAAATAACATTAATGTTAATTTTGACATTATTAATTTTATTTTAATTTAAAAAATATCAAGACAATGATGGAATTAGAATATATTATTTACACTCCTTTATAACATGATTTATTTATCTAAAAAAATTATTGTGATATAATAACTCATTCAATTTACTTTACTTTTAATATTTTTAGTATCATTTCTTTTATTATAATTACTGAGTTGGTGTTTCTTAAGCATTTAATGTAATTTTTTAATATCTAAAAATTAAATACAAATTATCATGATAACAAATAATTTATCATTAAAAATAATATTTATAACCGAATATTTGTTTTTTTGACCTTAAGCATTATAGATATTAAAAGGAATGAAGGTTTCTTTTTTGTCTTTTTATTTACTTAACTTATTATATAGGTCACTTTCAGGGAATGGTGTACCAAAAAAACATAAAAATAAACTCTAAGTTGATAATATTATAATTACTTCCACATAAATGGTTTTGGATAAGTTGGTAGGTCATTTAAACCCTTATCTTCTTAGTTTAATTCCTTAGTAGGTTCATTTTTACCTTAACTGCGGTAAATATTTTTTACAATTTTCACTATTCATTTTGGTCAAAAATTAAGTTGAAATTATCAGATAATATAAATTATTCTTATTCCAAATATAAAATCCATTTTTTAAAAATTATATTCACATAATTTAAAATTAATCTCGCATATATGATGGCATTGCAGGTTTTTAAAAGAGAAAATGTTCAAAAGTTTACAATGTTTTTAAATCAAAATTTTATTTGTAAATGGTTCCATTGAATTAAATTTTATTAATATAACTAATTTTAATTTAAAAAAATTCATAAGATAATTTATTATTATAAATAATTTAAACAAAAAGGCAGTTTTAAATTAAAATTAAGTATTTTTCACTATTCATCAAAAAATGAAATAATTCAAAAAAATCCCAAAAATTAATCCTAATATAATTTTAATATTTTGATTTAAGACAATGCACATAATTTTTTGAAATAAATTTTCCAAAAGTATTAAAATTTAATTTAAATTATGTGCATATAGCATGACTAAACCATCAGTTTGAAAAAATACTGTTTCCAGAAAACATTTCTATTTATTTTAAATGATTCTTATTTTATTTATAATAATAGAGAAATATAATTTTTATAAATTTTTTAGTAATATTTATACCCCTAAATTTAATTACAAGGTGATAACGATATACTATATTATGGTTTATTTAGACCCAGGGTTGCGTGTTTAGAAAAATATCCAAGAGATTGAATTTAAAGAAATATATTTTATGGATTATTTAAGCCTAGTGTTGCATGTCATATGTGATATCTAATAAAATTTTTTAATTTAGAATTAAAGGTGTCACATTCTCCCCACCTTAAATAAATTACATCCTCAAAATTTAAACATGATCTCAGTAATCTAGGGTTTGACAATGGGTAATACCATTGTTGAAAAACCCACATCGTAAGAAGAGTTAATAAAACACCCTCTTAATTAGAGATAAGGGGAATTAAAATCGTCAAATTTAATAAAACATAATAGGTTTATAAATATGATAACATATGTGGGCCATGAGTACATGGATATATAATAAAAAATTAACACCAAAATACTGATGGAGATTGATAGAGAACATGGAGAGGATAAAGTTAATGACCACAAATCCATAAACCTATGGTGTGAAAATGTTCATTAATATAATCAAAATGATGATAATAGGATAAAATAATTTCAAGAAACGCTTCCTAGAGTTAAGGTATTGTTTCATTCTTTATGAATATAAGGAAATATAATTTCTTGATACATTTTTATTTCATAGGAACAATTTCATCCTTTGGTGGTGCATTTATTAATTTCCACATAATCTTTTACTCTGAGAAAAAAATATCTAAAAATGTTTTTTTCCCAGAGAATTCAAATTAACTTTTAAATGATAGTAACGAGATATTACTCTTTTCTTTACTAAAACCAAAAGGGTTAGAAAAATTTATCCAATTAACACCAATAGTTTAACTTAATCCCTTCCATAAATAGTTGACCTTAAGGATTATCCAAAATTTGTATGAAAACATTTATAAGAATGTTCACTAAATTAGCATTATATTCCCTAAAAAAATAAATTGGAAAGTAATGTCGCATTTAAATTTGATAAGATCTTTGATCTCCATAAGCATTAATGAAAACATGCATGCTTCCAAATATAAAATCTCAGGTTGTCGAATATATTCCATAGAACCAAACATGTATTAAACTCTAGAAAAGATTACATAAATTATCAAATAACTAACCAATTTCATGGTCATAAATAATATCTCCTTACCATGTCATTATCATTATTATTTCAATATAGAGCACATATTAAGGGTTATGTTTCCTTAATCCTGTGTTTTCCAACAATTTCAACTCACCACTAAATCACTTTTCTTAGTACCATTCCACACATGCTTTCAAATCCTTTAAGAAATAGTACCATATTACAATCCTTATATGTTTAATGATTCTTATAATGAAAATATCATTAATAAAATAATTTTACAATATATTAATTAGATCCAAATACACAATCACATTAATCCTTCCACTGCAGTTGTATCAATATCATAAGCATGACTTTAATCCCATAACTTCGTCAAAGTATATTCCCTTGACGCTTAGGGTAATCATTTTCATTGTGCCTCATATCCTTACAGTGGATTCATTTCACATTGGAAATTTCCTTCTTTCTTTTGAAATAAAAACCAAGGTGGCCTTTCTCACCACACTTGTAGAAAACACACATTCCCTTCAAGAATGTACTATGGTGTTTCTTTCCGTAATTATCACATGTAGTAAAATCCTTATTTCATTACTTACCTTTATCCATTTTTTCTCCATCATCCTCTCCATATATTTATTCTTTCAAAATCGATAATACATTGATAATTATTTCTCTATATTTATATCACATAAAACTATTTCATCGTATGAAGAATACGTTTGAGAGGACAACGACCTTTATAGAATTTTCTTAAGACCTTCAAATAAATGGAAAATATTCCACTCTGGGTTGCATATGTAATATGTAGCATACCTAGATAACCTTGTAAAGGTAGCTTCATACCCCCATAACAATTGATTCTTATTTTTTATATAAGTTAAGGAACTTACTCTTCATCTTTGTTTGTTTCTCGTGAGGGAAATATTTTTTGAAGAATGTATCCTTAAAATATTACCATTCCATGAGTTTTATTCCATATAACTTTTTATTATTATTGTTCAATGAAAACAATTAATCAACATCAAATTAGGTACAATAAACTTAAGGTGTAACCTTTTCCTTTTCACATCATCCCAAGTCTATAAATATCTTTTCCAAATACATAATAAATTGTTCAACTAAAATTTAATTAGTAGTTCCACCAAATAATGGAGGTTTCTATCACAAAAAGAGATCCCACATAGGATAATCATGCTATGAAATAGGTCTCTCCATCAAAGAATGGTTAATTTTTATAACCTGATTAAGCTTCATAATATATATTTAATTTACTCAATTTCGATATCAGTTGTATTGTCTTCCCCAATAAGGAAATATTTACATTGCTCATGAGTATTGATACCCTTATTCCATATAGGTTCCATTTATAAACAATGGAAAATTATTTTCTCAAAAAATAATGAATTTTAAATAATAATCTATAATTCTTGACATGGTATAACACATGGCATAAATTAAAAAATTTATGCATCATAACTTGATTTCTTTGGGGATATCCTTATTTTTAAATTCTTCATATTAGTTTGTAAATAAAATGTTAATTATCTTAAGAATATCCCATAGGATTGTCAAACCAGGTGTTTAGTAAGGCACTTTTTGATGCAATAGAAGATTATTAGGTCAATCCCAATATAGCCTTTTCTGAGTTATTTCTCTTAAGTACCTTTGTTCCAGAACCACATCCACTTGTAGTATCCAAATAGGGATATATTTCTAAGAAGAACCACATAATATATTATTTACCAAAAAACTATGAGGTTTTTATATTCTTATCATCAAATTTTATCATATGGCCATGTCCCCTAATCTATAGTTTCCAAAATCTAGTTCCCAAGGTTTCTACAAAACCTCCCCCAATTCACTATAGTAACCCTAACTCTGGTATCCCGGAACTGGGGTCTGGTCAATTACATTACAATATATACAAATAATGAAAAAATGAAGGACCAGTAAATTTGGAATTTTTAGAGAACCATATACATACATGATACCCATTTGACATTGGGAATATAAAATAAAACATAATAGATAATAAAAGGAAATGAACTACATCCTTTAAAACTCATTCAAGGATTATTTCTTCAAATCCCAGGGAAATGAAACAAAATAATGGTGATCTCAACTGATTATTAAGGGTTACATATAGTGGAATCTATCATGAATAAATAATAATAATCAATAATTCAAGTCAAATAAATGAACACACATTCCATTTAAATAACTTGACTATCATGACAAGATAAGGTATAATCAATATGGACAGGTAAATAACTAAAATCACATTCCATTTAATCAATAAAATAATAATGAAATGAATCTAGAGATTATATCATGGTAAAAATTTCATAGATAATATGATAACTGAATTATAAATTAATTAATTTCATAATTATTAGACATCATTTCTTAGGCACGTGATACCTCTACTTTCAATATCTATCCTCAGGATAGTTTAAAACGATTAGGTAAAAACCCATCTGATTTAGCCATATGTTTTTTATCATGAAACCTATCGATGCATCGAGGGCCTATCTATAATCAGACCCTAACCATATCTTCATGTCCAAATAATTCTTCATGTATTGAATAATTTATTTAGTTCATGAACAATGTTCTTTATCACCTAATATCTATATTGAGTAAAGGTTATGTATTTATTAATATTTACCCAATTAATCAATTAATTATTAAAGTAAACACCATATATAAAAATGCTAAATGGTTCGGAAATAATCATATAAATTATAAAAGAATATGTATATTTAATAGAAATGTAATTTACAATGAAAAATTATTACAAGAAAGTGATTGTTTTAATAGAAATTTAACATTGACAAACTAAAGTGAGATTGTACGATAACTTTTATCACTTGGTAATTTTCAAGTCAAATCCACTTGGATGAAATATTTAAAATTGAAACTTAAAATACCATGAATTATTATGGATCATGATATTATATTTCAAAAATCGGTATATACACCATATAAAAGTGAATTAGTGCATAATAAAAAAATATGACTCAATGGAATGTAAATTGAGATGAAATCCCTTACCTTTAGCTTTATACTAGTTGAACAAGATTTACCATAATTTATAATGGTTTTAATGAGGTAATTAATTTATATCAGAACCACACCAATATTTATAATATAATATATGTTCCTCATATAACATTTTACAGTCCATTTTTTGAAAATATTTATTTATTTTCATTGTTTCAGGTTTTAATCGCCATATTTTCTCATTTGAAGTTTGTCATAAAAGTTATAGTTATTGAATATATGATATATTTATATCACATACATAATAATAATCATGAAATATATATAATATTTATACATCAATTATAATTTTAAAATCAATAATGAATGACGGTTTAGAGAAATTAATTATGTTATAATCATGGAGACTGTAGTTTGTACGTACACTTAAGAAATGCTTCAATTTTTTCATGATCATTATAAAAAGAAGTTAATTATTAATTTATCTTCCCAAAATGATAATAATAAATTTTAAATTAAAATGTAATTATATATATCATCCATGTGGTGTGGTGATGAAAGTACAGTTGCATCGTTTTGTGAAGGGTGTAGTCCACAAGTACACGAATGATGTTATCATTTTTCATTGAGTGAAAAGGTAAGAAAGATAATGATATATAATATCTTTTAAGAATGATAAATATGTCATTAATATCTAAATTATTTCATTTATATCACATATAATCATTAAATTTAACCTTATTACCTTCTAGGTAAAGCGTTAGTGAAAGACGAATCACATCGTTTCGTGAGGCGGTAGTTCGTCGTACACACGAGCGACATTATCGTATCTCCATGAAATGGAAATTAAAAATTTATATATGATAAAATGACTATATAGGTATAATTTATCTATTATTATCATACATATACTTTATATCCATCATCATACCCAGTCGTGAGAGGTGGTGTTGGAAAAATGAATAACATTTTTTTCGCAAGGCGGTAGTCCACCGTACACATTAACGATGATATGATAACCTATTTGATGGAAGTGGGGGTGGTTTTAGATAATGAAATTAACAAAAAAAAATATAATTATATTTCATATTCTTATTATATTATATTATTATGGTTTAGTATGAATCTAATGGGTGGGGTAAAAATAAAATAAAAACACTTGTAGAAGAACGTTACCTCTTCTTTAGGTATCCCCATTAGGTTTGCACTAAAGCATTCATAGGTCGTATTTATACAAAACATAAGTCTTATAGTGTGAGATTATAGAATTTGTAAAGTGATTTTGATAGGTTTTAGATAATTAAAATGGCTTGAGAGTTGTGGAGAAGTGAGGCGAGTGAGCACCTTTTTATAAGTGAGGTGGAGTGACATTTTTGTAAATTATCAAAGGTATTCAATAATGTCAAGTTAATCTCACCCAAAGTGTCTAAAAAATTGACAATTAAAGATTTTTATTGTTTTTATGGTCTATAAAACCCCCAACACAGAATAAAACATGTTTTGAACATGTTTTCCCTTACCTTCTACGTTTCCTTGCTTTTACCATTTTGGTTTTTCACTACGGTACTAGTCTTTTAACCTAGGTAATTTATCATTTATGATTAAAATAAAATTATAATTATTATATATTATTTAATAATTGATTATAAATATGAAATATAATTTATCAAATAAAAATCTTATGTTTTAAAACTTAATCTTAACACAAGAACATTTAAGTTGCAAAAACATCGTTTTAACCTTAACAGTACTAATAGAGTTTTTACTATTTAGGGGTTAATATAGTAACTGTAAAATAAAAATTGGCACATAAATTGAAAATGTTTTATATTTTTAAAAATATAAAAATAACATATAAGAATATATAATACTAAGTAATTTTAAATCATTTAATAAAATACTATTTATTATAAAAAAATTAATGTTAATTTTGACATTATTCATTTAACTTGAGTTTAAAACATCCCATACAATGGTGAAATTAGATTATATAATGTTAAAACAAATATAAAATTTTATATTTATATAAAAAATTAGTGGAACACAATAATTCAATCAATTTAATTTACTTTAAATATTTTTAGTGACATTTATTTTATTTTTCAATTAACTAAATAATTACTAAGTTGGTGTTCCTTAAGCATTTAAAATAATTATTTCATCTCTAAAAAATTAAAATAAATTATAATGATAAAAATATAATTTATATTTCAAGATAATATTTATAACCAAACATATTTTGGTTTTCTTTGTCCTAATGCTTTATAGATATTAAAATAAAGGAATGTTTATTTTTTTTCATTTTTATTACTTTACGTATTATATATATTAATTTCATGGAAATGATACCCAAGAAAATCATAATAATAGACCCTATGTGTATAAGTATATAAATATTGATATAAAATGGGTCTTGGACAAGTAGGTAGGACATTTAAACCCATATCTTCTTACTTTATCCCTCGGTAAATCTATTTTTACCTTAACCATGGTAAATAATTTTTATTGTTTTCTATATTAATTTTGATAAAAAATTACGTTGAACTTATTAGAAAATATAAATTATTATAGACCCAAATATGGAATCCATTTTTCAAAATTCCATTCACATAAGTCGAAAATTTTAATTTAAAATTAATCCTACAGACATGATGAGAAAACGAGTTTTTAAAGGGAATGTTCAAAAGTATGTAATTTTTTTGTATCAAAATTCAATATTAAAATTATTTTAATGATGTAAATTATATTAAAAAATATATATAATTGAACTAATTTTAATTTATAACCAATTAAAAACATAATATAACATTATAAATAATTTAAACAGAAACGGAAATTTTAAATTAAAATTCATTATTTTTCACTATTCATCAAAAAATGAAATATGCTAGAAAAATCCCCAAAAAAACATGAAGATAATTATTATATTATGATTTAAAAAATTAAATTAATTTTATAAAATAAGTCCTTTAAAAGTGATAAAAATTAATTTTAAATAATTTTTTCAAAGCGCAACTAAACCTTCTGTTAGAAAAAATATAATTTTTCAGATAACATTTCCTTTTCTTTTAAATGATTCTCATTTGATTTCAAATAAATAGATAACTATTATTTTCAAAATTTAGTCAGTACTATTAATAACCCACAATTTAATAGTAAAAAAATAGTGGTATACAATATGATGTTTCATTTAGGCTTGGGGTTGCATGTTCCACAATCTATCGAAGAGATTAAATTTAAAGAAATATATTTCATGAGTTATTTATGATTGGTGTTTCATGTCATATATGATATCAAATACAATGTACTTTTAGAATTTAATGGTGCTAAAACATTATTAGTAATCATTATTTTTACTTTGTTAATTGTGATTTATCACATTATTAAATTATTATTATTATTTTAAATTGTGTTATGATTAATCATTTATTATCATTAATGTGTTATAATTGATAATATATTATTAATTTAATGCTGGAAAATTTGCGTCTGAATCCAACATCTAAAATTTGGAAATGATGTCAAGGACTTCACCCTTATAAAAGTGGATCTAATGTGAGATTTTTTATAATAATTTAATTATATTTCAATTAAATTAATACATAATATAAAAATAGTTAAAATATTGTTTGATTATTTATTTATTTATTGTTTATATATGTCCACAGATAAAAAAACATAATTCAAATTTAAATTTTAAAAAATAGAATGGATGAAATTATTTGTGACTACACTTTCATTGAATGGGTTTTATGGAATGTGTTGTTTTAGACATCACATTCATCAAAACAAATATGAAGAAAACACTTTTTGAAGAAACACTCTCCCTAATATTGTGAAATGTGTGTGGATTGGTAAATAGATTCCCTAATTAGGAACATTCATAATTCGTTTTTTTTCAATTTATGAGAATATTTTTTCTATGTTTATGTTTTCCCTCTCATTGGAGTGTTTTTCCTTCATGTTTGATTTTTCTTATGGATTGTGATCGAGGTTGTTGAAGTTTCACTTCCATGATTTTTCTTGGATTTCTTCATAGATATCATGGGTTTTCTAATTTGTATGGAGCCTAATATAATCTTGGTAGTGGGGAAAAGTATTGTTGAAATTCATGGAGGGTGTTCATCTTGTGGTGTGGGTTCTTAGTGGTTCTCTATGTTACTAGTGTTTGGGGGGTTTCTGCCACTTTTTGAATTTTTTGGTTTGATATTGATGTAGTGAATCCTTTTATGGATAGAATCATTTAGTTCATTGATGTCGAGGATGTAGGATTCATGAGGTTTCCCAGGTATTATCATTGATACCATGTTAGGTGGTAGCTAACCTGAATGATTTTTTTTAAAAAAATCTGTAATTTTATAGCATCCGAATAACCAAAACAAAAATCATCCATAAAAAAAATATTTATCTATAAATGAAACCAGTAACCCAAACAACCATAGATCCTTCTAATATTATATCTTTTTCAACCAAGTAATAAGATACAAAAAAACAATTAAACAAAGAAAATACAAATTAATATATTTAACATTAATAAAATTTATTTTGTTAATATATATATATAATAACAATAAAAACATTTTATATAGTGTTATGTATATAAAGAATAATTAATATAGATGTGATGCAAAGACAATATTAAATGTTGTTTTTCAATAGTAATCAATTAACTAATGACTTTTAAAAGTTGGAAACCAATTTTACTAAAAAATGTTCAATCTAGACATTAGATTAAGTCACAGTTGATTCCAATAGATCACATATGATTTGAGAAATGTTATCGTAGATTTTAAAATCAATCAGAAGTCATTTTTTCATTTTTGACCCCATGATGGGAGATATGTCATTTTAATAAAACTGAACAATGTTATTGGTCATTTTCCATCATACCCAGAGAAAAAATCATCTGAGGGATGTGTTGTTGGTTCCTACAGATCCAAAATGGATCAATGATCATTTTCCCATTATTTCATGTCAATATATGTTTTTTTTATTAGTATTGTCCCCTTTTTCATGATGTTCACTTAAATCTACATATGAGGAAAAAAAACCAATTTTAATCATATCGAGAAATTTGGGTATCTTATCCACATATCAATGTTTCATATAGATTTTAAATTAATTCAATATCATTTTCCTAATATTTCATTTCAATCAGAGCTCGTTTAGTCAGTTTTGACCCCTAGACGCATTATTTTCCCATTATTAAAAAAATGATAATAAATATGAAATGACCTTTAAATTATATAGATTAATCCATTTATCGAATTGATGTATGATTTATTATAATAGATCACATATGATTCAAGGAATGTTCTCCTAGATTTCAACATTAATTAGAATTTTTTTCTCATTTTGACCCCTGATGGTAGATATGTCATTTTAATAACACTAAACAACATTATCAGTTGTTTTCTATCATACTAGGTGACATGAGCATCTGAGGTATGTGGCATTGATTCCTATAGATAAAAAAAATACTCGGTGATAATTATACCATTATATCATTTTAATCCAAGTTTTTTTGTCTGGTATTGGATCCTTTTACATGATTTGTCACTTAGCTCCAAATCAAAGGGACAAACACCACTTTCGATCATATCATGGAAATAAGGTATCCAATACATGTTCTGATGCTTCCTATATATTTTAAATGGATTAAATATTTTTTTCTTAAGATTTCATTTCAATCGGAGTTCATTTGGTTTGTTTGGACCATTACACATAAGATTTCCCCATTATCAAAAAAATGATAATAAATGTCAAAATGAACTTTTAATTATACTGACCAATCCGAGGATCGGATTGCTGTGTGGTTAATTCCAATAGATTACATATGGTTTAGGTAATGTTTTCCTATATTTTAAAGTTAACATGAATTTTTTTGATCATTTTTACCCCTTTATGGGAGATATGTCATTTCAATAATGTTGGAGAACGTTATCTGTTGTTTTCCATCATACCGGGTGACACAAGCATCTGATGGATTCAACATTGATTCCTACAGATAAAAAATGACTTGTAGATAATTATCTCATGATTTATTCCCAATAAAAGTGAATTCTCTTTGTATTATCCCCTTTTATATGATTTTTCATATAAATACAAATCCAAGGATCAAACTCAACTTTTGATCATATTGATCAATTTAGGTATCTGATCCATGTGATCATGATTCTTGTATATTTTAAATGAATTAAGGATGATTTTACTATGTTTTCAAGTTAATCAGATCTTGTTTGGTTAGTTTTCACCCCTATACAATTGATTTTCCCATTATTACAAAAATAACAATTAATTTTAAAATGAAATTTTTATTGTACTAGCCAAATACAAGGATCATATTGATGTCTAGTTGATTACAATATATCACATATGATTTGAGGAATTTTCTACAATATTTTAACATCAATTAGAATTCTTTTTATTATATTTTGCCCCCAGATGGGGGATATGTCAATTTAATAACACAAGACAATGTTATCTGTCGTTTTCCATCATATCGGGTGACACAAGAATCCAATAGATGCAGTGTTGATTCCTACAGATCAAAAATGGATTAGTGATTTTTCTCCCATGATTTCATGTCAATAAAAGTGTGTTTTCTTGGTATTGTTACCTATTACATGATTTTCACTTAACTCCAAAATCGAGTGACAGACACCACTTCCGATCATACCACGAAATTCAGGTATCTGATCCATGTGCTGATTCATCCAATATATTTTAAATGACTTAAAGATCATTTTCTGAATATATCATGTCAATCGAAGTTCGTTTGGTTATTTTTGAACCCTACACACATGATTTTCCCATTATTAAAAAAATGATAATAAATGTGAAAATCATCATTTAATTATACCGACCAATCTAGTTATTAGATGATGTACAATTGATTTCAATATATCAAAAATTATTATAGGATTTTCTCCTATATTTACACAAAAATAAAAAGTTTTTTTATTTTTATTTTTTGTCCCCCTGATAGGAGATATGTCATTTTAGTAACACTTGATAATGTTATCTATAATTTTTTATCATACTGGGTGAAATGAGTATCTGATGGATGTCGTGTAGATTACTATAGATAAAAAATGGATCAGTGATCATTATCCCATGATATCATGTTAATCTAAGTGAGTTTTATTGGTATTGGACCCTTTTACATGATTTTTTACATAACTCCATAACCGATCAAAAAATTACAATTCCAATCATACCAATAAATTCATATATCCAATCCATGTGTAGATGCTTCCTATAGATTTTAAATGAACTAAAGATCATTGTCCTAATATTTCATATCAATTGGAGCTTGTTTGGTTGGTTTTTACCCCTACACACATGATTTTATAATTATTAAAAAATGATAATAAATGTTTAAATGAACTTTTAATTATACCGACCAATATAGGGATCATATTGATGCGTAGTTGAATCCAATAGATCGTATATGATTTGAGGAATTTTCTCCTACAATTTGACATCAATAATAAAGTTTTTTCATGTTTTTTCACCATCCGATGAAAGATATGTCATTTTAATAACAATAGACAATTTTATCCATCATTTTTCATTATATCCGAAAACATGATTATCCAATGTTTGCAATGTTGATTCCTATATATAAAAAATGTCCAGGTGATCATTCTACCCTGATTTTAAGTCAATCCAAGTGCTTTTTCTTGGTATTAGACCCCTTCACATGATTTTTCAGTTAACTCTAATTCTAAGGGAAAAACAAAACTTTTGATCATATCGATCAATTCCGGTATTTGATCCACAAGTCAATGCCTCACATATATTTTAAATGATATAAATATTTTTTCCTAATATTTCATGTTAATTGGAGCTCATTTGTTAGTTTTAACCCCTACCGACATGATTTTCCCATTATTACAAAAAAGATAACAAATGAGAAAATGAACATTTAATTATATCAACAAATATGGGGATTATATTGATGCGCCTTTGATTCAAATAAGTCATACATGATTTTAGGAATGTTCTTGTATATTTTAACATAAATCATTTTTTCTCATTTTTTACCATCTAATGGGAGATATGTCATTTTAATAACACTAGAAAATGGTATACATAATTTTCCATCACACCAGGAGACACGATCATCTGATGAATATTAAATTGATCCCTATATATCTAAAATGTTCCACTGATCATTATCCAATTATTTCATGTCAATCTAAGGGGTTTTTCTTGGTATTTTCCCCTTTTATGTGATTTTTCACATGAATCCAAAACCAAGGGACAAACTCCACTTTTGATCATACTGGAAAATTCAGGTATCTGATCTATGTTTCAATGATTCATATAGATTTTAAATGAAAAAACATATTTTCCTAATATTTCATGTTAATTAGAGCTCTTCTGGTTGGTTTTGACTGCTACACATGTGATTTTCCCATTATTAAAAACAGTGAAAATGAACTTTTAATTGTACCGACCAATCCAAGTATTAAATTGAAATGAAGTTAATTTCAATATATCACATATGATTTGAGGAATATTCACCTAAATTTTCACATCAATCAGAAGTTCTTTACTCATTTTTACCCTATAGCGGGATATATTACTTTTTAGTAACACAAGGAAATGTTATCCATCATTTTCCATTATACTAGGTGACACGGGCATCTGATGTATTTTTTGTTTATTCCTTTAGATCAAAAATTACTTATTGATCAATATACTATGATTTAATGACATTCCAGATGTATTTTCTTAGTATTTACTTCTTTTATGTGATTTTTCACTTAACTCCACATTTGAGGTTTAAATTACACTTTCCATCATTCCATAAAATTCAGGTATTTCATCTATCTGTTTATTCTTCATATATATTAAAAAAGACTTCAAAATAATTTTCATAATATTTCATCTAATTTGAAACTGTGGAAGATGAGAATAGAGGGTTTTTCACATAGATGAGTCGTGTTATCCAAATAATAATCTGTGTAAGAAGCATCCAGGTGGCATTTTCAAAATTCATATATAAAATAATCTAGGTATGATACCTTTTAAATTTTGAATCTTGTGTTAATGAATTATTTTAATTACTAATTTAAACTCCTCTAATGATTGTAAATGAACCAATTTCCTTTCAACCAATTTAATACTGTTAGCAGCTACAAATAATACTGATTTGAAAATAGAAATTAAAATACTCTAAAATATTCATGAATATAATTTTGATACTATTGTTTTTAACAATAATCTTATAGAACTCATAATATTAAATCCTTACAATATTTTAAATAGGTTATTCACAAAGAGACTTATAGAACATAATCCTCCAAAAAAGGCGATAGTAAAATTTATTTTATAAATAATATATAAAATAATATTATAATTTAAAATCCCATATCTTATTTTAATTTTTGTCTAGATATCTTATAAAAATATATTCTATCATGGATCATATTAGTATGTATTATACAAACCAATTTAATAAACCTACTTCCACTAAAATCATATTCATGCTTGATATGATTCCTATTATGATTAATGTGGATGGTAATGGTATACATCCAAATATACCATACATGGAGGTGGTTTAAATAGATGGATTATTTACTAGTCCTTATATTTCTCCTATTTGAGATATATTTTCCAAAATGTTTTTAGGAATAATGGGATATTGTGCGATATGATTTATTAAACATATTCTACAATTTTTTTTAAAATAGTTTCCTTCTATCATGAATCAATTATTATTTTATTTATTTTTTCAAAAGGAGAGCATGTTGATCCTTTGGATATGTCTAGTCATATTATTATGTCTACATTAGTTTATAAAATATATAGATTTTTTTTCTAATTTTTTTTTAGTTATTGGAAATGTGTTCTTAGGTAACAAGTTTACATGATGGAGGTTATATGAACTTTTACCTCTATAAAATAATATAAGACATCTTTCTCACATAAATTGAGCACATGATATGGGTCATTGGGTATGGTGATATCTTATTTTGGAAAGATCACTGGTCAGGTGAACATAGGATCCTTGATAAGTAATACTCTTCTCTTGATTTTGGAGATTAGTTCACTGTGTAATGGAAGTTCTCTATTTTTTAACTTTTTATATGCTCTACAAGTTCCACATAGTTGAAAATTAAAGATAAATAATCTATTGATGATTATTTTCCAAACTTTTCTCATAATTTTAAATTTATTTTGTTGGTTTTTAATCACTACTTAGTCAAATTTTATTTTTAATGAAAATCTAAATGTGATTTGGGACTTTACTAAAAATACAAAAACAAAATAAGACAGTCCATTTTAACGAGAAACCAGAAAGATAAAACAAAACACACCTGATAAATTTGATACATAATGAAGGACCAGTAATGATATCCATGTTTTTTATAAAATGGGATTTATGTGCAGAAAATATCCACATTCCATTTATAAGACAAAAAACTATAATTATTGTTGTGTTTTTTCATAAAATTCAATCTAAATTATAATAAAATGAAGAAAGAATATAAGCCTTTATTGAAAAAACACAAACTCAAATCAAGTGTACTTAAGATAATTTTTCTTGTATAGATATATAGATTGACCAATTTTCTCAAAATACACATGCAGGTATCCTAGACATTGAAATCCATGTAGAGAAGATGACTAGATAAAATATTGTGAGGGATAAAAAAATAATGATAATTTGTTCTAAATTTAATCCAATATAATCTTTTATGGAAATAAATAAATGTAATAGTAGTTATATAGAGGAATTAAGAGAAAAAAAAAATTAAATAATGAGTCAATGAATGAGAAAGAAGACATACTAAAATTTAAGAAATGACACAACCTTCTATGGGAAGATTAGTTAAGGAATAGAACTATTTATAAATTAGAGGAAAACACAGAATTATTTTTGAAACATTTATAAATAATGGGATAGAATAATATGGAAATGAAATATTATTGAAAAAGGGAGAAATGAAAATAAAATAATGAGGGAACATCATTCTTACAGGAAAATATTTATTTCATATGCAAAATATGAAATTTATAATTAAAATATTAGAAGATAGAATAGAGGCATAAATATTTTTTAAGAGTTCAAAAATGAATGGAAAATATAAAACAATATCAAGGTTGGAATCATAATCCAATAAAAAATTCTTGACATTTTTTGTGCATGTATATATCAAAAATAGAGAAAATAAACACACATAAAAAGTTAAACAGTTCATAAAAATGTTAAACAATTTATGAAAAGGTTTCAAACCAAAGAGTGGTAAAATATCATACCTTTCTGTAAATATTAAAATAGACAATTTCTCTTTCATTTTTATCTCTAAATCAATTAATATCTTCTTCACATTGAACAATGGTGTGTTGATCACGTTTTTTTGTAATAAAGGAAACAACCTCAAGTCCATCTCATTCAATTAAATTCACCCCCTACCTTGAAATTTTCAAAGAAAATTTACAGTTTGGATGATAAAGAAAGGTAATGAAGAAAACATGTTCTTATAATGATGCTATAATGAAAATTTAATTACTAAATAATCCATCCCTATATAAAATACTATTAAAATTCACCAATGTTAATGGTTTTTGATTGACTTTACATCCACAAACTAGAACAACCCAATTATGCTTTAATAGTATTTTTTTCAACCCATGTATGTACAAAACTTCAATTATGTATTTAAATTGACCATAGTAATAACCAGAATCGATAAATTGATAAAAAATGACATTATTTTGTTTTGATCATTTTTCATCAATATCTTTAATGAAAAATTAAAATCCATTATCATTTAAACCTTTGTAATAAAGATTCGTTATAGATGTACCCTTATCCAATTTGTAAAATTATTCGATTAGTGCAGGTCTTCCTAAATACCTTAGGTAATGGACCTATATATTTCATAGAATTAAATAAAAAGTTATACATAAAGAAATTAGTACTATACTTTAATCATAATGAAAATATATTTATACATACAAAATCCTTGAACCAGTCATGAAATGATGCATAATGGGAATGTTGAATTTCATAATCACTCACTGAATACATATCTTATTTTTTCTCATTAATGTGTTTCCTATAAATAGTAACACAAATTTTAAAATGTTCAAATTATAGATAAAAAAATATATGTAGAATTTAAATAATAAAAGTGAGAATAAAATTACTGCATCAATGGTGAAAATAATGGAGTATTGAACAAGATATATCTAGGATCCTATAACCACCCCATGTGTTTCGTATGAAATATAGTTTCTTCACCAAATGGACCATCATAAATTAGAGAGGACTTATCTAATATTGTGTCAAAATTCATACGATATTTTACACAAAAATTAGTACACTCATCCATCAAATAACCATTTGATATTGATGCCATCAAATGAGATTTCATACATACGAATAATCAATGCATTCATATGAAACTCAATAGGATACATCCAAATGAATTGAAATAGACTAGAAACCATTAATAATTCAGTTGGGTGCAATATCAAGTGAACTATAACATCAAAAAATGAGGGTGGAAATAGTTTCTCCACATGAAAAACCATTTCTAAAATTCTATCTTGAAATTTTCTTGATTCACCCATTCATTGATTACATAAAAAATATGTTTAGAAAAATTACTAATCTCAATCAATAGTTAAACAGAATTGGGTTATAAACAATCATAAATTTTTATTAGAATAAACTACTAAAGTAGTATGTGATTTTCTTGACATTTCAACCCTTACAATGTCATGCTCATCACATTCACAATCTTGGAACTATTAGAAGAGTAACCATCAGACACCTTGAGTATATTCAAAATGGAATGAAATGTATCTTCCTCTTTTTTACTCATCCTGTACTATGTAGTAGGCATGTATGTCTTGATTGTCTCAACTAAATGTAAATTCAATTGTTTCCTTAAACCTATTTCTTTTAAATAACATTGTGCATTATCATGGTCCTTTTATTTTCCACTAACACCTAAAATGGTCCATAATAAATGATCAAAATCATTTTTTATATGCATGACATCCAGATTATTCCTTAGCAAGTTAGTATTCCAATATATGAGAATAAAAAACATTTATTCTTATAATTGTGACTGTGGTGTCTACCCCTGCCATAAATATTAGCTAATGGATGAGATAAAAAGTCCTAAAAATCATATACCATGTGGTTGTTTCTTCCTCAATCTGTGATAATATTTCTACTCATTTCATGATATTTGGTGTAGGCATGAATTCTCTAGAACCATAAAATTTCACCTTTTCCTTCCCGGACCTATGTTGTGGGGGAGGAAAATGTCTATGACCCATGTATGGCCATTTTTTATAATTTTTAATCCATGTAGATTTTTTACTTTTATTATAGCAAGGGAATGAAAATTATCCTTTACTTCTATGACCTGATAAATTTTCATAATCCAAAACGTCATTGAAATTCCATAATAACGCATCCTATAGTTTAAAGTTTTCATTCATTTCGCACTCATTAGTCATCACACCATCACCCCAAAATTAATTTCACTCATCAATCAATAGATGAAGGTAAACATCAATATTATCCCCTGGACTTCTAGGTCCATCAATAAGAGTGTAAATTAATATAATTTTGTGTTTCAAAAAAATCCACAGAGGATGATTAAATGAAACTAACACCACAAGACAGTGTTATGAGATACACCAAACATAGAACTGAATGGATTAAAGCAATCTACTTTCAACCCTAATTGGACATTATGAGTATCTTAAAAAAAAGTAAGGTGTCTCTAATAAAAATGCTTCCATGAAAGAGAGTCTTCAGGGTGGGTTATCATTTCACTTTCTATATTTCATTATACATAACATTTCAATAATTTAGAAACTTTAGATGACATAAATAATATTTTCAACCTCAGATTCAGTGGAAAATAACACATTTTCTTTATATAAATGTTTTTCTTATATTATTTAGTCTAAATTTGATTAGTCTAATATCCCCCATTATTATTCCATTTGGAAGATTCATAGACCATAAAATTATCCAAATGCTTGGTTTCCTTTCTAAACAACATAAATTTGTTTTCACATGAATCCATGGTCTAATACATGGAACCTAAGTTCTATATAAACTTACGATCATGGTTATATGACTCAATAATCTTATTGTCGGAAGGAAGTACATTTTTTGATAATACCAAAAACATGTTGAAGGATGTATTTGACCATGGAGTCAAAGTTTTCAAGTGAAAGAACTCCACGATAAATGATAATTTACTATAAGTAGTACACCCAAGAATATATTTCAATTTGTGTATCATCAAGTATTTCATAAAACAACAATGAATCAATATCTGAACTAGAGTGTGGATTTATGTCACTGATCTCAACATTCTAGATGTTAATTCCTTCAGGATCCATCCCACATACCATTTCAGTAAGCATTTCATGCATCATATTAGTCCTCCTCACTTCAAAATCCATCGGAACTATTTATGTATGATGACAATGAAAATACTCTTCCCCGTGACAAATGCAACTCTTATAATTTTTTAGAAACCCATTCAAGAATACGTGATCAATTATGATATCACTTATGAATTGATATATTTTTTTACATTTTATACATGGAAAACTAATATAGTATATTTGAAATCCTCTAGTGACATTAATAAACTACATAATTACCTCAAAATAGTCTGTAGAAATTCTATTTATAAGATCAATCCAACTCTTATCCATATTCATATCTATAAAAACAAGTAGTAAAATTTTCAAAATACTTCATGTTTCATGCATTTTTAGAATTTCATATCACAAAATATATTTGAAATAAAGACTAACCAGTTTCATGTGGACTTTAATTAATATTAATCCATAACAAGAAAAAAAATTATAAAATGACAAAATGTTTTTATTTTAAGTAGTATTTAATTAAATTCTTCTTTTTTAGATGACTAAATATTTTCTAGAGAGGTTCTTATAGAACATTTCCAGATAAAAGAAATATTTTTAAGAGAAGAGAAAATCTTGATCAAATGTATATATATAACAAAACTCAACTAATATTTTTGTTATGAAATGAGAATTTTTTTGTTAACCTTGTTAATAGACTAGGAAATCAGAATATCTAATTAAAGGGAATGTAAATATAAAGACAACATTCAGCCTCAATTATAATATATGAGTAAGTTGAAAAATCTGTAATTTTTTAATAATAAAAGAACTGAAAATAAATACAATGTGGTGGGGACTTCGTTTGGTCCATCTCAATCAATAAATCCTCACAACCAAAATCTTAAACCCCAAATGGTTTATCCCTTAAGAAAACAACAAAGTCAAGGAATCATCCCACTCCTTCATTAGTAACATGTTTCTTATTTTTTTAAACATGTATATAATATAAAATTATGAATCATTATATAGAGTTCTTGAAATCATTGTAATTAAATTTCAGAAAATTATAAATTTATAAACTAATCTGACTTTATGAATAAAAATATTATACATTCGATTGTCCAAGATAAAATGAAGGGTCAGTAGTTTCAATTTACATTTTCATGACAAAAAACATCATAATAAGTAAACAATGGATTACTAATTCAAATTTAGAAAATTTTGATTTAAAATAATACATACAGATCAGCCCAAATTAATCAAATATCCAAGATATAAGATTATAACATGTTAGTATTTTGAAAATAGTACACGCTAAAATAATTTACAACTCATTTGTGTCAAATCCATGATTCTTTTTCTTTAAAAACCAATTGATCAAAACGCATAAGAGAAGGGAAAATAAATGAGTATTAATCTATTTATTGAAATTATTACACCAAATAATATATCAATTGTTGTTGAAATGATTTATATAACTACTCGAGATAAGATTATGGATCTTTAATCGACTAAAATAGATGTTCAATCCATCATGTATCATTCAAATAAAATCCACTATTTAATTTAATTAATTTACATTATACAAAACATTAATGCAGTAATCCATATGTGGGTTAACCATTGATACATTCACTACAAGAAAATAGTGTTTTAACAGCATTTTTTTCGTGATGGTTTTTAGAGGCGTTTTTAATAACCACTACTAAATGGTTTTAAAATATTTTTTATAATTTTTTTAAAATTTCTTCCCAAAAAAATTTACAATTTTTTAGTAGTGGGTTTTTAAAAAAACTCCAGGGAAATTGAAGAAATGGTTTTTAATTTTTTTATTAATAATTATTATTTATTTATTATTTAGAATAATGTATAGTTTATTATTTATAATTTTAATTATTTATAATTTTAATTATTTATAATGTTTCAATTAATAAATTTTTATAAATATTAGTTAATAATTTTTTTAAACTGAAAACAAATCATTAATAAGTTGAAGAATATATTTCTGCATTAAATGAGCTCAACTTCTTATTTGGGAGTCCATTTTAGCACCCCAACCAGTCAAATCGAGGCTTATAAAATAAGCTAAAACCACGTGTCATTTTAAATCATGTGATAATCAAAGGAAGAAAATATATTTAAATTTCAAAAGATGAAAATCAAACTCGAAATTCAAACGACCATAACTTTTAATCCGGGTATCTGTTTAGGCAATACCACATATTAAATTAAATCCTATGATGAGATATATGCTGTTTAGGTCTGGTACCAACTCCCTGAGTATGGTACCACTATTTATTCTACCAAAAAGGCCCAGAAGACCTCTGAAATAAAGATTTTAGTTACAGAACCAGATTTCATAAAATTCAAACGGTTATAACATTCGATCTATGTGTCTGTTCGGCCAGTACCACATATCATATTGAAGCTCATTTCATGATCTTTAATTTGAATGTTTGTGGCGTTGCAAAAAAGAGTCCCAAATAATATTTTATGGTCATTTTAGTGTTTTTAGGGTTTTCAGAGGATTTTAACATTTTATGATTTATTTATTTATTTTATGTTTATTTATTAATTAATTAATAATTATTTAATAATTAATTAATTACTTAATTAATTAATTAATTTATCAATTATCTATTATTTATTATGTATTATTTATTGATCAATTTACTTATTGATAATTTTTTTAATTTATTTATTTATTCATTTATTTATATAATATTTAATATGTATTTATTTATTATTTATTTATTATATACACATTAATTATCAATTGTTTTTAATTTATTAATTAATTAATATCTATTTATTTATTGTTGGTTTATTTTTCATTTATTATTTATTTATTTATTTAATCTTTATTCATTATTTATAAATTAATTATTAATTATTTATAATTTATGAATACTTTATTTATTATTTATTTATAAAATATAAAATATTAAATATTGAATATAAAATATAAAATATTGAATATTGAATATTAAATATTAAATATTAATTATTAGTTATTAATTATTAATTATTAATAATCATTTATTAGTTATTAGTTTTTATTAACTATTAACTATAAATTATTTATTATTAATTTCTTTATTCGACCATTTATTTATTATTTCCTCATTATTCATTATTCATTATTCATTATTATTTATTATTTTATTTTTAATTTAATAATATTAATTTATTATTAGTTTATTATTCTTTTATTATTTATTCATCCAATATTTAATATATTTATTAATTAATTATTTGTTGAATAATAATTTCTTAATAATTTATTAATTATTTATAATTTTTTAAATATTAAATATTAATTCTTAATTCTTAATTCTTAATGATCATTTATTAATTATTAGTTATTATTAATTATTAATTATTAATTATTAATTATTTTTTATTTGTTATTTATTTATTTATCTATATATCAATCTATTATTTATTAATTTTTTTATTAATTTTTTATTTATTTATAATATATTAAATTATTTTATAATTAATTTATTATTTATACATTACTTATATATTATATGTTATTATTATATATTATGTATTATATATTATATATTATATATTATATATTATGTATTATGTATAATGTATTATATATTATATAGTATGTATTACATATTATAAATTATGTATTATGTATTATATATTATATTTTATCAATTATATAATTGATAATATATAATAAATAATAAATAATATATATTATGTATTATGTATTATATATTATGTATTATATATTATGTATTATATATTATGTGTTACATATTATATATTATATATTATATATTATATATTTTATATCATAAATTATGCATTATATATTAGGCATTATATATTATGCATTATATATTATGGATTATGTATTATTTATTATGTATTATATATTATATATTATGTATTATGTATTATATATTATGTATTATGTATTATATATTTTATATTATACTTTATTTAGTTTTTAATATTTATTATTTACAAGTTACTATTTACTATTTACAATTTACAATTTACAATTTACTCTTTACTATTTATTTTTTACTGTTTAATATTTATTATTTAATATTTTTATTTACCATTTATTTCCATATTATTTATTTATTTATTTATTATTAATTTACATTCTATTTATTAATTAGTAATTTATGATTAGTAATTATCAAATATTAATAATTAATTACTAATTATTAATTATTGATTAATAATTATTGATTAAAAATTATTTATTGTGTATCCACTTGTTATGTATTATTTTTTTCCAATTAATATATATATATATATAAGTATATTAATTTCGATTTATTGATCACATGAAGAGCCTGTAGGAGTGGTAAATTATTTGGAGAATAAGTAAGAGGTAAGGGTTTCAAATCTCATCCAACGCAGAATTTCTATATATGGCATGGGCATGTGCATGGAGATGGGCATGAGCTTGGTAATAATAATTAGTTATTTAAATAAATAAATTAAAAAAAATAATAAAAACATTACGAAAATAAATAAACAAATAAATTATGAAAATAAATAAATAAATAAATTACGGAAATAAAAAAAATAAATTTTTTTAAAAAAAAATTTAAAAAGGATTTTTCAACGGTTTAAAACGCGGCTAAAAACCCGCCACTAAATATTTCTATGACAATTCTAAAAAATCGTCGCTAATTATTTTCTAACACATGATTTAGCGATTGTTATCCAAAACCACCATAGAATGATTTAGTGGGGGTTTAAACCGCCGCTAAATAAAACTTTTGGTGTGGTGATTAATGTGTAAATTTGGTACATTGAATTGATACATTACATTATTTTTATCTAATAAATATATTAATAAAAATCTGTAAATTATATTTTTCAATCTTCCACATGGATTTCATTAATAAATTGATGGATACTTTTATTAAAAGATCATTTTAATTAATTACCCATTTATGAGCATAACTGATATATTAATTCATTAATATATATAGCTAAAACAATGGTTTATTTAATTTATGCATTGAATATAAAATGCTTCTTCAAAAATAATAATTTAACTTTCTCTCAGATGGATTTCATTAATTAATTTATAAAAACATTACGTATAAAAATGTATTAAATCAAAGAACATTTTATACCAAAATATGAAACATAATCACAATAGATATATTAACTCATTGGCATACTATTCATACATATGAAAATGCTCATATAAACAATAATTGACAAAGAATTACATACTTATTTAGATCAAATAATTAATTTTATGAATGGTCACAACATCAAAAAACGAACTAAGTGAAAAAAAATTCAAAGTTATATCATTATAAAAAAATATATCTTTAATAAAAAATGAATCGACAAAGTATTTGTCCCTCAATAATCCAATACATCAAAAGACTTAACCAAAATCATATAGATTTTATATTGAATAATTAATTCTAATGGGTAGGAAATTATGTATTAAATGTTGAACTAAGAAAATCCATACAATAATAACTAGGTTTACCTCAAATAGAAAGATAAATATGGGACTGTAGTGAGATCACTAGTGGTGGTAGAGAGGGGGTGGCAGAAGTGACTTGGATCAAAGGCAATGGTGGAAGCGGTTCCAACAGGGTTGCAGTGAGGGTAAGGGAAAGGACAGGGAAGGCAGATGGGAAGTAGAGGTGGCCCAAAAGGGGTGTGGTGAGGGTTAGTTGAGTGGGGGTGGTGAGGATAGATGCGTGGTGGCGAGGGTGACTCTAGGTGTGGTGGTGGAAGAAACAAGTGCGTTAGAGAGGGATTGGAGGGTGGATGGGCAGAGTCGACTATGGCTTAGGAGAGAAAGGGGTGTGCATGAGGGTGAGGGATGTCCTCGAGGGGGTGTATGGTGAACCTAAAGCAACAAATATGGGTTATGTGATGGTAGCGAGGGATAGGTGCAGTGATGGAAGATATGGGTAGGGTTTTCACATATGATGAGGGTCACAAGCAGTTCACAATGGGGAATAGGTAGAGCATTGGGGGGGGGATAGCGAATGCCAATGTCAGTTTCCCATTTCAAGGGGAACAACATCCCTATTTCTAGTAGTTGTATTTAACTATTATTATATTTGGTATTAAACTAATTAAATTATTCTGAAAATATTACATAAATCTCACTCAAAATCTCTTTTTATATGGGTGAAGCCCTTCAAATATGTTCTAAATTTTTGATGGGGGAATCAGACACATATTTTGTAGGAGGCTTGACCTTGATGAAAAAGTCATAATAATAATAAATTCATGATAATAATATTAATATTAATGAATTATTAATAATAAATTCATTATCCACAAGTCCCAAGGTTTATAAATTAATAAAAATAATGTCATGATATTATAATTAATAAATTCAAAATTTTATATTAATGGAATATAAATGGGTCATGGGGGTCCAGTTTGATCCATTTTTTGGTCTGTTGTGTTCAACCTACTTGTCTCTCCCTTGGCACAATCCATCACACGCTTTCCTTGTCACTGATCCTCCTCATTATCTCTTTTGGTTGTAAATTATTCTTCCACCCTTTTGATCACATCCATCTACATACTCGGGGTTTAGGAACTTATTTTACTAGGCTTATGTGTGGTAATTTCTAGTTGGATAGTTTTTTTGTGGTGAAGTGTTTAATTAAAGAAATTTATGACCCCTTCATGATCTGTATTTTTATTTTTGACTCATTCAACTTCATCCAAGTTTAGATCTTGTTTTCATTGAAGAAAACCTTAGTTCACTATGCCGATATTTACTTATTGAGAAAATTTATCTTGACCTTTCATCCTCCTCATATTATTCTCATATAATGTTTATGGTTTTTTATTAATGTAATCCCGTCATTTCAAAGATGCGTGACCTTTTAGAGAGATCAAGAAGCTAATGAGTAAGACCAAAATGTCAGATTCAGGTGTTACATGTACATCTGTTCTAGTAGAATCAAGAGAAAATAAATTTTAGAGAACTACAAATTTCTTCCTATGAGTATTTTATTTTCATCTTTTCTCCAGTTATAAAGATAGAATTTTCAAATGATTTTATTTTCATATTTATTATAATTTTTATTTTTAATTGTATCATTTTTATTTTGAGATTAATAAAATGTGTGTGTGAGTGGATGGTTTTATTACCTTGTTTGTGGACACCAAAGTAACTGAAGTATGTTAAATCCTATCTTCAATATCTACTTTTTCATTATTTAGTTTCTAAAATTGTTTCTTGATTTGTATATGGTTTCTATTTCTTTTCCTCATTCAGATATTGTCTTAATTATACACTATCATATTCTGTTTGTAATTGAAGTCACTATAACCAAAAAGATGATTTGAATTATAATACATAACTAAATAAACATACGTATCCATTGATCTAGCCCATTTCATGGGGGAATATTCTATTGGGGAAAAATACCTTTTTGTGGTGAGTTATGGTTTTTTGGTTGATTGTGTTTTTTCACAAATACAATTGAAATTGTTCCAACAGATTTTCTAGAGAAGGTATTATTTTTATGGTGGCACTGTTTCCTAGTTTTTCCAAATTTTTGGGCCTCAAAATCATTATTTTTTTAATGGAAAATAGATTCTTTCATATAATTTTTGGTGGACCTTATAGAATCTAAAGGAGTTCATAGTGGTTTTTCGGAAGAGGAATCTGAACTGTATAGGAGTTTTATTATGTGAAATGCATCTAACGTATGAAACAAATCAAAGATAAATCATCAATGTCATGGATTTTGTATATTTGTTGTGTTATGTGAACCGAAAATGGTGTTTTTAATTTTCAGTTGATAATGGTGAATTAGCGGCCACTAGAAATGGTGCTTTCTTTTGTGAATGAATTCGGTGTTTCAGAGGCCTCCATGAGGGGAATCATGGGCTATGCCAACCACATAGTGAGTTTAGTTTGCGATGAAGGCCAATCCACAATAGAGTTTATCTTAATTGTGATTAGTAGGGTTTTGGGTTTCTTTTAATATATAAATGATCCTTAATAACTTGATTTAGAAGATAAAATTTCCTTAGAGAGAATTATTGCTAAGATAATTCAACTAAGCCTAAATGTAGTTCATGGGGAAATTTAGATCATAAAGAAGGAAACCTACAAATAATGTTTAGTTTGTGGAATATTTTTTGGGGAAATATATTCTATAAATGAGATGGGGTTTACGAGGGATCATTCAACCCGGAGGTAAAGGCATCTCATGAAGTACTCTCTCCACATGGTGCATGGGTTTTCGAGAAGGGTTTAAAGTAATTCATCGAGGAATAAAAAAAGATTGTATCAAAGGTCTATCTATTTGAAAATAACCATGTGGTGAAGTGTATTTAATCTATTAAATGAAGATAGATCTTTATTTCACACTTATGTGTGAAACAATTTTGAGGTGTTTCAAATAAATAGAAGTTTCCTCAAAAGGTCCAGTGAGTACACTTTAGTAGAGAGAGAAGTGATATTTCAAATTGTTAATGGTTTTAAACTATGAGGGAAATTTATTCTACTTCAAACCTGTTAATATAAGTACACTTTAGTAGATTTTTTACATCATATGACTTCATTTATATCCTCCTTGAATGTGCTCAGTGAAGGTGAACCAAGTAAAATTGTTGTGTCCTATTCTTATTTTGATTCTAATTTATTTTATTCTATGGGGAAAAGGGAGAAGAGTGTTTTGTTTAATAATGAAACATGATCCAATAGTTGTTTTATTCTTTCATACCCTGATTCACCCCCCCTCAGTGTATTTAACATTATTGGGACAAAATATTCTTAACATTTTCCCCAAAATATTGGTATCAAATTCATTAGATAAACATTACATAAAGTAGGTTTAAAATTGAAAAATTTATTTGATAACTATATCAATTTATGGAAGATTAAAATGTGATACTAACTTCTTCAATAACGGTTTATTGATGCATTTCATAGCCCAAGGAAACCCATTGTTACCCAAACTATCGATGGGTAGACCACTATTGTTTACCAAGATATCTCTTATGATATTCTTGTTATGTTTCATATTTATTTTCTTCTTTCTTTAGGAAAGAATTTCTTAGAGTAGTTTCTTTGGAAAACACTTATACCACTATATATATTATGCTAGATAATCTTTACATGAAAACTTTACTGTTTGTCAGACTTTATAAGAAACATCACATATTTACTTGTAGAATGAAATCTAGTGTTTTAATTAACATGGATGTGGATGAGTTAAATAAAATCATTCTTTTTTATCTAATATCAATGTGACAATTAATGATTAAGATCAATCCATTATTATTTTAGTTTATTTATATAATTATTATCACATGTTATTAGACAATATCATATATCGTCCGGGCTCTATATCCTTGGAGGTGGTCAAATATAAACTAATATCGAAGGAAATACATTTTAAATATAGAGTTAAGGGTGAGGATTAGAGTATTTTCACAAGGGTTATGATAGAAACTAATGGAAATAAGAATTACTATTGTAATGATAAAACTAAGAACAATAAAAAACCCATGTTTATGTAAAAGTATAAGGATATAAAAATTGTTTGCTATAATTGTGATAAGTCTGGGAACACAAGACCCAACTATAGAAAACTAAACCAAAATGATAAGACTAAAGAACCTTTTGACCAATCCCTTTTAGCAGATTCTGATTATGATACTTCTAAAGTTATAGATGTATCTAGGAAAGCACTCACACAGGAGTGGGTCCTATGTGATGACCCACATCATCACGACTTGTGAAAATAATGGTAAATTTGATCATTTTGTTCTCAAAAGTTTTTGAGGGTACAAATCTAAATTTCAACTATAAGATGATCTTGGATAATTATTTCTGAACACTCCTTTGGTCTTAGGATAGGGTTTTTATCCTATTACTTGAGTTTGAAAGAAATCTGAGTCGTTCATATTTTAATATAATATTTAATATTAAATTAAATAAATATTAATTTATTCACACATGTTTGTATGATATTATATTTTAAATGGAGCTTTAGATTGAGAATTGTTTCTCTATGATTGAGTTCAGAGTGGGGTAATTTTCATAGGTGAGGCATAACATTGCATTGGGCTCTAGGCATGGTCCTCATCCCCATTTCTTTTCGTTTTAATTTTATTTTTTTCTTCATTTATCTTTTTTTGTTCGATATTTTCTCCATAGGATTTCTACTTACCCCCATGGGGCTCCCCCATTTGGGGAATTTGGACAAGAGAGGGAGAGAAAGGGTATATAGGGAGACATAGAATTAGAGGCTCCTCCGTGGAGCTCTAGTTGCGCTGAATCATCATTAAATAGTTGAGGAGCTTGAATCAGACTGAAGAATTGGAATTTTAAACCTAGTGGTAGGAATGTTTTACATTTTATGTCAAAAATAAACATAGAATTGTTTTATATAAATTTTAATCCAATTTATAGGTTTTTGGGGACCCATAGTGGGTCAATCTTTAGATTTTGGGGAAGAATATATTATTTAGGGCCAATTTGAGGGGTTTCCATTTAGGAAACCCTATTTACATGGAATGTGGTTGAGAGAACAAAGTACATGTGTACTTCATATTTGGGTAAGATGGTGTTTTTTGGACTACATGCCATGTACTAGGGAGAACCACCATGTATTTGGCTTCTAGGGTCTATTCGATTACTCAGACATACACCCCGTGTAGGGGTACTTGGGTGTGTAGAAGTACACAACCAGTCCCAAGGTGGGGTACATGCCATGTAGGCATACATGATTAGGAAGATTACATGGCTTGGTACACATGATGGTACCCCATATAGGGTTATAATTTGTGTACAGGTGGTACACTTCATGTTATCGGGTGTTTTACATGTCGAGTGGGAGTTAAGGTGCATGGAAAAGTACCCACATAGGGGTACACACCATTTATAGGGTCGACATTCCTTGTATTTTGGGAAATTTTACACCAAGTGTCCTATGAAACATGGATACGGAGGACATTTTGGATACACATCGTGTACCTGGGGTAGATTCCATGAACTTTTATCCTACCTTGTCCTATTTTTCATATTTTTCACCCTGATGCCAAAATTAGACTTGTGAGTAGTCTACTGTGTTCATTTTTTTAACATAGATCACGATGGTGGAATCCGTTCAGAAATTAGTGTCATTTGGATGGGTTTTAGGACTCTAAGAGTATAGTATTAGGATTTACTTGAGGTTTGGTTTTGGAATCCTCCTTGGGGATTCGGGTTATGATTTGTGAGGCATGGGTGAGGGTTTTGAGCTTAGTGATTGGCCTAGATTGAGTGTGTTGTGGTGATATGTTTGAGGTTATTTGGATAGATTCAGGTAAGTGAGATTGAGTAGTATCTCTGGGGATATCTTGGTGTTTCCCTATATATTTGATCGAGTTTCTCTAGGATATAGTAGTTGAGCTTTAGATCTTAGGTTTGAGGAGACCCGAGCTATTGGAGTCGTTAGGTTGAGTAACCAAATTGGGATGACAGTTACATCCTGGTGTCATTGATCATCTGAGAAGAGTTTAGGGGGTCTTTATGATTCCCTTGTGGGATAGTTTATGATCAAGTGATTAGTGGTTCTCATAGTCAGCTATTGAAAATTTATGTATGGAATATTTTGTTTTGGATTGTACTGAGGAATCCTTATGGAGGGGCTCATACTTTTGAAGTGTTTGTGAGGTCCATTTTAAAGTCCCCTATTAGAGGGATTGTGATTTTTGATACCATTTGGATGTTTTGTTGATCGAGTATCATTTGGAGGCCATTGAGTTCAATTTGTGATATTTCATCACTGAGCATGTCCCATTCGTTTGGATGATATATAAGAACCCCTTGTAGGATTTCCTTCTATTATTATGGTCTTTGGGCCAATTGAAGTTGTTTCTGTGGGTGTGAAATGAGTTCTTGAGTGCAGTAGAGGAGTAATTTTGAGGAAGTATCTTGATGTTGTTACCCAAGGTACCATGATAACCCTGATTTTGGGTTTAGTCCTACGGTGATCCATTGAGAGCTCATCATGGATGTTTTTTGGATGCTGAGGTCAAGTGTGATGAAATAGGACCCATGTTTGTTGGATGAGATTGGATCGAAATAGCTAGTTTAGTTGTTTGGACGGTGGGTTAAAGTTTGGATCATCCTATATTCAGTTTTATATTATCCATGAAAATTGAAAAATATTCTTCTTACGATTGTGGTTTTTGGAGGAGACCATTAGGATATCTTGGATTGGGTGTGATCCCTGAGTTGTGATCTGGTTCTTTCCTCCATTTACTGTCTATTATTATATGGTATTAGGGTGCTAATAGGTGATATGGATGAGTGAAACCCATATTTATCTAACTATTATACATGACTAGTGTGGATTCAGGGTCAGGAGGTTCCAAGGAACTCATGGAGAGTTTTTTTTATGTCCCATGGATATCGTTGTGCTCTTAGGGACCATAGATTCAGTTCATTCTTCTAGGTTTTTTATGGATCCCACATTATTGGCTCCATAACTGGTGCTCAATTTCTTCTACTGGAATATCATCACTAATGGGTTCTATCACTATCTTGACCTAGATGTTCATGTTTCCAGTTTAGATTGTGCTATCGGAGTCCTAGATCCTGGTATATGTGCTTGTATTTTTATGCCTATGGTTACTCCTTGGGGTGCAAAATTCATTATTATTGTGTTTAGACATCTTAGAGTTCATATGTAGATCTATTGGACACACCAGTTTTCTTGTTTCCAGGTAAGCCTCGTGTTGTACATACTCTGGAAGGGGCTAGTGTTGGGGTAGATTTACCATTAGTGTAAGGATAGAACCTACTGGTTGGATATTTTATTATGTTTTTATCTTATTATATTGTTGTTTTCTTTATTCCAACTGCTATTAGTTTTCAGCTAGGCTAGGCATATTTCATGTGCATGCACCTGTTATGACATCAGATTATAGTTCCATTGTTGGGGGTGGAATACTATGATTTATTTATCACCCCTTGTACATACACCTTGGTGTGCGTGTTGACCTGATGTATACTTTTAGGTTATAGCATAGGTTGTACAATAGATAAGGCCAAGGGCCATTATTTCTAGATCAAGAGGAGCCTCTCATGTGGAGTCTCAAGATGGGGCTGGTTCAACTCAAGCATTGTGGTGACCAGGTATGTGGTTTGGATGTGTGTTGGTATTAGAGCCTACTATATTTATTTTTAGTTTCATTAATTATTATATTTGTTCTTCCAAGTGGACGATCGACTATTTTATGTCTTGCATGATTCAAGTATATATTACTGAACGCTGCATTCCATTTATTAGAGCATTCTTTTTTCAGTTTATTTATTTTGTGTACTATGATGTTGATCGTTGTGAATTCTTTTGTTTGTTTTTCGATATTATTTCACTTTGATGAGAAGATATAGTATCCGCAATACACCTTTTTAACCCTTTCCACTACTTGGAAAACATTGGAGTTTAGGGAGGGGTACTTGAGGCCTTGTGTTAGGCTTAGTAAGGTGACATGTTAATTCAACCAGAACTAGTTCATTACAAAATTCAATCCAATGTTTTTTATGATTTCATAAGTTGTTAGATAAGAGGTCAAGGAATGTGTCGGAAATTTTGATTCATCTCAGAATGGTGTTTCATGAACACCTTTGATTATAGGAAGACCAAGTTTCTAGAGCATAGGATTTCTATTCATGATATTCATTTATATGGTTTCATGATTTCACTTAGCATGCTGCATTGGATTTTTGGATTTATGGTTCCTTCTGGTATTTTCTTCTTGGCCCATGGGGAAGTGACCAATGTTCATGAATCGTTATAGGAATGTGGGATTCACATGAAATATTCCTATCTTAAATGTCTTTATATATATTTTCTTTTGATTAGAGGTTATGTGGATTGTGTGGTGATAGGTTCAATGGTGGTGTAAATTTTTTCCATTAGAAGATGGATGCAAAGAGACCCATGTGTGTTAGAATTAGTCTATCTGAGTGCCTTATTGGTGGATCAATAAGGGAAAGGATTCTTGAGGGATAAATGGACTGGGCTTGATTTTCCATTAGATGGTGTTTCCCATGAAGTCCCGGGTTTGTGTTCCTTGAGAGGTTACTATTCTTACCATGTGTTTTAATATTGGGTCACGTGGTGGGTCTTGAGTTCCTACTATCAACAATGGATTGGGTTTGTGTGGCTATTTTTACTTCGTGGGGCTGATGGGGTCTTTTATCACCAGGATTTGGCCCGTCATGAGGATTAATGGTGTTTGGTAAGTGGAGGTCTAGGATTTCTCCCTATCTCATGGATGGATTGAGAGGGAATTCTTGGTCGGACCCTTATCCCTGCTTGTTTTTTTGTGTGCCTTGGGTAGCACAGGGATAGGGTGGTTGGATGCTTGTGATTTTGGATTGAAACTTGAGTGGAGTTTGGTCAAGTGGTTGATCTTGACATGAGGGATATTCTTGGATGTTGAAGTGGTCGTGTTGAGGGTTCTTTGGTTTTATTGAACTGGCCTTAGTGAGAAGCATGGGAATCATCTTAAGGTGTGTTATCCTAGTTTCATTAGGACATGGACTATGTGAGTGTGAGTCTTGTAGAATGATCAAGGATCAGAGTAAGGAAATCCTTTTTGTGGGGAGTTCACCATAGGATGTTGGGGGCCGCGAGCCTTATTTTAGTGGTTTGTTGAGAGAAAAGGTTTTGTTTTACATGATGGTGCTCAGGTGTGGCTGGTTTGACCTCATCTGTCCATTTTTTTTTAGTCATGGACATAGCGCGGGCCATTTAGTTTACTTCTGGGAAGTAGGGCGATGATAAGGATACTCATGTGGTGGGTAGCATCATATCTGTCATTGTTTAATGTCACATATATTAGGAGAGTTAGGATCAGTCATTGGATGGTTGAGATGGTATTGGTTGTGCTAGTTCTTTGGATAGATCATGGATGCTTTCTATCCACCAAGACTTCTTAGGGGTGAGAATGTTTTGTGGTGGGGAGTATTTAATGACCCATATCATCACATGTTGCGAAAATTAGGGAATATTTGAACTTTTTTTAATGAAATTATTTTAGGGAAAAAATTTAGTTTCACCTATAAGATCATCTCAAATAATTTTCTTGACCACTCTGTTGGTCTTGGAATAGGGTTTTTACACTAGCATATAAGTTTGGTAAAAATCTGAGTTGTTCAAATTTTCACAAAATATTAAATATTTAATTAAATAAAGTTTAATTTATTTTTGTGTGTTCATTTGATCATATATTTTAAAAAACATTACATTGAGATTCCATATTCTCTTTTGAGTATTAAATGGGGGTTTTTTCCCTATACGATACATAACCTTACATCGGGCGTTGGGGCCAGGCTCATGCCCCTTTTATTTTTTTTTTATTTTTTTCATCCCTATTTTTCTTATTTCATTGATCACTTGGATTGATAAGTATTCCCCTGGTTCTCCCTCCATTAGGTTTATCAACCAAGAGAGGTAGAAAGAGATAAGAGATATAGAGGGAGAAGAGGAAGCTCTATCGCGGAGGTTGGGTCAAACTGAATCATCGTGCAATAGTTGCGGATCACGGATCGAACTGAAGCATCAAATGCTTCCACCATGAGGTGGTATATTTTATGTATTAATATTAAAATACCCATATATTTGTTTTATTTAAGTTTTAATCCTATTTATGGGTTGTTAGGGTGTAACAACCCAGCATGATAAAGGGTTAAATGACTAAATAATATGACTCATGTCAACAAGGTGCTCCTTCCTTTTCGAGAGCCTACATGATTCGAACTCCATAGTTAAGTGTGCTTGTCATAGAGTAGTGACCAGGATGAGATACCTTTTGGGATGTTTCCCAGGGTGTGTGTGATTGAGGACAAAGCACACTTGAGAGGACATGTGTTGGCCTGTAGGGACTCTCATTAGTTAGATGACTCGTTCGGGCATGTGGGCAGGCCTTAGGGTGGGGACAATGTGTTTGCGGGGAAACTGGTGGTACCAAGAGGGCCAGGACCTAACATACGTGCTAAGGCGGGGTGTCTCTGCTATCACCGGGACCGAGTTGTTACATTTGGTATCAAAGCAGGAACCCAACCTTAAGTGCGGTGCACTGTCTGGGTTGAGATGTATGGCCCACAATGAGGACGTTGTTCTCTAAAGGGTGGGGGATAATGTAACACCCTAGGATAATAAAGGGTTAAATGAATAAATAATATGACTCATGTAAACTAGGTGAACCTTCTTTTTTAGGCGCCTACCTGATTAGAACTCCACAATTAAGCGTGCTTGTCCTAGAGTAGTGATCAGGTTGGGTGACCTTCTGAGAAGTTTCCCAGGTTGTGTGTGAGTGTGTTAGAAGCACACTAGAGAGGGAATGTGTTGGCCTATAGGGACCCTCATGAGTCAGATGACCCATTTAGGCATGTGGGTAGGCCCTAGGGTGGGGACCACATGTCGGTAGGGAAACCGGTGGTACCTGGTGGGCCAGAACCTGACGCCCATGTTAAGGTGGGGTGTCTGTGCTGTCACCGAGACCCAGCTGTTACTTAGGGACCCCTAGTGGGATGATATAGGGAATTTAGGGAAGAATCATGCATTTCAAGCTGATTTGAGGGGTTTCTGTTCTAGAAAACCAATGTAAATTTTGTGTGGTTTAGAGAAAACATGTCATTTTATATTCCTATTTTTGGAAGATGGGGTTTTTGGTACTACATGTCGTGTACTGAGGGTAAACATCGTGTAACAGGCTTTAGATGTTTGGCTGAGCACTCATACTGACCCCATTTGTGGGTGTACATGGCCTTGTAGAAGTAAATAACCAGTCCCTGGGTGGGATGAACTCTATGTGGGAATACATTACTAGGTAGTAGAAATTTCTTGATATATGGTATGGTACCTCAGGTGGTGTTACTCTTTTCCTAAGGCGGTATGCGCCATTCTATTGGGAGTTTTACATGCTAAGTGGGAGATGAGGTACACAGGAAGGTACCCACATAGGGGTACACACTATGTATAGGGTCCACACACCATGTAATTTTGGAAAGTACATGACATGTGGTCTGTGGAACATGAACTGGGTGGAGTTTGGGATATAAACTATATACCCGGGGTTCACATTGTGTACCTTTTTCTTTCCATGGCATGTTTTGACTATTTTTTCTTGATGTCAGAATTAGACTTTTGAGTAGTCCATTCTAAGAATTTTTCCTTGTAGATCAAAATGGTGGGGTAGTTCGGGTGTTTAGAATCCTTCTAGATGGTTTTTTGAACATTTTTATTTCAATGGGAGCATTTCCATGAGGTTTGGATTTAGAACCCTCATGGGGGTTTGTTTTGAGAAATTCCAAACCTAAGTGAGTGTTGTGAGCTCAGTTATCATCATGGACCAAGTGTGTTATGGTTATCTGTTTTTGGTTCTTTGGAAAGAATTATTTAGGAAGAATTTAGTATTATCTTTGAGGGGATCTTAGTTTGATCCTACACGTCAGTACTAGTTTCCAGATGTTATAATAGTTGAGGTTTAGTTCTTGGGTTTTAGGAGACCATAACTGTTGGAGCCTTTGGGCCAGGTCACCACTTTTGGATGGAAATTATGGATAGGTGTTTTTGACCATCTGATATGGATTTGAGGGACTTTTGAGGATTCTCTTGTGGGATATTTTCTAATCAATTGATCAGTGGTTTTCAAAGTGGGATATTTAGAATGATCGTATGACATGTTTTTACCCTATAATGAGGAACCCTTATAGAGGGTATCTAGGTTTTGAGGTTCTCACAAGGACCATTATGAATTCCCTTATTCAAGGGATTGTGATTTTGGATTCATGTTGGGTGTTTTGTTGGTTAAGGATCAGTTGGATTCCACTGATGAATGTTTGGGATGTTTCTGTAATGGGCATGTCATTTTATTTTGGATGATCTAGAGTAACCCTTTGTAGGGTGTCATACCCTTACTGTGGCCTTTGGGACAGTAGATGTTGTTCCTATGGGCATGGCCTAAGATCTTGGGTGAAGCATGGGGTTATCATGTGGGACATCTCTTTCTAAATTTACCCTGAGGACCATGGTATCCATGAGTTATGGTTTGGCCCTAAGGTTTGTGGTTTATACCCCATGATGTTTGTTTGTTGGATGTTGAGATCTAGGGTGTTGAAAGAGGCCTCAGGATTTATTAGATGATATTGGATCAGAATTTTTAGTTCATCTATTTGGACTATGGGTTTGAGGTTGGATCATACCACATTTGGTTATCCATTGGTCATGATGTTTAACGAAATTTATGCTCAGGACTATGGTTTGAGGAGGACACCCATGGGATATCATGGACTGGGCATTTTCCATGAGTTGTTATTTGGTTATCTCCTCTATTGGTTGGATATTGTTTGAAGGGGTCAAAAAAATAATGGGAGATCTGTATAAGATAAACTCTTATCTAGTTGAGTGTTATCCATAAATAGTGTGGCTTCAGGATCATGAGGCGGTGAGTCACTCATAGATGGGTTTTTATGTGTCCCAGATGTTGTTTTCATCCCAAGGTGTTGGCCCATAGGAGGCTGTTGGCCACCCTCTATAGTATTAATGGCTTTACTAATCACAAATCATGTAAAATCCTATTAATCATGTCTAATAATTTCAATCGTGTTTATTTACATTTAAATATGTGTAATTATGATTTTTTATGATCATATATAAGTTTAACACATTTTGATAATATTAATGTTGTAAGACAGTCCAAGCAGAAATGTTTTCTAAGTATGACAGACTGACACTAACAGTTTAACTGAGTCACTAATAGCTCAATTGTCTTACTGATGCATGGTGTTATAGATGCAATTGACTTACCGATGCAAGGACTTACCAACACATGTTTCTAAAGACATAATTGACTTACTGGTGCAAGGAATCACTGATATACAAACATACTGACAGAAGGAGACATTGATGCCTAAAGAAGGACTCACCGATGGAATGATTCACTGACGCATCACTCACCGAAAAAGGAGTCACCAATACACTATTTAAATTTACTTTTATTTAATATTATTTATAACAGCCATATTTTGAGTGTTTTAATGTGACTGATTAATTTAATTCCTTTTAAAAAATCTTTAATGAGGATGTCAAAAGTATGAGGTACAACATCTACCTCAAAACATGAACATTTTTGGGCTAAAATAATATATAAAAAAATAAGTGGTTCATGAAATAGTATACACAAGAAGATAATTGGATATAGAGAGTAGAAAAACCACATGAGAAACATACAAAAAGGAAGATCACATGAGGAACTCTACATTCTTTCTTGTTATGAAACAGAGATCTGTTGTCCACCAAAGTTCCAACATATTTATATCATCCTACATAACCTAAGGATAAGAACATTTCATCATCCTAGAAGACTGAACATAGTGCTTCATGACACTCTGTTTCAGTGTCTGCTTTCAGAAGAGGACTCCATCTTCGACTCTGGTACATCAAAGATTCCAGAGCTCAATTGCACAACACACAGAGTGCCTTCTAAACCCAATCTAATATTTATTTCTTTGTTGTGTTCCCTTTTATTACCTTTTCAAGAAGTGTTTGCATTTTTCTGTAAAACACACACTATCTCCTGCATTGAACTAGAGGATACTAGATATCTTCTCACAACTATCTTTTTACACTTATTTACCCCACTTAGAACTATGGTGGAGGTCCTCTGTGACCTATTTGTATTTTTGTTCCCACATAGAATTGTGGTAGAGGTCTTGTGACCAAGACAATATGTGTACTTTTTATAAATCCAGATATAGGATTTGGATCAAAACCATTATCTATATAGATTTCTTGGTGGTAGGTGATCACCATGTGGAGAGGACAATGTCTTGGCTTGATACTGAGCCTCTTATTTTATATCCAATGTGTTTTAAAATTTAGTTTTCTATATTTTTACATGTATTTTAGAAAACTGAATTTCCCTTTGATAATTAGTCTTCGATAGTGTTTATAACTATTTTTTATTATTATATTAGATTCAAAAGATATATCAATATCTCATATTGTTAAAAATGAGAAATAATCAATCTTATGAGAAATTAGTTGAACAGTCAGACTATTATAAATTCACTACTTTGATTAACTATCCTGTTATGTTTTTAAATTGGGGGAATATTTTAAATAAACCTTTTTAATAGAAGTTTTTATAGGAACTCAATTCACCCCCTCTTGAGTGTCTTACTCTAAAAACATTATGTATCAAATTTTGTTTTTAAAACTACTATTTTCAAAGGTTTCAAGATTTTTTAAATATTTTCAAATATGATTTTGTTGTATTTTAAAGATCTCAAAATTTCTATTAGTTCTAAATTTTTATCTCTTTAAAAATCAATTCTTTAGTTTGGATAATATATTGGAAGGTGCTTCTACAAAAAGTCCTCCCTGAATTAATGGAACAAACTATGCCCAGTGGAATCTTAAGATGAAAATGAATTTAGAGAGTATGGGCTTTGATATTTGGACAGTTATAGAAGATAAATACAAAATACCAAAGAATACTAGGAATACTTGGAGTGATGACACAAATATTTTTATAATAAAAACTAAAAATCTATGAATACACTACACTAGGAGATGAATAATTTAATAGAATATATACTTGTAAATCTACCTATGAAATTTGGGACAACTTATATATTTCACTTAAAGGAACTTCTATAGTTAAAGAAATGAAACATAACACTTATACTATTAATTATGATAATTTTAAGATGAAGCCTTATGTGCCTATTTCTAACATGTATCTTAGGTTTAATGAAATTTTGAACACCATGATATCACTAGGAAGAACTATTAAATCAAATGAGAAAATCATGAGAATAATTAGATGCTTACTAGATATATAGAGAGGGACTTTTGTATCAATAGGAGAATCTTGTGACCGCAACACATTCTAGTGATGGAGATGAGGGGTAATATGATGATTTATGAGGAACAAATAAAATAAACAAGGAAGAGAATGATGAAATCCTTTGATAACATCGATTGGTACTTCATATTCAAAGTCCTCCAGAGTCTTGGTTTTAATGAAGTCATCATAAGTAGAATTAAATCTCTATTCAAATCAGCCTCGATCTCCATTCTTGTTAATGGCTCCCCCAAGGGATACATTAAATTCTCAAAAGGGGTTTACCAAGGTGACCCTCTCTCTGCTATCCTCTTTTCCATCATGGAAGACTATCTTAGAAGACTGCTCACCTCACTTGTTCATCAAAACAAACTCAAACCTATACAAGAAGCCAGAAATCTAAACATTCTGACACACTATCTTTATTCTGATTACATAATCCTATTCCTCAGTAGGGGTAAAAGAAATATACTTAACCTTAAAAATGACTTATCCCACTATGAAGAGGTCTCAGGACAATCTATTAGTTGGAAAAAATCTTTTATCTTATTTGGGAAAATTTTCCCCCCTTCTAGGAAAGGTCACATCATAGAAAATATGGGCATCAAAGAAGGTTCCCTTCCTTTAACCTATTTGAGAGTAACCATTTTTTGGGGTAGGACTAAATCCATATAATTCAATTCTATTGTTGATCAGGGGATTAATCAACATTCCTCTTGGAAAGGGAAGTCCATATCCATGGCTGGCAGGATATGCCTTGTGAAATCATTTATTGTCTCCAAAATGGTTTACTCCTTTATGATCTACAAATGGCCTCTTGGTCTTCTCAAGAGAGTAAATACCTATATTAAAAAAAATTTGAACAGAATTATTATTGAATGGAAACTTGTTAAAATTCCCTAGTCGACCTGCTGGAAACTTCTTGAGAGGGGTGGAATAGATATTAAAAATATCAAAGTTTTCAATGAGGATCTCCATGCCATACTTATCTGGAGACCGATCAATAATAAATCTGATACCATAGCCTTAAAAATAAATTCCTAGAGAGACTCAAAAAAGGGAATTTGAACTATGTCAATTCCTCTCTTTGTCCTTCCATTAGAAACTCGTGTGTCCACATAATGCATAACTCTAGATGGATGGTTATCTTAGACTCTACCATGTGATTTTGGATTGACAACTGGACTGGCACTCCCCACGTTTCCATGTTACCTCCTAAAACCTCTACGGACAGCATCAACTGCTCCATAAAGGAGGTTATGCAATCTAGTAATTTGGAGCTCCCTGACTCTATCATTTAGGTTGTTGATGGTTACCCTTTATCTATTTATGATCATTTTCTTATTTGGGAACCAGTACAAAATGGTCTTCTAGATTCCAAATTTTTTTAAAATCATTGTTTCTTGAACTCAGAGTCTAATTTTTCTTGGTTGAATTCATTTGAAAAAACCATGTATTAAACCATCAAGACTCAATCTCATTTGGCGTATTATGAATAACCATATTCCTACTAAGATATGTCTCCAATATTTTGGTATCTAGCTCTGTTCTAAATTTCATCTCTATCATTAACATAGAGAGGATATCAATAATCTATTTTTGTCATGTGCTACGACCTCTTCTCTTTGGAATTTTATTACTGACATGATTGATTGCAGATGGTTATTTTCTGACACTATTTTCTCTCATATAAAATAGTGTGTGGAGCTTGATTCATAGCATCAAATCAAGAACCTCTTCCAGTCTACTTTTGCGGAGCTCCTACACGTTATCTGGTATGATAGAAATTCCATTATTCATAATAATTACTCTTCTGACCTTATTGCAGGTCGAACTAGAATTCTAATTGCCACTAGGGATGCCACCATGATCCAGAAAGTTCATTTTAACAACTCGATAGGCGACTTTATGATCCTATGACGTCTTAGGATTGATGAAATATTAACTCCCCCAAAGTGATTTTTTGAAGTTTTCTGGAAAGCCCCTCTTCCTGGATAGATAATGATCAATGAGGATGGTTCCACTAAATAAAATTCGGGACATGCGGATTGCGGAGCCATTTTCAGAGACTTTCGAGGTCATTCCCATCGTTGTTTCTATGGAACCTGTGGTGTCACCTCTTACCTTGAAGCTGAGATTTTGGCCCTGATTCATGCCATTAATTTTTTTAAACAAAAAGGCTGGAACAACATCTGGATTGAAAGTGAATCGACCACAATTTTTCAAGAAATTTGGAATGGTGTGGTTCATATTGCTTGGCCTATCACTGTGAGTTGGAAGAACTGCCTTGACTCGCTTCAGGAGCTCAAATACATTTCCACCCATGCCTATGGTGAAGCGAATATGGTGGAAGATGTTATTTCTAACAAGGGAATCAACTAGGCCATTATGTGGATTGACGATTTTCCGGTTGACCTCATCCCTCTCTATGAAAAATATTGTAATAAAATTTCCACTTTCAGACTCATGTAATTTCCTTTGTTTCTTTTAATAAATTGTGATTGGTCATTGACCAGGACATTTCCTTTAAAAAAAATTATTCAACATATAGTGATGAAGAGATGGCTCAAATTAAAATATGGTTTAAAAAATTTATATAAAGAAGAAATTATTCAGAAATCCCTACAAAGGTAAATATGATCATATTGGCCATTAGAAAAAGCATTGTAAAAGAAGTGACACTTCAAATGAAATCATCTGTTATGAATGCAAAATAAAGGGACATGTAAAGGATGATTTTTCCAAGATAAATTATAATAATAAGTATGAAGATAAAGGAAAATGGTATAAAAAGTACATGAAATAAACATGGAGTGCTTATAAGGATAGCTAAATTGACTCAGAATCCTTTTATGATGAAAATTAAAAAAATGAAAATATATGTTTTATGAAAAACCAATCTAAGGTAACACTAAACTATACTAAATTTATTGATTACTATTCTGGAGATGAAAGTGATTATGAAAATATGATAGATGAGGAAATATTTTAATACTAAAAAATTAAAGAGGAATCTTGTAATGAACTAAAAGATAAATAAAAATCATTAAAGAAAACGTATGCCTTAACTACCACTGTTAAATATGAACCTACTGTTGAAAAAAATGCTCAACTGCTTAAGGTAAACAATGGTCTTAAGTTGTCAAATGAGAAATTTAAAAAGGATTTAGAAAAGTTTACCAATGGTAAAGATATATTTTTTAAAATTAATGGTAAAAAATTTTGAACTAAATACACTAGTGGTATTGAATACCAACTAGGAAAGAGGAATATTGCTAAAACACATTCTGTATCAAATTCTAGAAAATACAGTTTTATTCACATTTTTGGAAACTTTTCTGCAAGTTCCACCAACATAACATATTCTACTATTTCAAGTTTTTTTGAACGAAATAAAATATAGTTATCAAATATATGACATACTTATTATAGTAAACCCATGAAGAAAATGTGGGTTCCCAAATCGCTTATTACTAATGTTATTGGACCCAAAAAAATCTGGTTACCAAAATCTTTTCTTACCTAATCAATTTGTAGGAAATCTATTTGAAGATCTCCTGCAAAAGCTTATGGTACATGGATAGTGGATATTCAAGACACATTATAGGACATTACTCATGCTTCAAGAATCTGATAAAGATTAATGGTGGGAATGTCACTTTTGGTGACAATGTGAAAGGAAAAAATCATTGGCCTTTTCCAGATTGGTAACTCTAACTCAGTTTTAATTACCAAAGTACTTTTTGTTGATGGATTAAAATATAACCTAATTAGTATCTCCAGTCTATGTGAATATGGTTTCAATGTTAAATTTGAGAATGATTCTTTCAATGTTTTTAATTCTAAAAATGATTTAGTATTTTATGATTTTTGAAATGAGAATGTTTATGTTGTTGACTTAGATTCTTTGATTTCACAAAATGTTTCATGCCTAAATAATTTTCATAAAGAGTCAAGGATTTGGAATAGGAGATTTGGGAATTTCAATATATAATCACTTATAAAGAATACTATAAAATTCTTTGTCAAGGATTGACCCAAACTTGAGTTTCCAAATGAAAAAGTTTGTAATCCTTGTTAAATGGGAAATAATACAAAATCTCTTTCAAACCAAAGAAAGAAGTTTCAACTTCTCAACCTCTTGAGCTGGTTCACATGGAATTGTTGGGACCTTCTAGATTTTTAAGCCTAAGTGGGATGAACTATGTCTATTTTCTTATAGATGACTTCTCTAGATATACCTGTACATTCTTCTTGGCTCACAAAAGTGATGTTTTCTCTCATTTCACCAAGTATTATAGGACTTTAGAAAATCTTAGTGGTCTTAGAATTAAATCCCTAAGAAGTGACCATGTATGTGAGATTGAGAATCAAGAGTTTGAATCCTTCTTCTCACAAAATGGATATATTCATAACTTTTCTACTCCTAAGACACCCTAAAAAATGGATTTGTAGAAAGAAGAAATAGAACCCTATAGAAAATTTCTAGAACCATACATAGTGAGTATAACCTACCTATAAACTTTTGGGCAGAAGCTAACAACAAAAAATTCTATATAATCAATAGAGTCTTGATTAGACCTATACATAAGAGAACTCCTTATGAGTTGTGGAACAATAGAAAACCCAAGGTTAACTACTTCAATGTTTCTGGTTGCAAAGTCTATATTCATAACAATAAGGATAATCTAGACAAATTTTCATCCATGAGTGATGAAGTAATTTTCCTAGGTTATTCAATTACTAGTAAATCAAATAGATTCTTGAATAAGAGAATAAAATGTGTGGAAGAATCTATAAATGTCAAGTTTGATGAGATAGATCCACACAAGCTGAATTCTTCTCTATAAAATCTTAAGGATGATATTTCAAATATGGAAATCAATACTAAATCTTTTTATCATCCAGTTAAGGAATATGTAAAAACTTCCAGTTCTAGAAATAATTCAGATTCTAGTCATGATGAACCCGAACCTGTTGGAGAACATAAAATCTCTATCCCTTCTTCTTCTAGGCCTATTAGAACTCTCAAGAACCATCTGTGAGATGCTATAGTTATAGATTTAGAAAAAGGAACTCAGACCAAAGCTTCTCCCAGAAATCCAGTTGAAAATCAAGATTTCATGGCACAACTTGAACCTAAGAACATCAATGATGCTATCAATGATAAATTTTGGGTGATGGATATGCAAGAAGAGTTAAATCAGTTTAAAATAAACAAAGTCTAGAAACTTTTTGATAGACCCAAAGAAACCATTACTATATGCACTAAATCGGTGTTTATAAATAAATTAGTTCAAGCTTATAATATATTTAGAAACATATATAGATTGGTTGCACATGTCTATAATCAAGAATAAGGGATTGACTATGGGGAAAAAATTTCACCAATAGCTAGACTTGAGTCCATTAGAATCCTTATTTCCTATGCAGCACATCTAGATTTCAAACTATATGAATAGATTTCAAGAGTGCATTCTTAAATGGTAATATAATTAAGGATGTTTTTGTTGAACAACCCCCTAGTTTTAAAAATCTCCACTTTCCAAATCATGTTTTTAAATTAACTAATGATGTATATTGTTTAAAGTAGTCTCCAAAAGCTTGGTATGATAGGATCAACAATTTTCATATTTCTAAAGGTTTTACAAAAGGTGCTTCTATTCCTACCCTTTTTATAAAATTAATTTCCAATGATGGTTTAGTAGTAAAAATTTATGTAGATGATATTATTTTTGGATCATCTAAAAATTATTTATGTCTTGATTTTTCAAATATGATGCAAATATATTTTGATATGAGTTTGATGGGGGAACTCAAATTAATTCTTGAATTTAAAATATTTCAAAATAAAGAAGGCATTTTTTTCAATAAAAGTAAATATACTAAGGATCTCTTAAAAATATTTGTCCTTGAAAGCACTAATAGTAGTGAAACTCCAATGAGTACCACTTGTATGTTTGAACTTGATTAAGATGATAATTTTTTTGATCAAACCACTTACAGAGGAATGATCGGGAGTTTACTCTACTTAACAGCTAGAAGTCTATATATTATGTTCAGTGTGTGTATGTGTGCATGTTTTCAAGTAAACACAAAAAAAATCTCATTTAAATTTTATCAAAAGGATTTTCATATACCTAAAATATACCACTAATTTATGATTGTTCTATCCTAAAGGACAAAATTTGGATTTGGTGAGCTATTCAGATGTCGACTTTTGTGGATGTAATTTATATAGAATGAGAATCTCTGGCTAATGTCACTTTTTGGGAAAGTCTATAGTTTCATTGTCTAGTAAGAAAAAAACTTATGTTTCATTATCCAAGACTAAAGCTAAATACATAGTTTTTGGTAGTTGTTGTGCACAAATTTTATAGTTGAAACACACATTAATAGACTGGATATCAATTCATACATGTCCCTGTAAATTATGATAGCACATGTGCTATTAATATTTGAAAGAATCTTTTTCACATTATAGGAAAAAACATGTTAATGTAAGACATCACTTTTTGAGAGACCTTTATCCAAAAGGTGATATAACTTTAGAGTTCATTATCACTGAGCACTAGCTTCCTGACATTTTCACTAAGACATTGGACACTGAAAGAATGCACTACATAAAAGATGAGTTAGGAATGATCAATCTATAAGACCATATGTTGTTATTACTTTGATATTTTTTAAGTGAATTTGTCATACTGACACTGATAAAGTCAAAAACTAGTGTCATGATGACATTGACAATATAAAGATGACAATGTCATGTTGACACTAGTAACTTTTTCACACCAACGCTATGTATACTGACAAAGTTTTCATCCCGACACAGTTGTCATGTCGACACCTATGCCTTGTCAAGCCTACATTGTTAGTGTTATGTGACATATGTCATGCTGACACTAGTGACTCATTATTTTTATCTATTTTATGTTTTTACAAAAAAATGTTGTTTCATTAATGTTGTTGAACCAAGTTCATGATTTCATGATTTTTTATTTCAAATTCCTTAAATGATATAAATTTGAGTCAATCCACTCTACTCTTTTACCCTCACACGCACTCATCCATTTCTCTCTCTCTCTCTCCACCCCAACCTTTCACCTCCAGAACTTCAAACTGAACTATTGGAATGGCACATATGGATAGAACTCTTTATGGTGGTCTAAAAAACGAGTCTCATGCAGCTAAGAAACAGAAAGGGGAATCAATAAAATCCTCTAGACCTATGAATCATACTCTGGAAAACCATGTAGTGAGTACAGAAAAGTAGGTTATTGTATAATGGATGTTGGAAAGACAGTCTTTTTTTCTCAGTGTGTTACAAGATAAATGATGGATTGAGTTGTTCTTAGATAATTAAAGACCATTTTACCCAATGATTGTTCACATGTTTTACATGAATGTGTAGTTTCTGCAAGAAGGTAGTGATATTTGATGGATTAAGTCCACAGTGAAAGGAAAAATAATTTCTTTTTTCATCAAGTCAGTTGGATGAATGTATTGAGGTACCCCATGAGGCTGTGTTTGATGATTAACAGGGTAGTTCTCCACTTGATAGTGAATTTTTCTACTTCGAGGTAGCTATGAAGGAGCTTACTAGAAATGAAAAGCATAGGACAACGATTTCTATAGACTTGGATGGGGAGTGTCGAATTTTTTTCAATTTTATACAGCATCATATCTATCCTAGTAAAGGGAAATTTTCATCTGTAAAGTATCATGATTTATATTTAATTTATCTACTAAGAATAGGGATTTAAGTAAATCTATGTATATAGATTTCTGTGCATATAAATAAAATAATCACGCCTTCTCAAAAAAACACATCCATGTCTTATCCAAGGATAATCTTATTCATGTTGAAAGAAAAAGGTTGTGTTAGTGAATGAGATCAAGTTGTTTCTAAGTGAAGTTGGATCTGCCTATGTAAAAATATATATAAAAGTATGAAGATTTATTGGAACCTATAGAAGAAATAATGTGTTAGGTATAAAGATAAGATTTATGATAAGTTCAATCCAGTGGACCATCCAACTAGGCCAAGAAATACGACTGATCCTAGTCTAGGACCATATGAGAAAGTTGGTTACCCTTTAGATGATAAAGAAGAGCCTGCCACACCAACCAGATATCAAGGGCCACCTTTCAATGATAAGAGTGATCCTGATATCGTAGAATCTCACAAAGGTTTTTCATTTGGACCTCCAAGTTTGACGCTTGCTTTACCCTCAGATGAACTGACTCGTGAAACTAATGGAGATAATGAGACAAAATTATCAAGAAGTGTATAGTATGTTAGCATGTTTGGTAGCTCTAAAGATGAATCAGAAGTAGAATAAGAATATGATAGAGAAGAAGAAGAAACTAGTAGTGGTAGTGGTAGTGAAGAGGAAGAAGGTGAAGAAAATGTTGAAAGATATGTAAGTAAAGAGAATGTATCTAGACATGATGATGACGATGAAGAATTGGTGAAGGGAGTGAAAGTGATTGAGACCTTCATGAGAATGATCTAGTTAGATATGTAGATATGGATGATTCTTTGGTTCAGAATGTTTTTATAGAACCTTCTATAGTTTTTGTTAAAGTAAGAGAAAATGATGAAGTCCATGATGATATGGAAGTTCAAGTGATCCCTACACGTCATTTAGTGTATGAAAGAAGGATACCTTAGGCTGAAGGTGAGAAACTAGCGAGGAAAGAATAGATTGAGGGGGATCCTCATGAAAGTAGAACTTTTGTTGAGAACAAGCCTCATTAAAGGAGAGATCAAGCTGAGGGGGAGCATCAAGATAAAAGAGTGAGACTTGACACTCTAACCCCAATGGACGATGCTATTATGTATGAATGGGAAATGCATCCTAGATATATAGAACTGGGTTTGGAATATTAAGGCTTATATGATGAGGTGTTTATACCTGTTTCCAAGGAATCAGTGGCTGATACCCTTCCCAATGACTCTATCACTAAAGCATACTTTGAAAGGTTTAAGGATGAAATATGTTCAGCTGCGATTGTATTAGTTCAATATAAAATGGTCCATGAGATTCAAAAAGATAGATTGGAAATAACTTAGTTGATTAATAAATTACACTCTCTCAAATATTCAATTGAAGCATTGAAGTAGTCAGTGCAAGCTACTCTTGCTCTAGTTCAGGCGGTTGGTGGGAGTGAGCCCGATGCAGTCAAAATTTTAGAAAAGGTTATAACTGAAATTCAACCCAACCTAATCACAACATCTGAAAAAATTGTTGAAAAAACCAAAAATATGAGAAAATAAATGAATTGTCTGGTCTATGAAATAAAGAATCTGACCAATTATTATAAAGGCTTTGTAAAGATTTTTCTTAAAGCTTTGATGACTCAAACCTCAACTCCTGCTCCAAGGAAGCATCTGTCACTCAAGAAGAGCTTATAAAGAGGATTAATTCATATTTCTTGAATATTTACACCAAGAACTAGTTGGAAAGTCCCTTTAAGTATTTGGCTAAAAATTTGAAACTTCCTCCAATTACAAGATCATTGAAAGAACAAGTCAAGCAGTTGAAACACTTCACACCTCTTCTTGAAAAAATCATTGAGAATAAAGATGATTTTGAGAAAAATATGAAGTATGGTCGTAAAATCATTAAGGATTTCATCAATATGTTGAATCCATACCTTCATGTGTAGAGTGACGAAATTATGGTTCCTGATTCTGCACCTATTGGACATGCTGGATCAATTCCTCCACCTCAAATGACAGTTTCTCACACGTTCAGCCAGATTAGACCATTGATCCAAGAGAAGATTCAACTTTCTGTTTTGTCACAATAAAAACCTAGCCTTGCACCTAATGTTCTAGAATGAGTAATACTACCTCCTCTAAATATTTATTCACACCCTCGTATTTCTTAGCCACCACCCACTGTACCTTCTATTGATCCCTATGAGAAAGGGAAGGAACCTATTGATCCTAAGAAGTAGTATGGATAACTCTATGATAGGGATGATTGGTTGTATTTCCCTAGAAATTTGTAATACATTGTACTTTATTGATTAAAGTCATTCAATGATCTTGTCTTTCATCTATTTATGTTGTATCTATTAATATATGATACATATTATTTCTTTGGCACATATTTCCTTCCTGGTTATTCCTCTGATTACATTACTTTATTGAATTTTTCCTTTTTAACCCCTTAAACTTTTTGATAATCCCAAATGGGGGAAAACAATATGGTATTATCCTTATCTTTACCTTTTATATCACTCTAATTTATTTTATTTTTGTTACCTTTGATTACATCTAAATAAATGCATTAGACTTTGAATTTTTTTTATTTACTTTGATATCATTACTATTTATTTTACCTTGAACATTATATATATATTGAGAAAATTTATTAATAATTGGAGATGATAAGTATAATGATTATATTCCACCTCAAATGATTGTTCTTTATAATTCCATGATTTGTGATCATCAAAACGGGGGAGATTGTTGGCCCATAGGAGACTGTTGGCCACCTCTCTTGTATTAATCATTTTAGTAATCACAAATCATTTCAAATCCTATTAATTATGTGTAATCATTTTGATCATGTTTATTTACATTTCAATATGTGTAATTGGGATATCTATTATAAAATATATGTTTAACACATTCAGATAATATTTATGTTGTAAGACGATCTAAGAAGAAATATTTTAAATGTATGACAGACTGACACCGATAGTTCAATTGAGTCACCGACAACTCAACTTTCTTATCAATGCATGGTGCTACTAATGCGATTGACTTACCGACACAATTGAAATTCCTATGAAAGGACTCACCGACGAATGGAGAGACCTACAAAAGGAGACATTGATAGAATGAGACACCGATACATATAGAAGGACTCACCGATGAAATGAGTCACCGACACACCACTCACCAAAAAAGGTGTTAATGATAGACTGTTTAAATTTAATTTAACTTAATATTATTTATAATAGTCATATTTTGAGGGTTTTAATGGAACTTATTAATTTAATTCCTTTTGCAGGCATCTTTATTGAGGATGTAAGAAGTATGAGGTACAACATCAACCTCAAAACATGCACATTGTTCGGCTGTAAGAATATATATATAATAAAGTGGCACAAGAAATAATATACAAAAGAAGACACTCGCATAAAGAGAGTAGAAGAACCACATGAGCAACATACAAAAAGGAATATCACATGAGGAACTCTTCATTCCTGCTTGCTGCGAACCAGAAAACTGTTGTTCACCAACGTTCCAACATCTCTACAGCATCCAACTAAACCTAAGGAGAAGAACACCTCATCCTCATATAATACAAAACATAGTGCTCTATGACACTATGTTTTAGTGTTTTCCTCCAAAAGAGGACTCCACCTTCAAATTTGATACATCAATGATTCTATAGCTGAACTGCACAACACACACAAATTCTTCTAAACCCTCTCTAATCCTTATTTCTCTGTTGTGTGCCCTTTTTTTACATTTTCAAGTACTGTGTGAATTTTTCTGTAAACCACACACTGCCTTCTGCACCGAACTGGAGGATACTATATGTCCTTACACAACTATCTTTTTACATTTTTTTATCCCATGTAGAACTGTGGTAGAGGTCATGTGTGACCTAGTTATATTTTTTCCCATGTAGAAATGTGGTAGAGGTCTTGTGACCTAGAAAATTTGTGTACTTCCATGTAAACCCCGATCTAGGGGGTAAATAAAAAACATTTTCTATATATATTTCTTAGTGGCAGGTGATCACAAAATGGAGAGGACTAAATCTCATCTTGATACTGAAACTCTTGTTTTATATCCGCTGTGTTTTCAAATTTACTTTTCTCTATTTTTAAAAGTATTTTTAAAAACTAAATTTTACTTTGATAGTTAGTCTTGGATAGTATTTATAACTATTTTTTATTATTATATTGGTTTCAAAAGTTGTATCAATATCTCATATTTTTTCAAATAAAAAATAATCAATCTTCTGAGAAATTAGTTCAATAGTAAGAATATTATAAATTCACTGCTTTTATTAATGGGTCTATTATGATTTTAAATTGGGAGAGTCTTTTAAATAAACCTTTTATTTATAAATTTTTATAGGACCTCAATTCAACCCCCCTTGAGTGTCCTAATTTGACCAACACAAGGCCTATGGATTTTGTTCACTATCTTGGGTTTTTTTGTGGATCACACTTTGTTGGGTCCATAGATGGTGCCCAAATTATTCTGCATGAATCTCAATACTGATGATTTATTTACATGTTTTTACCTAGATGTTCTCTTCTCCAGTTCAGATCGTGTTATTGGAGTCATGGAGCTTGGTAGATGCACATGTTCATGTGGGCACCTTTGATTAGGCCTTAGGGTCCGTCATTTTTACTTATTTCATTCATATGTCTCAGAGATCCTATGTAGATCTTATGGGAATGATAGTTATCATATAAATGGGTGAGACAAGTGATATAAATCCTCTGTAAGGGGCCAGAGTGGGGGTAGATTTACCATGGGTGTTAGGATAGAACCCACTGGTTGGATTCTTACCTTTTGGTTTTCCCACTTTTATGTATTTTTTCTTTATGATAGTTTCTATTTGTTTTTGGATAGGATATTAATATCCTATGTTCTTTCACTTATTATAAAAATAAATTACTGTTTCACTATTTGGGGTATTCTAATGAGAGTTATTTATCACCCCTTTTATGTGAAACTTAGTGTGTGTGAAATCCTGATGTATGCTTTCATGTTGGAGAATAGGTTACCATATGGTTAGGGTCAAGGCCCAATGTTGCTATATTGAGAATAAATACTCATTTGGAGTCTTAAGATCAGGTTGGTAGAGCTCTAACAACCTAGAGACTGGGTATGTGGTTTTTCTCAGCGTTGGAAGTAGATATCATTGTATTTATTTTTGGTTTCATTGTTTTTTATATGTGGTTGTACGAGTGGCAAACTGAATCTTTTAATTTTCATGATTTGAGTCTGTATGAATGTAATCTACAATTACTTTATTATAGAATGAATTCTTTTAGTTTATTTGGTATGCGTACTCTTATGTTGATAAATGTGTATGATTTTGGTTATTTTCCACTCTTTGTACACTATGACCATAGGGTACGGTCTCTCCACATCACCTTTTTGACCCTTTACACTGGTTAGTGGCCTCTAGAATTTAGGGAGGCATTCTTGGGGCATTGTTGCGGCCTATATTGGGTGATGTTTCAAGTTGACTTGGGCCGGTTCATTACATCCTAGAATCTAGATACTCATTTCATATTTTTCCTTCTAGGGCGTGTTTCCTTGATTTAGTAAAAAGGGTATAAGGAGATGTTATTTTAGAAAAGAATAAGAGGTTTCAAGTCCTGAGAAGAGTTTTTATTTTAATAGAACTTGATGAAAACATTATAATTACTTTGTTAGATGTTAGGTGGGTTGTTGACATCCATATAAACCTAATATCATTTGGAATTATGGAATAAAATGGCTTCAATTTATGTTCTAAACCTGGTTTTAAAAAAATCTACAAAGGATCTAGAACTACCACCAAGGGTTCCCTTGTTAATGGGTTGTATGTATCAAATTGGAACATCCATTATAGAGAGTTTGGTAGTTTATTTGTGTCGAATTATGATAATACTTTGTTATGTAATGGGATATTGAGGTTTGTAAGCTCTAAGGGTCTTGGGGAACTTAATAAGAAAGGGTTGTTAACTAATATTACAACGAGTGACATTTATTTTTGCAAAGACTTTGTAATGAGTAATGTTAAGAGAGTCAGTTTAAATAAGTCTATCCTAAAATATTGTTTACCCTTAGAATACACTCATTATGATTTATAGAGACCATCTAGGACCACCCCCAATGGTGGAGGATCCTATTTTGTTACCTTTATTGGTGAATTATCTAGATAGGTTTGGATTTAAATACTCAAAAAATTCATATTTTTTTTAAAACATTAAAATATATGAAATATTTGTTGAAAATTAGGTTGGATAGAAAATTAAAACCATGAGAATTGATAATGGATTAGAATACCTCTCTACTAAGTTCATTTAGTTATGAAAATACAAGGGGATTTAAAGGCACCTGACTATTAGGGAGGCCCTCCAACAGAAAGTAATTACTAAACATATGAATATATCTATGATTGAGAGAGACTGAAGCATGATTTCATGCTCAGTCTTGGAAAAATATTTCTGGGATGAGGCTACCACTAGGGAAAAATACCTTATAAATAGGTTCCTATCCTATACTAATCATTTTATATCCCCATATGAATTATAGAATAACAAACCACCTTATTATAATCACCTAATAGTCTTTGGGTGTACTACAAATTCCCATGTCAAGACTAATAAACTTGAGCCTCAAGATCGTAAATATATTTTTTTGGTCACCTTGAAGGTTTTAAGGGTTATAAGTTGTGGGTTTATAAACCCATATACCAAAAATATAAAATCATTAGAGATGCATCGTTTCATGAATCTTGTTCTCCTATGTCTAAACCAATCACACAAAATAGTGATGATGCATAGAATGATGGGGATGCTGGCACTCAACAATCAATTTAGTTTGAGGCTGTTATTTAGCCTCCTCCACCTGATCCTCAATATGTTACCCGAACTGAATTTGATGAAGGATTGAAATGTACATTTAGATGCTCAATTACAATAGGGGGTGAATTTTAGGTTTAAAAACTTTCCCTTTTAATCATAAAAGGAAATATGTGTTTAAAAAAGGTATACAAGATGGTTTCACAAAACCTATTTAGTTATTAACTAATAATAAAGCTTTCTTAAGATACTAAAATATGAATCTGATTAGGAAACTTAAGAAAAGTTTACTCATAGAGTGATTCTACCTTAAAGTGTATAGAGTCTTATTTATTAGAGTATACAAGTAGAAGAAAGTATAAGAAAGTTATAATTTCATTTTTAACAAAATTTTGGTGGAAATAAAAACTTGTAACAAAATAAGAAAAAGTATCAAAAATATTTTAACTAAAATAGAAGGGTATATAACAAGCTTGGATAAAGGTCCCTTGATTTTTACTTTCAATAAAGGCTGTCTTACCCACACTAGGGTAATCCCTCGATAAGAATATGAGAGTCTATCTTGTTGTCCCTACAAGCCCTCAAACATTGATGTAGTTGACACCTTTGCATTCCTATCCCCGAAATTACTTGATATTTAAGGTACTAGGAACATCTATCTTCCTATCCCCATAATCCCTCGATTGTACAAAAAAACAATCGGAGTCACACTAGGCTGAACAAGTTGTTCATGGCTGAACAAGATGTTCATAGATCGCACAAAGCATGAGAGTCTCTCTCTCTAGAAATAAGTATACCTATAACTTCTCAACGTATCAACACATATCTCTTGAAATATTCAAATGGATAGGGTATTTATAGGCAAAGGTTCCAACAGTCGTCTCCCTCCTCCAATGGTCATATTTTCCTTAAATATCAGAGGGACCAGTACATGTGTCACTCAGCCAACGGTAAGTTAAAAACAGAATGCATGAAATCATTTTTTATAAGAAAATGTGATAGACTTTGTTAAGTGTAGGAAACAAAAATATGGTTAAGAAAAATTAACCTGCTTAGGATCTGATAAAATGAAACATTAATTTATGGAAATGGGGTGACTATAGGAAAAGCCAAAAATTCTATTCTTAAGGAAGTGCGAAACCGAGTCTAAAAATAAATGACAATTAGATTCTGATTTAAATAGAATTAAGAATATTATTTCTATATTATTTTTAATTTTATTTCTAAAGAATTAAAATTATGAATTTCAGAGAATTCAGAATCTAAATTTTAGAGAATTTAGAGTCTGAATTCCAGAGAACTGAATTTTAGAGAATTATGAATCAAAATTTCAGAGAATTCAGAGTCTGGATTTTAGAGAATTCAGAGTCTGAATTTCAAAAGAATTATGAGTCTGAATTTTAGATAATTTAGAGTCTAAATTTGAAAGAATTCAGAATTTTAATTTTATTGAATTTAGAGTATGAATTTCATAGAATTCAGACTCTTGGTTTTAGAAAAATCAATGTCTAAATTTCAAAGAATTCATATTTTTAATTTTATATAATTCAGAGTCCGATTTTACGATAATTCTAAGACTAAATTTTAGAGAATTTGGAGTCTTAATTTCAAAGAATTCGGAGTCTGAATTCTAATGAATTTGGAATCTGAATTTTGATGAATTCGGAGTCTTAATTCTGATGAATTTGGTGTCTGATTTCGGGGTAAATTGGAGTCTAAGAAACTATAGGGTTCTAAGTTAGGTAAGGAACTGAATTTTTAGAATAAGAAAAACATGGATAGACATGGTTTAAGATAACATTAAATAAGTCATTGAAAATAAAGGGTAAGGAAAAAACTTTTTATAGAGAGAGAAAATTTTCCTTAAGAAAATTATTTTTAGAGAAAGATATTTTTCCTTAAAGAAATGTGTATGATTTTAAAAACATAAAGGAATGGAAAAACTCATAAGGATACTTATTGACTTAACAATATCTCTATTTTAGGAAATAAAAAACAAATTTTTTAAAAAGAATATATGGAATAAAGTTTTCACTTTTTAAACTTTAAAATAAATACTTATCTCCCTTTACTTATAAACCATGTTGAATACGACTACCCCCCCCCCCCCTTAGGTTTTGATATACCAAAGAATCATTTTCATGTTTTTCATAGAGAAGTTACTTATTTTTTCTTAAGAATATATTATTTGATTAATTTTACCCTTACATAATCTCCCTCTTAATTAGGGCATTCTTTTATTTTGACTTAATATTCTTTTGATCCTTCTTTTCTCCCCCGTTTTGATTTTATCAAAGGAATAGAGGGAAAACAGTGTACCTAAAAGTTTAGGAATATACAAGGTAGAACAACAAAAATATAACAGAATTTCATTATGATTAGAAAATTTTGTTATAAATAAAATATATAAAAAGACCAAATTTAAAGAAATTAGTCATCCTTATTTTACTTTTGCATAATCTTTTTTGGGGTGCATTTTATCTTCTTTAACTCTTTATGATCATCTTCAAATATCTTAAGTAGCTGATAATTATCTTGATTTTTCTTTTCAAGAACATCGATTCTTTATTTTTGAGACTTAAGAATTGAGGCTTGAGACTTCACTAACTCTTCTTTATCTTGGAATTTTTATTCCAACTCTTCCCTATATTCCCTTTCCCTTTTCAAATTTAGAGAAAATGAATTGAGATTTATATTGAGATATTTATCCTATTGGATATGGGTAAATTTATCTTGTATCATATTTCATGAAAAATGATGTAAGGTAATTGACCTTTTCATATAACTTATCAAAATAAACCTGTTCTAAATCCTAAAAATCATCCATGATTCATAGATCATCAATTACTGAGTTTGACCATTTGATTATTTCCTTTCACGATCTCCTATGAGCATCATAACCAATGTGAAAAGATTTTAATTCCTTTTAAAGCTTGATATACTTTTCCATTACCATGCTTATCGAATCCAACTTCTGATTGATAGTATTCTTAAACAACTAACATCTTGAATCAATACTTAGAAATAAGGTAATGGTGTTCACTAGCTTTTTAAAATATTGAACAAAAAAGTCTTGTCCGAAGGAAGATGAAGATTCATAAGAAAATTCCTTTATTGGTGAGGAAAATTTATATTTCTCTTTAGCTTTCCTTTTATATGTTCCAACTATATCTTTCTTAGATTTTATAACCACAGATTTTCTAGGTGAATCAACAATTTTTTTCCCTTTTTCATCTCTAGAGATTGCCTTCTCAACTTTCAGAGTATCATGCTCACTATCAGAAGCTTGGATTATATTATCATCATTAACATCATCTTTATCAACACCTTCCTTAACATCTCCAAGATGAATAAAACCATGATTGCTAATTTCATCATTTGAAGGCTTATTAACCTCATCCTAAGAATCATCATATTTCCCTTCTAAGACTATCTTGGTTGATTCAACTTTAAAAGTTATGATAGAAAACTTCTCTGAAAGACTTTCCTTCTCTCATTATTCTTCCACAATTTTGATTAAGTCTTCACTTTCCTCTTTCTCTTTTTCTTATTCCTTATTACCAACTTATTCTTACAAAGTGGGTTTCAAAATTAAAACATTCTTTCCCAGTGTTTCTATTGGAATTGATTCTTTCAAGAAGGATGCTGGTACCTAGATTTATTTAGATGATTTTTCTATATCTTTAAGAAATTCTTAGACAATTTCATCTTCTGACATATTCCTCTTCATCTTTTTCTCTTTAGCTTTCTTCTCAATCTCTTCTACTGCCTGAATCATTAAGGCATTAGCCTCAGTAGGGTCTAAACCAAAACCCCTTTCTCCCTCCTCCTTATTCTTCATCTTCCCTCTCCACTTTCCTACCACATCATCAGAAAATGTCTTTTTCTTTTTCTTCTTGGGTAGAGATGACTGAGTTTCTGGAATGGGTAATTTTTCTCTGGATTTTGGTTTTTTCTATTTTCTATTATTTGGTGTTTTCATATATGTTTCACCTATTTCCCCATTCTTTCCAGCAATATGGAATTCTCTTTCAGGACGATCATTGAATTATCTTGTCTCAATATTGAAACTAATTTTCATCCTCTTTAGAGTATCATCACTCAACAACATAATCTTAATGATTTTTGGTTTTGAACTGCAAGGAATTTTGAATGATTCTAAAAAAATAACAATGATATTCAACAAGATCTATGGATACATATTTTATGATACTTGATGGTGAAATTATTGATATTGTTGATTATTAAGAGAATATACTTTATAAGGTTTATCTTTCTTAGATTCACCAAGAAATCCATCATAAAAATATCATGCTTCTTAAAGTAATCCTTAACTACCTTTCTCAGAAGGAGAAAACCTTCCATCCACAAAGATAATACTCATTATTTTGTTGTAAGGTGATTGATCTTAGGTGACATAACTCCTTTATGTCCTAGGCACTCAATTAATTTAACATTCTCAAAACTTCCTTCCTTGTCTCGAAAATTGTGAGAGAAAAAGATATCCTCTCCTTCGTAAAGAATATCCAGAATACTTGTAGTTTTATTGAAAGATAAAGAGTAAGTATTCCCAAATCTCTTGAATGAAAAGCATTCTATCTTACACCCTTTTCAAAAAAACTAAATCTATCGTAGAATTCTATAAGGATATTAGGATAATCCAGATCTTCATTTTCTAGTTTATCAATACAAAGACTTTCTAAATATTCTTCTTTATAACTTTTGAAATCAGGGAATCATACTTCAGAAAGAAATTTGGTTCGACCAACCTTTCTCTATAAATTTTCCAATCTTTGAGTTCTTTGTTTGAGGCCATCTAATTTTGTGAGGAAACTTGATGAGACATTTAGAATGTAAGAAAACTGATAAAACTGAATGACTGATTTGAAGGGAAGTAGAGCTTCATCGCAAAGGCACCTGAAAAACCGATGTGGGACACGAATATGGGGGGCCTTTATATAAGCTTCGTGACAATGGTTCAAATTCCCGAATAAATCCAATGGTTGATATAATATTAATCTAATCTAATGGTTGATATTAATTCCAAAAAATGATTTAATAGGTTCTGATATTTTGGGGATTTTATGGAAAAATTATATTTACGGAAAGTGAATCTGATAAAAGTTTTTCATAAAAAAATATAGAAATACCAACAAAAAAATGGTTTCAAATATTTAAGGAAATTTAATTTCCATATTTCTCATAAAAAATTGTTAATATTGATAAGAATATTCTTGAAGAACTCATAATCCGAAAAATTGTATTAAGGAAATAAATTTTTTAGTTTTTAAAAATTTTTATTACGAACGAAACAATTTTAGGTTCTGAAATTTTTTTTTGAGAAATAGAAAAAAAAATTAAGTTAAAAAAATTTATTCAATGAAAATTTTAAAGAATAAACAAATGTACCCCCCCTATGAAAAGGAGGTTTTTAATGTAAGAATATATGTTTCAACAACATTTTAATATGATTGATTACCTTACGATTATCATTCCTAGATTTTGTTTAATATATTAAAATCTATCAGAGGTTAAATATTTTGTAAAAATGTCAGCAAGTTGATCTTGCATTCCAATTAATTGAAGAATGATATCTCTTTTAAGTCTGTATTCCCTAAAAAAGTTATTACTAATATCTATGTGCTTTTCATGAGAGTGATGTAAATGTTTTTTTCTTAGGGAAATATCACTTGTATTGTCACAAAATATCTATGTTTTGGTAAAAATCATCCCATAGTCTGTGAGTGTGTGTTTCATCCACAAAACATGATCACAATAACTTCTATCTGCTACGTATTCAGCTTCCGTAGTGGAATGTGATACTGAGTGATTCTTTTTTCATGACCAAGGAACTAATAAATCTCCTAATAAATGACAAGTTTTTGATGTAATTTTCCTATCCATTCTACATCCACTAAAATCAGCATCAAAAAAACTTTTTAAAACAAAACCTTTCTAGAAGAATAAAAATTCACAATTCCATGGTTCCTATTAAATAGATAAAAAAACTTTTCACTACTTTAAAATGAGATTCTTTTGGATTAGATTGATATCTTTCATATAACCATACTGAAAAAATTAATATTTGATGACTAGATGTTAATTATAAAAAAATTCCTTTCATACCTCTAAAAGATGTTTGATCTACTATTTTCCTAGCTTCATCAAGATCAAGAGAGTTTGAGGTACCGATTAGTGTACTTGTACTTTTAGTGTTGTCGTATCCATACTTTTTTATAAGATCTTTATTATAATTATATTGAGATATATAAGTTCCTTCTGGTGTTTGAGAAATTGGAAAACAAAGGAAAAATGTTAACTCACCCATCATAATCATTTCAAACTCATATTTCATAAGATACTCAAATGAATCAGTTAAATATTGTTGAGTTAATCTGAATATAATGTCATCAACATAAATTCGAATAATGAAAAAACATCTTATCTTTATTTATAAAAAGAGTTGGATAAGAAGTTCCCTGAACATAATCATTTTGTAACATAAATCATGTATGTCTATCATACTAGGCCTTAAGGGTTTGTTTAAGTCCATATAAATCTTTGGTAAGTTTGAAAACATTTTTATGATGTTTTTTATCTTTAAAACTTGGAGGTTTTTCAACATAAAAACCATCATGAACATATCCATTAAGTAAAGAACACTTCACATCCATTTGAAATTTTTTGAAAATAAATAATGCTACATAGTCTAGTAGAACACGAATGGATTCAAGTATAGCTATTGGAGCGTCGATTTCATTATAGTCTATTCCTTCTTATTGATTAGAGAATTTAGAAAATAATACGGGTTTATTTCTTACAATGATTCCATTTTCATCACATTTATTTCTGAAGACACATTTTACTTCAATTACAAAAGTTTCCTTAGGTCTTTCATTAAAGTTCTAGACTTTGTTCCTTTCGAATTTATTTAGTTCATCTTGCATAGCTTTAATCCAATCATCACCACCTAAAGCTTCATTAGTGTAATTAGGTTATACTTGGGAAAGAAATGTTATACGTTATACTTCATTTATTAAGGAACTTCTAGTCCTTAGAGGTTTATTTATATTACCAATGATACCATAACTAGGATGATTCTTAGGAAACAACTGATTTGGGTTTTGTAAAACTTGGTCATCAACATATGGTATAAAATATTCTGGGGTAACTACTTCATTATTTTCCTTTTTAGAATAAATTTCCATCAAATGTTGATAATCCATTTTTGAAAACACATCCGAACATGAAGTTTGGGGTTGTTTAAAAGCAAAAGGACCAGTTTCCTCGAATTTAACATGTACTGTTTCTTCAATAGTTCAAGAGCATTTTTTAAAAACTCTATGAGCCTTATAAGTAGTGGAGAAACCTAAGAAAATTCCTTCATCAGATTTGGGTACAAATTTATGTAAGTTATCTTTAGTATTCAAGATTAATACTTTGCATCCAAACACTTTGAAGTGAGAAACATTAGGTTTTCGACTAGTTAATAATTCCAAAGGTGTTTTGTTAAGAAAATGTTTGTTTAAAAATCGATTTATATTATAAAATTTAGTACTTACAGCTTTAGCCCGAAAGTGTTTAGTAATAGAATATTCACTCAACATGGTTCTCGTTATCTCTAAAATAATTTTATTTCTTTTTTCAACAACACCATTTTGTTTAGGAGTTCATGGAGATGAGAAGTTATGAGTAATGCCTTTTGTTTCTACAAAATGTTTCAAAATATGATTTTTGAAATCCTCCCCCATGATCACAATTAATAGTTATCAATGGATGGTTTTCCACATTTTTAACATTGGATAAAAAGGATTTAAAAGTAGAAAATGCTTCAGATTTCTTTACTAGAAAATAGACCCATGTAAATGTTTTGTAATCATCAAAAAAAACAAAAACATAGTATTTTCCTCCAATACTTCCAGTTTGTGTTGTACCGAAAAGATCCATATGCACTAGCTATAATGCATTATAATTTGAGACTTCATTGATTTATTTAAATCTTGACTTATATTTCATTCTATATTGACAGGGATCAATAACATTGGAAGAACCAAATTTATGCTCTAGAATATCCTTACCAAGTCCATTATTTGAGAGTTTTCTAAGATTCCTAAGGTTATAGTGTCCTAGTCTTCTATTCCATATCCAAGATTGATCTTCCATTTCACTAATTCAAGGTAGATATTGGGTCCTAAGTTCTTATAAGTTATGTTTATAAATATTCTCATGCTTATGGGAAGAGAGAATAAGCTCTTCCTTAGAATTGTGTATTAAGAATTTATCACTCTTAAAATTCATAAGGTAACCTTCATCACATAGTTGGATTATGCTTATATGGTTGTTCTTAATACCGTTAACAAATAATAAATTTGAAATTAAATGTTTCCCTAGAAGAACAATGTTACCTATATCAATAATTTCTCCCAAATAATTATCTCTAAAAGTTACTTTTCCTCCTTTCATCTTGATAATATTTTCAAAGAAGCTTTTATTACCAGTCATGTGTATAGAAGATCCACTATCCATGAACCATGTATTTTTTTTGGCACTTCCTTTATTTTCCTGAAAATAAAAATGTTACGCTTTCAGAATCCAAACTTTTTTGGATTTGGAATTGATAGAAAGTAAAATCTTAGGTATCCACATTTTCTTTGAAAAGTAATATTTATGAAAAACTAAGTATTGGGTTTTATTTAAAGAACAATTTTCTTATAATGTCCTCCACTTTGACACTTAGTGTAAAAAGGATCACTTTTTGGAACAAAATATTTATGACTAAAAACAGGTTTTAAGAGAGTATAACCAAATCTAGAACTATTCCCAAGAGGACGAAGTTGTGAATAAATTTTATCAAATTCATTACTTCCAGAAGTGAAATTTGATAATAGTTTATTTAAGAAAAATATTTTAGATTTTAGTATGTTTACTAAATTCTTATCCTTGTATTCATTTGTTGGGAAATAATCCCCCAAGGTATCATGGAGGTGGTACAAAAATAACAAATACAAGGTGGCGTTGTTTTCCAGTCTTTGCCAAATTATTGGGCCTGAAAATCGACAAATGGAGAAAAGTGGTTTTGGAAAAGAGACTTGCGCACCGTGTACTTGAATGAGTGGAAACTTGTGCGCCTAGTGTTTTTCAAGATCAGAACATGGATCAATGGCAAAGGAATAGGGGTCGTGAAAGTGTTGGGTTGGTCGCGTAAGGGACCTGCGCGCTATGAATTGACTTGCGTGCTGGTATCTAGGAGGAGTGGAGACTTGCACGAAATATGTTTTTCAAGATCAGAACTTCAAAATATGGCAAAGGAAAGAGGGTCATGCATGTTTGGGAGTAGGTCTCACAAGTGACTTGCTGGGGAAGAGACCTGCGTGATGAGACTTGCGCGCTGTTGCGAAGGGTGTTCAAAATGCCTATAAATACTGGACCACCCCTCCTCATTTTTAACGGAGTTCAACACTTTGAAAAATCAGAGCTCCCATTGCGTAGGTGTAGTGATCACGCAAGTGGTGGTGTGTCGCGCAAGTAGGACATGCACGCTAGATTTGAAGAAGGGCGATTATTGTTTGTTGCGCGCCAATATTGTCTTTGGCATAAAGGGAAGTGCATCGCGCAAGTTTGGAGTTGAAGAAGCTTGTGTCGCACAAGTTTCTAAGGTGGACTTGCGCACCAGTTGTGACTTGTGTGTTCAGACTTGTGCACTGAGTTAGTCCTATGCGCCAAGTAAAGTTGATTTACGGCAGTGATTCAGGGCTGCGTGGAAACTGGATGATTGCCCGATACCTTCGGTGCAAAGAGAAATTAATCTACAGGTGAAAGTTGGACATCAACAGAGCATACACATACAACAGAGGATATATTCATTAGTGATAATGAAGAGACCTATAGGTCTATAAACTATGAGTGGATCCTTTCGGAAGAAGTGAGCAAAGGAAGGGGAAGAAGGTGATCCACTCCACCGGCAGTGAGCCAGAGAGAGAGAAACAAGGAGTGACCCTTGGGAAAGCAGTGAGCTGACCCTAAAACATGTAAAGGCAGTGAGCCTAGGATAGAGTGACTGTTCCCGAACCTCGTAATCCACATCTAGTGAAGTTTAGTGGAATTTGGTATGACCGAAAACCTGTCGACGTATTCTCCTTGGACGTATCCCTTAGCAGTAAACCAAGTTAAAATTGATGTGTCCTGTGCTTGCTTTACTTTCTATTTATATTGTGAAACATGAAAGAGAGAGAAGAGTGTTTTTCTTAATAGTGAAACAAGATCAGAATGGGCTTTGATTCCAAATTAGTCATACCTTGATTCACCCCCCCTCTTAGGGTATTCATCCTTGTAGACCTAACAATTGGTATCAGAGGGAAAGGTTGATATTTTTTCTTCTCTCAAGGGAGGTCACTAATCCTAAAGGGATTCCGATCTTCGACGGATGTAATTTTCCGATCTGGAAGAATCGAATGCAACACTATTTCTGATATTTGGGAATGGATGTGTTTTCAGTAGCTATGCATGGTACCATAGCTGACATTACTAGTGGTGCATTATCAGAAGATGAGAATTGAGAGTTGTATGCTGATTCCAATGCAATCAATGCCTTAGGGGGAGCCCTTTCGAATCCCATATAGAAAAAGGTGATGTCATGAAAAATGTCACATGCCATGTGGGAAAAGATTTTAAATATATACAAAGGTGATACAAAGGTCAGAGAGGAAAAGCTATAAGTGTTGTGGAACAAGTATGAAGATCTAAGAATGAACCCGAATGAGTCTGTTGATGCATTCTTTGACAGAGTAAATGTTGTGGTAGAAGACATGCGAGGTCTTGGAGAAATTATCGAAGACATAAAAATTGTGAAGTGAATCTTGAGAAAACATACACCTCGGTTCAATCCAAAAGTTTCTGTTTTGGAAGATAAAGACCCAAAAGAATTGACATTGGAGAACCTGCACATCACCATTGTTGCATATGAAATGAGAAACAATGATAACTACGCTATGGAAAAGGGGAAATCCAAAGAGGTGTAATTTAAGTCCATGAAGAAGCTCACCATTGAAGATTCTCAGGAGGAAGAAGAGATAGATGAAGTAATGTCATTCCTCTCCTCAAATCTTCAAATAGGAAAAGGAAAGTTCAAATGGAAACTTCCTCTTGAATGCTTTATATGTGGAAAGGTTGGAAATCTCACAGCAAGATGTCCCAAAAAGTTTCAAGAAGAATATGATGAATATGATGTTGAAATTCCCAAGAAGAAATCATCAGCCTATGTGAAAGGGAAGAAGCAGTTCAAGAGAAATTTCTCCAAGAAGAAGAATCTTCTTTCACAAGAAATAGGGAGTTTATATGAGTATGAGGTTGAAGAGGTTGAGGAAATAGAGAACTGCAAAGATCAAGGAGAAAATGATATGGTGGCGGTCATGGTATTTCTCAGGAAAAGGAAGAAACTGACACTAGAGAAGAAGAAGATGATGATGAAGGAAGAGTAGATATGGTAGCCGAATTGGAATCATCTCTTGAGGAGAGAGATGTTTGCAGAGACAAAATGAAGAAAGCCAATAATGTTGTTCGTGATTCCAAACTCTATATGCAGAAGTAGGAAGAAGAGAAGTCTGATTTGATGGAAGAAACTGAAAAACTCAAGTTATCAACACCAGAGAACTCAGAATCAGTGTGTGAGTATAAGCTCAAGATTGATGAATAGAAAAGGGAGATCAATGGCTTGAACAAAAAAGTGAGAGATCGTGTCAAGCGTATCGAAGAGCTTGAAGAAGAAGTTGTCGGTCTGCGGAGAAAAGTTAAAGACTAGGAAAGACCCTTGATTCCCAATACATTATTGGGAATGAATGTCAATCCGAATACTGAAAAGATAAAATAGGATCCTAGTAGTTCAGCAGGAAAGAAGCAACAATTGAGCTCAAACATTAAGGCTGATTCAGGGCTTGATAAGAAGCAAAAATCAGTGGAAATTGAAGTCACACCGCAAGCACCTGTCCCGAAATTTAAGGTTGATTTGGGCCCAAAGCAGAATCATAATATTCAGAGATCCCGAGGGGAAACTCGTAGTTCTGATGTAACATGAAGGAATGCACCTTATAGCAGGTGTTATTGTTGTGGAAAGATGGGACATTCACAGTATGTCTGTTCTATAGCCAAGAGATATCGAAGGGAACAAGAACAGTGGTTATAGCCAAACAGAGAATGGTTTTCCAGAACTTATTTCGATGGACACTATTTTTGGTGCAGAGGATTTGGGTACATGTCTAGGTATTGCACTTCGACTATATAGAGAAATGTTCCAAGGCAGAATCAAAACGTTTGCAAGCAGCAGATCAATAAATTAACAGATGAGTTAAAAATGAAGAATAGATTTGTGGCCTTTCAGGATGAAGTTGATCCATCATACTATGAGAAAGAACAGAAATCTCAATCCATGCTGAGTGTGAAGACAAAAATATGGACCAAGAAGAAGAAGAATGAGAAGGCTGTGGTGGAAGAAATTTCCCTAAAGGCATCAGATCACTCTGGTGTGTGGATCCTTGATAGTGGTTGCACACCTCATATGACAGGAAATAAGGATCTTGTTATAGGCATCAAGTATGACAAAGAATGAGTTGTCAAATTTGGAAATGATTAAGGCCTGAAGATTGTCTGCTCAGGGAAGGCCAAGTTTGGGGGTAAAGAGATGAGACCTGTTGATGTCTTGGTAGTAGAAGGCCTCAGTCATAACTTACTCAGTGTCAGTCAAATATGTGACTATGGGAACTCTATCTGATTTAGCAAGAAGATGTCTGTTGTGAAAGGAAAGGATGGAGTAGTTGTTCTACAGGGAAAAAGGAAAAAGGGAAATATTTACCTTGTAAATGGGGAAGAAGATATGTGCATTTTATCCAGAGAGGAAGAAAACCAGCTTTGGCATAAGCGACTTGGTCATCTACGCCAACCATCCATGGAAGATCTGGTAATGTATGATGCTGCTAGACACCTTCCCAAACTATCATATGATCACACTCATATGTGTGGTGCTTTCCAACAAGGGAAGATCATCAGAAATACATACAGGGCAAAGGAACAGAAATCAACTAGAGTGCTTGAATTGGTGCATGTGGATGTATGTGGACCTGTCTCATCACGAGCTATAAATGGGCAAAGGTACTATGTTATTTTCATAGATGATTATAGCATAATGGCCTAGGTATTTGTTGTTACCCATAAGACAAAGTTGTTCAGTTGCATAAAGCAGTATAGGAGGGAATCAGAAAGGATTCTTGGGCAGAAAATTCCAAGATTTCGTACTAATAATGGAATAGAATTCACAAACACTCAAGTTGAAGACTATCTCAAGAAAAACGGAATAAGGCATCAAGTTTCATCAGTGAGAACTCCCCAATAGAATAGAGTGGTTGAGAGGAGAAATCGGATCATCAACAACATGTCCAGAACGATGCTTATTGAAAAGGACCTACCAGAGAAATTTTGGATGGAATCAGTTTTGACATCGGTCTATATTTCGAACAGGTCTCTGTTGTGACCGAAGTAAGGGATGACTCCGTATGAAATGTGGTACGGAAAGAAGCCAACATTGAAATACTTTATAATCTTTGTGAGTACGTTCTTTATTCTCAATAAAGAAAATCACAATAAGTTTGAGTCACGAGGAGATGAGTGGATTTTCCTTGGCTACTTAGGAAAAACCAAAGCATATAAATTTTTCAACAAAAGGCTAGGAAAAATTATTGAGAGAAATGATGTCACTATAGTTGAAAATGAACAGAATACTCAATGACACAGTGAACATTTTCCGGATGAATGTGATAATGATATAAGCAACACAGGGGGAGTAGAAGTGGTAGAGGCTGACTCAGAAGAAGATACTGATGATGAACAAGAAAGTATCAAGTCTGTGTCTGCAAGGAAGACAAAGAGTTGAGCTGAAATTGATAGAAAAAATATCATTGGTAATTAGACAGCTCCTGTTCAGACTAGAAGAATGAAATAATTACAAAAAACAATGTTTTTATCTCAGTTTGAGCCGAAATGTTTTTCTAATGCAGTTGAAGATGAAAACTGGGTTCAAGCAATGAATAAAGAGCTTGATCATATTGAGAAGAACCAAAAATGGGAAATTGTTTCGAGGCCAGCAGATAAGAATGTAATTGGGACTAAATGGGTCTATTGCAACAAGATGACTGAATATGGCATGGTGATTCGTAACAAAGCACGATTAGTGTGCAAGGAATACTCCCAAATAGAAGGAATTGAAGTTGATGAGACATTTGCACCAGTTGAATGGCTGGAGGCAATTGGATTATTTTTGTCCATAGCAGTGCAAAGAAAGTTCAAAGTGTTCCAGATGGATGTCAAATCATCATTCTTTAATGGTGTTCTGGAAGAGGAGGTGTATGTTGAGAAGCCAGATGGTTTTCTCATTCATGAGGATGAGAACAAAGTTTACAGGCTGAAGAAGGCGTTGTATGGGCTGAAACAATCACCAAGAGCATGGTACTCAAGGCTTGATCAGTAGTTGGAGAATCTTGGTTTCTAGTGCGGGGGAGTTGATTACAATATCTATTTAAGCAACAATAGTAATCACAAGATGATGGTGTTGGTTTATGTCTATGAAATAATATTTGGCGGATCAGATGAAGCTCAATGCAGACAGTTTTCAGAATTAATGAAAAATGAGTTTGAAATGTCAATGATTGGAGAGTTAAAATTTTTCCTTGGTTTACAGATGACATAAGGAAGTAATGAAGTTTTCATTTCTCAATCCAATTACGCCACGGAGGTTCTAAGAAGGTTTGGAATAGAGAACTCCAAGGATATGAAGACTATGGTTGTTACCCGGATGAAATTATCGAAAGATGAGGATGGAAAGGCAGTTAATATCACAGAATACAGGAAAATTATTGGAGGCCTATTGTACTTAACTGCAACAAGGCCTGATATTGTTTTCGCCGCATGCCAATCAGGGAGATATCAGAGTAATCCCACGGAAAGCCACATGCTTGCAGTGAAAAAATACTTCTTTATATCAAAGGCACAATGGATTTCGGTCTGATGTATAATGACAAATCTCAATCAGTGTTATTGGGTTACACAGATGCAGATTGGGCCAGATCATCAGATGAAAGAAAATCAACGTCAGGAGGTGCATTCTATATTGGAGGATTGTGTATTTCTTAGCTAAGAAAGAAGAAAGATTGCATTTCATTGAGCATCGCAGAGGCTGAGTATATTGCGGCCACTCAAGAATTAACACAGTTATTGTGGATGAAGCAGCAGCTTGAAGATATGGGAGTTGAAGTGAAGTATCCAATCATAATCCAGTGTGATAACTCAAGTGCTATAAATCTCAGCAAAAATCATGTCCATAACTCAAGGACAATGCACATTGAAATAAAGTATCATTTTATCAAGGAGAAGGTTGAGCAGGGCATCGTGATGTTGGAGTATGTGCCTACAGAGCTACATGTTACAGACATTCTGACAAAGGCCTTACCCAAGGATGCTTTTGAGAGACATAGATTGGCTCTGGGAGTTCAGTCGGCTCCCCACACTGAAATGAGTGTGGATGTGGAACACCCCCTTTCCCCGAGGTATGATGGGTTTTCCCTAAAGTGCTGATATGCGTTCTCTAATCTGTTATAGACTGCAAAGGAGTGACCTTTGGGTTTGTTGGCGAAGGGGGAGAAAATAGTGATTGTTCAAGGGGGAGGTAATGTGGCTATTTGATAAATCATGAATGATTTGGGCAGAAGCTGACAGGTGGAGCAGCAAGAAAGGGGAAGCAATGTGAAAGTGGGATCATTTTGAATCTGATGATGCTAGAAGTGATCAATAAAAGAATAGATATCACGACAGCTGAGGATTGTGATAAAAGCAGAAGAGTGGTGATGGAATGTGGTACGTATATTTCCAAAAAATTATAATTAGTTTGGTGTCAATAGTGGGTGTCATAGATGAAGTGATTCATTAATGAACTTTTCATTTACTCTTGTTTCTCACGCCGAGCATTGATCATGTGGCCTTAGAGTATGTGTTGAGTAAATCCTTGTTCGATATCAGAATCTCAATGAGGTGAATGGTGGCCGAATAATTAACGATGTATCTTTTTATGGAAGATTTTTCGACAAACACAAAGGGGGAGATTGTTGGGAAAAAATTCCTCAAGGTATCACTGAATCATTTTTGAGGTGCTTGTGTTTGTTGACAAAGTGGACATCTGGGTGGTGATTGTTGAAAAAGAAAAACAATGACATACAAATTTGTTGACAAAGGGGATTTCATGGTGGAATGTCGAGTTCAAGAGCTATGGTCAACGATCAATGTTTGATTCAAGAATGTCGACAAAGGAATGAATGATCTGGAGGCGGTACAAAAAGAACATATACATGGTGGCGCCATTTTCAAGTCATTGCCAAATATTTGTGCCTAAAAATCGAAAAATGGAGAAAAGTGGTTTTGAAAAATAGAATTTCATGCCGTGTACTTGAATGAGAGGAAACTTTCACTCCTAGTGTTTTTCAAGATCATAACATGGAAAATGGAAAAGGGATAAGGGTCGTGCAAGTGTTGGGTTGGTCGCGCAAGTGACCTGCATGCCGTGAATTGACTTGCGCACCAGTATCTAGGAGGAGTGGAAACTTGTGCTCCATATGTTTCTCAAGATAAGAACATGAAAATATGGAAAAGGAAAGACGGTCGCACAAGTTTGGAAGTGGGTAGTGCAGGTGACTTGTAGGGGAAGAGACCTGCGCACCGAGACTTGCACCCCGAGATGAGACTTACGCGCCGTCGCATATGGTGTTCAAAATGCCTATAAATACTATACCACCCCTCCTCGTTTTTAAAGGAGTTCAACACTTTGAAAAATAAGAGGTCTCGTTGCATAGGTGTGGTGATCGCGCAAGTGGTGGTGTGTCACGTAAGTAGGACTTGCTAGCCAGATTTAAAGAAGGGTGATTTTGTTTGTTGCGCGCCAATATTGGCTTCAACGTAAAGGGATTTGCATCGCGCAAGTTTGGAGTTGAAGAAGGTTGTGTCACGCAAGTGTCTGAGGTGGACTTGCGTGCTAGTTGTGACTTGCGCACCGAGACTTGAGTGCTGGGTTAGACCTGTGCGCCAGGTAAGGTTGATTTCCGGCAGTGATTTAGGGTTGCGTGGAAACTGGAAGATTGTCCGATACCTTCGGTGAAAAGAGAAATTCTTCTATGGGAGAAAGTTGGACTTCAACATAGCATCTACATACAACAGAGGATTTATTCATTAGTGATAATGAAGAGACCTACAGGTCTATAAACTGTGAGTGGATCCTTTCCGAAGTAGTGAGCAAAGGAAGAGGAAGAAGGTGATCCTCTATTAACTGTGAGTGTATCCTTTCATTAAGAAAATTTTCATTTAAGGAATTTTTTTAAAGCTTCTGTATTGTGTACCTTAGACATTATAAAATGATTTTCCATAGGTAATCTTGATATAAGACCAATATTTTTATGACTAGAAGATTTATATTCTGAAGATTCATCTGAAGAGTCACCACCACTAGAACTCCAGGTGTCATTATCCTTTAAAACTTTCTTAGCCTTAGATTTGTCGTACGTATTTCAATTCCATTTAGAATGTTTATCCTTTTTCTCTTTTCTCTTAAGCATAGGAAAATCAAGTCTGATGTGTCCATCTCTTTTTCATGCATAAAAAGTTACTTCAGAATCTTTATTATCCTTTCCATATTTCTTATTATATCTATACAATAATTATTTATTTCCCACAATCTTGTTCATCCATAGAGCAAGATTGGAATGTACATTCTCAAACTGATCACTATCACTTGACCTAGATATAAGGACTACTTTCTTATCTTTATATCTAGGTACCCTTTCTGGAGTCTTTGATTTAGATGTAGTAGTGAAAGAAATACTTATATTACCATTCTTCTTCTTATTGTAATCATATTCTCTCTTCATTATTTTTTCATGCTGAATAAGAGTTCCAAAAAACTCATCAACAGGGATATTAGATACTTTCCTATTTTCATCAATACATTTCCTTTTAAATTACCACTCATTGGACATGATATCAATTATCTTGTCCACAAGAACTTCATTATCCATACCTTTCTCTCCCATAGATTGAATATTATTGATGATAGTCATAAATGTTTGTTGCACTTTGCAAACTGGTTCTCCATAAGGAAAAAAATCCATGATATTCATCTCTTAACATAGCTCTTCTAGTTTCAATCACATTAGATGTTCCAAAATGTATAACTTCACATTTATTCCAAATTATATTGGAATATTTACAAGAAGATATTCAAATGTAGATATTCTTGGTCATGGAACATAAAAGAGTATTGCAGACCTTTTAGTTTAGTTGATATTATTATTTTTCCTGATTTGTGAAGTTTTTGATTTCTTTTTCAAGAATCTTGTAGTCTCCAGTTAGCACAAAAAAGTTGTCCACACTAGTGTTGATGAAAAAAATATTTATCCTATCTCTCCAGTACTCATAATCATTCCCATCAAATATTGGTGATCTTGTAGGACTAAGGTTGTCTGTAGAACCGGTATTCATAACCTCCATTCTATAATAAAATACAAAATATATTTTCCACAAAACTTTTTATTAGAAAAATTTTATAAACAAAGATTTTATAATGAAAAAAATAATTAAAAAAATTCTGAATAAGTAATGTTGAGGAAGGTAAAAATTGATCAAGGTTAATAAAATTGACCAAGAAAATATATACGTGAGTATAATTATTTCTGAGACCTGCTCTAATACAAATTGTAGGATTGAAATGTAGATGTAGATGCTCAATTACAAGAGGGGCAAGATTGTAGGTTTAAAAACATTCCCTTTTAATCCTAAAAGGATATCTATGTCTAAAAAGATAAAAAAGATGGTTTCAAAAACCCTCTTTAGTTCTTAACTATAAACCAATCTTACTTAGGATCTGAAAATATGGTTTTCATAAGGAAACTTAAAACAAGTTTACATAGAGAAAGATTCTACCTTAAAGTGTATAGAATCTTATTTATTAGAGTATAGAAGTAGAAGAATGTATAAGAAAGTTATACCTTATTTCTCTAACAAAATTGAAGTGGAAATTAAAACTTGTAACAAAACAAGAATAGGTATTGGAAATATTTTAACCTAGAGAGAAGGATATCCTGCAACCTTGGATAAAGGTCCCTTAATTTATAAATTCAATAAATCATGTCTTACCCACACCAGGGTAAGCCATTGATAAGAATATCAGAGTCTATATTGATATCCCCACAAGCTCTCAAACATTAAGGTATTCAAAACCTCTATCTTCTTATCCCCAAAAGCCCTTGATATTTAAGGTAGTCACTACCTCTATCATTATATCCCCAAAAGACCTCGATTATACACAACAAAAATCAAAGTCACACTAGGCTAAACAAGTTTTTCATGTCTGAACAATATTTTCCTAGATCGCACGAAGCATGTGAGTATATCTATCTATAAATCAATACATTTATCTCTTCTCAACATATCAATGCATATATCTTGAAATTTTCAAATGGTTGGGGTATTTATAGGCAATTGTTATAATGGTCGTCTCCCTCCTCCAACGATGATATTTTTCCTTAAATATTTGAGGGACCTGTACACGTGTAACTCATTGAGAAGTTAGTTAAAAATAGATTGCATGACATCATTTTGTATAAGAAAATATGAAGGACAATGTTAAGTGTATGAAAAAAATAAATTATAATAAAAAATTAACATGCTTAAGATCCATTAAAATGAAACCTTACTTTAAGGAAATGGGGTAACTATAGGAAAAACATGAAATCAGATTTTTAAGGACGTGTGAAACAGAGTCTAAAATGAAATAAAAATCATATTCTGATTTATAGAGAATTCAGAATCTGTTTTCTATAGAATTGAGAATCTTAATTTTGAGAAATTTTGAGTCTAAATTTCATAGAATTTGGAATCTAAATTTCAGTGAATTTAGAGCCTAAATTTCAGATAATTCAGAATCTAAATTTCAGATAAATCAGAGTATGAAATTTAGATAATTCATAGTCGTAATTTCAGAGAATTCATAGTCTGAATTTCAGAGAATTTAGAGTTTGAATTTCATAGATTTCATATTATGAATATTAGATAATTCAGAATCTGAATTTTATAACATTTGGAGTCTTAATTTCATATAATTTGGAGTATGAATTTCAGAGAAATCAAAGTCTGAATTTTATAGAATTCAGAGTCTAAATTTTAGAGAATTTGGAGTCTGAATTTTGGAGAATTCATAGATTGAATTTCAGAGAATTTGGAGTTTGAATTTTAGATAATTTGGAGTCTGAATTTCATTGAATTCAGAGTCTGAATTTCAGAAAATTAAGAATCTAAATTCCGAGGAATTCTGAGTCTGAATTCTGAAGAATTTGAGTCTGAATTATGATGAATTCTGAGTCTTATTTCTAGGGAAATTATGTCTAAAAAACATTAGGGTACTATGTTAGTTATGTATCTGAATTTTTGGATTAAGAAAAAAAAGGTTAGACATGGTTTAAGAAAACATTATATAAGAAATTGAAAACAAAGGGTAAAGATAAAACATTTCTTAGAGAAATGAAATTTTCCAAAAGAAAGTAATTTTTAGAGAAAGAAAATTTTCCTTAAAGAAATGTATTTGTGATTTTCAAAACATAAAGGCATGGAAAAATTCATAAAGATAATTATTGACTTTACATCTTAATCTAGTTCTAATTTAGATTATAATAATGAACCTCTTGATAAAAATATTGATTATTAGTTGACTTATGGAAGATAAATCAGAGTCTCTATAACTCCCTCCCATATTATTCAATATGATATGGATTTACTTTCCTTTCATGTCTCCTTGAATATAATACACGATGACCCTAAATTTTACAAGAAATATATTAATGACAGAGATTCCATGTAGCGGATCCCTGGAATGGATGGAGAAGTGAGCTCCTTAAATAAAAATTACACTTTTTATATCATTGATAAACCTACCAATGTTAAATTAATTGTAAGTAAGTGGATTTACAATTAAAAATAAGATTATACTACTAAAAATAAATTCAATTTTAAATCTATAATATTCCCCAAGGATTCCTCTAAAGATATGGAATATACTATTTTTAAATCTTTTCACCGGTTGTAAAAAATTTATCCATACAACTATTGCTTTATTTTTCTCCCATTATGACCTTCACATTTAGAAATTAGATGTAAAAATAGAATTCCTTTATAGAGAAATTAATGTTAAATTTTATATTCAACCCCTCGATGGTTATTCCTGTGATTTTAAATCAAATAAAATTTTCCTTTTAAATAAATACTTGTATGGTTTAAAATAACCCTCAAGGAATTTGTATAGGAAAATTGATTCTTTCATTATTGATAACTATTTTACTATGAGTAAATATAAGGGTTGTATTTATTTAAATTATATAAATAAAATATTATTTTACATTCTATTATATGTAGATGACATTTTGGCTATATGTGATAACATGAAGCTCGTTATTTCTTTTAAAACTCAATTGAAAGGTTTTTTTCGAAATGATGGGTTTTAGGAGAAGAAAAAAAATCTTCGGTATGGAAATTGATAGGGATAGAAATGATAAATTTTTATATCTCTCTCAACATGATTGTGTTTTGAATGTGATTAAAAGAGACTTGTTTGAATCTATCAAACATGAAAGTGTTCTATTGAAAAACTATTATAAGCTTTCTTTAACACAAAAATATATTTCAGCTGCTGATGTAGAGTAAGTTATCAAAATACCCTATCCCAACATCATTGGAAGTTTTATGTACCCCATTATAGGAACTAAACCTAACATTTCCTTTATAATTTTCACTCTTAGTGAATTTATGACCAACCCAGGGAAGGCACATTGTTATGCCCTAAAGTGCCTTCTGTAGTACTTTCCACACACATCAAACCTATATTTGTGTTATATAAAAAATATTAATACTACTAAATTGATATCTAGATATGTATATTCTCATTATATAAGTAATATTGATACCAGAAAGACATTAACTGGTTATGTTTTCAATGCTGGTGGATTCCCTATATCATAGAAATTTGATATACAGTCTATGGTTTCTCATTCAACCATATAATTCGAACACATTTCGTTTATAGAGGCTATCAAAGATGAATTGTGTCTCAAGGGTTTGTCTTATAAACGTAACCTTTGTGATTATGTTATTACAGTTAATAGTGATAGATAGTCTACCCAAAATTTATCCAAAAACTTTTATGCCATGGTAAATTAAAATGCATAGATATTATGTTACATTTAATTAGAGACATTGTTGAATATGGAAACATATGTGTCAATAATATATATATTTATAATAACCTAGATAAGAGTCTGAATAATTCTACATTATTATCAAAAGTTAAATATTTTTTAGATAGGATGAATTTGGTTCCCATTCAATGGACATAGTTCCAAAAACATTACCAATTTGAAATTACAGTAGTACAGATTTATGATTTTCTTTTTCTATTTGAAATTATATTTTTATTATCCTTACTTTTATATGCCTTTAATATGCATGCCTAAAATATTGGAATTAATTTTCTTTTTATAGTCAATTGTATTTTATAGATATTTTGTCCACTAGGCTATGCGGTTCTCATATGATCCACTATTCTGAGCTGTTGTGTTCAGCTTAGTTATTTTTCCCTCATCCCAAGATATCCCATTATTACCATGCTATTGATCCTCCCCAATATCTCTTTTGGACATCAATTATTTTTCTAGCCTTTTTAACCCAAAAATCCACATGTCTGGGGTTTTAGGCACTTCTTTCACTCAATGATTTTGTCTCCCTGTGCATTGAATCTTATATTTGGATGGTTTTTTTGAGGAAAATCATTTTTTAGGGGAATTTATGACACCTAAAATATTTTTTTACAATTTTTGAATAATTCATATTCCTCATAGTTTGTCTCCTATTTAATCTAGAAAAAATCAATGTTCATCTTGCTGAAAAATTCTTCTTGAGAGATTTGTTCCTAACCTATCATTTTTATTAGAATATTCTCATAGCCTTTTTATGGTGTAGTGTTTATGAAATCCATTTTTTATGAATATGTGTGGCCTTTTAGAGTGATCCATAATCTCATAAAGAAGACCGAACCATCGAATCTAGGCATTACATGCATGTACAATCCACAAAAATTAAGAGAACAAGAGTAAACGAGAGACACCCTCTCCATCTTATAACTATTTTAGTTTATTTTTTTAATTTCTAACGATATTATTTTTGAATTATTTTATTTTATTACTACTTTTTTATCAGATTGTCTGTTTAATCTATTTTCTTTTGAGCTTAATAAAATGTATGTGTGTGCAGGTGGTGTTCTTTACATGCATGTAGTCCCCAAATGGGAAGAACCATATTAAATCCTATGTTTAATCATTATTAATTTTTTTCTTTTTTTTATGTAAATGTGACTTGGTTCAAATCTAGTTTATCATTCTTTTCTATATTCCGATCTTGTCTTAATTTTCCAATATTCTATTCTATTTTTAATTGAAATCAATATAACCAAAATCATTATTAGAATTATAATACCTAATTGAGTAAGAATTCATATCCATTGATCATAGTTAGTTATTGGGGCTGTGTGCTTAACATTTTCCCCAATATCGAATTTAACTTGGGTCGAATAATACACAAGTGATGGGCAGGTCCTAGGAAAGGTGTGATGCGATTCTCGATAATACCTTACAACCTAATACTCCTTATATAGTTGGAGGATTTCCTAAGTGGTAAAGTCACCCCAAAATTATGCATATGATCATGGATCAAACCCTAAAACCCTACCTTGTGCGGGAATTTTGGGACATTTTTAGTTAATGATGAAGACAATGATGCCTTTGATAACATAGGCAGGGATTCACACCTAGGTATACATTGGAACATCACATGACATAGACATGGGGAATTTGGGCTATGATAAAGGGGCCTATGAGGCATAAAAAAGTTTCATTTGGGACAATAAAAAGAAAGGATACACTGTGACCCATCCAGCTGGGCCTTTGGTCCATTCTCATCAGGGTCTTTGAACTAGGAATATAGGGGGATTTATTCCACTAAAATTATAATGGGATAGCTATAGAGTGGGTCAAATATTTGAGGGAGTGTGCAATGTATCTACTAAACCACATGTGTGTTGGTTGTTTCATTTTCTTATAACCTCCAAGACTATAGTAAATACTTATAATTAATAATAATGAATTACAATAGAGTAATTTATTATATAATTAATACGGTATTCAAAAATAACTACTAATATTTAATAATTGAAACCCTTATTATAAAAATTATAAAAATTAATTAAAAAATTCATAATAATAATTACTAATAATTTCATTAATGTTGTTAAAAAAATAATTAATAATATAAATATTTTTTTAAATGATTCAATTATTCATCAAATTATTAATAAAAATATTGTAAAATCATGTTTTTTTCAAATTAAAATGATGGTTTTCAATGTCTTGAGATTTTTGTTAATATTATAAAAAATTATATTGTGCAGGACTTTTTTTTCTAGATATCCATTTGGGATTGTTGTCTAGCCGTTTCTATGTTAGGTGTTTGGGCTTAACATTGGGCTTCAGGGGAACTCTCTGGCTGGGATAATTCTCGTGGATTGGTCATCTTACTCCTTTGGTGTTTATTCATAGCCGTTGATAGAGAAATATCCAAAGGCCATGCATTATGGGATTTGGGATTCTTTGATCTCAATTATTGGGGGTGATCATCATTCTCCTCTACCTTTCCACTTTTCTTATTCCACACAACCTCGATGGCGTTTGGTTTGTTCTTCCAGTTGGGGTTCATGGTCCTTCTGTGTGTACTCCAACATGCACATGTCCAACCTCAAATGATATGTAAGACATTTAATCCACCTATTTTCTAGCTTTGTTGTTTTGTCATTATTTATGCATTGATTCATTTTCCCTTCCAGTTTTTTTCATCCTTCCAAGTGAGCAGGTCTTCACTACTTCGCTATTTCTCATTCCAGAGGGAAGATAGCTTGAGATAAGAGATGAAATTTGTGCTTCCCTTGACAACTTCCACATTAACCAATTCTAGTGATGATCTATAGTAGAGAGCTTGACCCTTATGAGCTCTTCCATGACTATGAATCCTTCAAATAAATCCCAGATATGGTAGCTCTGATCATCCCTTATTAAGAGTATTCTCTTGGGTTCTTTGGATTTTCCTGAAACTATAAGTTGTCTTATTTTACCTTTGTTTATTTGGAGTTACAATATATTTTATTTCCTCTTATTTTTTATTTATGTGGGGTTTATTTCATGATTATTTTGACTTCATGGGTACACAATACCATATTCAATCCTGGCTTTACTACTATTTCCTAAAGTAATGTGGTCCCTATGATCAGATATCTTATATGGTCTACATGTGTTTCTTTCAGATTTACCTTATCTGTTTATATGATTTTTTTTATTTTTTTTTCATAATGATAAAAAAAAATTTGGTATTATTTCTATATATAATGACTAAACTAGTGTTAACCACATAAATTCCTTGTGTTCTTTACTTTTCTACATTTTATTGTTTCATGTTCTTGTTTTATTCAATCTTTTTTTTCTTCACATTTTCTTCTACTTCCCGAAAAATATTTTATGTTTCTCAATTTTCATCACAATTTTCACGTTAGTTCTTAGTCTATGACATTCGGTCTAGCCTACAACCCTCACAACTAGTATCAGAGACTTTGTATCAAGTTGTTAATATCTTTGGTTAAATTTGAAGTTGAGAAATTTTATGGGGAGAATGAATTTAGTATATATAAGGTTAATATGCATATGTTGTTTTTCCACAATGGACTTTTAGATTAATTACATGGTTCTAATAAGTTTATTGTTATTGTCTCACTAGATGGAAAATTATCTACCATGTTTGTTGATGACAACCTTAGTATTTTATAAAAGTCTCATTTTACACTACTTTTAACCCTAGGAGAAAAATTCTTATTCGAATTCTCCCAAGAAAATATTACTAAATCTATTTGGATGAAGCTCAAATATATGTATATATCCAATAAATTTCTTGGTCATATGTATAAAGAAATGTGTTTGTATATATTTAAAATGATCATAATATATTCTCTTCATGTCCATACTGATGAATTTAATAAAGTTTATCTTGATTTATCAAATATATATGTTGATGTTTAGGATGGATATCATAACATAATACTTCTTACCTTCCTTACTTATTCTTTTAGCTCATTAAAATATTCCCTGATATACGGTATGGACTCGATTACATTAGAAGTGGTCGTGGTTGTGATGTTATCTCTTGATCTTCAAATAGATGGGTTGAAAGAGGATTTTAGTGGGGTTAATTCTAAACTGTAGTTAATGCATGTCGAGGAAAACATTGATGCATACAAACTCAATAAATAGACACAATTCCCATATATGTAATCATGTTTAATAAAGTATGTGAAATCTAAGGAGTTATTCTAGTCACAATGACTAGTTTTATAGACAGATAAAGAATGTGGTGATTTAATATGAGTTCAATAAGTGAAATATAAACAAAAAATAGATGCTAAAATATAAAAATAAGTCATTAAAGAGTGGAAACATGATTTAATGTTCTTTGGCCCATTATGGACCTAAATTTATGCCATGAACACCACCCACACACACACATATTTTATTAAGCTAAAAAATAGAATTTCTGATACATTTTAGGAATAGTAAAATAAGAATACCTGAGTATGATGCATTTAATATTAAAAATATAAATAAAAAGATAAGAATAATCACAATGCAAGAAAATTAAAGTCTATTTGGAAGTCCTATTATGTTTGAGCTTTTTTCCAATAGCATATTTAGAGACTTTCTAGGTGTGCACCAAGATATGCTACATCTAAACCTCTAATTTAGCTTTTTAACCAATTAATAGAGCCTCACATATTCATCATGAAGGATAAATTTCAATCTCCACTAATAGAGGAACACTAAGGGTGTATAAAGAGGATGAAATTCAAGAAATTATGATCACTCATAAAACAATTCAATCTTGGGAATGCTAGGGTTTCACCAACAGAACAATAGAAAAATGAGGGGGAGTAGAATGACCTAAAATTGATTATAAGTGGGGAGTGAATGGTTCATCAATCCCCTCACACAATGTAGGTGCAGTAGGCGGCTGAAACCATGTGGGTAAATCAAAGGAGACCACATGGTTGAATCTGATTATCCAGGATGAAGTAAGTGGAATAGGTTGATGCCTCATGTCATATGGGCTGTGAAAATAATTTATGGATAGAAGTTATCATATTGGTGGATCGATAAGAAGGAAAGTTTGGAAGAGAACATGCTAAATAAAACATTAGGAAATCCAAACACACTGACCCAGGACAATGGCCCACGCAAAAAGCAGAATCCTGGATAATAAAATGAGAGTCCAATATAAAATTTTGAGCATAATAAAATATTAATAATTATGCTAACATAAAAATCAAGGAGTGTGAATGGAAGAAAAGTAGGCATTAAAATTTCAATGTGGAAATAACATTTCAAAAATATCCATCATTTTAATAATAAATTGTTGAAATTTTCTTACATATGAATATTGAATGGGAACCAAATTCATCCTACCTAAATAGTAATTGAATTATGATAATACCACATCCATATCTAAACAGTCATCTTGGTTATTACTAGTGTGTAAATTATTGACACATATATTTATATATTTAATAAAATTTATAATAAAGTGTAACCTAATTTGTATATGTTTGAATATTCCGTGGACTGATAAATTTTAAGACAAATTCAAGGCTGAATTGATATCAAAATAGACATTAATTTCATAATTAAACAAGTTGAGTTCAAAAAGTAAACCCTTTAACCACATTTCTTCCTTGACAATTTTGGTCAAGGATACGTAATCATATTCTTTGTTTAAATGATCCAAAACAAACTACATATTAAATTTACAAGATATGGGTTCTCCCGAAGAAGTGAATACATATCTAGAAAGTTATTTTTTAGTATCAACATTACCTATATAATCAAAGTCTACATAGCCTGCAACTAGATCATTAATATCCGCATTTTTACCATAACATAAAAACAGAGGAATTATATGTGAATTGTATCTTATAATCTATTTCACAACTTTCCAATGTAGATATCATGGATGGTCCATGAATATAATTAGACTTAAAATAGAAAAGGTTAAATAGGGCCTAGTATATTTCACTGAGTACATAATATTACCATAAGGAATGTTTGAAATGTATTTAATATCAACAGTAGTAGTAGGGGATTGACCTAAAGACTATTTGAAATGTTGAGGAAATGGAACATTCATAGGATTTAAAGACTCGAGAAACGAACCTTTTTGGAATTTAAGAATGTAATCATTTTGCGAGATATAACACATTTTATTAGGTCTGTCCTGGATTATTTTCATACCAAGTATTTTCTTTGTCACACCTAAGTCATTAATTTCAAAGACGGTATTTAATTGGTAATCAATATAATTAATGAGCTTAAAATTATTTCACATATCGACATATTATCTACATAAAGCAGTAGATAAATCTTGTTATTTTGAAAAAATTAAAATAATCACTCACATCATGTTGACTCATAGTGAATTGTTTATCAGGAATAAACTAATAAGACTTAATTTACCCTTTCCATGATACTTGTTTTAAACCATTCGATTATTTATTTAAGTAGTATAAGTGGTTAGGTTTGAATACATTGGACTAACTATCAGAGGGTTTCATATAAAATTGTCCATTAAAGCTATCATGAAGGAATGAAATTTTCAATTCCAATTTTTCAATGCGAAAATCAAATAAATTAGCAAAGGGATGAAGTTATTTAATTGAAGAATGTTTAAAAATAGGTGAAGGTATTTAATCATATTCGTTTCCTTATCTTTGAAGGAACCCTTTGGCCAATAATATGTCCTTGAATTTAATCCACTTTTCAAATGTATAATCTTCCTTTCTTTTATAAATCCTCTTCCACCCAATGAATTTAGAATTACAAGTCTTATCAATAATATACCAAGTGTGATTTTTATTTAAGGACTTCATTTATGCATCTAAGGTAGAGATCCAATACATAAAATTTCTATGATTTATGGTTTTCTTTTAATATTGAGCATCGTCATCAGTTAGATATTGGGATATATGGAAAGAAAAGGAATCCATGATATAGTGGCTAAACTGATTTGGGGGACTATGGACCCTCCTAGATCAATCTCAAGTAAGTTGATAATCACTATTATTAATAGGAGATTTAGAATCTAATTATAAATTAGAACTTGATTAAGGTTGGGTCACATATTGAGGATTAGGTGGAGTAGTCTCAGTTGGAGCCTCAAATTGGGCTGACGATCCAGGGTGAATAACCCAAGTGTGAGGTTTATCAATGTTGTCATTAATGATTGATCTGTAATTGAGAGAACATGACTCATGAAACACAAAAACTATAATAATTATATATTTATGGTATCTAGGTTTATCAAACCATAACATGTACCCTTTAACAACTTCAGAATAGCCTAAAAATACACATTTAATAGGCCTTGGTTCTAACTTGTCAGTTTTGACATGGGAATATGTAGTACACAGAAAAATTCTTAAATAACTATAAGACAAAGGTTTTTAATTCCAAAATTAATCTAGAGGTTTGAATTTTTTGGCAGTGGATGGGCACCTATTAATCATGTAGATTTTCATAGCGGAAGGCTCTACCTAGAATTATTCCACTAAAAAATGGATTTACCCCAAAATAAATTTATTGATATATAATATATGTGTTGGTAAAAATTAGTAATTCCATCAGATATTAGGTTTGGTTGGTATTAATTTTATATACTAACACTTTTTTTCCAACAGATATATCAATTTATATTAATCATTCAATACCAACAAATATTTTACCAATATTTAAATCTATAACTTTACCATAATAATAATGACATTTTTTACCAACAAAATAATATGTTATTAAAAATAATTATTTCAAAAAAATATTTTAGCATAAATAATTTTTTTACAATAAACCATTCAATAAAAATGATTATTTTTATCAATAAATAATTAAGAGAAACAAAATATTATATATATATATATATGAATACTTTCAGGGAAAAAGTCATTATCCATTTTTTGGTGTTTAAGTAAAAATTTCTAACTAATTGATTTTAATGTTCAATTTTCAATAAATATATGTAGTGTTTATATTTTCCAATGTTTTTCATTTAATAAAAATTAAATCTATTTTTATAAAAATAAATATTTTAAGTCACTATGATAGTTGATATGTTTATATATTTGTTTACTACTCTACCTATACTTGATATATTTATATTTATTAAAAAAATTACATGTACTCAAAATAATTTAAATAAATTCATATTTTAAATTTAATAAATAAAAACATAACAATCAATTTATTAATATTATTTTATTAACAATTTATATTCACCTATTGAAAATTTATTTTATATTAAAAAAAAGTAATATTTTTTTATAAAATCTCATACCATTCATACAAATAATTATTTTATTTATAATTTTATAAAATTAAATTTTATTTGATATTTTATTTATTTGATTGAAAAAACTTATATAATTTTTATAGTATACGTTGTGCAACCTGAAACCCATGTGTCCCCAGGACCCAATCAATTTTTCCCAAATCAATCCACTCTGATTAACAACCCCACCTTCAATCATCTGTGCCCGGATTTTTTTAATATGTTTTATGAAAAAAATTAAAGCGTAGGTTGCATTTTTTTAAAAAAATATGTCTTAAAGGTAGCATCGATGATGCCGCCTTCTCTCCCCCTCGCCGCATTTGGCCCGGATCGATGACTTGGAAAAGGAGGCGGAGGGTCCAAGATTTCGCCTTTGGGTGAGGCAAAAGGTGGCACTGCCAATGTCGCCCTTCCCATAACTCCTTATAAAAGGGAACCCCGCTTGTTCTCCACGCTTCCAATTTCCCCCATCTCTCCTCATTCCACTTCTTCTCTATCTAAATAAAATCCTTTTCCATGCGGTTGAGTCAGTGGTCCAAAAGAAGTACCAATTTATTATGAAGCATCATTTAAAGGTATTTTTTATTTAATTCAATGTTTTTTATTTAGATAATTGAATTAGTTTTAGTTCTCAATATTTCATTTTTTAAGTAGTTTAGTTAGTTCTAAATATTTTGTTTATTATGTTCTTTAAATTTCTTTATATAGATTGGAATAATAATTATTATTAATAATGATTAAGTATAGATTATGTATAAAATAAATTAGGATTAAGTATTGTGAAATTTGGGTAGCATAGAGATTATGTGGTTATCTAAGCAAACAAATCCTGGTCATGATACAAAAAAGTGAATGTGGCTTTAGTACAAATGTACCTAGGGTTAATACCTGAAAACACCTCTCTGAGCTAGAATCGAAAGGGAACTGGTGCATAACAACGGGCCTTGTTGCACTCTTTGTTTGACACTCCTAGGGGATATTATTAAGATGATTCATATTTTATTTAAAAACTACTAAAATACCTAAGAAAGGAAAAATAAAATCAGCATATTTATCAATGATAAAGTGATAATTATGGTGATATAGAATGAAATGGACAAGGAAAAAAGGCATTAAAAAATTAAAGTTATTATTAGTAATTGGATTATTTTTAGTCAGTTTTAAAGATGTTATTAATTAAGTAGTTTTATTATTTATATATTGTTTAGAAATAATACTTATTATCAGTAATGATTATTTATAGATTAATTAATGAATAACTTAGGATTAAAAATGAATACATGTGATTAGTTAATTATAATTAACTAATGAATATCATATGATTAATGATCAAAGAATAAATAATTAAATAATAACTTAATAATGATTAACTAGTGATTAAAGAATGATTGATTAGATAAAAATTGTACTAAGAAATATTAATATCATTGTTTCAGATATAATAATATGTTCTAAAAATTTATTATCATAAATATTATATAGTTTAGAAATAATATTAGTTATCAGTAACGATTAATTAGAGATTAATTACTAAATACTTAGTATTGAAATATGAATACATGTAATGATTAGCTAATAATACTTATCATTGATAAAATTACAATTATGATTATATAAAATGAAATGAAGAAGAAAAAACAAATTAAATTACACATGAATGTTTTACAACATACAAGAAATACATTGACATTTATCAATTAAACATGGTTTGGATGAGATAAGCCTGACTTCATAAGTGAGGAAAAATATAGTTTATTTTTATTTGGTAGTTTAATGACATTATCTAAAGATATTTACTTAATAAGTTAAGTACATACTTGTAGAAGATATTATTAAGCTATCAAATAAAAATCATTTGGGTTTTACCTCCCTTCCAAAGTTAGGCTCATATCATCCAACCCATGTTTTGATGAAAAATGATGGTATTTCTTGAATGCTGTAAAACATTCTTGTGTTATTTTATGTGTTTTTCTTCTCTATTATAGTGTGATTGAAGAATGATTAACTAATGATTAACTAATTAATAACTTAGTGATGATTAACATGTGATTAAAGAATTAACTTAGTAAAACTATACTAAGAAACATTAGTATCATAGTTTAGTATATAAGAAAATGTTATAAAATTTTAGTATCATAATGATTATATAGTTTAGAAGTAATAGTTATTATTATCAATGATTAATTATATATTAATTAATGAATAACATAGGATTAAAAAATAAATCCATATAATGATTAGGTAATGATACTTATGATCATATAAAGTCCAATGAAGAAGAATAATCAAATTAAATAACACATGAATGCTTCACAACATACAATTAATACATTGAAAATTTTCAATAGAATGTGTTTTGGATGAGGCAAGTCTCACTTCATACATGATGTAAAATCCAGATTATTTTTAAATGGCATCTTAATAACATCTTGAAAGGATATGCACTTCACTTTTGAACTTTAAAAAGTTTTTGGCCATCTAATGAAATCTATGATATTTCATTAGAAGGTCAAAAGATTTAAAAAGTTAAAAAGTGACGTCCATATCTTTCTAATTTGTTATTAAGCTACCAATTAAAAATAACCTCAATTTTACCTTGTATCTAGAGTGAGACTCATCTCATCCAAACCACATTCTACTGAAAAATGTTAACAAATTTATTGTATGCTATAAATAATTCATGTGTTATTTATTGTGTTTATTCTTCTTCACTTCACTTTATATGATCAGAATTATCATTTTTTTCAATGATAAATAAACTAATTTGATGTTTCCTCTTCCTTTTAACTTAGTTTCCAAAACATTCTATGACTTGTATTCTAACAAACTTTTAAATAATGAAACATTACTCTCATATTTTAGGGTATAAAAAGGCATCCAAAAATTATATTCTAATAAATATTATATGGTCAACCATTATTGTTAATATTTTTTACACTATAATAATTTTGATCATTTTTTTTGACATAGAGAGTCATGTTTGCCTATGTGTACTGCTTTGGGGAGGTTATTTAAACTGAGAAAGGTGATTCTTATAGTACACAACCAATAACATTTGTTAAAATATCTGATTGCGTAACCCAAAATAACCTTTAAGATAGAATTCGTGGTTCCTTATATCTAGGACCTAATCAAGAGATCATGTATATGAGTTATAGACATTTTCAATTCCCGACAACACTATAGAATCTAGCATAACCACTGGTTACTGATGTGTAGTGGGTCTAAGCAATAAATTTATTTTCTTATTGGCCTGATGGTACCATGATGGAGTTATATGTTCATGTTTTTACTGTAAAAAAACAACGTCCATTTTTACAACGACGTAGACTTACAAGATTAGTTGAAGATAGTCTACCCCATGAAATTAAGCCTATTCCAAATGATGAAGAAGAGGAAAACCTAGATGATGTCCAAAATATACATGTCAATCTATCTTCTGATGAGGAGTTTTTGTAATTATAGAACCGATAGTGACAATAATTCTAATGAGGAGGGACCATCGGATGTTAGGGAGGAGGATTTGAGAAATGCATTATTTGTACAACGGCATCGACCTAAAATAAATCATCCACCACTCTTTTCATCTTGGTTAGAAGTAATGACACATGTTCCATAATTCAACAATAACGTTCTCACACTGGAAACTGAGTTTCCCAGAGTTGCACAGGATAAGTTTAGTGAGCTGGGAAAAACCTTATATGTTGGAAGGAATTTTCCAAGTAAACTTTAATTAAAAATCATGCTAAAGAGATATAAAATTGAGAGGCACTACAGATATATAGTTTAGTAATCAATCTATATTTAATATCTCTTATGGTGCGTGAAGTATTGGTATGATTGTAGATTCTTCTTGAGGAAGATTTCAAACATTGCATTTGGAGGTTGGAGAATCGTGAGGATTGAGGTAGCTCATACATGAGTTCAGCCAAGCCTGAAACAAGATCATACCTCATTGGATACAGAATTTGTGTCATCATTTCTTGTTGATATGATTAGTACATGCCAAGATGTTCTGATATCCCTTGTGCAAGAGAGGATACAAAAGAAATTCAGTTATAAGATTTCCTATAATAAGATAGGATGATGAAACAGAAGGCAATTATGATGGTCTATAGAGATTTTAATGACTTATATCTGGTTCTGCCATAATTACTAGCCATACTGAGGCATCATAACCACGTTTTCTTCCATCTCACTACAAAAAAATTTGCATCATGATAACCGACTTGATCTATCTTGTGTGCAATTTCATCAGTTGTTCTGGGAATTCCTCCCCCATGTCTCCGCATTTTGTTTCGACAAGATGTTCATTCAGATTGATGAAACATTTCTTTTCAGAAAAAACAAGGGCGTATTGTTGATTATGGAAACCCAATATGGAAATATTTAACCTCTTCTCCTTAACTTTTCCATTTTAGAGAAAGAAAATAATTAATCATGGAGTTGGTTTTTGGCATGTATCAGCAACCATTTCACCAACAGTCAGGGTGTTTTTTTGATATCTAATCAGCATCTAGAAATTAATTGGGCAATCAATGCAGATCTTGATACATAGAGATACCCAAATTCACATCATCGTTTTTGAATTATACACATTTCTAGGAATGTGCATAAAAATTCTATAACAAACCAATGAAGAAGGAAATCACGAGGTTTGTTACTCATTGTCTTTATTATTTTTTACTATTTCATCATAAATATAAAATTAATTTATTTAAAATATCATCTCTTATATGTAATATATGAGTCATATCAATGACTATTTAAAGAATGTTTCAAAAAAATATGCCAATCTAATCAAGAAGTTTATGATTATATGATGCGGATTCCAAAAGAAAAATAGTGGCATATTATGGGTAGAAGAGTTTTGGACACATGACCACAAACATTATGGAGTGCATTAATGGTGTCTTCAAAATTATTTACAAGTTACCTATAACTACCCTAGATGAGGATAAATTATATCGTTGCATGTATTAACTTGTTGATAGATAAGAACTAGCATCAGATGAAATATATCAGGGGAAAAGGTACAGAAGACACTTTCAATGAGAGATTGAAAAAGAATATTGAATAAGATTTTGGTTATCATGTCTTCCTTTTTCAATGATAAGACTCTCGATTTGATGTTCAGGAGTATTCGTACTGCATCAAAAATATAATCATTGAAAATGGTGGTATTATTGGATATGAGGCAATGTTAATGTGGAAACTTTCAGGGCGTACGGTCTCCATGCACACACACCATCACAACATGTGCCTCTATGATCATAGCATGGGAATCATATGTTGATCCGTTGTATCATATAGACACCATTTCTAACTATTATGCTGCACCGTGGATACCTATTGGGGAGTTTCATTGTTTCCCAATGCCCAAAGGCCAGCTGATAGTGATACCTAACATCAATCAGTTACATCCCTCTGGGAGACTGAAGGACAGCAGGATGCGGAATGAGATGGACTGGCCTCAAGAACAAGGGAAGAGTTTGAGATACACCATATGTCTTCAAGAAGGTCATAACCAGAAAGGATTACCTAACATTTTTGGGTTGAGTTCACACTCTCAACCACAATGATTTATTTTCATCATTGTGAGATTCTCATATTTTAAATTATATGTTGTTATCTATTTTTTTATGTCAGTTTTCTAATCCCCAAAACCTAAAAGCTGAACACTATACCCAAAAACATCTTCATTATACCGTAATCTCAAAATTCTAAACCCTAAACCATAAATCCTAAACCCTACCCTTGGATTTATAAACCCAAACCCTAAAACCAAACCAAAAAATCATTTAACCTAGACCCAAAATAGTATATTTGAAATCCTAATACTTAAACTGTAAAACCTAAAAGCTGATCCCTAAACATACAACCCTATTCCATATAACCTAATATCAAAATAATAAACCCTGAACCTTAAAACCTAAACCCTAGCCCTAAAATCATAAACCTAAACCCAAAAACCTTATAAAAAATCCAAAAACCTAGACCCAAAACCCAATATCTGAATCCATAATCTCTAAACCCTAAAACCTAAAACCTGAACCTTAATCCTGAAAACATATTCCCTTTACCTAGATTTTCAAAACATTATGTGACTAATATTCTAATAAACTTTTACATAACGAAATAATAGTATCATATATTATGGTAAAAGAAGATGTTATAAAATTTTAGAATAATAAATATTATATGATCAACCATCTTGTCAATATTAGTTACACTATCAGAATCATGATCAAAAGTCATTTTCGACATATAGAGTCATTTTTTACCTTTGTGTACTACTACGGGGAGGTTAAACAAACTAATAAAGGATCTTGTTATAGTACACAACCAATAATAGAGGTTAGTACAACTGATTCTATAACACTAACTAAAGTTCAAGAAAGAATTTTTAGGAAATAAACTACGACATGGGAGTAATAATGACAAATATGGTGGTGATGGAATGAGTTTATGTCATCACCATTGTCATTGTCACTATTCCTCCAGCATCGTGTTTCATTTCCCAAAAATTATTTCTTTAAGTATACATTCTGTTACAGAATTACCAATGCATGTGATAAAATAATCATGAAACATACCATCATGTGGACAATCATATATATATTACAAATCATTCAATTTTATAGTAAACATTTACATAATAAAGAAAAATCATTTATATATAAAAATATATAAAACAATATCTTAAAGAACACCATTTTCTAGGTAAAATCATATATTTAAAAAACGTTAGTAATATTCTTTAAAAACCATGATGACATGCCCCTTTGTTTTGTTAAAAATAACATCATAAAAAATGTAAATAAATATGGCATGTCTTGCATTCTACAAGTCATTACATTTTTCTAACCATAATGTTATATTTTCATTTTATACTTATGACTCAATTCATTTGTTTATATACAAATGGATGATAACAAACTACTCACTCGGTAGGATAACCATATTTCTTAGGTAGTATTAGACGATGGTGAGGATCGATCGATCAGGGTGTGTCGAGTGCACCATTTTAATCATAGGGATCCTCCACATGCCATTAGACCATACTTGCACCGTTCTGGCTTCTATGGCATTGCCATATCATATTTAACATTTTCTGACCATCAGCTGTTTTCTACCCTTGTAGATAGGTGAATACTAGAGACACACACATTCCACCTACCTTAGGGAGAGATAACCATCTCCCTCCATGATGTTCCAATGATTCTCGGTCTCCCTATCCAGGGGGAAGACATTATTGGACCCACTCATGCATCTTGGACCGACTATGCTCCGCGACTGTTAGGCTTCAACATTTTTTCTGACTGTAGGGATACAGATGGAGCGTCCATATCTATTCCTTGGTTGGTGGTGCATATTCCACATTTACCCGATGATGCTGATGAGAAGACTATCATGGGTTATTCCTATTCATATATATTACGGATCATTTGAGGGACTATGTGTACTAATGACCTGGGGATGCATGTGCATATGATGTATCTACCTCTACTAGAGGACATTGATTGGGATGGGATGTAAATCTAGGGATTGGCCTAGTTGGAATACACATACAAAGCATTATGCTAGTTATCCTATAGGGACTGCACATGTCTTGGGGGATAATTCATCCTTTTTTAGATATGGGAATGTAAGTATATCCCCACATTACTCCCTCACCTTTCTAGTCCACCGATTGTGATGGAGGTGCTGCATGATGCTCGACATGGATGTTGTTATGATCACTCATTTATAATGATTTCTAATGCTACTAGAAGTTATTGAATCTAATTTCTCATTATTTTTCACTATCAATGATGTATATTATAGGTGGTGTCAAAGATATAGTTTCCATGCAATTATGAGACACCATTTGGGCATACAACTGCTCCAGTTGGACTCTCTCTTACCCGACCAAGTATGTATATATAATCTATCACTATCAAACAAATTTAATAATAGAAACAATTTTTTTTATTAAGGAGATTTTTTGACAAAGGTCACACGTAATTTCATATTTCATGGCTCCCATACTGTACTATTATGGACATGCTTCCACCATACGGTACTATTGGGCTTCAGGATGCCATGGTTGTAGTTCCCCTTATTCACTTCCATATTATTGAGTGGCAGCAACCTAAAAGATTCATGTGCCAGTTTTTTGTGCTCAGCCAATTCCATTGCCGCTGAGATAGATAGAGAAGCTTCATGAGGTGAAGATGATAGGGAGTCAGGATGAGGACTAACACCGCGTACATGACATCTTTCTTGACTACTGGCGCATACATGCAGATTTTCGTATCTAGGGTGTACCTACGAATCGATTCTTTCTTTTGGACCATGATGAGTATGTTACATGGTATAGACTAAAGTCTATATTGTATCTTACCCGACATCGTAGAGAGATTAATAAAATTTCAAGTCAATAAATTTCCATTAGTTTGTTTATTGAAATATTTTCTAATTCATTTCCAATCTATTTATATGGAACTCACTCAGAGAATATTGTTCGCATGAGTGTTGAAGAGGAGGGGGTATTTATATAAGAAGTCATCCATGATGAAGTGTTAGAGTTTAGGTAATCTTATCATGTTCTTTCCGAGAGCATCTTTGAGTGTCCAACACAGAGAGAGGATGTTCTTGCACTGGAGGAACATCTTATATTAGCTGGTGGTGATGTGGATCCCTGACAACAATGACGTAGAAAACGTCATGATGCACGTGAGGCCTCACCTGTTCCATAGGTATAGAATGACCCTCTAGTAGTCTAGCCTCAGCCGATTTAGGACGTGCCTCAGGTGGCATGAGATATGTTTTTCTTGAAAGGATATATGTAGTTATCTCTATCTTGGGTTCTAGATTCATCGCATCCTTAGGGTTCAAATCCATCACTAAATTGGGGTCCAGATCCATCATAGCCTTTTGGTCCAAACCCATCGCAGCCTTGGTGTATATCTCTATAGTAGTCTTGGTTCCCCACTATGATGATGGAAAGTCCCTCTATCTTCCTAGTGGGAGAAGGATCAGAAGGGTAGTACGAAATGTAGTTGAATAATCCTCCCACTAACACATAGGTGGATTATCCAATAGTCGACATCACAGTTCCCAAGGATCATCCCTTTCTAGGTCATCAGACTCCACAACAAACTCGACGTGGATGTCCAATTCGCAGTCCACCATGTGGGATGGAATCTCCCTGCTATAGACATAGATATTGATTATACATGTTCATTTACATGTTTTAAGTCAATTGAAATAAAGAGAAAATTATTAATATCATCCCTTCTTATATGTTTATCCATTATTTAAGTTTACATTTATATTTTAGGAACAATTTATAGTTGATAGCTTTCAACGTTGACTACTACAAAGATATGAATAATTATTAAATTTCAAGTAGATAACTTTAAAATATTATAAAATATACACTATAAACACATTGTAAATAAAATTTAAAATATAACATAAACATCTAATTTTTTTAAAAAATAAATAGATTTATAAATAAAATAAATAAATGAAAATGAAATGAATGTAAGAAAAATTACTGGGAAGTGAGAGCAAAAAGAAGGAATGTCGAGGAGTATCTAAAGCAACCTACATGACTTTTAATGCCTATAAAATATAAACTATAAGACCCATATAAATTAAAATTAAAATATAGACTCCTTATTATATGTTTAATCCATGTTTTAGTTTTCAATTATATAGGTCTTATAGTTTATATTTTATAGGCTAGCAAAGTCACGTACTTGAAACATTTTTAAGTTTCAAGTTGATGGATTAGAAATCTTATAAATTATTTTTCAACAACATTTTTTAAGAATGTTTTTTTATTTTTGACTAATTATTATATGTTTAATCAATGTTTTAATTTAAATTTATATTGGTCTTATATTTTATATTTTATAGGTAAGAAAAGTAACGTACTTGAAACATTTTTATGTTAAAAGTTAGTGGATTAGAAAGCTTATAAATTTTTTTTCAAAATTTTTTTTTAATAAATTTTTTTTATTTTAAACTATATATTTTATTTTTAATACATGATTTTATTTTTATTTATATTCATTTTATAGTATATATTTTATAGGATAGAAAAGTCACGTACTTGAAACATTTTTAAGTTTCATGTTCGTGGATTAGAAGGCTTATAAATTATGTTTCATCAAAAAAATTTAATAAATAATTTTTATTTTTGATTATTTATTATATATTTAATCCATGTTTTAATTTTAATTTATATTGGTCTTATAGTTTATAGTTTATAGGCTAACAAAGTCATGTACTTGAAACATTTTTATGTTTCAAGTTGGTGGATTAGAAAGCTTATAAATTATTTTACATCAACATTTTTGAATAAATAAGTTTCATTTTCAACTACTTATTATATGTTTAATCCATTTTTTAATTTTCATTTATATTGGTCTTATAGTCTATATTTTATAGGCTAGTAGAGTCACGTACTTGAAATATTTTTAATTTTCAATTTGGTGGATTAGAAAGGTTATAAATTATTTTTCATGAACATTTTTTATGATTTTTTTAATTTCAAATACTTCTTATATGTTTAATACATGTTTCAATTTTCATTTATATTGTTTTTATATTTTATAATTTATAGGCTAGACAAGTAACGTATTTGAAACATTGTTAATTTTAAAGTTGGTGGATTAAAATGCTTATAAATTATTTTTCATTAACATTTTTTAAGAATGATTTTTATTTTTTTAGACTACTTATTATATTTTTAACCAATGTTTTAATTTTTCCTTTATATTTTTTCTTATCATTTTTATTTTATAGGCTAGAAAAGTCACGTACTTGAAACCCTTTTATGTTTCATGTTTGTGGATTATAATACTTATAAATTATATTTCATCAATATTTTTTAAGAAATTATTTTTATTTTCGACTAATTATTATATGTTTTATCCATGTTTTAATTATTAATTATATTGGTATTCTTCTTTATATGTTATAAGATATAAAAGTCATAGACTTGAATCACATATAAATTATGTCGAAACATTTATATATATATATAATAAAATTAAAATGAAAAATTAAAATTTTAAATATATAAATAATATTATTTAAAATAGAAAAGAAATTGTTTTAGGGAAAAGGTGGTAAAGGCGATGCCATCTTTGGGAATAATCCCAAAGGTGGCATCGCTGATGCTGCCTTCCAAACACATTTTTAAAAAAAATTAACCAGCACATTTTTATAAAAAATTCATAAAACATATTAAAAAAACTCTCTGTTCCCCCAATTAATCCACTCTGATTCACCACTCCACCTTTAATCTCCATCACCTGCAAAATTTACCAATGTTAGAAAATATGTGAAGTTGAAGACATTCCTTCTATACTTCGTAAGTGGTGTTCTTTCCAGTTGATTATATACGACTCAACAATTGATTCTCTTTCGTGATTGACCATCATCAAAACATAGGAATTGGGTTGGTAATTTTTTTCTCTTCACTTACAAAAAACATGGGCATACCTATATTTCCTCATACCTAATTGAATTTTTCATTTTATTCAAGGATTTATATGGTACTAAATATTCTAATCCATATTTGGTGGGTTTCTTTTACCCAAATTATTCAGATCTATTTAGTTGGTTCAATTTCTAAAATTTTAATATATATAAATAATGATAAGATTATGTAAAAGAAGAATAAGAAATGAAATTTCTAAAAGGATTTGAAACATTATGTGGTACACCCATGAAATGCTCAAATATGTGAATAATTTCATAATAATACCCACATAAAAAACTTTTCACTATGTACATGTCAAATATGGCACGATATGGTTTCACTTTGATATAGGCATTCAACAATATTTGGATATACATTATCAATAGTTTAATATTTATAATATGTACTCATAATCTAGAAAATAATGAACACATTTGTATTTTATAACCTTGAATTACATTGATAATATGATTAATTTAATATGAATCTTTTGTATGAATCGTTATTATTAATGACATGACATAATTATTTTTATACTCTACATTTTGAAATCTAGTATCTCTATTTGTGTAATATAATTATTTTTACATAAAAATAGTGTGTAATTTGTCTATAGTATAAGTTTTATGAGTTTTAATACACATAAAGATTACATATTTTGAAAACTAAACTGTATGTTTTATAATATGTAATGAAATTTAGATTCTATTATCATAATCTATTTTTAGTATGAAATCTTTCAAATTTAGGGATCCTACATGTGATTTGTGTAAAAATCTCTGAGTGTAATCTATGTTTTTTGTGTAAAATATGGCATCTCTATAAAATATTAGACATGAATAATCTGAAATCATAATGACTTATCTATGTAATATTTGTAATAAATTTTGATCTATTATGAAATATGTGTGTACTATATCAATATGTGTACCATTAATTAAATTTTATTAAAAAATTATCTATTTAGTCACTATAATAGATTATCTATATAATATCTTTAACATATTGTTTATGAAATCTATGTAACTGATTATTTTTGTATCATTCATTATAATTAATTATCTATTCATGGATACTTTGATGTTGAGTAGTTTTAATCAAGAGAAACCATATCTGTTTTAGATATTTTTTTACTATTTTTTGTGAAGTTGTATTAACTTATCAATCATTGGTATAAATTAAAGATGTCTTTAAATTTTCCATATCTTATAAGTAGTGTGGGTGGTGTAAATTTTAGGCTTTATCAAGCATTTATTTGTGTTATAACCATCTAATTCCATTACCCTTGGGGTATTTTCCCAGTGTCACTTTATTAGTTTGGCTAGGTTGGCATGTATAATGAATTTATGGGGCTTGGACCTGGCCATAGTATGGCTTTGATAACTGGTTTTCCATGAAAGAACTACATTAAATTTTAAAATTAAATTGTTATTTTTTAAATATAAGTTTATTTTTTGTTAATGATATATATATATATATATTCGTTGGTAACATGTGATCAATATTTAATAAAATCAAAATTTTAATTTTATAGAATGTTTATAGAATTATTATTGATAAATAATATTATCTAATGTTTGAGTATTCATTAAAAATATAATTTATGCCAACATATAGGATTAATAGAGAAAAATAATAATAATGGCTTATATTAACTTAGTGCCTACCCTAACAGGTTTCCTTCATGACATATTTTCACCCCTGGGCTATGATGGGATCAAATAAATTTTATGCTTTGCTTTAAATTTATTTTAAAATGAAAAACAAAATGAAAAAACATCTTAGTATAGGAAAATTAAAATACAATTTTATAAAAACAATGAAATGAATTACACTTAAAAATCATAAATTTAAAAAAACATTTATAAATTAAAAAATTAAATGGATTACACTTAATTTTTAAAAGCCTCTTGACATAAATAATAAGAGTGTTATGCACATTTTAGTGATTTCCATCAAATTCTACCTCAATTTTTTTCTCATATGTTTTCTAATATTTAAATTTTTTCATAAATCCTAAACTCGCTTACATAAATTTTAAATCCCAAAGCGAGAAATTATAAAAACATAGAATTCTAAATCCTTAAAATAAAAACCTAAATGAAAAAAATACAAAAATTTTAGATCCATTATTCCTAGAACTCCAAAATCATATAAAACCTATATACTAAAATCATAAAAACTTTTTTATTTAGTTCTTGAACTCAAAATGTGAACTTATAACCTTGAATTTTAAAATAAAAATATTATTATTATGCTTTTTTATTAATTTTTTAGATTTTTTTTCAATTTTAAATACTTATAAATATTATGTTTTTTAATTCATTTATATTTTTTAAAATATTATGTTATTTAAGAAATATAATATTATATCAAAATTGGATGAATGCAATTTATTATTTTCTTAAACAATTATATATTTATTCTCAGTGTTTACCTTAATAAAATTGACACCACTACTTACAATTGTATTGATATATGTAGATTATTTTATTTACGTTATAATAAAACTATAGTTTATTTCATTTAAGATACATTTAAGACAAAAAATTCTCAATCCATCTTCATAGTGTTTACTTGAAATCATTTCATATGAGTTTTTACTGGTGGTTCATTTCATTTATGTTTTAATAAGTCATTGTTTTTTACTTTTTTATTAAAATTATATATTTGGGATGTCTTGATTGATGTTATTGGATGCTTACATCACCATAAACAAATAAACCATGGAAAAATAAAAGTAAGAGGATATTTATTTTTTTGAGGAATGAAAGGTACAATAAATATATATTCATACTATTTTTAGGTATATTAAGATCTTTACTTACGAATTCATTTTCAAAAACCATTTTAAATAATATTAACCATTAATTACACATTATGAAATATGTTTTCTGAAAAATTGACTACCTTTCTGGGAAAGGTATCAGAGTTGATAAACATCACCCCGATTATAAATCCAAGATTATTATAGTTTAGTATTTCTTTTTCCTGAATGGGAAGCTGGAAATTTATATTCATTCAATGAAATCTTCAGGAAATAAATTCTAGAAATAGAGGTGCTCCTACCCAATGCCTACATGCCTCTTATAATTTCTCTAGAATCTTTGGAGCATCAATGAAGTGTTTAGGTGTAAATGTATCATTATAAATGTATATCCATTCAAATAAATATATAGTAATGAAATTTAAAAAAAATTAAAGCCTAGCCTTTATAATCCTCTTACTATATCACTGGCATCTTTTGAGCTTCAATGATGTGTTTATATGGGAATTTGTGAGAAATTTTATAAAATAATAAAATCTCATAAAAAATTATGGAACAATATTTTGTGATAGACTTTTCATTACCATATTAGCTAATTAATTTTTTTATATTAATTGGACATTTATATTCATTCAATGGACTCTTGAAAAAATTAATTCAAAAAAATGGTGCTCAATCCTATACCCTTCACACCTCATATAATTTCATTGGCGTCTTTGGTGCTTCAATGAAATGCTCAGGGGGAATTTTTGAGAAATTTTTTAATGGTAATAAGTCTTATTAAAATTATAAAGCAATGTTATGTTACTAATTTTTCATTCCTATAAAATAGGTACATTTTATTGTTGAAAAAAACTAGCACTAAGTACTTTTTATTTGTTTTAATATGATTTTATGAATTGTTGTCAAATTGATCCTAATTTTTATGTTCATATAATGGCAGTTCTATCATATTTTTGGGTTGTGATTTGAATCTTGTTTTTGTAATGGACATCTTGGTGTTTAATAGTTTTACTAGTTTTCAGCCCATGTAATTTTATTTTCATGTTTTTTTGGGAATATTTTTATTATTCATGTAAATTGAGGTGATTATTTTCTATGCATGGACTCTTGCAGGTGTTCAGACTATGAGGAATTTAATTGGAAAACATTAGAATAAAAATTGAAGGATATTTTTATGGGTGAATACTTCCATGTTTCTAGATGTTGTGCCATAAACTATAAGGTTTTATTCTTCTATTTTTCTCATTTTTTTCTTATTTTGATAATTTTTTTTTAAGTCAAAGATTTTTATTCTCATTTCTTAGAACCATTTGGGTAAACCAAAAAATTACTAATGATTATTTATTAATTTAGTTTTTTCATATATTATTTTTTCATATTGTTCATAATGATATGATTGTACGAAATATTAAAGCTAACATCATATTTTTATTTTTATTAAAAAAAAATTGGAATTACACCATTATTTATAAATTATTTAAAAAATAATTAGAAAAAAATAAGCTGGTTGAATGTTGAGATTTTTATTTTATTGATAAGTATTAATGAAGATGAACTCATCTGGATACAATATTTTTATATTCTAATCATATGAATACTGTGAATTTAGATTGATAATGGAATTGATCCTTTATAAATTTGTTCTTTATATATGACTAAAATTTTACATTACTAATTTGAAAATTATACTACATGATTTTTATACTATGTGATAAGTAATACCAGTGGAAATGGAAGGATTTTTCATCACCTAAATGAGTATCCCTTATAGTATTTTGGAGTGTAGATCTAGTAGTTGGACTCGTATTTCGTCAATATGTAGGTTATTCTAAATTGATTTGTTTTATTCATTTCAGTTTCATGGAAGGAAAGTGGACGTATGATTGATATTTAGTGCATTAAGTAGAGTAATCAAAATTGTATCATTTCATTCATTTTTATGTCATGGAATGAGAGTGGGAGTATGATTGATATTTAGTTCTATGATAGTTTTACATAATATTGATAGGGAATGTGGCTTGAATGACTCATCTGGTGGAAACCACAAACCCAACAGACACGTATCACAGGTATTACATAGCATAATTTTTCATATAAATCCTTTATTACCAGGATATTTTCTATTTTATGTAAATGCATGTTTGGGTTAACAATTTTTTATTCTAGACATGTTGATGCAAATATCGAGCATTGCTTCAATACATGCATGTTGGACCACATGATTAGGTAGTGTTATGAATTATATTTTATAATTATTTGAATCATGGTCATGGTAGGGTGTTCTAAATTTTAACATCTTATTCCATTTCATGTCATAGAAAGAATGTGGATGTCTGATTGGTATTTATTCCTATAACAACTCTACAAAATAATTGATAAGGAATGTGTCTTGAATAAATAATTCAAAAGTGACTATAAACTTAATTAAGAAGATGAATTCCATTCATGTTCATCCCTTGTTTGATCATGATCAGTGTCCGGACCTATGATAATTTTTCTTTTCATACAGACCATCAACTCAGGTTCATTGAATGACATGCTACTATTTTTTGGGGTTTGTTGGTACAACATATAATTATTTCTTTCATTCAAAATATTCCTTTTCAAATTGTACTAGTGGTTATTATGTCGGGTCTTATTGTTTGTACTATGTTTTATTTGTTATTTCATTGAAAAAAATTAATGACAATAATGTGCGAATAGTGGATGGAGGCGTTTTCAAATAATATATTCGTGTTTAATTTGGATCATTGACTGAGTGGATATCCCAATTCTTAAAATTTCATTCGAACTAATTTTTTAATTATTATATAATAATGATAATATATGTATTATATATAATTATATTCTTGCATACAATGTAATGGATATGGTAATAAAAATCATTATTTTTAATTAAAAAATATATTTGTAACATATTTCATTATTATTATCAATTCAAGACCAATATATATATATATATATATATTCTATTTTTATTTTTATAATTTAAACAAAACTTATTCATTAATAAAATAATATCTAGCAATAATGCATTTACCAACAATTTAGTGACAAGTGAAAATCTATTGGTAAAACATTTTATTAACAAAAAATGTTCCTTTACCAATAAACATACACTTTTTGGAAAACATTAAAATATTTATTAGTGTATGGGAAGGCCTAATAATGAATTCATCCTTCAGGGCCACTCAGTAATGGTATGATTCATATATTCTGAAAGCTCATTCCATTAGGGGTTTTCCATAATAGTGAAATGCCTAATAATTCCTTCTGATTCACAGAATTTAATGAAAAAATTATGTAGGTATTCATGACCATTATCAATCCTCATCACCTTAATATTATACCCAATTTGGTTTTCAACAAGACTTTTCCATGTTTTTAAGGTCTCAAAGGCATCATACTTTTTTAAGTTGATAAATCCACACTTTTATAGAGTAATCATCAATAAAGTTAATAAAGTAGGATCCTCTAGCATGGTAGGTGGTCCAAACAAGGCCACATAAGTTTGAGTAGCTTTTAATATATACTTACTAAAAATAAAACTTATTGACTTTCCCATAATACAGTCTTCACGAAAGGTAAGGTCACTATGTGTGATATCACTTAAAAACCCTTATTTGTTAATTTCCTCAAGACTCTTGGAGCTCACATTCCCTAATATCATATGCCATAAAAAAGTGATATCAATATTAGTAACATACACACTTTCCAATTTACTATAATTATTTTTTCCATTTAGTACATAAATTCAATTAATAAGAAATCACATTATAATAGGCCTAGATCATTTATAGATTTTTTGGATGGCTGATTCAGACATGAAAATGAAGCCTTTCTACTTTATAAACGCCAGGTAGATCTAGTTTACATGATGTTCAGGTAACCACCTAACATCTAACAATGTGATGATAGAATGGTCATCATGTTATCATAAAACAGAACCTATTTCTAATACCTTACCTCTCCTATTGTTCCATAATATAACTTCTGCTTATAAGATTTCAGTTGATTCAATGAATCACTCTGTAGTAGGAAACATATTTAATAAAAACCTATAATATAGGACCTAATCATTAGTGAACACATACCTGGACACATTTTAGGACTTCATCTATATCATAACCAAAATCTAAAAAGATAGATTGATCAAGAAGTTCTTCATTATAAGTATTTTGTTTAGGTTTACTACAATCGGTTCTAATGTGTCTAGGTCTCCTACAATTGAAATAGACAACCTTCCTAAGTTTAGACTTAGACATAGGCTTTAGTTTCTTGTTGTTCTTGGTTTTATATTTAATGTGGTATTTGTTCTTATTCTTAGTGTGAATCATATCCCTATTGAAGAGACTCTTAGCATCATGCTTTATTTTTGGTTTAGAATGTAATTCTTTAGACAAACGAGACAATTTAACTTATTTTAGAGATAATGAGTCTCAACCATATATCATATTTTCAACTAATGTGCTATATAAATTAACAAGATAAATCAATAGGATCGTAGCCTAATCCTCATCATATAATTTAACATCAATGTTGGATAGGTCAAGCATTCTCTTATTAAATACATCCAAAGGTGATTTAATAGAAACATCGAGATGCATTTTAATGGTAAACATGTGATGTTTCCTATATAATTTTCCATCAAGATATGTATTCATATAATGTTTATCAAGAATAATCCAAATTCTAGTAGTAGTAGTTTCTTGTGCAGTTTACCTAAGGACATTACCCCTTATGGAAAGAAACAAAGAACTATGGGCCTTAACCAGGACATTGGAAGGGACATATCTTGGTATGTGGTTGAGGTTTATCCATTATCATACTCGTTCAAAAATAGTTTATTTAGGCAATGAAAAATCATATATATGTCCCTAATATACAAGCAGGGCCCTCATTTTCATTCGCCACAAATTAAAATCATTATCACCAATAAATTTTATGAATTCATACTCAGTTAATCCATTGCTTATCTGAGGGATATGATACTGTTTATTTGGGAAAATAATTGAGGCATACATCCCTAAGAGATATCCATGATTATAAAATATGGGATTGTTTTAAATTAAGTATGTTAAATAAAATTAGTTATTTTGGTCACAATAAATCCACTTACACATAGAGAAGGAATGTGGCGATTTAAGATGAGTTTGAGAAGTAGAATATAAATAGAAATTGGATTCAAAATAGAGAGAAATAAATAATTGAATATTTGACACATTATTTAATGTGATTGGGTTCATTGTGGACTATATTCATGGAAATAACACCATTAACACACACACATTTTATTAAGCTCAAACAAAGAGAATATAATATACATTCCAGAAATAGTAAAAACAAAATACATGAGTACCAGACACTTAATCTTCATAATATAAGGATGAAGATAAAAATGATCACAATTCTAGATAGCTTATATCTATCTACCAGTAATGTTATCTTTAATTATCATCCCCAAAAAATATTTTTTGTACTTTCCAGACATGAACTAATATGCGCTATGTCTGAACCTCTACTACAACTTTTGGATCAAGAAACAGGGCCAGAAATCTTCAGCATGAATGATCATCATCAAGATCTACCAATAAAGGAGAACCAGGGGTACATAAGGATGATAAAAATCCTGATATTATGATCAATCATGAAGTAAGATACTCTTAGGAAAGATAGAGTTTCACCATCAGAATGATAGAAAAGAGGGATGGAGGAGACAAATCAACAAGTGATCCAAAGAGGAAAGTTCACAGGTCATCAATCCTCTGACACGATAGAGGTGAATCAATGGGGAAATGATGTGAACATATAAATGGATTCCACACATCTAAATATGAATGTCTTGGGAGAAGTACATGGAACAGGTGGACGCCTCATATTATATCGATGGTGGAAGAAATCAATGGAAATAATTTATCATGTGGTGGATTAATAAAGGGGCAAGTCAAGAAAATCATGGGATATATAAAACAAGAGGAAATCCAAACACATCATCCCAAGTCAAAGGCCCATAAAGTAACCACAAACCCATAGAATAAAAGGTAAGTTAGACATATTATTCTGAGCATGATAAAATACTAACAATTTTGAATGCATGAGAATCTGGGAGTATAAATGCAAGAAATGTAAACATGGAAATTTCAATATGGAAATCAAATTTCCCAATTCATGTTTGGGGCCAGTTGTAAACTGATAATAAATAATGGAAAGAGAAAAACTGGTTTAATAACTTCGGATGTTTCTAGTGTGGGAAGACCATCCGTATTAATAGGTATCATCCTAACCTTAGAACTTCAGATAGTGTTTCCTAAACTATTGTGGTATTCCCCAAGTTCACCACTGTAGATTTTATTTAATTTCCATAGTATCCCTTTATTAGTGTTAGGTATAAATGCATGGTTTTCCTTCTTATATGATCCTATAACTATTTCTGAAATCATTTTTATGGTGGAACCTGATTGGAAATATAGGGTGGGTTTGCGATAGACATGTTCATTTGGGATTATGTGGATTTTTTCCCCTATCGACTTCATTTTATTGGTTGTGTGTTATACTACCTTTTAAGTAATTGCATTACTTTCACTATTCTAGGTTTTCATGGTCACTATTTATTTGACCCCATGAATGGCTGTTTTCAGTAGAAATGTTATTCGGGTAAATTTTTAGCTACATTATCTTTAGTCGAGACATAGGTAATATGGGTAAGCACTTTTTTAATGTTGTTACTTAGTTTTAATTTCTGAGCATGTTGTTTTCATCATGATAGAAGTAAATTATTGGTATGAGTAGAACGTTTTCCATCATAGAACACAATATGTTGTATTCATGTTGGGTGAATATTTTTTACACTTACAATTTATGTTTATATACATCTTCTTAAACCAACCAGTATGCTAGTTTAGGCCTTGCAATAACATCCCAAGATTTTTTGTGTATTCTTCTTTTTGAAAGGTTGATATCTGTAAAATCATGTTTTTTTTCAAATTAAAATGGCTGTTTTCATTTTATACCATGAAAAAAATTGTTGTTATTATTATTATGAAAAACGATATTGTGTATGATTTATATTCTCAAGAATTGTTTGGTCGTGCTGTTAGGGCCTCACTTTGTAGGGTGTTCAGGAATGACATTGGTCTTTGGGGGTTCCCTCTGGCTAGGATGCTTCTCATGGCTTGATCCTCATGCTCCTACGAGGTTTGTTCTTAACCATTGATTTAGGCAGATACTGCAGTTGTGCATTATGTGATTTATGTTTCTCTGATCTATATTGTTGGGGGTGATCTTCTTCCTCTACCATCCTACCACTCTGCTTCTTCTGCCCTTCCTCGTTTCCATTTTGTTTTTTTTCTCCAACTGGGGTTCTCTTTATTTCCATTTTCACTCCAACATATGTGTGTCCCACTTGTAATGACATGTATCACACACCATCTTCCTTTATTTCTGCTTTGCTGCTATGTTATTTTTGTTGTGTCACATCGTTTAATAATTCTAAATGGTCTCAATCTTTTTGAGTGAGTGACTCTATAGTGTTCCTATGTTTCTTGTTCCTTTGGGAAGAGAGATCAAGAGAGAGGAGGCCTCTGCACTTCCCTTGATGTCTTTCTCAACCTATGTTCTGTTGATGATATCTAGTGGAGAGCTTGGCCCTTGTATGCTATGTCTTGACCGTTACTCATTCAAATACCTCTCTACCCTGTAAACTTTAGTCATCCCCTCTAATGAGTATTCAACCAGGTTCCTCATGTAGGATAGGGATCGTAAGCCTTCTTATGCTACCTTTGTGTCTTTGGTGCTGCACTACATTTTATTTCTTTCTTTTCTTTTGGTCGGTGTGTGGTTGAGTGCATGAGTATGGATAGATTAAGGGCATAGGTTACCATCATTGAGCTAGATTTCACCCATGGATCTTAGAGTGATAATCTTGGAGTGACAAGGTCTATGTGGTGGAATGGCTTCTATGGCACACATTAATTTCTATTCATTTTACATTCACTGTTTATATGAAAGTTGTTTTTTTTCATAATAATGAAACATTTTGATTTAGTTCTTATTGTGAATCAAATTAGTATGAGCCACAAAAATACATTATTTTGGGATTTTGTGTATTTTATTGTTGTATGCTCTTATTTACTTCTATCTGAATATGTTTCTCATTTTCTTCTACTTCCTAAATATGATTTTATTTCTCGATCTTCGTCTCTACTATCCCTTTGGTTCTTGTTATGTGTTGTTCGGTCCAACCTCTAACTCTCACAAAATATAATTATTAATAATTTATAATATTAAATATAAATGATGTAATTAACAATATCTATAATTTAATATTTAATTTTTTTAGTAATAATTAATAATTCAATTAATACTTTTTTAATATTATATATTAATTACTATGACTTAATAAAAATAATATATTGATTATTATTACATTATTAATTATGACATTATTAATTATATCTTTATTATTATCATTAATTATAGAATTATTATTTAATAATAATAATGTTGTAGTAACATATTCAATAATATAAATTGAAATAAGAAGTAATTAAACTAATAATATAATTATTAACTTAGTTAAAAAGTAGCATATTTAAAAATTTATTTAATAATAAATAAAAATATTTATGAAATTTTTCTATTTTGAATTATTTTTATGTGATAATTCAATGTTAAAATTTTAATTTTGGTTATATTTAGAATTCATATTTTATAACATTTCAAAGTCATTTACTTGAAACAAATTTAACGTATGAAATATATATTTTGAAAGAACAATGTTTTCAGTCATTTAAATTTTATTTGTATAGTATTTTCATGATTTTTTTTAATTTTTAATAATAATTTATTGGTTCAGACAATGTTTAAGATATATGTTACATTGTTTTTATAGTTCATATTTTTTAAGATTTCAAATTCTCCTACTTGAAACATTATTAAGTATGTGACTTTGAAATCTTATAAAATATATAGTATAGTCACAATAATTGTCCATTATATAGATGAAGGGAGATTCAGTTCAAGGGTATAAAGGGATATTCATTGACATTAAACCTGAAGATGGGGTTGAGATGAATGATTAGGGATTTGATGAAACAAACATCATTGGTGTTGTGGAAATTGTTGAGGTAGTTTAGATCTGTTTTGACCCAGTCATTATGGAGAAACTGAAGGGTGGTACTCATTTGAATACATTTGGTGATGGAAATATCAATCCATATAATCAAGAGTGATAATACTTAGATGATCAAGTTAATACATGGTCATTTCCCATATAATAGAGGAGAGGGCGACACCCAAGGAGTCGAGGAGGCTCTTGGAGAAGGGGAAATGTATAAGGCCCCAACCTTAAATATTACATAATCTTGAATTAATTTAATAATTAAAATTGAGTATCTTTTCATGTTTAGATATTTAGAGAATTATGTCATAACATATATATAACAACTTGAATATTACATGTAGAAACTTCAACTTAGTGTCCATTTTTTTATAAAATAAAAACTCTTTGAAAAAAAAAAGATTCATGTCTAGTTCCATGTTATAGACATCAAAAAGTTTCCTTTAACCTATCGTTGAACCTATTCAACTTTATGTCCTGTGAAAATCATTTCAAAAACCTGGGATGAGCATAAAAATCTCAGTAAGGGATACACAAAGAAGTAAAATTGTTAGTTTTTTAAAACAAAAATTAAACCATGAATACCTTATCATAAGAAATAATTTTCACCTTTATGAAGTAGTAAATACTCTTCACTGAATAAAAGATCATTTCTTACAAATTTTTAATCAAAATATTACCATAAAACCCATATAAAGAACACATAACATATTTAGGTAACTTGGGACATAAACGTACTTAAATGGAATAACCATGCGGTTGATTTCCACACATATCACTAAATGAAATAGCAATACAACCGACTTCCACACCCAATTAATTGGTGGTTATAATGTAACCAACCATCTTGGTTTATCATGGCACCACCCATCATTTGGTTTATCATGTAACCACCCATTAAATGTCCAAGTACCATTATAAAATCAAAACACATAAAATATTGATAATATAATCATTTCACTAATAACACTTCATTTGAAATCACAAGAAATCCTTTCAAGGTATTGAAATAATAAATCTATTTCAATAAACCATTTTCAATACCAAAACACCCAAAAACAGAATAAGGGGTTTCCTTTTTTTAATTTTAAAAAAACATTAAAGCTTATAGAGGAAGCCAAATAATGATTACGGCTCCAAAGAGGTCATTGTCACTGCAAAAGTTAAAAAAATTAATTTGGTAATTTAGTAAAACACTTCGTAAAAAAATATCTCCTTTGATTGAAATGAAATTTCAAATGGGTTTATACACCATATAAAATAAATTCGTGTATAAATCATAATAATCCTCAAGGAAAGGAGATTGAGACAAAGTCCCTTTCCTCGTGTCTAACATGACCCGTTCGTTCTTTAATTTCATGAAAAATAAACTTAAATTAATTTATAATTGTTTGAGAACCTTTTTCAAGTATATTATTCATTTTATATCACTTATTACCTTTCAATAACAATTAGTTAATTATTAGAGTTCATATCGGACATTTTGTCAATGTTTGAAACTTGAGTAAAAAACAAACTTGTTATGTTATATATTGTCCATGTGGTTGAAATAAAATTATCTCCAAAATTATAATCATGATTTAGATATCATATATATCATATATATCCAGTATATATATATATATATTTATAATATTAAATAACATTTGGAGATAAGAAATGAAATGCACTATTTATGGAGACGGTAAGCCGTACGTACACATGAACACTACTTTCATTTATATTTCATATTTTAAAGAATGAAAACATAATGATAATTTGGTATATTATAATTCTAGTATAATAACATATATAATTTCATTAAATACATCCTTTATACGTCCCACGTATGGCATGAACAATTCATATCACTTTAAGGGGTCGGTAGTCCGCACTTCCTTAAATGAAATTATCGTATTTACCAATTATGGAAACCATAAAGGTATGATATAAATGAAAAATACAGAATCATAAAGAAAAAATAGACATAATATATATCATATATAAATAAAGTTCCACAAAAATGGCCACCATGAGAGGCGGTTGGAGATATTTGAAAATCATCATTTCGTGAGGCAGTAGTTCGCCGTCCACAGAAACAGTATATTCGTATCCATTAGATGAAGGTGTGTAGAAGTGTATTTCGAATCCTTATAATAACAAAAACCTAGTATATTTAGGATACTTGTGTTGTTATAAAATAAAGGAATAAAAAGATCATAGGGAGTGGAGAAGGAAAAAAAGAGAAAATAACTTAAGAGAAGATGTTACCTTTAAATCGGGTAACTCTCTTTGGTTTGAACCAAATGGATTACTTGAAGTGACTTATGCATAATGTAAGGCTTATAATAGGAAGATAGATATGTAGGGAGATTATTTAGGTAGAGTTTTGACGAGACAAGGGGCTTGATAGGTGTGAGTAATGGGTTAGAGGTGATGGCTTTTTGTAAGGGGGTGAGGGGCTTTTTAGGAATGTTTGAAAATATTATTTTATTATATAAAGATTTTAGGTTTATAGGGGTATAAAACTCATTAAAGTAAATTATAAGATGACTCATGTTCGAAATAAAATATTCCAATAATAATTGGATATGTTTTGGATATTGTTTTAATTTTTATAATCTTATTTAATTAAATCATTCATTAATGAGGTAAACATTGCATCATTATTGTGTCATAACTAATTTTGTTTATTTGAGGTCTAAAAATTATAAAAAAAATAATGATGTAGGAAATATTTTAGCTTTAAAATTAATATTTATAGTCTAACAGATAACTTATAGAACCCCATGTAAAACTTGTTTTACTAAAAGATATATGTTTATGTCATTTTGTCTTTACTTTAAATTAATTAATATAAAGTGTCATTATCACTCCCAAGTTGCTCCATGGGGTCCCAAAATCAACCCAAGGATTACCATGGTCATAAATGTATCAAAAAATAGTATTAGGACACATGTTAGGGTAATTTATTATTATTATAATATTATTTTTCTACCCTTATTTACTCGATTTACCCTTTAACCATGGTAAATAAAATATTTACTGAAGTAAATATTCATAATGTCTAAAAATAAAATTTACTTATTTAAAAAATTTGGACCTCCTGATTCCAATTATGAAATCCATTTTTTCAAATTCAAAACACAAAATTGGCAGAAATTAATATAATATTAATAACCGTTGTTAAAACAAAAAGCGTGTTTTTAAGAAATAACAACTATCAAAGGATTGACACTTTTTATGTCCAATTTCAAAGTGCAATTACATAAAATGACCAAAATTGGATTAAATGGTAAAAAAGTAAAATTAAACTTTAAAACCAATTAAAAATATAATCTATTCATATATATAAATTAGATTAAATGGAAGGTTTGAATTAAAATACAGTATTTTCACTAATCCTTGAAAAAATGAACATCATCAGAAAAATACCAAAATTTCATCCGAAGTAAATTTTGATTTCCCAATTATAAATAAGAATATTATTTTTTTAAATGGAACATATAAAAGTGACAAAAAATATATTTATAAAGGGCTCTCCATCAAAAGGTGGTAAAACTACCTTTTAAAGAATATTAGAGTATTTATGCTTAAAATCAGATTCTTTCTTTTTTAGGCGTCTATAATTTATTGGATAAAATAAATAACATTTAACAAACATGTATAATCATATTTTAGTTATTTCTTTTCATTCCCACCATTACAATGTCTAGGTGTGAACTACCATTTAAATTAATAACATTATATTATAATTTTTCAGTATAACTCAATTGTGTGTGTAATGTAAGATTTCAAAGAAACCCACTGTTGCGTATTGGGTACGCCATCGAACATAGAGTACCCTTTAAATTAAAATTAATATTTAATTCACAAATATTAATAAATATGAAAAAGTCTTATCCTTTATTTAACTCAGATGTTACAATATGGGCACAAAAAAGTTATGTTTTCTTATAACATCTTATGTTTATGTTGCCCCTTGGTTTTTACTTGGGAATTTTTTCCTTTAGCTTCGAAAATATTTAATTCGTTCATTTTATTTAATAAAATTATCAATTATTGATTTGGGCCACCAAATGCATGGTCTATGCCATCTTTGGATTTATTATTTTTAAGCGACTTTGAAGGATTATAAAATATGAAATACAAAAATAATAAAATTTAATCTATCACATTGAATGTGCACATAAAAAATAGTTTAAAATATAAATAATTTAGTAAAAATAATATGCATAAAATAATTTTAATTTTTGAAATAGCATTTTTTTTCCTTTTAAATTTCTTTAGTTCATTATTTTTGTGAAATTATTTTTATTTTCACGTATTTTTTTTATGTGAACTATTAATGTTTCAAAATTTATATAGATTAAATTTGTAGATAATTTTTTATCATCTTTTAAAATTGCTTTCCTAAAACATTTTATGTGTCATTTAAATTAGTTTATTTATTAGTCTTGTAAATTATTTTTTTATTTCAATTTTTTTAAATGTCCAGAAAATGTATTATATTTCATTTAGATTTTATTTGCAGATTATATTTTGTATGCTATCAAACTCACCTCATTGAAAATTTTTAAGTATAAATGTTATATTTTGAAATAATAATATTTTGTGTCATTGAAATTAATTTTTAGTAATATTTTTTGGAACATTTTTGTTATTTTAAAATATCATTTATATGTTTTGTCAATGTTTCAAAATTCATTTAGATTGTATTTAATTTTTATAATTTTTATTCCTCCAAATTCACAAATATAAAACATTATTATGTTTAAAGTAGGTGATTTGGAATGGTTTTAAATTATAAAGTATAAATAAAATCTAAATGAAATTTAAAACTAAATATATAAAAAAATTGAAAAAAAATTCATAAATATAATAACAAAAAAAATGTATATGGAAAAAAAATATTTTTAAAAAAACATTTACATTCTAAAAAATGTACGTACATATTTTGTATTAAGTATTATTTATTAATTTCATCATTATTAAGAATTATTATTAATGTTATTTTTATTAAATATTATTAATTACATTATAATAATAATTATTTAAATTATTAAATATTTATAATAATTACAATAAAAATTATAAATAATGATGTAAATAGTATACTATAACAGTTCTAATCATGGATTTGGTAACCCGAAGCCATGATCATGTAAATTTTGTTAGAAAAGTAAAGGCAAACATGTAGTTACAACATGGCCAGATAGCCCACATTTTATAGAGTAAAAAAACCCAAAATAATAAGGCCCAAAGGCCCAAGAAAACATGGACCGATAGTACCCCCATGAAGATGTCCATCAGTCCCCAACCATGAAGAACTTGCACACTCGACTGCATCGATGCAACTGACCAACAAAGATCCACCTGAGGATTCTATATTGAACGAAATGCCAAAAACTATAGACTGTAAACAACGATCGCTCGAGGATGTTATTGTTCCCTTAAGCATCGTCAGTCTCAAAAATTGTTCTCACCCATGATGCTCTTCACTGCTTGTGTCAGTCTGCATGACATCAGCGGGAGATCCCACCGTCGGTGTCCCATACCACCAACAGCTTGTGGTTCCTAAGAACCTCACACCAGATAGCGTCCCACACAACCTCCGGTTTTCTAGATCCAAGGTCCCATCACCTCCTCCAACAAGTATCCAGCCTGTCACCAGCCATCAATCCTGATATTTATTGTCCATCCAGACTATTGATGGAAAAAATCAAACCCGCTGCGCTGGCACCAAAGTCATAGCTGATACACCTGCCCTAAGGTCATTGCAAGCATCACACGATGTCATCCCTGACCACTGATAATCACGCCAGCCAACCAACACACCAACGTTGTTGGGGCACCTCCTCATCTAGCCCCGAGATATTTTTGATATCTTTGAAAAGATATATTTGATATCTTTGAGAAGTTATTTCGATATCTTTGATGAGATATAGTTGATGTGTTTGATGATATATATTTGATATATTTAACGAGATATGATAAATATTTTAGGATATAAATGAGATATAATGTGGTTAATCTTATATATATATATATATATATATATATATATATATGAGATACATAATTATTCTCTCTTAACTTTTTTGGGGCTATGCAGTTGCAATTTCAAGGAGCGGATTTTAGATCTAAAACTGGTGGAACTCCTCTGATCTGATCGACTTTCATCTACGATGGTTTTATGATATTATCCCGATGATTTTTCATATCCTCCTTTTTCTCGGATAGCGATCTTCTACTTTGTTTGTCAGATCTATTTGGGATTCTTTAGCATGCTGAATTCTTCTTTTCCGGTTGGCTTCAGACTGCATATGCTCTCCGCCTTTGATCCAGTGTTTTAGAAAAGTATTATTCTTGAGATCATGTTCATATTTGGTAGTCTGTACTTTGTACTTTTGATTATTAGTGAATCCCTATTTCTGGAATAGGTCCCATGGTTTTTCCCTTTTTGGGTTTCCACGTAAAAGACTTCTGGTGTAAAATTTTATTTTTCCGTACTCATATCTTTGTTTTCTGCGCATCCACATTATTTTTCTGGCTTGTTTAAAGTGAAATAAATATGTTTCTACTACACGTTATCTATGTAATTTGCTTACACATTCCTCACTTCCCACCTTTCCCAACATCTGGTATCTAAGAGTTTGGGTTTTATTTCATATTTATCATGGAATCCAATTATAGTCAGATAATTTCATAGAATGGTGCCAATTACCATATGTGGTGAATAAAAATGAATGATCTTCTTTTTATAAAGTGAATGCATCTTACAATGTTTAGTACCCAGAATCCATAAAGGGTTTTAGATGAAGAATGGGAATTCAAGCATGAGATTGTCTTCTCCTTCATTTGCTAACGGGTCAAAGACAACGTGATGAACAAAATTTCTAACATCTCTCATTCTTGAACTCCATGGGAGAATATTGAGATGACCTATTCTTCCAAGATGGGAAACAATGAATTGTTTCTTCTCAAAAAAATAATGAATTTGAGGTACAAAGAAGATACATTTATTTCTGAAAATTAAATTTAATATAAAGGATGTTTTGATCAGTTTTCTAGCATGGGTATCAATTTTTACGATGAGGTTTTAGCTTTTTTGTTGTTGTATAATTTTCCTGATTCTTCGTAGAATTTAAGTGTTACTCTAACCAGGTCTGCTCTTAATGGTGATACGACATTTATTCTTGTTATGTCTGTTGATTTAAATGAAGTGGTTAAGAGACGTACTCTGGGTAAATATTCTTTATAGCTTTTATTCACATAGAATATGGGGAGAAGCCAGGACCAGGGACAAAGCAGTCAAGGTAAGACCAGAGGCGAAAGAAAATCCAGATCAAAGAAAAGATATTTTGAATGTCATAATTGTGGTAAGAAGGGGAATTTTTAAAAGTTTTTTATTATCTTAAGATATAGAATATAATGAAGGAAAACTATTATAAGAAACATGATGATGGATATGATCATGTTTCCACCGCTATAGTGGGTGATCTTGTTATTTTATATGAATCCATTAACATTTCTTCTGATGATTCTTCCTGGGTTTTTTCCAGTGGTACCGGCTTTTACATGGTATCTAAGAAGGATTTTTTTAAATCATAAACCCAGGTTATTTTGGGATTTTTAATATGGGAAATGATGATCATACTAATGTTGTAGGTATTAGCACCGTTTGTTTGAAGACCAGTACAAGAAGTAAGATGATTTTGAATAATGTCCAACATGCACCTGAGGTTCTCTTAAACATTATTTCTACTAGTGTTATTGATGATTAAGGGGTTATCATTACTTTTGGTGATTTACAATGGTTTCATTCTAAGTTATATTAGATTGTGGCTTGAGTGAAGAAGCAGTCCAGTTTTTAATAAACTAGAGCTTCTATTTCTTGTGATACATCTTGTGTTGTTCAGTGTAGTGTTTCATCCAAGTTATGGAATAAGAGGATCTATAACATCAGTGGGAAAGGTCTTGGTTTTTTGGCCAAGATAAACCTTATTATAGATTTGAATAGTATCGAATTGGACACATGTGATCATTGCGTGGATGGAAAATAGAGCAGAGTTAGTTTTAGTAGTCATCCTCCACACATGAATTCACATGTACATAAATAAGTACATTGCGACATTTTTGGTCCTTAGAAATCTAAAAAAATTAGTTTCAGTCTTTATTTTGTGTCTTTTATTGATGACTACTCATGTAATCATTGGGTTTATATTTTGAATGCAAAAATGATAGGTTCTTAGTGTTTTTAAGAAATTTTATGTTTCTTCTAAGAGGAAATCAAGAAAGAAATTGAAATGTATTTGCACTGATTGTGGGGGTGAGTATTGCATTCTATTTGACTAGTAATGCTGGGAAGAAGGTATTTGGAATCAGAAGACATCTCCCAATACACCTCATCTGAATGGTGTAGTTGAGTGGATGAACAAGACATTGTTGGAAAGTGTTATTTGTTTTCTTTCGGACGCAAAGTTTCCTGGACAATTTAGGGGTGAGGCTTTAATTATTACTCATTATATTATCAATTTATCACATGTGGTTTCTTTGCAGATAGACACTACCAAAAAGTTTTGGTATGGAAAATAAATCATGTATGATCACTTGTGTGCTTTTGGTTGTAAGGTTTTTTTTCTTGTTCTTATAGATGAGAGATCAAAGCTGGATCGTATGACACACCAGTTTATTTTTATTGGATATAGAAATGATTAGTTTGGGTATAGGTTCTATGATACTGTTTTGAAAAAACTTGTCAAAAGTCATGGCGCGGTGTTAATGAAGGATCAGACTATTGCATACATTGATAAGGAAGAAAAATATGCGTCTCCAACTTATAATGATTTTTTCATTCTTGACCTAGGTTCTGATTCACATTTTCCTCATATTGTTGATTCTGATGATCACATTGATGTGAATAATGATGTTCAGGGTGAACAAGTTGGAGTTGATGTTTCTGATGCACGTTTGGTTTTTGATGATCCAGTTCTAGTGGTTATTAATGAACGTACAGTTCCACTCTAGAGGTCATCTCGATATCATACTATTTCTACTCAATATACAGATGATGATTATGTGCTCCTCGCTAAAGGGGGAGAACTAGAATCTTTTGATGAGGTAATGGAAATTGAATAAAAAGATAGATGGGTGGTGACAATGGATGGAGAGATAGAATCATTGCGCAACAACCATAGTTTTGAGCTGATGATGTTACCGATAGGTAAGATAGATTTCCCAAATCAGTGGATTTATCATATTAATATTGAAGAATCCTATTTTGTTCCATGATACAAGGAAAGGTTAGTTGTTAAAGTATTATTTTAAAAGAAATGTATTGATTTTGATGAGATTTTTTCACCTGTTTTCAAAATGTCTTCCAATCAGGTTGCTCTTGGGTTGGTTGCTTGTTTGGATCTGTAGATTGAGTAGATAGATTTGAAGATGAATTTACTCCATGTATATTTAGAGGAAGAGATTTATGTGGAGAAAACATAGGGTTTTATTGAAACCGGTAAATAAAATCATGTCTGTAGGTTAAAGAAGAGTTTGTATGGTTTGAAGCAAGTTCTGAGATAGTGGTATAAGATGTTTGAATCTATCATTTTTCATCAAGGTTTTAAGAAGAAATCCTATGATCATTGTGTTTTTGTTCTAAGATTTTATGATGATGAATTTATTATAATGTTTCTTTATGTTGATGATATGCCCATTGTTGGTCATGATGCTTCTAGAATTGATATATTAAAGAAGGATCTTTGTCTGTCTTTTATGATGATAGGCTTGGGTCCAGTACGACAGATTCTTGGCATGACAGTCTACCATGATAGGAATTCCATGAAATTGTATTTATCTCAGGATAGATATATTGAGAATGTTCTTCAGAGATTTTATATGGATAGAGAAAAGGTTTTTAGTAGTCCCCTTGTTTTACATTAAATGCTCAGTACCAATCAATCACCTTCTACAGATGAAGACAGAGAGTAGATGTATCAAATAACTTATTCATCTATTATTGGGTGTTTGATGTATGTGATATTATATACTAGAACTGATATAGTTCAAGCATTTGGTGTGGTCAGTTGTTTTCTATCTAATCTAGGTAGAGATCATTGGAGAGGAGTGAAGTATTTATTGAGTTATCTTCATGGTACTTCTTATTTCAGATTGTGTTTTGGTAGTGTAAAACCTATGATTTGTAGGTTTACTGATTCAGATATGGTAGGGGATATCGATTTGAGGAAATCTACTTCAGGTTATTCGATCACTTATACAGGGGGAGCTGTATCTTGGCAGTATAGATTAAAGAGATGTGTTTCTTTATCTACCACAGAGTATGGGTTTATTGCTGCTACATAGGCTTGAAAAGAATTGTTGGGTATAAAAAATTTTATTTGGGAGATCAATTTTAATCTGCATAGGTGTTCTTTATTTTGTGATAGTTAGAGTGCTATTTTTTTGGGAATGAATTCTACTTTTCACGGCAGGTTGAAACATATCGATGTTCAGTATCATTGGATCTGTGATATCCTTGATTAGAGATAGTTAGAGCTTGAGAATATCCATAGTGATGAAAATTGGTTATACATGTTGACCAAGAGTTTACCCAGAGGAAAATATGAGACTTTTAAACTGATTGCAGGGTTGGCAATGATTCCCAATTGAGTCGGAGGGGGGAGTTTGTAGGGGCGCCTCCTCATATGGCCCAAGATATTTTTGATATCTTTGATGACATATATTTGATATCTTTGATGAGATATAGCTGATATCTTTGAGAAGATATTTTGATATCTTTGATGATATATATTTGATATCTTTGATGAGATATATCTGATATCTTTACTGAGATATGAGATATACTTCCGGAGATATTTGAGATATCATGTGATGACTATCCTGTATATATATGATATGTGTTTCTCTTCTCTCTAATATTTTTGGGGGCTATGAAGTTGCGATTTCAAGGAGTGGCTTTCAGATATGAAACTAGTGGAACTACTTTGATCTTATCAAATTTCATCTACGGTGATTTTTTATTCGATCCCGGTGATTTTTCATCTGCGCGTTTTGTTTGGATAGTGATCTCATGCTTTCACGGTCAAATCTAGTTGGATTTCTTTAGTAGGCTACATTCTTCTTTTCAGGATACATTCAAACTGTATATGGTTTCCTCCTTTGATCCACTATTTTATCAAAATAATATTTGTGATATACCATTCATCTTTGGGAGTCTCTACTTTGTACTTTTTATGATTAGTGGATCCCTCTTTCTGGACTAGATCCTGTGGTTTTTCCCTTTTCGGTTTTCCATGTGAAAAACCTATGGTTTCAACTTTTATTTTTCATCACTCATATCATTGGTCATTGTGAATCCACGTAATTTTTATGGATTGAATAAAGGGAAAGAGATATATTTTCTCTATGCATTCAATTTGTAATTTTTTTCCCATTCCCCTCTTACCATCTTTCCCAACAAACGCCACCACAACACAGTCACCTCTAGGATCCATACCGGTGCGGGCACACCAACCAAGTCACACCACCCAAAAAGTTCTCCTCTCGAGGTCATCCCACCCTAGGACATCCTATAGCATCAATGATCAATGGCACCTCCAAGAGTTATGACATGTGCCATCACAAGAGCCCAGTTCCACCACCGGGATCCCACACCTGACTTCCATGGTCCGCTAGCTCCCCCACCCGTAGCCCCTCTAACAGTCACTGGAAGAAAACACCCCATGACCACAGTATCAGATCCATCACACACCATCGCCAGAACCCACCGATTGCATGTCCCCCATGGGGTGCTGTAACCAGATCCCACCAATCTTTGTGGGGCACAGTCACCAGATCCCCCCGATTGTAGGTCCACCGTGCATGCTCATCGCCAGATCCCACCACTGGGGCATCGTCGCCATATCCCACCGATCACAAGTCCTCTGTGTGCATGCCATCACCAGATCCCAACAATCATAGGTCCACCTCAAGGCGCCACCACCATTGGATCTATCACCTACCGCCTATGTTTCACACCCTCATCATCTTCACAATGTCGCCAAATTGCACCAAACATCGGCGTTACAGACCACACAAAATATGGCTCCTCTAAACCTTCCCCACACCAGAAGTGGTTTCATCACAATCCTTCCTAATTCCACCAAAAACATTGTGCACTCATGATTTGTGATAAGTACCGAACATCTAAAAATGACCAACAATGTCATTATCTCTACTTCGGGAGATTGATGCTTGAGTTTGGCCATGATATTGATGAGAGGGGATCTCTCTATCCAACTATTAGTTCATGTAAATAATATAATTATTGAAGTAACTAATAATGTAGTGGATAATATAATTAAAAATAAATGTTAATTAAATTAGTAGTAACAAACATATAAGTTTTAATAATAATTTTATTTTAAAAAATTAATTATACAGTTAATAATAATTTATAATAATCATAATAGAAAAAGAAATAATATTTTAATAATAAATAATTAACTATTATGATAAATGTTATATGTAATCTAATTATTTAGGTATTTAATAATACTTAATAATAAAAAAATTAATCGTTTAATTAATTATAAGTAATCATTCTCTACACAAAATTCCATGGATAAAAAAATTATGTATAAATGGTATATATTAAAGAAACACTGTTTTGTGTTTAAATTATTTTTCATTTACTATTTTTTACGAAATTATCTTTATTTTTAATTAGTCTTTATAATTTCAGTCAATATTTTAAATTTAATTTATAGTGTATATATATTTATATTTTACATGCATTCAAAGTCACCTACTTGATACATAATAATGTTTTCAAGTGGGCGACTTTAAAAGCCTATAAAATATAAACCATAGATACAATCTAATTGAAATTTTAAACATTGATTGAACACAAAAAGAACAATTGAAAATAAAAAAATTATAAAAATATTGTAGAAATAAAATTTAAACATCACCAAACGTTGTTATTTCATAATATATTTTTCATAATTTAAAAAAAAAATTAATTGACTTTGAAATGTTATTAAATATAAAATACAAATACAACCAAAATGAAATTTTAAACATTGAATTGACATATAAAAAAATTTCAAAAAAAGTTACAAAAAAATTTAAATGATCCAACATTGTTAATAATTATTATTAATTATATTAATAACTACACCATTAATTACATTAATAATTATATTATAATTAAGTATTATAAATTACTTTAACAACTTTATTAATTATACTATTAACTGAATAATTATTTTTAATTATTATTATATATATATTATTTTTAAACTAAAGTAATAATTATATTAATAATTTAATTAATAATAATTATTATTTATATTATTGACTATGTTACTAACTACAAAAATTTTAGTAATTATTATTGATAATTAATAACTCTATAAATAATAATAATTATAAAGTCGTAATTAATAAACTAATAACAATTAATATATTTTTTATGCAGTCATGTTAATTAATATATTATTTTAATAAAGTATTAATTATGGATTAATAAATTCATAAGAAATTTTAGTTGGGGGCTTACATGAGTGGTAAAGACTCTTCACAATCTTGCATCGGACCTGGGTTCAGATCTGGGTGGGAACAAATTTTTGCAGGCACTGTAGCAATACCGTAGTAGGTACTGTAGGAGTGTGGGTATTGTAGCGGGGTATAGTTATAATAGTATTGTTAATTCCAATGCGCATGCGAGCCACATAAATGGGATATGAGGCCTTCAGGCCATCAGATGTCTTTAGATCACAAGGCCTCTCGACCATTAATGGTGAGCCAAAGGACATCATGTTGGAGTAGTACCTGGGTGGTGGAGAGGAGTAGATATAAAGATGGGACCAGATGACTAGTTAGATGTGGAGTTCCAACCATGGAGTGGCTTACACACACCAGTTCAAGACCCTAGGAAGGTGAGACAGTGATGGTTAATGAGGAATTTGATGTTAGGACTACAAGATGGAGTGATGGATGCAAGAGACAGGGGTTTTTTTTAGTGTGGACTCTTAGTCTTTGGGCCTATGGGTTATGTATTAGGCCTCTATGCTACTAAGACAACATTATATGGTAAGATGTTTTCCACTAGGCTTTCAAGTCATGTAAGAGTTCTCTCTCAACCTAGTAAAAAGGGGAATATCCATAAATAAAATAAAAAATATAAATACATTAGTCTATTTTATACATAAAGAAAACATTAACTAGAAACATAAACATATAAAAAATTAGTTGAGATGGAATGGGCTTCCTTCCCATGTACTGTAGTGTTATTATTATTATTATTCTTAAATATAATAAACAAAAAAATCTCATTAGAAAAAACATTATTTCATAATAATAAATAATAATAACAATAATAATATTACTATTTTTAACTAAACTAATAATAATATAATTAATATTAATTAGTTCATTAATTATTTGGATTTTTTTAAAACAAATTATTAAGATTATTAATTAAAAGATTAAAATTCATTTTTTGAAATTATAAATAGTTATATCATTATTATTAATTAGATTATTAATTTCATCATTTTAAAACATTTTTAATAATTAATTACAGTGTTAATAATATTAATAATCACTAAAATTACTTTATTAATTATTATTTATTACATACTAAAATAATAATTAATTATTATAAATGTGTTTGGATAAATCATTTAGTATTAATAATATTTTATTATAAATAATATATTATTCAATTAATGTTGGAAAAGTGGTGTCTTAAACCCATAAAAATTTTAAAAAAATGGCAAGGACCACTCCCTTATAAAAATGAGGCTTATGTGGGGCTTTGAGGCTGTAATATTTTCATATTATATTAATGAATGTAATTTAGGATGTGAAATAGTTAAACACCATATGCTACTACAAATCAGCCTAAAGACAATGCTAGAAAAATCCTTTAATAATCCTAAAAAAATGTTGTTGTCCTAAGAGCCATTAAAAGGGGGGCCCTTTATTAGCATTTTTTACCACTGATAATGGTCATACAGTTGTAATGTTATGCTTAAATTACAACACGCTACTGTAGAAAATACTAGTACATGGAAAATATATAATTTAATTGAAAAACGTACATCACAAATACCAGAGAAAACACTATATTAAAGACATTTCATAAATTATTTTATGAAATTAAATTAGAAAGTATAATTTAAAACAAACATTCAAAAACACCAATTGTTTCGCTATCTTTGCCACCTATCTCCCTATCAATAAAATCTAGATCGTGCTATCAATTGTTGAACAAAACTCCCCAATTCAAGAAAAATAATCCTCATGTATAAAAAATTATTACATTAGTAAAAGAACAAGGAAATAAATTAATCATAAATATGAAACTGTATATTATTAAAATTTCATTTTTAAATCGATAACACACAATTTGAGTTATATTGATCATACCATGTATCAGATTGAGGTTTGGTTGATTCCTACACATTACAAATGACTTATATACTATTTTCTTAAAGTATAAAAATAATATGAATGTGTTTTCTCATTTTTGAGTATGTAATGTATGTTTTGAACAATAATTACAAATTTAAAATGATAATATACAATTTGAGTCATATCAGTCACACCAAGTATTAGATTGAGATTTTCTGATTCTTACATTATACAAATGATTTATGGATCATTGTCTTAAAGTATCAAAACAATTGAAATGTGTTTACTCATTATTGAGTATGTGACTTGTGTTTTGAACTAAAATATAAAATTAAAATAAAAACACACTTTGAGTCGTGTCAGTCACACCGTATATCATATTAATTTGTCTTTGATTTCTGCACAAAAAATTACCTAAGGATAATTTTCCTAAGGTATCAAAATAATTCAAATGTGTTTTCTTAGATTTGAGTGTTTCATGGGTCTTTTCTACTACAATTTCATTTTAAAATGGAAACACACACTTTAAGTCATATTGGTCACATCATGTGTTATTTTGATGTGAGACTAATTCATACACATCAAAAATGACTTATTAATCATTTTAGTAAATTATCAAGATAATCATATCATGTTTTCTCTGTTTTTAGTGAGTGACAAACATTTTGAACTAAAATGACATGTTTAAACTGATAACATACACTTTTGAGTAATTCCAGGCACACCATGTATTAGATTGGGGTGTGCATGATTCCTAAAAGTAAGAAAATACATATGGATCATTAATCTAAAGTATCAAAAAAATATGAATGTGTTTTCTTATTTTTGAGTATGTGACATGTGTTTTGAACTTAAATCAATTTTCAATAAAAATACACATATAGAGTCATACATGTCGCATCGTGCATCTAATTGATGTGTAGTTTATTCCTACATGTCACAGATGACTTAATAAAAATCTTAATCATTTATAAAAACAATATGAATGCATTTTCTTAGTTTTGAGTATGCCACGTGTCTTTTTTACAAAAAAATCAATTTAAACTAAAAACACACACTTTGAGTTATACCGGTCTCATCGTGTATCAAGTTAATGTGATATTCATTCCTACACATTAAAAATAACATTTTAATCATTTACCTAATGTATAAAGATAGTCCAAGTGAATTTTCTCAATTTTCAATGAGTGACACATATTATAAACTGAAATATTGATTTTGAACTCATAATATACACTTTGAGTCATACTGAGCGCACCATGTATTGTATTGAGGTGTGGTTGATCCTTACACATGAAATATTATTTATGGGTCATTTTCATAAATTATTGAAAAAATAGGAATGATTTTTCTTAGCTCTAAGCAGGTGAATTATGTTGTGAACTCGAATGTCAATTTTAAATAGAAATTCACATCGATTCATACCGGCTACATTTTGCAACAGATTGATGTGTGGTTGATTCCTACAAATCCAAAATGACTTAAGGATCATTTTTATAATGTATCAAAACAATATGAATATGTTTTATTGGTTTTGAATATGCTATATGTCTTTTTTCAAAAAATGTCACTTTAAACTAAAAACATGGAATTTTAGTGATACTTGCCACATCATGTGTGGGCTAGATGTGAGAATAATTATTACATGTCAAGAAATGAATTATAAATCGTTTTCTTAAAGTATAAATAAAATATAATCATGTTTTCTTGGTTTTTAGTGAGTGATACAAGTTTTGAACTAAAATGTCAATATTAAACTAATAACTGACACTTTGAGTCATATCAAGTAGAATTTGTATCGATTAAGGTTTGAATGATTACTACATGTAAAAAATGAATTATGTATAATTTTCATAAAGTATCAAAATAATATAAATTATTTTTCTAGGTTTGAAGTATGTTACAATTTTTTTGAAATAAATGTTAATTTTAAATAAAAAGGCACACTTAGAGTCATACTGGTCACACCATGTATCAGTTTGATGTATGAACAGTTCCTACACATCAAAATGACTTAATTATTATTATCTTCATGTATTAAAACAATCTGAAATTGATTGCCTAGTTTTGATATGTCGTGGGTGTTTTTTTATTAAAATGTCATTTTAAACAGAAAACACACACTATGAGTTATACTAGTCACATCTTGTTTCATTTTGATGTGATACTGATTCCTACACATAAAAAATAAATTATGAATACTTTTCCTAAAATATCAAGATAATATCGAGCATGTTTTCTTGGTTTTCAATGAGTTCCACTTGTTTTGAACCAAAATTTCAATTTTAAACTGATAACAGACACATTGAGCCTATCTGGAATATCATGTATTTGATTGAGGTGAGGTTAATCACCATATGTCAAAAATGACCTATATATCATTTTATTAAATTATTGAAACAAAATGAATGTGTTTTCTTGGTTTTGATTATGTGGTGTGTGTTTTGAATTATAATGTCAATTTTAAATAAAAATACACACTTAGTGCTATATCAATCACACTATGCATTGTATTGACATGTTGTTGATTGATACATGTAACAAATTAATTATGGATTATTTTCCTAATTTATCAAAAAAATAAAAATGTTTTTTCTCGGATTTGAGTATTTCATGTTTCTTTTTTATTAAAATGTCAATTCAAACTGAAAACTTGTACTTTAAGTTATATTGGTCACATCCTGTGTCGGTTTGATGCAAGACTAATTCCTACACATCAAAAATGACTTATAAATAATTTTAAAAAAGTATCAAGATAATCTGAGTGTGTTTTCTTAGTTATCAGTTAGTTCTACTTATTTTGAACTAAAATTTCAATGTTAAAATCATAACATACACTTTGAGTCATACCAGGAATATCGTGAATCAAGTTGATTTGTGATTGATTCCTACATGTCAGAAATGATTTATGGATCATTGTACTAATGTATAAAAAAAATCCAAATGTGTTTTATTATTTTTGAGTTTGTGACTTGTGTTTTGAACTAAAAGTTCAATTTTAAATAAAAATATACTTGGAGTCATACTGATGACATAATGAATCAGATTGATGTTTATTTGATTCTTACACATCCCAAATGACTTAAGGATCATTTTACTAAAGTATCAAAACAATATGAATTTGTTTTATCAGTTTTGAGTATGTCATGTGTCTTTTTTACTAAAATGTCATTATAAACTAAAAACATACACTTTGAGTCACACTAGTCACATCGTGTGTATATTTTATATGAGATTGATTTCTATAATTATAATTGGAATTATGAATTATTTTTATAAATTATTAGGAAAATCTGAGTATGTTTTTTAGTTTAAAGTGAATGGAACACGTTTTGAACTAAGATGACAATTTGAAACTGATAATGGGAACATTGAGTCATACCAGGAACAATGTGTATTAGTTTGAGGTGAAGTTTATTACTACATGTAAAAAATGATTTATGGATATTTTCTCTAAATTATACAAATAATCTGAATTCTTTTCTCAGTTTTGACCATGTGACGGGTGTTTTGAACTAAAATGTTAATTTTAAATAAAAAGAAACTTGGGTCATATCAGTCACACCATACTTAATATTGACATTAGGTTGATTCATATATGTAAAAACCACTTAAGGATCATTTTCTTAAAGTATCCAAACTATTTTAATGTGTTTTTTCTCCTTTGAGTATGTCACGTGTTTTTTATAAAATGTTAGTTTAAACTGAAAACACACGCTTTGAGTTATACCAGTCACACCAGGTGTCAATTCAATGTGATAATAATTCATAAACATTAAAATAGACTTATGAATAATTTTTATAAAGTATGAAGACAATGTGATTTCATTTTCTTAGTTTTCAGTGAGTGACATACATTTTGAACTAAAATATCAATTTTAAACTAACAACATACACTTTGAGTAATACTCGACACATAGTGTATCAGATTTTGGTATGGATTATTTCTAAACATCAAAAATGATTTTTGGATCTTCTTCTTAAGGAGTAAAAACAATACAATTGCTTTTTTTAGTTTTAGTATGTGATGTTTTTATTGAACTAAATTGTCAATTTTAAATAAAAAGATACACTTGTAGTCCTACCAATCACACGATGAATTAGATTGACATGTGGTTGATCCCTACACATCAAAAATGAATTAAGGATAATTTTCATAATGTATGAAAATAATATTATAGTGTTTTATGAGTTGTGAGTATGTCACATGCCTTTTTTTTACTAAAATGTCTTTTTAAATTTGAAATAAACACTTTGAGGTATACCAGTCACATTATGAGTTGGTTTTATGTGGTACTGATTTGAACACATAAAAAAATGACTTATGAATCATTTTCTTAAAGTATGAAGACAATCTGAGCATGTTTTCACAATTTTTAGTGAGTGACACATGTTTTTAATTAAAATGACAATTTTAAATTGATAACAGACACTTTGAGTCATACTGAGAACACCATGTATTAGATTAAGGTTTGATTGATTCTTAAACATCATAAATGATTTATAGACAATTTTACTACAGTAATAAATAAATAAAAATTTTATTCTCAATTTTGAGTACGTGACTTGAGTTTTGAACTAAAATGTCAATTTTAAATAAGAACACACTTTGATTCATAAAAGTCACATTGTGCATCATATTGACATGTGGTTGATTCCGACATGTTAGAAATAGATTATAGATAATTGTACTCAAATATCAAAAAATATGAATATGTTTTCTTGGTTTTGAGTATGTCATAGGTCTTTTCTATTAAAATGAAATTTTAAACTAAAGACACACACATTGAGTTATACCGGTTACATCTTGTGTCTGCTTGATGTGATAATAATTAATAAACCTCAAAAATGACTTTTAAATCGATTTTATATTGTATCAAGTCAATTTGAGAGTGTTTTCTTTGTTTTCAGTGAGTGGAACATGTTTTTAACTAAAATCTCATTTTTAAACTGATGAAATACACTTTAAGTCATATCAGGAACATTGTGTAATTGATTGGGGTATGGTTAATTACTACACATCAAAAATTATTTATGGATCATTTTCCTAAAGTATCAAAACAATCTGAATGTGTTTACTCAGTTTTAAGTTTGTGAGGTATGTTTCTGAAGAAACTTTGTGATGTTTTGTTTTTAATGAAGTTTTTTATTTTTTCAAAACTAACCTTTTTGTAAAATAATGTTTTTGTTCATTAGTATTGCACCTATTCCATACAAATGTTTTTTTATAAGAAAGATGAATGTTGATGAATGTTTGAATCGAAACACAAAGGAGGAGATACGTTTTTTTCTTTGCAAAAGTTTTTTTCTGGACATAGGTTCTTAGAATAAGCAGTACCAAATGTATAAGGTGTAAGGAATATGGAAGCCAAAAGTTATGTAAAGTTTTTGATCAGACACACCATCAAACTCAAATCCATTGGCATGAATTTCAGGATACATCTGACTCATCATTGGTTAGAAAGTCATAATTTGTGGAGTGAGGAAGTTAGACGATGGTTTATTGGTTTGTAATTCTCAAATACCATAAGTTTTCTATAACACTTGTGTTCAAAACATATGTATAAAAGGAAGAGGTTCAGTCAATCATATTAATTTTTTGTTTGGAAAGAATGAAGGTAATGAAAGTAAGGGATTTCATTATACGTTCCTATCTAATTTACACAATGCTTTTCCAATATTAAAGTACTAATAAATCATCAAAAATCTCATGATAAAATATTTTCAAAAAATTACGGAATCATAAAGATTGTATAAGTTCTAGAAATCAATAAAAATAATAATCTAATCCAGAAGTACCAGACCTTAAATTTTTTAAAAGTTTGAGTGATTTTTAGCCGATGAGGTTTTAATAATTTAAAAGTTACATAGTGGAGTTTCCATAATAATAAGAATCCCATCATAATGAGAAATCCATTAGTATAAGGATTCCATTGGACTGAGTCTGAGAAGGAAATTCATTCAGAAATTATCTGAGAAAGAAATTCAATTAGACTAACTCTGATGAGGGTATTAAAATCAAAATGAGCTGAGAAAGTTCCATCATAATGAACTGAGTAAGTTGCATCATAATGAGCTAGGGAAGTTACATCATAATTAGATTGTAATGTTTCATCAGGATAAATAATTTTTAGGAGGTCCAAGAGGGATGATTACAAATAAGACTCAAGAATATTTCAGAATATTTTTGATGATTTGAAGTGTTTAAACATGACATTAAAATATGATTTTATCTTGAAGTTTCTTAATTCAAGTATGTAGAAAATGTTTTTAAGTTTCCCACCATTTTAATTCTAATATACCTATAATTATAAGCACAACAAATTCATACTTTTCAACTTTTCATGTGAGCAGAAATGGTGGAGCATTGAAGAATTCATGTCTAAGTTATCATTCTGGAACGAGGCCTCAGTAGAAGGTCATACATCTGAATGTTTTCATATTAGAATAAAGAAGATTAGACTAAGGAATATCTGATTGAGTATCTATGTAGAGTTTAAGAAGTGATGTATTAGAAAAGGGATAATTTTAATAAGTTAATTGGAATAAGAGAATCAGACCCAGCCACATCAGAATGAGGATTACGAATAGAGAAATTTTAGAGCAGTTTAAACAAATTATATTATTTTGTTTTGGATAAATTATTTGTAATGAAACTTTCTAAACTATCTTGAGTCAGTATAGTCATTCCTATCTGGAGATAGAATGTTTCTAACTAGATTTGGAACAAATTGTATTCACTTCATCATAACAGTGAATTTCCATTGACCCATGGATGTGGTAGTGGAAAGGATTTTGGTTCTCACATTACATTCAAACCTTGTAAATCTAATGTTCTTCACTTTCTTTCCTATTTTATCATGCATAGGTATTTAATGAAAGATGATAAGGGAAAAAATTAACATGTTCCATGGGTTAAGCCTTTTAAATTATTGAAACTTATAGAAAGTAAAAAAATGATTCAACCCCCCCCCCCCCTCCACTCAATTATTATTCGATCCATCGTAAGTTCAATTTGTATCAGAGTAAAGGTTTCCTTATTGAATCCTTATCATGAATAATATCAATTCTGTCAAAACTAGATGTATTCCTATATTTTATGGTGAAAATTATTATGGTTTAAAATATAGGATGATTATTTATCTCCTATCCCGTGACCTAGAAGTTGTTTATGCCACTATAATTGTGTCTTCGCCAATTGAACAAGGTGTCATGATAACTTTTTCTAATAAGAGAAATATTGAAAATAATGGAAAATTGTGTAGTTTTATTCTTATGTCTCTATAAAAAAATGTCCATATGAAGGTGATGGGTCTCCTAACCTCAAGGAGTATATGGGACAAGATGAAAAGTATTTTTGAAGGGAATACTATTGTGAAGGAAGCGAAGCTAAAAATCTGGCATAGTATGTTTGAAGCCATAAGAATAAGATATGATGAAACTATTGATGAATAATTCACCAGGGTAAATGAAATTGTTTGGAACATCAGAGGATTTGGAGAAGGTTTAGACGATTTTACAATAGTGAAGATACTTTTGAGAAACCTTCAAGATATATTTGATTCTAAAATTTCCTATTCAAAAGAACAGTATTATTTATCTGTTGGTGAATTTAATATCATTATTTTTTCTTATTAAATGATGAAATATTTAATGTTAAAAAAATTTAAATGATAAAATGTATTTTTAATCTATGAGAAAAATGAAAACTCAAGATGCTTAAGATGTAGACCCTTGTGATTTCTAATATAAATAGGATGATTAGTTGAATGATATAATCATGTATCTTATCTATAAGAACTATAGAATAGGACGAGGAAAGTATGGTAGAAATATTTATCATAAAAGTTTGGAGTGTGGTGGAATCAGAAACTTCTCTATTAATTTCCCCAAGATGAATGTTTGTGAGTATCAAGATGATTTTAATGAAACACAATGATGGATGAAGTGGAACTAAAGTTTTAACAAAAAAAGTCATCCAACAAACACAATAAGAAGTTTACTAGAAAAAAATAAGTATATTGAGTAAAAAAGTTGAATCAGAATAAAATGACTACAATTCATTAAAAGTTAAAAGTTTATAAAAATTCATAACCTTAATTTAAAATGTTTAGAAAACATATAATTACTCAGATAGCGAAGAAATTGGTGAAGGGTCATATAGAGAGTATCAAATCAGAATAGAACTTGTTTCATATCTTGAGAAAAACATAAATCTCAAGATATAAATAATGTAATAAAGAAATATTTTGAATAAGTTTTTAATGGAAGAAAAGGTGTAATAAAATAAGAATAAGAATATATTAAGGAGATATGAATTTGCAAACATAGAATTAATGAATAGGGAAAGATGGTTGAATATATCAGTAAGAAGTTGGCATATATGGAAGAAGAAGTTAAAAGGATTCAATAAAAACGTTTTGAGTCTGAAATCACCATGATAAGGTTTAATGAAAACTTCAAAAAATCAACATAAGTAAAATCTAAAACATCAAAATTTTCTGAGAAATCTCAGATCAAGAATCCGGTGAATTACTCACCCTCTAAAAATAAATTTTCATCTAATTTCTATAACTTTTTAGGTTGAAATAAATTTACTGGGATGGTTTGGGTGGAGAAATGAAGGGAGAAACCTATCACATCTAAAAAATTTCAAAACTCACTCAGAAGGATAGATGTTCCAATCCCAGAGTATGCTAGAGTGGGAACACTTTATCAACCTCAACAATATTTATACAGAGAAAGATTATAATTTAATATAAAATCAAGAATTTATGGTTTCTATTGGTGCTATGTAATCTATGGGAATATTTCTTATTGTTTTTGAAAAAATTTATCACTTCTCGGTAGAAAGTTCGAAAATAGTGGAATAAATAGTGAAATTAGAATGAATAAATTTCCCAACATACAAGAAGTTTGAGAAGAAAAATCTCAAGATGTTAGAAACTATACAATAAAAAATCTATTTGAATTTCTAGAATAATTTTTTGGAATATGTGATAATGTTTTTCATCATGCTGAAAAATTTATGAAACTATTTCTATAATATTTTAATAGGGATAAAATAAAAGTAAGCTTGAAAGAAGAAAGTTGAGGAAAGAGTTTTTTTTGAGACTACCTTGACATAATGTAAAAATAACAAACCATGGATACTTGATAGTGGTTTTTTTTTCAAACATAAAATGTGATTTAAAATTCTTGAAACATGTTTAAAATCATGATGGAGTTGTTTTTACCTTAGGAAATGATAGTTCCTTAAAAATAATAGGAATATGAAAGGTTGAGATTGAAGTAGAAAAGTTGAAATCTAAGTATGTTTTATTTTTTGATGGGATAAAGCATAACTTACATAGTGCAATTCAAAATTTTTATGATGGAAAAGAATTTATTTTCATAAAATATTCATGTATTATTGTAAGTTGTAAAGATGTAAAAGTTATCACAAAAGGATAAAAAAGTAGTCGAAATATTTTTCAATTTGGACAACTTAACAACCCATTTTATCTAAGTGTTGAATATTAGAATAAGTTTTGGCATCACAGACTAGTCCACCTTGGGCAGAAAAACATTAAAAAACTTCCTAAAGAAATTTTTTTATGAAATTTTTTATAATTGAAAAAAATAAATAAAGATGTTAGTTGTAATTTTTTGAAAAGTAAGATAACTAATAAAATTCACAAGAATGTTGAAATTCAGTCTACTACGTCTATTGAACTTATTCAATTTTATTTATGTGGGCCAATGAGACATCAATAAAAAGAATTATATCAATAATTTATCAAATTTATTGATGATTCCACTGGGATAAACAATATAATATTTATAAAACATGAGTTATAGGATGTGGAAATGTTCATGTTTTTTAGAAAACATATTGAGAATGAAATAGGGATTTATATAAAGATGTTGAGAATATATAATGGTAATGAATTAACAAGAAATAATTTAGAAATATATCTGAGAAATCATGGTTTCAAATATCAATATAATGATCCCTACACACTAGAATAAAATGGATTATTAAAAAGAATGAATAAGAGTTTAATGGAAATGGGAAGATGTATGTTAGTAGAATATAAACTTTCAAAGTTTTACTAGAGAGAAGCTATTATTACTGCTATACATATTCAAAAAATATATTTTTTGAGACCAAAATCCAACATAACATACTATGAAATGTGGTATAAAAATTCATTAAATTACATCAATGTTTTTAGAATTCCGTGTTTAGTTAAAATAAAAAATACAGATCAGGGACAGTCTGATGAGAAAGATGAGGAATGAACTTTTATGGGTTATTCACCAAATAGAAGAAGTTACAAATGCTGGAACAAACATTTAAAAAAATGGATGGGATCATATTATGTGAAAGTTATTTATAATTCATCTTATTTAATAAAGGTTACTGGGAATGTTGAGGAAGAAAAATTGAAAGTTTCCAACAAAAATGAAAGTGAGAAAATTAATGTGCATAAAGATTCAGACGAATCATGTGATGAGGAATGTGAAGTAGGAATAAGAACTCTGAACCAGTCTAATTTAAAAAAAATATTTTGAGACCAAAAATATTCTTAGTAATTAGAAAGATCCATTTTGACTAGTAGAAAGAAAATATTTGAAAATAAAACTTTACTCATCTCAAAAGTTGAACAAAAATCAGTTTCAAAAGCTATTCAACACAAAGAATTGGAGAATTATATGAATGAATAGTTTGATCAAATGGTAAAAAATATAATATAGGATATTTTTCCATGTTTTAATGGTAAAAATTTCATTGGAACAAAATGGTTTTACATAAAAATGTTTAATGAATAAGTGGAAGTTTCAAGAAACAAAGATAGACTTGTTTGTAAAGGTATTCACGGTTATAAGGTATGGATTTTCAAGAAACCTTTTTCCCCCATTGAAAGGTTAGAAACTATTATAATTTTTCTAGAAGTGTCTTCTCACTGGAATTAAAATGTTTATCATATAGATTTAAAGTCATCATTTCTCAATGTAAAAATAGATGAAGAAGTTTACATTGAAAAACATTATGGGTTTCTACTTGATGAGGATGAAAAAAGGTTTTTATATTAAAGAATGATTTGTATGGGATAAAAGAAGATCCAAATTCATGGTATTCTAAGCTTGAAAATTTCTTGATAATGTTGAATTTTTCTAAATGAAAAGTTAATAGTAACATATTTTTTGTCAACTCCAGGACTCTAATTATAATTTTTTATTTGGATGATATAATTTTTCTAGGGATATAGAATAATTTTGTAATACATTTACTGAAGTAATGAAAATGAACTTTGAGATGTCAATGTTAAGATAATTAACATCCTTCTTTAGTATAAAATATATATATATAAAATAAAAACACATTTCCCTATCTCAAGAAAAGTATGTCTGGGAATTGTTAAATTTTTTATGCAAGGTAGAATCCAAATACGTTTCTACTCATATTTATGTGGGGATAATGTTGAGTAATGAAGAGTCCAGAAAAAGTATGAATTAGAAATATTTTCAGGAGCTGATAGAAAGTCTATTTCACCTTTTACTCAATGGGCCTGATATTTTTTATGCTATGACATTGTGTGGAAGGTATCAAAGTAATCCAAAAGAGTCACATATACTGGAAATAGTAAGAATTTTCAGATATTTCAAAAGAAAAAATTTACATGGGTTGTTATAAAAAAGAAATTATGAGATGACGTTTTATTTCTATACTAATTTTGATTGGGTTGAGGATTGTAATGATATAAAATCAACCTCACAAAGAACATTTTTCTTGCGTGAATTTTGTGTATGTTGACATAGTAAGGAACAAAGTTCATTATCCTTGAGCACAATGGAATCAGAAAATGTTGCAACCACTCGAGATTGTATTCAGAATTTGTGGATGAAAGTTCAACTGGAATGTTTCAAAGTTAATGTTTCTAAACCATTGAAGATACTTTGTGATAATAAAAGTGTAATTAATAGTTTTAAAAATCTTATCCAACATTAAATATCAAAAAAATTGATATAATGATTTAATTTATAAAATATAATGTTTCTTTTGGAGATTTTGTTTGGAATATATCTCAATGAAGTATCAAATAGATGATATCTTCACAAATGAAATGCTAAAAGAAAGGTTTTTTTAGTTGAGGATGAAACTGCAGGTTCAACCTAATCTAATGAATTCTTAAATCCCATAAGGAATCCACCCACTGCACATTGGATTATTTTGAAAAAGGGGGATAGAAAGTAACGAATTTGTTACTTTCTAAGAATTTTTTACATATCATTAATTTATGAATCTAGGGTTATGGTTACTAGATGATGGTGGAGATAAAAATAAAGGGGGAGAGAAAAAATAAAGATGTGAGAAAAGTTAAATGTTAGGGGGAATTTATATTTACATGGACACAAAATTTTCTACTTCCCAAAGGATGAAAAATAATTCAAAAACATTACATTATACAATAGTGTGGTTTTAGAGAACTCTAATTTGAGAAAGGATATGTTTTGATAAATGTAGAAAACAGTGAATTATTTTAAAATTTGAGTTGTTAAAAATTTCTTAGAGGTGAAAAGGTTGTTAAAGTGTGTTGTCAATAAATCCAAGGGGGCTATTAGAGAAAATTTTTAATTTTTTTTGAAATAGTTATGTATTTTTTAACAACTCATATTTTGGTAAAAGATTTTTTTTGTTTTTTAGGATGAGAACCATTCTATCATAATGAGTTTTTATAAGAAAGATTAAAGTTATTGACTGTTTGAATCCAAACACAAAGAGGGGGGGAGGTTTTTGATTTTTGAGAATGTTTTTTTCACATAAATAGGTTTTTGGAATGAGCTGTACTAGACGTAGATGGTGTAAGTAATATGGAACCTATAAGTTCTGTTGTGTTTCTGATTGGATGCACCATCAGACAGAAATCCATTCGCATAAAGTTCAAGATTTATTGAACTTAGAATTGGATAGAAAGTTACAAGTTGTTGAGTGAATAAGATAGATGAATCTTTTTTGGTTTGTAATTCTCAAATATCATAAGTTGATTGTAACACTTGTGATGAAATCATAATGATGAAAAGGAAGAGGTGTTGTCAATCGTATTGAGTTTTGGTGGATAGAAATAAGGTTTTGAACATAAGGGACATCATACTACATTCATCTTTAAATGAAATGATTATTTTATAATATTGAAGTTTCCATAAATCATGAAAACTCACATAATAAAAGATTTTGAAGAAATAGAATAATCATAAAGATTTTATTAGTTCTTCGAATCAAGGAAATGCTTGCATCGGATCTAAAAGTACCATACATAATAGTTTTTAGAAGTCTGAATGAGTTTTCGCTGATGAGGCTTAAAGAATTTCAAAGTTGTAGAGTGTATTTTTCATCGTAATGAGAATTCCATAATAATGATAATTCCATCATAATGAGAATTCCATCATAATGAGAATTCCACTAAATGATGATTCTATCAGACTGACTCTGAGAATATAATTCAATTGGACTACCTCTGATGAGGAAAGTCAATTTTTAATGAGGTGAGGATGTTTTATCAAAATGAACTACGGATGTTTCATTATAATGAGCTATGAAAGTTACATCATAAAGTTCTTAAACCCCTTTCAATAGTGCTATAAACCCCCCATGCCCCCAAACACCCGTTCCTGCACTCCCAATCCACCCCACCCTTTAATAGAGCTAGCCCCAATTTCACCTGCATGTGCACCCCTACCTCCCCTGGATTTGAACTCGAGACCCCCGGTTTACCTGGACCATTTACCACTCCTCTATGCTGTTTTTTCTCCATTTAATGATGTAAATATTTATATATATAGTTATATTTATTCGTATATTAATATATATATATTAATATATATATATATATATTTATTCATATATTAATATATATATATATATTAATATAAATGTTAATATATATTAATATTTATATATATATATATACATATATTGTTATATTTATATATTTATATATTTATTTTTATATTTATATATATTTATATCTATTTATTTATATATATTTAGTTATATTTTTTTATACATATATTTATTCGTATATTAATATATAATTATAAGATTAATTTTAAATACATTTATAAAAAAAACTTTTGTGTGTGTTTATAAATAAATAAATACATATATACAACACATGCACGCACACAAACAAACATATTTATTATATATGTGTATCTGTAAGTATAATTATACATATTTATATATATTTGTATATACTATATATTAATATGTATATACATATCTTAGAATATATAGACAATATATCTCAGTTTGTTAATATAGATAGAAAAATACACACACACACACACACATTATATTGGTATATAAATATTCATATAATTTTATTTTAAATAAAATGGATATTAGTTTTTATTTGAATAAGGATTATATATTGGGAAATATTTTTTATATGTAAATATGTTTAATTATTTATTTATAAAATTAAATATTTATGTGCAAATATATAAAATATATGTATATATTGTTATATATTTGATTATAAATAACATTATTTTGCGAAAAATTATAAAATTTTAAATCCATAATATCAATATAAATGAAATACCAAGGAATAAATTTAGTCCCCACTAAAAAAGGGAAAAATACCCCCTTAAACGAGGCTTAACTTTCATTGAATGTTAAAAAATTTGCTATCCCGACTAAAAACACAGTTTTAGAGTCTTTATAGACATTTTTTTGCCTTTAAAGATGTGACTGAAGGTTCCCTCATTCCACCACCATGAAGATCTTATCAGATGCTTCTATTTGATATGTCGTAGAGCTTAAATAGACACCCAGATCAAAAGATATTTCTTTTTAAAATTTGAGTTACGTTTTAACATATTTTAGATCATTTATTAATTTTTTGGTTTTTGTGTCATAAAAATGTTATTAAATTACAATTTATTAATAATAATTAGAAAATTATTAATTTAAAAAATGTTTTTAATTATTTTATATGCTATTTTCACTAAATGTCATATATATTAAGTGTAAATGTTTATTTATACTTATCTAAAACATATTTAAAATATATATATTATATTTATATCAAGATAAATATATTTATATATTTATATAATAATACATTATTTTTAATGAAATGTTTTTTTGGAAATATAACATTTATCAGTGCTAGTTAAAAACACTAAAAAAGACCCCCATTTATCTGTGCTACTAAAAAAGAGTTGATAAAGGGGGACATTTAACAGTGCTAAAAAACACTGATAAATGAGATACCTTTATCAATTCTAAATAAATCGTTGATAAAGGGGTACTTTTAACTGTGTTTTTTAGAGCTATTAAAAGTACCCTTTATCGGTTCTTTTTTTTAGCACTCTTAAAGGGTGGTACTGGGGAAACCCATTTTGTGGTAGTGGAGGTTGTGGTCACTACCACAAGAATGAGTTTTCGCAGCACCACCCTTTAACAACGCTAAAAAAGCACCGATAAATGAGGTACCTTTATCAGTGCTAAAAAAACAATGATAAATGGTACTTTTAACAACCATAAAAATGTGATGTTAAAAGAACCCCATTATCTGCACTTTTTTTTATCATTGATAAAGGAACCCCTTTATCAATGTTTTTTATCACTTTCAAAGGGACCCCCTTTAGCATTTTTTAGTAGAGATGATAAAGGGGTGTATTTATCAGTGTTTTTTACTAACTATGATAAAGGTTATATTTCAAAAAAACATTAATAATAATATATATTTGTATTTGTATTGATAAAATATAATATATATTTTTTAAATATATTTTATGTATAAATAGAAATTTACACTTCTTATATAAGATGTTTAGTGGAAATGATTTATAAAATATTTAAGAAAATATTATTAATTAATATTTTTCTAATTATTATAGAGTAATAATCATTTAATAACTACTTGAAGAGACAAAAAATTAAGAAATTAATAAAAGAACTAAAATAAGTTTTAAACCTAACTCAAACATCAAATGACCATATCTTTTGATCTGGATATCCATTTGAGCTCTAACACATAAAAAATAATAACTTGTGAGGATCTCTACACACTGAAAACACAAGGGAAGAATCTAGGACATTTTTCGATGCCAAAATAGGCCCATAAGTCCTCCAAAACTGATTTTCTAGTTGGGATACCCAATTTTGTTAATATTAGATAGAATTTCAGCCTCGTTTAAGGGGGAATATTTGCTGTTTTTCAGTGGGGACTAAAATTATTTTTATAGATTGCATTCATACTAATATTATGGATTTAAAATTTAATCGATTTTCATAATTTACTATTATTTATAATTAAATATATAACACTATATACATATTTTTTTATATATTTATTCATAAAAATTTTAATTTTATAAATTAATTATTAAACTTATTTACATATAAAATATATTTCTCAATATATTATACTTATCTAAATAAAAACTAATATCTATTTTATTTAAAATAAAAATATATTAATATTTATATATATATATAATGTCTCTCTGTGTGTATTAGTGTGTGTTTGTATTAACAAACCGGTATATATTATCTATATATTCTAGCATATGTATATACATATTAATATGTAATATATGTAAATATATATAAATATCTTTGATTATACTTACAGATACACACACACACACATATAATATATATGTGTGTGTTTATATGTTGTATATATGTCTGTATTTAATAATTTATTTGTAAACACAAAAAAAAAATATTTTATACATTTAGATACAACTAATATTATACATATATATTAATATATGAATAAATTTATAGATTAAAATATAACTATATATATATATATATAAATAAACAGATATAAATATATATTAATATATGGATAAATATATAAGTATAACTAACTATATATATTAATATAAAAAAATTATATATATATATATATATTAATATAACTATATATATTATAAATATATATTAATATACGAATAAATAAAACTAAATATATATATGAATAAATATACATATCATTAAATAGAGAATAAAACAAGATGAATGAGTGATAAAGGTGAAGATGCCCAAGAGAAAGGTATCAGGTTCAAATCCAAGGAATGTTAGGGGTGAAAGGGTGGGTGTAAGGGTGGATAGCGCTATTAAACAGAGGGGGCGTGTGCCTAGGAGTGTTAAAGGGGTGGTGGGGGTGTGTGTGGGTGGGGAATCCAAGTGTTGTTGAAAGGGGGGTCAAGTGCTGTTAAAAGAGGGGCTTTGATGTAACTTTTTTTATTTAGTTTTTTTAACTTTTATCTTTTCTTTAAAAAAATGTTGATTAAAGGGGTGTTTTATCTGCGCTTTTCTTTAGAATTGATAAAAAGGGCCTTTATCATTTATTTTTTTCACTAATAAAAGGAACTCTCCTTTTAATAGCACCTCTATTATGAGTGCTTTTTTAGGGCTGATAAAAGACCCCTTTTATCAGTGCTTTTTTTCACTGATAAAAGTTACACCACTATTAATAGTACCTCAATTATCAGCGCTTTTTTATCACTAATAAAACCATGTTTTGTAATAGTGGTTTAAAGGGAATAGAAACAAAATATTTTTTCCCTCAAAGAAGGGGTCTTGAATTGTATTATCAGAAAGGGACCGACTACTCACATTCATGCCAATCAATAAGAGGTTATTAAAAAGATTAAATTTTGTAAGTTTCAATTATTGGGAGGGTTGTATTGCCTTCGAGATTTCAACCATGGAGGGTGGTTGATATTCACCATTGAATTGTGAATATTGAGGTTTTTTAAGATTGGATACTTATTCGACTCGACCGTGGATTTTTGCACATTATTTTTTTGTTTGATAATCCGAAAAGGAGATCTTGGTGGTTTAGATCAATAGCCTTAGAACAGGTATGATCTATATCCAAGAGTTGTATAAAGATTTTAATATGTTTCCTACTTGAAATAGTAATGTGCAGGTTTGTATTAGTGTCTTCGGTTTGAACTGGATTCTCTAACATCCAAGGGTTTTGTTCGACATCGCCTTTACGATTGGTGTACCCATAAATATGGAAAAAGATACAGAGGAAGTTTAGTTTAACTACTTTTCATGGATTCTTATTGAGGTAGATTTTTCTTCCACACTTATTTCCAAAATCATGCTCTCGACTCAGGATGATGATCTTGATCTCAAGATCATTTATGAGAAGCTGCTTGTTTTTTGTGCTAGTTGTAATATGCTTGGGCACTCTAAGGAGAAGTGTCGCATGGATTTAATCTGTTCTTCATGCTCTCTGAATGGTAATAGTTTAGATCGATGTAGGAAATGATAAAAGGGTAAGAATCCTATTGATCCCCCAGTTTTTGGTAATGGGAATTTCTCCACCTCTAGTAATGTTGGTCCCTCTCTTTTGAATGTAATGGATTTACAAGGGGAAAGTGATGGTTCTCCCCTGGGTGTGGACAAGAATTCGCATGGATTTTCAACTGATTATGGTTAGGAAGTTATAGAAACTGATATTTTTAAATCTAATTTGATTGTTAATCAATTATTTGGAAAATAATACACAATGGATGATACTAAGGAAGGTGATGATTTGCATGAGTTTTCAAATGAGCCTCTTGTTCTGTGTGTCCCAGCAAAGGATTCTCCTTCACATCCTAAAGGGAAAAGTTGCATTGTGCTACCAGGACATGATTCACATTATTATGGGTCGAGGAAATCTGATATTCCGTAGGATATAAATTATTATCAAGAGATTCACAATGTCTTATATTCCTAGGGATTTGGGAAATGAGATAACATCTCGAATGAAAGAAGTGATAAAGAGTAGTGGATTGATTTATTAAACATCTCTCATATCAGGACTTTAGGCAGTGGTGGTGTTGTTTCTTTTAAGGATACTTCATAAATGGAAAAATAATGGTGATCAATAGTAAATGTTTAACTCTGATTACTCCAAAAAATAAAGCCATATAAGAATTATTCCAATCTTCCAAGGAATTTTTCTACAAGATCTTCATCCAAGGCATCAAAGGTCAAGCTCACCCTGAAGTAGGAAAGGTCCAATGTAGGGATCCTTATGATTCTCAACAACAATTACTCATAGTTGGAGTGGGAAACCACTGATGAAACAGACTACGACTATGGAAATGGTCCTTCATATTATGATCACTAAATTGGTTTTCTGTATGTGGGAAAGTATCATTGTTTGACCCCGTCCTTTATCTTTTTATCTTTCTCTTTCATCATTTAATAAATGTTCAGAAGTTTTTCTTCTAGCTAGATCTTTTCAATTATATATATGAAATTATTTTTATTTTCAATTATTTTTTATATTTTTAGTCACTGTGTCAAATTTCATTTAAATTTTATTTATAATTTATAATTCATATACATTAATATTCACATATTCATAATATAATAATGGTTCAAGTTGGTGGCTTTAAATTCCTTTAAATTAAACTGTATAAATATAATATAAATGAAATTTGAAAAAGTGACTAAACATATAAAACATAATTGAAAATAAAAATAATTTCACAAAAACAATTAATGAAAAAAAAATTTCAATGACACACAATATTGTTTTTTCAAAACATAACATTTGTACATATAATTTTTTTTCACAAATAACATTTTTTTGTGTAAATTATTATTATTTTTTCATTATATTTTTTACATTCCTTTTATTTTAAATTATTTTTTATTTTTTTAATCTATTTTATCAATTTCATTTAGATATTATTTATTCCATAATTTATGCGCATAAATTTGTTGAAGGGTAAATGTTGTGTTTTTAATCAATAATGCTTATGTCACGTAAATTACCTTTAGTTTATTATATTTACAAAATTATTATTATATTAAACTATTATTTATATGTTTATTCTATGTTTTATGTTCCATTTAAATCATACTTATAGTTTATATTTTATTGGCTTCCAAAGTTACCTACTTGGAACATAATATGTTTATTGTGTTTCAAGTGATCAATTATGAAATATTATAAAAAATAAACTATAAGTACAATTAAAATGAAATTTAAAACATTTAAAATAAAGTAATTAAAAATATAATTATTTTCACCAAAATAGTAAAACAAACAATAATATAGATGATACCAAATAATGCTATTTCAAAATATAATATTTAGACATTAAAAGAAGTAAGTAACTCTAAAATCATAGAGAATATAATTTATAATTTAGATTGACATGAAATTTATGATATACACTTAAAACAAATAAAATGACTAAAACTAAAAATAATGTCATAAAAATAATAAATAAAACATATTAAGTATGAATTATAATGTAGTATTTAATAATAATAATATAATTAATTAAAAAAACAAAAAAAATTAAATTTTTTCTAAATACCTTTAATTATAATTCTTACTAATTATATTATTAATATTAAATTCATAATTATTAATATTATATTATGAAATAACAATCCCAAATGAAACGTTTTAACAAGAAAATTGTGATTTAAAAATGAAATGTTTCAATAAATTATATAATTTGTTAATATTTTCATTATACTATATATATTATTATATATTTCATTATAGAATATGTAAATATATATTAGTATAAATATGTTCATATAGTATGTTAATATATTATATTAATATTATTATATTAATATTATATTAATAATTATTATATTAATAAATGTTAATATAGACACATAAACACACACACACACAAATATATATATATTAGCATGTGCGAGCATATGACTCTTCAATCCGACTTGTGATGTGCTTGAACTGACTAAATAAGGAGTTCTTAGAAGTTGATAGTATTTAAAAATGTTCACCAAAATGTAAAAACCATCCAAATGAGTTTTTATTTCATTGAAGTCACTAGAAAACAACCTTATATTCATTTTTGAGATATATGAACTAACAACATTTCAAACCGAGGTGTCGTTTTCCTGAAATGGATGAAAACACGTTTTTAGTAACCAAAAACACAAAAACATGTGTTTGACAGTTAAAACTATAATGATGATGAGCAATTGAAATGAAATATTATGAAAGTTGTTTTATAATTTTTTGAAGTGTGAAAATAGACAACGCATCAATTCGACATACGATTTTCTCAAACTGAGTAAATAAGGAGTTATTATAAAAATAAAACTCTTTATAAACATATGCCACAGAGTGAAAACCAACCAAATGAGATTATATTTGTAAAATCATAGGAAAACAAAGATATATTGATTTATGAAATATATGAACTGATAGTTTTTCAAACCAATGTGTCATTTCCTGAGATGAATGAAAATTATTTTTCAGTAATTTGAAACAATAAAATGTATGTTTCCTAGTGAAAACCATAGAAACATATCTCCAATTTACATAAAATCTAATAAAATCTATCATAGAATACGTTTTTACATGTTAGAGTAGAGAACGCATCAATACGACATGTGATGTTCTCGAACTGACTAAATACGGAGTTCTTAGAAAATGATGGTCTATTAAAACAAATGACACTAAGTGAAAATTAGCCAAATGAGTGATAATTGATATGAAATCATAGGAAAACAAAATTATATTTATTTTTAAAATATAAAAACTAATGATGAAAGAAATTGAGGGGTCTTTTTTCTAAGATGACCAAAACACATTTTGATTAATTTAAAACACTAAAACATGAATTTGACGGTTAAAACCATAGAAAGAAATCTCTAATTAACATGAAATCTCATGAAAGTAATCTTAGAATCAATTTTGATGTGATAGATTATATGAAAAATCAATCCATCATTTAATGTACTTGAACTAAAAAAATAAAGCATTCTTAGAAAATGACAGCCTTTAAAATGTGCATCATAGAGTGAAAACTATCCAAATGGGATCAAATTGCTGTGAAATCATAGACAACAACCATAGATTGGTTTTTTAGATATATTAACTAATGGTGATCAAAATCTAGGTGTTTTTTCCCAAGATAATTGAAAACACATTTTGAGTAATTTAATGTAGTAAAATGTGTGTTTGATAGTTAAAACCATAGAAAATGATCACTAATTAACATGAAATATTATTAAAGCTGTATTAGAATTATTTTTGGCATTTGAACTAAGAAAATGAATTAATTAGACATGTGATGTTCTCCAACTGACTAAATAATGAGTTCTTAGGAAATGACAGTCTTTAAAAACATGTTCCATAGAGTAAAAATAGTCCAAATGAGCTCAAATTACAATGAAATTAAAGGAAAAATCACAGATTTATTTTTGAAATATATGAACTGAGGACATGTAAAATTTTGGTGTCATTTTCTTGAGATGATTGAAAACACATTTTGAGTAATTTAAAACACTAAAACGTGAATTTGATGGTTAAAAACATAGAAAACAATCTCTAATTGATGTGAAATCTTATAAAAGTCATCTTAGAATTATTCTTGATATTTCTAAGTAGACAGAGTGGAAATACAACATGAGATGTTCTTGAACTGTCTTAATAATGGTTATTAGAAAATTACAGTCATCAAACACTTGTGCCACAAAGTGAAAGATATCCAAATGATCTGGTATTTCTATGAAATCACAAGACAATGACCATATATTTATTTTTGAAATATATGAACAGAAAATGCATCAAACTAACATGTCGACTGCCTATGACAATATTGAATATAGTTTGAGTAATTTAAAATACTAAAACATGCATTCGATGGTTAAAACAATAAAGAAAATCTCCAATGGAAGAGAAATATTATTAAAGATGTATTATTATTATTTTTCATGTGTATGAGTAGAATACATGTCAATCTAACATACAATGTTCTCAAAATGAATAAATAAGGAGTTCATATAAAATGATGGACTTTAAAAACATGTGACACATAGTGAAAACCAAGATAATGATCTTGAATTGACGTGAAATCACAGGAAAACTACCATAGATTTATTTTTGAAATATAAGAACTAATGGTACATCAAACTGAGCTGTCATTTTCCTAAGATGACCAGATATTCATTTTGAGTAATTTAAAAAACCAAAACATGTGTTTGAAGGTTAAAATCATATAAAACAATCTATAATTGATGTGAAATCTTATAAAAGTTTTCCTATAATTATTTTTGATATGTCGAGTTAGACGGTGCTTCAATTCTATATGCGATGTTCTTGAACTAACTAAAAAATGTGTTCATAGAAAATAAAAGTCTTTAAAAACATTAAACACATAGTGAAAACTATAAAAATGAGATAATTAAACTATGAAATCATATGAAAACAACCATATAATGATTTTTGAAATATTATAACTGACGGATTTTCAATCTGAGGTGTCGTTTACTCAAGATGATTGAAAACACTTTTTATGTAATTTAAAACACTAAAACATGTATTTTATGGTTAAAAACATATAAAATGGTATCCAATAGACATAAAATATTATGATAGTCATCTTAGTATTATTTTTTATATGTTTAAGAAGACGACGTGTCAATTAGATATGAGATGTACTCGAACTGACTAAATAAGGAGTTATTAGAAAATAACGGCCCTTAAAAACATGCATCACGGAGTGAAAGCTATCCAAATGAACTCATATTGCTATGAAATCATAGAAAAATAACCATATATTGATTTTTAAAATATAGGAACTGATTTTAGGTCAAAACGAGTGGTTGTTTTCCCGATATGTCCCAAAATCGTTTTTAGTAATTTAAAACACAAAAATGTTTGTTTGATGGTTAAAATCATAGAAAATGATCTATAATTGACATGAAATATTATGAAAACTATATTATAATTATTTTTTATGTTTGTAAGTAGACAACACATCAATCCAACATGTTATGTTCTGGAACTATCTAAATTAGGAGTTCTTAGAAAATGTCGGTCTTTCAAAATGTGCACCATAAAGTAAAAACAGGTCAAATGTGCTCAGATTGCTGTGAAAACATAGGAAAAAACCATATATTGAATTTTGAAATATAGGAACTGACAGTGCATAAAACCAAAGTTTTTTTTCCTGATATGGCTGAAAACACATTTTGATCAATTTAAAACACTAAAGTGTTCTTTTGTTGGTTAAAACCAATGAATATGATCTCTAATCGATGTGAAATCTTATAAAAGTTGTCTTAGAATTATTTTTCATATGTGAAAGTAGACGGTTCAACAATAAAACATTTGATTTACTCGAAAATAATAAATAAGGAGTTAGTAGGAAATGATGGTCTTTAAAAACGTTCACCACATGGTGAAAACCAAGAAAATTATCTTAGATTTCTATGAAATCGTAGGAGAATAACCATAAATTGATATTTGAAATTTAGGAATTGAAAACATGTCGAAACAAGAAGTTTTTTTTGGAGATGACCAAAAACAAATTTTTGTAATTTAAAACACTCAAACATGCATTTGATAGTTAAAAACATAGAAACCAATCTCTAATTGACATGAAATATTACTTATAATTATTTTTGATGCATGAAAATAGAAATCACATCAATATTCCATGCGATGTGCTCAAACTGACTAAATAAAGAGTTTTGAGAAAAGAATTGTCTTTCAAAACATGTTCAACATAGTGAAAACAAGAAAAATGAGCTCAGATTATAATGAAATCATAGGGAGACAACCATATATTGATTTTTAAAATATGAGAAGCAACACAATGTAAAACTGAGGTGTTGTTTTCTTGAGATGAATGAAAACTCATTTTGAGAAATTTAAACCACTAATACATGCATTTGATGGTTAAAACCATAGAAAATGATTTCCAATTGATGTAAAATATAATGAAACTTATCTTACAATTATTTTTGACATGAATTAGAAAATGACGCTTCAATACAACATGAAATGTGCTCAAACTAACTATATAAGGAGTTATTATAAAATGATGGTATTTTAAAAGGTTCACCATAGATTGAAAACCATCTAAATGAGCCTAAATTATTGTGAAATCATAGGATAAAAAACATAGATTTATTTTTGAAATGTAGGAACTAACAGCTCATCAAAATGAGGATTCATTTTCCTATTATGACTAAAAATGCATTTTGAGAAATTTAAAACATCAAAACAATAATTTTATGGTTAAAACCATAGAAAATAATATCCAATTGATGTAAAATATTATGAAATATTTATTATAATTATTTCTATTGTGTGTAAGAAGACATCGTTTTAATCGGACATCAGATGTGCTCTAACTAACTAAAAAAGGAGTTCTTAGAACATGACAGTCTTTAAAAATGTGCGACAAAGAGTTAAAACAATACAAATGATCTTAGATTATTGTGAAATAACAAGATAACAACCATAGATTTATTTTTAAAATATAGTAACTAGGGACATGTCAAATAGAGATGTCATTTTCCCAAGATGACCGATTTTTTTAAGTAATTTAAAACACTAAAACATGTGTTTGGCAATTAAAATCATAGAAAATGATATCCAATTGATATTAAATCATATCAAATATTTCTTAGAATTATTTTTGAAATGTCTGATATGGTGACACATCAATCCGACATGTGATGTGCTTGAACAGATTTAAAAAGTAGTTCTTAGAAAATGAAGGTCTTTTAAAACATGTGTAATAGAATGAAAACCATCCAAATGAGCTTGGATTGCTATCAATTCGTAGGAAAAAATCCATAGAATTATTTTTTAAATATCAGGACAAACAACATTTTAAATCGAGGATCTGTTTTCCAGTGATGACTAAAAACACATTTTGAGATATTTAAAACACTAAAAAATTATTTTGACCATTAAAACTATAGAAAAAATATTTGATAGAAATGAAATCATATGAAAGCTATATTAGAATTATATTTTATATGCGAAATCAGACAATGTTTTTATCGGACATGTGATGTGATCGAACTGACTAAACTAGGAGTTATTAGAGAATAATGGTTTTTAAAAATGTGTTCCACAGAGTGAAAATCATCTAAATGATCTCGGATTACTACGAAATCATATGAAAAAACATATATTTACCTTTTAAAGAAAATAATTTAAATTTCTTCAAAATTGAGGTGTTATTTTCCTTGGATGACTGAAAATAGATTTTGGGTAATTTAAAATACTAAAATGACTGTTTGAAGGTTAGAACTATAGAAAATAATATTTAATTGCTGTAAAATCTTATGAACAATATATTACAATTATTTTTTATTTTTCCAAGTAGACTGAGTGTCAATATGACATGCAATGTGCTTGAATTGACTAAATAAGGAGTTCTTAGAAAATGATGGACTTTAAAAATATGACCTATAGAGTGAAAGTTATCAAAATGAGCTGGAATTTTTGTGAAATCATAGGAAATAAAAAATAGATTGACTTTTGAAAAATAAAAACTAACGACAAATAAAATCGAGGTTTTTTATGTTTGAGATGACCAAAAACACATTTTTAGTAGTTTAATTAACTAAAACGCATGCTTGATGATTGAAATAATAGAAAAATATATCAAATTGATATGAAATATTATAAAAACCATCTTATAATTATTTTTGAATTATGAAAGTATACGGGTAATGAATACAACATGTGATGTGCTCAAAATGACTAAATAAATAATTATTAAATAATGAAAGTCAATAGATTGATTTTTTAAATAATAAATAGGTCTAATGATTATTTAATAATATATATAATTATACATAATTAAAATTTCAAATTCAATGAAATGTAAATGTAATACATCATTTATGTCTATGTTTACTTAAATGATCTCTAGTCACACACCATGGAACATTGATAGTACACCTACATAGACTAGTTTGTTTAGTCGGTTCTAGTTTGTGCTCGGATACAGGTCCATGTGCAATGTCCTTAAATATAGGTTTATTTATGATGTCCTCAGTAGTGGTCTTATCAGTATTAATAGAACATATCTCCCATGCACTTGAGTATTGTATAAGAAATTGGAAGCGAGATGGATCAGGGAAAAGAAAATCACTGAGTGAAAGCCCCCATCTGGCACCCCAATCAAAAGAATGTGGAACTACATGATTTTCAGATGGAATAGGTGTCGTAATATCGAACATAGTTCCATAACTGTTGTCTAATCTGAAGAACAATGTCTGGGTAATGTCTCATATGGTTCCATGTATGATGAGGAAGGTCCAGTTAGTGGGTGTGTAGTGGTTCCCCACTCCAAATAAGGTTGAAAGGGGAATATCTTAGACAAAACCGTTTTTGATGAGGAAGGTGTCGTTAATGTTTGTATTGTTGTATCCGGATCTGTTTAAGAAGTGGAGGTATGAGAACAATGATGACATGAAGTTCGGTCCTCCTTGCTGTCAGATAGATCGAGTGTGACCTAAGGTAGAATCAGATAATGGGGAGGAGCATTCTATGACTCTAGAGAGATGATATTTTCACTATGCATCACACCATCCATTGACTGAAGAACTAAATCTAACTCATCAAAACTAAATTAATCACATGTCTCATGAGTGATCATAGCATGAATCTGATCGATCCCATCAAAATAAAAAAATAATTATAAAATAGATTAAAAAATTACTAATAATGAATCAAGAAGTGTGATAAAATTAAATTACCAAGGTATATTATGACCCTCTAAGATGAGTGATAAATCATCTGCTCACTTGTGTATACTAGATCATGTACTCAATGCGGGGGCCATGATGGAGACATCCTCCAACATATCTAGTGACACAGTAATTCTCACATGAATCCCAAATGGATATGTATGGATCATGTATAATATTCCAATCTTGATCATGTTTTCCTATAATTTGAATATCGTACACCTTTGAAACCTATCTCGGTGGCCTCAAAATAGGCTGTCAATATCTGAACTGCCGTATAACCCTATCGGTTTTGTGGAACTCAACAATATGAAAATGGAATGGTGGCACCACAACAGTAGAATGATGCATCCCCATTGTAAAATAATCTAGAAAATTTCCCATAATCTCATCTGTATATGGTGTCTAATAAATCTACATAGAGAGAAATAAAATTGATCATTAATTAAAAAAGTAACACACAATTATATCAACTGTGATTTGTGCATACCTTGTGAATGGGAATACGATCAATCAAAAGACGGTAATATGAAATAGAATGAGTTGGGATATATAAATATGTGTTCATGTGGAACCACCTATGAATTAAAAGTAGAAAAAATTCAAGAATTGTATAATTAGTATATGATATTGGAATAAAAGTGTTTATTAAACTTGTAAAGTGCCTGTGAGAGAAAGGACCCATACATAATGCATCAAATTGTAAATCGAAGACAAACCAAGGAGAAAGTTTAGGGAATCATATTCATGACCACACCTTTAATAAAAAATAACCTATCTCTTTCTCTTATATGTATGATTCCCTACACAAATCTCTATATAGATGTGTAAGAAATTCCAAACCCTAACTATAATGCCCAACACACTCAAAATCTCTATGAAGTAGTAGGTACATCAGATGAACAGATAATCTAGAGTGACCTGAAAATAAATTACCTCCAATAAATCACACAATGTAAACTCGTGCGTATTCTTAAAATTTCGCCTCATCCACATTTGGATCAATAGGGATTAAATGTGTGTCCATTTAGGGCATCTGTAAGCTACTACCTCTAAGGCTCCTTGGAATGTCTAGTAAAGATAATCCAAAATATATGCATAAAATGTAATCCCACCTATATACCATCATACCCATAACTACATCCCCATTGATAGGAAGACCCAATAGTATAGATACATCCTATAATGTAATCATTGTATCCCCCTGAGGCATATGAAGTGTATGTTTGTCTTGTCTCTATCTCTCTACCAAAGATGAAATGAGTAAATTGTCCATGAGTATATATCCACACATGCTAAACCCATTGAACCTAGGCTGATGAAAGTAAGGGATGATAGGCTTTGGTGGTCTATTGTGGGGAAAGTGACGTGCCCGATGGATTTTCTATTGAGTCAATAAGGTTTTCCTTATGACTTTTCCATTCCATCATAGTTGGGGGATACTGTTAAGTAAATGAGGTTTCCTTATGATTTTACCATTCCTTCTTGTTTTGAAAATCATAAACACCTTATCTCAAGGAAAATCTATTTTTACACTGTGTTTTACTTCTATAAGGAAAATTTCCTTCCCCAAGGAAATTTATCCTTACCATGTTTTTCATTGTTCTTTATTCTGTCTAAGTATAAAATTCAGTTTCATATATAAATCCTCGGAATTGAATAATACCTAGATATGAAGCATCCTGTTTTAGGATCTGAGTTCTGGATATAAAATCTCATGAAGTTCGACTCCGAATTCTAGATACGAACTTTGATGAAGTTCGACTCCAAATTTTGGATACGAACTATGATGAAGTTCGACTCTAAATTCTACATACGAACTCTCATGAAGTTCGACTTGAATTCATGATACAAACTCTCATAAAGTTCGACTACGAATTCTGGTTATGAATTATGAGTACGAATTCTTATGAATTCTGACTCTGAATTCTGACTACAAATTCCTTGAAAAACAGAATCCAAATATCCTTGTATTATAGACTCTGGGTACATTTTTGATTAGACTCTGAACTTTTATTTTCTTACACTCCGAATATTTGTGTTTGGTTATGTAACCTTATTTTTTCTTACACTTTTTTAGTTACAAAACAATGTCGTGTATTCAGTTAGTAACTAACTGTTGGTTGAGTGACACGTGTACATGTCCCTCTGAGATTTAAGGAAAAATATGACCTTTGGAGGAGGGAGCTGACCATTGAAGCTGTGCCTATAAATAAGAGCTCATTTGAATGAGCTCAACACTATTATATGACTCTAGAGATTACATGTTGTTGTAGTGATTTCTAGAGAGAGACTCGGATTCTTAGTGCGTACTGAACTTCTTGTTCATATTTTCTTTGTACGAATCCGAATGTTACATATTACATTCGAGGGCTTTTGGGGATAGGAAGACAGAGGTGCCGACTACCTTGAAGTTGAGGACTTCCTTGCTGAGGAAGATAGAGGTGCCGACTACCTTGAAGTTGAGGGCTTGCTGGGATAGCAAGACAGACTCTAATATTTGTATCGAGGGCTTAACTTGGTGTGGGTAAGACATACTTTCTTGAAAGTATAAATCAAGGGACCTTTATCCAAGGTTGTTGGATACCCTTCTCTTTGGGTTAAAAGATTTACTATTTGTTAATTGTTTTCTTTCCATGATTTCCGCTGCATTTGTATTGTTGAGGAAAGTATAACTATCTTATAATTCTTTATACTAGTACTCTAATTTAGTTAGATTCTATATTCTTTAATGTAGGATCTTCATCTTTGTAAAAGTTCATTAAGATTCATTTTCCGGAATCATTTTTCCAGATTCACATTCTCAGAATCATAATTCCAGAATACAACAAGTGTGTAGAACTAGAGGTTTAGTGAATTATCTTGTTTAACCCTGTTAAACATAACCATATTTAAAATCTCTAAAGGAATATTTAAAAGAATACAATTCGCCCCCTATTTTATTTTGAGCATCATTAGATACTATATACATTATCTCTATTATTTCGATCCTACATTTGGTATTATAGAGTATATCATACTCACATACCATCTCCACAATTGGTATTAGAGGATTGGTTCAATCTGAACTAATCTCATGATTTGATTCAGAAGAGAATTTAACTCATTCTTTTCTCGGAATCATTTTTTCGGACTCATAATGTTCGGATTCAATTTTTTCTTAGAGCACTTTTGTATTATATTTTCCTTAGTAATATTTTCCTTGTTTAGAAAGCTTTTATTACAAACAAGTTTGTCTGGAAAGAATTTTTCTTCAAGATGGCAGGAATCAATGTTGGTTCCATAGAGAATCTCAATCCAACTAGACCAACCAATTTTTATGGAAATTATTATGAGTATTGTAGAGATTGAATGAAGACATTCATTATTAACACTAGAGTTGAAAATTTTGTTATTCTTACTGGAGGATAAAAAATCACTGACGATGAAGTTAATACCTTTACAAATAAAGAAAAGCATGAATATCAACTAAATTACAAGGTACGCAATACTTTGCAATTCTAGATGACTAGAAATATATATATATATATATAAATCCAAATTTCATCCTGTTTAGAAGAAAATTGTGTATGGAAGAAATAAGAAGTTACTCACTTTGGTACATCCAATGTTATTGAGACTAGAAGATACATGCTCAGTGCTGAATATCATGGCTTTTTCATTCTTTATGGAGAACCCATATGTAAATTTCAACAACGATTCATGAATATTGTGAATATTTTACAATAAATGGGTGAGAAAGGTTTAGAGGATGAAGCTCTTGTTGATAAGATCATAGACATCATGCCAAACAAATGGGAATCCAAGAGGACAGCTATTGATGAGAACTGGAAGGTTACTCAGATTTCCTTCGATGATCGTTTTGGAAATATACATCATCATGAGACCAGAATGAAGAGAGATACTGATAACATCAAATAGAATAATGGATATGGCAGAGTTTCTTTTACTACAACTTCAAACCATATGAAATCCAAGACTCCTGAGAGGGTGACTAGATCCAAATCTAAGAACGTTATCATACAATCTGAATCTAGTGGAAGTGAATCTTCATAGAATGTGTTAGAAAATATTGCTCGAAGGATTAAAAAGATATCTGGAAAGAGGAACTTTCAATAAAAATATAAGAAGAAAGAAAGGAATGATAAGAATGATTCTGAAGTAACATGTTATGAAAGCAAGAGATCTGTACACAAAAGACCTGATTTTCCTATGCTCGAGAGAAAAGAATGAAAAGAAACATATTCTGAGAGAAACACTAAGAAGTATTACAAGGATAAGGCTAAGAATGTCTTGAAAGCTAATGACAACTGGAGTTCTAGTGGTGGTGACTCTTCAGATGAATCATCACATAATGAATCTTTAGGACAGAAGAATCTTGGTCTAATAGCCAGACTACCTATTGACAATAATTGTTTGATGGCTAAGGTACACAATGTTGAATCAATGACCAATGTTTCTTTAAATTCAAATTATAGTGATAAAAAGTATTATAACTATCCGGATGAAGAATCTTCTTCTGATGAAGATAATACTTTACCTACCTATGAATAAGTTTCTAGGTTTTCCAAACTTCTTGAGATTAAGAATTCAAAACTCATGAAAAAACATGATAAGGAAAATTCAAGGAATATTATTCTTACTATGGAAATTTCAGATCTTTCTAAAGATCATGATAAGAAAAATTATTATTTTGAAAATATTTCAAAAAATATTGAGGAAGTAAATTCTGAGAAGAATAAAATTTCTAAAGTTCTAGAAAAATTAATTTCTAAGAAAAATATTTTTGAGCCGAGCTCTATTTCTAATGCTAATGTTTTTGAAGAAAAGAACTTAGTTATCAAACTGAAATCCAAAAATATTTTCCTTGAGGAAGTGTTTCTCAAAAATTACCTTAGGTAAGGAAAATTTTGACAAAATGTATTCTCAAATCCGACCTCTAAGGGATAGTTCTGGTTTTGGTTATACTGGTTCTAAACCAATTTTTAGTAACAATTATTTTGTTCCTCAAAGTGCTCCATTCTGTACTATGATTCAGTGTGGCGGGAATTGGGAAAAAATTGTTCCTTAAACAAAACTCAGTCTTTAGGATTTTATAAATCCTATTTTTCTAAACATATGTGGGTGCCGGAAATTTTTCTTTTCGTGATTTCTGGATCTAATCAAGTTTGGATTCGGAAAACCTAAAATTTTTCTTATTTTCAGGAAAATAAAGAGAGTACCAATAGAAATACATGGTACATGGATAGTGGATGTTCCTGACATATGACTGGTAATAAAAACTATTTTGGAAATATTATCAAGACGAAAAGAGGGAAAGTAACTTTCGAAGGTAATGCTTAGGGAGAAATTATTGGTATAGGTAATATGGTTTTTCTTGGAAAAACATTGATTTCAAATGTTTTATTTGATAAGGGTCTTAAGAAAAACCTCATTAGCATAATAAAAATATGTGATGAAGGTTACCTTGTGAATTTTAAGAATGATAAGTGCTTAGTACACAATTCCAAGGAAGAGTTTATTCTTTCTTCCCATAGGCAATAGAATGTATACACACTAAACCTAAAAGACCTTAGAAGCCAAGATCTAACTTACCTTAGTGAAATAAAGGATCATTCTTGGTTATGGAATAGAAGGTTTGGTCACTGTAACCTTAGGAACTTATGTAAAATTTCTAATAAAACATTAATTAAGGATCTACCAAAGCTTAGATTTGATTCTTCAAAAGTTTCTGATCCTTGTCAATATGGTAAGTGATATAAATATAGTTTTAAATAAATCGGTGATGTCTCAAAAACTGATGCATTGCAGTTGGTGCACATGGATCTTTTTGGTCCTACACAAACTAGAATTATTGGGGAAAATTTTTAGGTATTTGTTCTAATTGATTATTACAATAGATTTACGTGGGTATATTTTCTAGCAAAGAAATCTGAAGATTTTTTGTATTTCAAAAGTTTTAGATCCCATGTTAAAAATGAGAAAAACCTACCATTTAAAACTATTCAAAGTGATCATGGTGGTGAATATAAAAATTCAGATTTTGAAACATGTTAGTATTTGAAAAGGCATCACTCACAACTTCTCAGCACCCAGAACACCTCAAAAGAATTGAGTTGTTGAAAGAAGAAATCGAATTCTTCAAGAAATAACTAAAACCATGTTGAGTGTGTATTCTATAGCCAAACATTTTTGGGCTGAAGCTGTAAGTACTACTTTTTATACTATAAATTGAGTTTTAATTAGACATTTTCTTAATAAAACTCGTTATGAGTTATGGAATGGTAGAAAACCTAGACTCTCCTACTTTAAGGTTTTTGGATGCAAGGTATTAATTCTGAATACAAAATATAATTTACATAAATTCGAACCAAAATTTGATGAAGGAATTTTCCTAGGCTACTCCACATATTCTAGGAATTATAGAGTTTTCAATAAAAACACTTGTACCATTGAAGAAACAGTACATGTGAAATTGGATGAAATCGATCCCTTTGTTTTTAAAAAACCCCAACCTACATATTCAGATGTGTTTTAAAAAATTGATTATCAACCTATGATAGAAGATCCTTCTGATAAGGAAAATTTCCAATAAAATACTTCTAAAACATTTACCCTAGAAGATTTCCTACCCTATGTTCATGAACTGGTTTTACAAAACCTAAATCAGTTGTTTCTTAAGAATCATCCCAGTGATAGAATCATTGGTGATGGGAATCAACCATTAAGGACTATATTATTCCTTATGAAATGAGATAGAACATCTAGAATTACTTTCCCAATTAAAACCAAAAAGCACTGATGAAGCTTTAGGTGATGATGATTGGATAAAAGTTATGAAAGATGAGATAAATGAGTTCTAATGGAATAAGGTCTGGACCTTGGTTGAAATACCTAAGGAAACTTCTGTTATTGGAGTAAAATGGGTCTTCAGAAATATGTGTGATGAAAATGGAATCATAGTTAAAAATAAAGCTAGATTAGTTGCTAAAGGCTATAATCAACAAGAGGGAATAGACTATGAAGAAACATATGCTCAAGTAGCTAGACTTGAATCTATATGTATATTAATTTCCTTTACATCATTATTCAATTTCAAACTTTTTCAAATTGATATGAAATGTGCTTTCCTTAACGGTTTCGTTCAAAAGGAAGTTTTTGTAGAACAACCTCCTGGTTTTGAAAAAAAACATCCTGATCATGTTTTTAGACTTACCAAAGCTATGTATGGACTTAAGAAAGCCCCTCAAGCCTAGTACGATAGACTTACATGATTTTTTCTTCAAAATGATTATGTTAAGTGAAATACAAATCCAACCCTTTTTATAAAGAAAGACAATAAAAATGTTTTGATTGTTCAAATTTATGTTGTTAACATTATATTTCATTCAACTCAGAAATATTTAACTGATTCCTTTGTGGATCTAATGAAATATGAGTTTGAAATGAGTATGATGGGTGAGTTAACATTTTTCCTTGGTTTTCAAATTTCTCAAAAACCAGAAAGAACTTATATATTGCAACATAAGTATATTAAATATCTTCTTAAAAAGTATGGATATGAAAACACTAATAATATTAGTACTCCCATCAGTACCTCATACACACTTGATCTTGATGAAGCTGGAAAACCAGTGTATCAAACAACATTTAGAGTTATGATTGGATGTTTAATTTACTTGATAGCTAGTCGTCCAGACTTAACGTTTTTAGTTTGCTTACGTGCAAGATATCAATCCAATCCTAAGAAATCTCATTTAAAGGTAGTGGAACGAATTTTTTCTACTTAAAGGGAACCATGGATTTAGGACTCTTTTATACTTCTGGAAATGGTGTTATTTTAAAAAGTTTTTCAGATGATAACATTGGTGGGTGTAGAATGGATAGAAAGAGTACATCTGGAACTTTTCATTTCTTAAAAGATTAATTAGTTTCTTAGTCATGCATGAAGCAACACTCAGTAGCACTTTCCACTGCTGAAGCTGAATATGTACCCGTTGGATGTTTTTGTGCTCAAGTGTTGTGGATGCAAGACACACTCACAGACTATGGTATGAGTTTTACCAAAACAAAAATTTTGTGTGATAATACAAGTGCCATTTCCCTTAGTAAAAACCCTACACATCACTCTCGTGCAAAACACATAGATAATAGGCATCATTTTATTAGATATCACACACAAAAAGGAGATATCATTCTTCAATTTATCGGAATACAAGATCAACTTTCTAATATTTTCATAAAATCTTTACCTTCCGGTAGATTTGAATACATTAAACAGAAGTTAGGAATTATAACCATATGGTAATATTCCTTGATTATCTTCCTGTTAAATCAATCTATTTATAGTAATAAACTCCTTTTCGTAGGGGGAGTGCGTTTTCTTGAAGTTTTTCATATTTTTCATAATGATGTTTTTTATATTTTTCGTAATGAAGTTTTTCATATTTTTCGTGATGAAGTTTTTCATATTTTTCTTAATGAATTTTTTCATGATTTTCGTAGTTAGTTTTTCAATTTTTTTGTAAAGAAAATTTTTGAAGTAAGTTTCTCAAAAAAAATTTAATCGGAATTTTCATACTCAAAATTTTCATAATGGGAATTTTCGTACTCAAAATTTTCGTACTCAAAATTTTTTATAATGGAATTTTGGTACTCATTTTTTTTTAAGATTTTCTTTCGACCTAATATTTTTCATAATAAGATTTTAGTAGTAAAAAGTAATTCAAGAAAAATATCACCTATTATGAATAATATTCCTTGACAATATGAAAGGTATGATTATTTCTTAAGTTTTCATAGTCCTTATTTCATAACTGGTATTTTTATTTTGTATTTTAATGGCTCAGATTCTAGTTTTTCTTAAAAAACCTCAAAAGATCGGATCCAACCAAATTTTTTCCTTGCGGCTATCATATCAACTGTTAGATCAGATCAAAATTATTCTCAGCCATTGGGTTGAAATGGGAAGATGAACTGTCGCTTCAACACCTATAAAAGGGGACCCCCAATGGTTGTCCCACATCGGTTCTCAATGTTTTTTCATGTTGAAGCTCTACCTCAGTTCAAAAGCCCATTCCGAAGTTTTCAGAAGTTCTCAAGTCCAAATGTCTATAAAAGCTTCTTCTTAAGAGATGTCTACCGCGAAGCCAATCTCAAGTCCAAATGCTTATAGAAGCTTCTTCTCAATATATGTCTACCGCGAAGCCAATATCAAGTTGGCAAGTATACAGGTAGAGGTTGGTACATCCGAAACTTTTCAAATACGATTCTATTATATCAAAAATATCAATCTTAATTGAAGGGAGAGTGTATCCATATCTAAGCCAGGAGCTCAGGATGTTCTATATCCGGATCTACTGATATAATTTTATGAATCAATTTTCTTTTTCAAGGAAGATGACAGAGAAATTTTTTCTTTCAAGTCTTATGGAAAAACTTATAAAAATTATTACACCAAGACTGCTATCTTGGTAGGGCTATCTTATGAAGGGGAATCTGAGTTTTGTTCTCACAAACTACCAGATGTTCAAGGATGTTTTATCAAGGTTAAATCTTTGGAATGTCCTGGACATTTAGATGTCAAGACCGCAAATATTCCTAACCTATCTACCAATAATCGGATCATGCAGTTATGGGTTCAAGGATTTTTCATACCGAGAAAGGGTGAAAAGGACACTCTAAAGAAAAGTGATATATATATCTTTAATTTCTTGGTAAACCTAAGGAAAATAAATTTGATGAGGAAAATTCTCATTACGATAGAGAATATCAAGAATGGGAATTTGAGAGCTCAAATTATCATGTATCCTACCTTACTCTCCAAGCTGATAGTTCGGTGTCTTGAATCATTCAAGATTCCATACAGTTCCAAGAAGAGGACTCGAAATGTAATATTAATAAGTGATGACACATTGAAAAGGATGAATATGGGATTTTCTAAGGAGTTAGGAGAGTTTTTTGATTTTCCAGAGGAAGAAGCAGAAGCTGTTCTGAAAGATGCAGAGAAGGCTGAACCGATCAAGAAGGCTGGAAAGAAAAGAAAACTGAAGGAAGTGGTAGTAGTAGACCAAACTCATAAGTATAAGAAGTCCAATCCTCACCTCCTAAACCCATGAAACAAAAATCCTACCTAGATGAAGTCGTCATGAAGTGGATGGGGGATAAGAAAAATAGAAAATCAGGGGAGCCATGGTTTGGTTTGGATCCTGCTGTGGCTAAGGCATTGAAATAATGAACTGCATAAGATATTGAAAAGTAAGCAAAAGAAAATAAGCTTAAGAAGAAAATGTCTGAGGCTGAGATTGTGCAATATCTCTTGAAGGCTACTGAAGTAGCATTCGAGAACATTAATGTTCCGAAAACTTTCTTAGTTGAACATTTACCCGAGACTCCAAGGAAGAAATTCTTCAGACTGAAAAAAGCTGAAGAAAAACTTGTTGAAGAAGTGGAATAAGTGGAAGAGGTGGAAGAAGAAGAAGTAGAAGAAGATATTGGTGACATAGATGACCTTATTAATCAAGTAGAAGAGTATCAAGAAAAGGGAACTCCATCTGAAAAATTGTCACTCCGAACATCTGAAGCCGAGTCCTCGAAGCTTGTCAGTACTAGGAAGGATGAAAAGAAGGATGAAGAGAAGGGAGAAGAAGAAGTAAAAATATTTTCTAAATAAGAAATTATAAATCATGATTTCATTCACCCTGAGGGTATTGAGGCAGGAGTTGAGATAGAAAAAATTGATGAAGATATGATTGTTCAGTTGTCTGAGAGTGAGCATGAGTCTCTAGATGAAGAAGCTATTCTGAAAATTGAAAAAGGCATGTAAGTGCTCGTTGACACACCAACCAAAATTTCATTAAGGAAGAAACAAGCCAATGGATATTCTATGAGGAAGATGGTGTAGCTAGAAGAAAAACAAGAATCACCAAGCCAAGTGTCAGACTCGGATTCATCAACTCTAGGACATGATTTTGTCTTTGAGTCCTTGAAGAAGCTAGTGGAAACCATTTCGATCTTTCCAACCATTGATTCCAGATGTCAAATTCTCCAACATAGTATGAATCAAAAATTGGATTCTGTATCCATGGTGATAGATAGGTGTGTAAAGATTGAGGATGATCAGAAGAACTTTTTTATTAACTATGAAGCCCACAGAAAAAATTGCAAGAAAATGGTCAGATGGTCAAAGAATATTTTTGATGATTTGGGGGAGCGTGATGGTTTTCAAAATGATGTTAAGGAATTTTTTGATACTCAAGATAGAAAAATCAAGGATTTATCAAATAACTTTGAGGAAAAGCTAAATCATGAACAGAATTCTTGGATTCAGGGTGTCAAATATCTGAATGGGAAACTGAATTATGTTGTTCAATGTTGGAAAACCGAAAGGGATATCCGAATCGAGACTGAAGAAAAGTTAGTGAAGCAAGATGACCTACTGAAAGCTCAGGAAGAAGCTCTCAAGGCTCAAGATGATAGGATCAAAGCCTTAGAGAAGCAAGTAGAGGAGGATCATAAAGGGCTAATGAACTTGAAAACCATCATGAAGAAGCTAATACCCAAGGAAAAAAAAGAAAAATAGACCCAATCCGATCTTTTGTTTTAATATCTTTCCTTGTACTAATTATTTAAATCTTAATTAAATTGTGGTTGCTCGTTTTTGTTTCATTGTTCATACTAATAATTCAGGTACCATATTTTATCCATTCCCTAAAACTCTTTTTGAAAATCACGAAGTGGTAGAAGGAAAAATAATTCTAAAGGGGGAGTAGGAAAATGAATTCTAAAGGGGAGAAGGAAAAAAGAATTCTAAATATAGAATAAATATCCCTATGTAAGGGGGAGTTTATCTAAGGGGAAGTTTTCACTACAGAGATTTCTACAATCATGTTAAATTTCATTTTGGAAATCTAGAATACGATCCTTAGTGTTCCAAATCCTAAGGGGGGGTTATTTGTATTCTTCTTTTCCAATGTGGAAAGGGAGATAAGTTTTATTTTCAAAGTCTAGAAATTTTTTCTAATTCCTTTAATTCTTTTCGTAAGGATGTTTGTGCTTTCCAAAAAGGGGGAGATTATTGATTCAATAAGGTTTTCCTTATGAATTCTACATTCCATCATACATGGGGGAGATTGTTAATTAAATGAGGTTTTCTTATGAAATTACCATTCCTTCTTGTTTTAGAAATCACAAACACCTTATCTTAAGGAAAATCTATTTTTACCCTGTGTTTTACTTCTATAAAGAAAAATTCCTTCCCCAAGGAAATTTATCCTTACCATGTTTTTATTTTGTCTTTATTTTGTCTAAGGATAAAATTCGGTGTCATATCTAAATCTTTGGAATCGAATAATACCAAGAAATGAAGCATTATGTTTTAGGATCCGAATTCTGAATACGAACTCTTAGGAAGTTCGACTCTGAATTCTGGATATGAACTTTGATGAAGTTCGACTCCGAATTTTGGATACGAACTTTAATGATGTTCAAACCCGAATTCTGGATATAAACACTCATAATGTTCAACTCCGAATCATGGATACGAACTCTCATAAAGTTTGACTACTAATTCTAGTTACGATTCTGACTATGAATTCCCTCATAAACAGAGTCCAAATATCCTTGTATTATAGACTCCGAGTAAATTTTTTATTAGACTCCGAACTTTTATTTGATTACACTCCGAATATTTGAGTTTAGTTATATAACCATATTTTTTCTTACACTCGTTTTAGTTGAAAAAAGATATCATGTATTTAGTTACTAACTATTCATTGGTTGAGTGACATGTGTACAGTTCCCTCCGAGATTTAAGGAAAAATATGACTGTTGGATGAGAGAGCTGACCTTTGAAGTCATGCCTATAAATTGGAGCTCATTTGAACGAGCTCAACACTGTTCTGTGACTCTAGAGATTACAGGTTGTTGAATTTATTTCAATAGAGAGACTCTCGTGCATAGTGCGTACTGAAATTCTTGTTTAGATTTTCATTGTGTGACTCTGAATGTTGCTGATTACATTTGAGGGCTTCCAGGGATAGGAAGACAAAGGTGTCGACTACCTTGAAGTTGAGGACTTCCTTTCTGAGGAAGATAGAGGTGCTGACTACCTTGAAGTTGAGGGCTTGCGGGGATAGCCAGACAGACTCTAATATTTGTATCGAGGGCTTACCATGGTGTGGGTAAGACTGACTTTCTTGAAAGAATAAATCAAGGGATCTTTATCCAAGGTTGTTGGATACCCTTCTCTTTGGGTTAAGATATTTACTATTTTTTACTTGTTTTCTTTACACGTTTTCCACTGCATTTGTATTGTTGAGGAAAATATTACTATCTTATACTTCCTTATACTTGTACTCTAATTTAGTTAGATTCTATATGCTTTAAGGTAGAATCTTCATCTTTGTAAACTTTCATTAAGTTTCATTTTCCGGAATCATTTTTCTGGATTCACTTTCTCGGAATCATAATTCCAGAATACAGTAAGTGTGTAGAACTAGAGGTTTTGTGAATTATATTGTTTAACCTTGTTAAACACAACCATCTTTAAAAGATCTAAAGGAATTTTTAAAAGAATACAATTCACCCCCCCCCCCCTCATGTATTTTGAGCATCATTAGTTACTACATACAATACCTCTGTTATTTCGATCCTATATTTGGTATTGTAGAGTATATCATACTCACATACCATCTCAACATTTTCATTATCCACTCTTCATCACTATCCCATTAATGTTATGACATGTGCTCACTCTGTATGGTAATAATAGATGGATCATTGGGGTCTAGATTTAACTGTGCAGATTCCATCTATGTTAATGGATAAAGAAATGGTAAAAATATAAATCTTTTAAATAATATATATTTTGAGTGGAACAAAAATTAATAAAATTAAATTCTTCATACAATAATCTGTTATACATGGAATGTAAAACAATTTCAATAATCAAATCATAGTAAAAAAATATAGCAGGGTGTGTTGATGAACCCTCAATTTTATAATTATGAGGTCTATGTATATAATTATATCCCTCTTCCATTCTCCAGACACATCATTGTTCCATCCCTTTGTCCTAAAGCCAATACATTTTTTATATCATGTGTGTAGATTTCAGATGAACGTTTCCACAAAATAATGATGGATTTAGAATATCAACTTGAAGATTCAAAGGGGAATATAATATTGAAACACCTCTAATTGGGATCCACTCTATGATTAACAATTCCAAAACATATCGAGTATATACATTGGATAGATATAACTCTACCATGAGAGGTGAAGATGGGAACATGCTGTAATTATATGTGAGAAAGGCATATTTTAAGCTTAGAAGTAACCACATTCATATATTTGGTTCTCAAGAAGAATAATCATCACACGACTAGAAACACCAATCATTGGATCCTGACTCTCTTAAACTTCAAACAGACTTCATTTCCAATGAAAATGACACACCTTGTATGATGTGTCACAGGTTTGATTAACCTACATCTCCTTTCTAAAACTCTTGGTGTATTGATGGCCCTATAGTAGTTCTTTATCCACAACATCAGATCTTTCAAAAAAGTATTTGACACATCTATAAAATTTATGAGAAACAATTCCCATGATTGGTAATTTTATAAACCCCTTGAATATAGAATTGATGCATTCAACAATGTTTGTATTCATGTTCCCATATCTCTTCCCTTCATCAAAATCCAATGACCATTTCTACATTGGGATGCGCATCATATAATTTCCAACATCCTCATTATTCATCTTATTATTTCCATTATTTGAAGGGAAACCTATTTTTATGGTTTGTATGTTGTAAATGAATTTTATAAAAAAATAAATACATTTCCATTGATATAAAATAATCAAAAGTACTGCATGTGCAGGAAATGTAACCTAATACCTAATTTGACGATTGCTTTTTTTACATTTTCATCATCAAATTTTTTATGTACAATACTAGAAATATGTATCAAATATTAATGATGATATTAAATGGGGTAGCCAACTAGAATCCTCAATATTCACTACTTCATTGATAGTGTGACGACGATACGAAATAAGGAATATCACATGTATATTAGTGACACGAATACAAAGAATATATAGAAACCAACTCGATGAGTCCAGATTATCCTTCTCTACTATTGAAAATGTTAGTGGCATGAGACATCTATTTTCATCTTGAGTGGAATAACTAAAGAGAAATCCATTATAATTTTTATATAGAAAAGTTCGATCCACTTGTATGAATTGTTTGTAGTGAGGGAATGCTATGATGCATGAAAGGAATGTCCAAAATATCTGATGAAATTGGACTTTGTCTGCAGAGATGAGATTGTTCACCGCATGCTCAACTACTTAAAATTGATAAAAAACCTAACTAGTTTGAACGAATATTTTGGTCCAATATGGAAACAACTATAATGATGATTCCCAATTTCCATAAGCCTTCTTAATATATTTCTTCTTGGAATTTCATTCCTTCTTGTATGATAATTTATATCTATAATCACTCTCTAAGTGTTCTTATATTAAATAAACATAAAAATCCTTATTAACTATGATCATACCAATAATAACATAGAATATGAATGTCGAGTAGAGGTGTCTATGATCTTGGGTTATCCTTATATTCAAAAAAGTGTGTGGTCCTGAAAATTTTGTAGTTTTATATCATGTTGAATTTTTTTCAACAGTAGCTCGTAACCACATCTTTCATGGGTCCCCAATCTATTAACATTTTAAAGAACATTTAGATCTCATAGACTCATCCATGAGATAACTATTATTCCTCTTCACCTAGAAATGCTTTATAATTATTTTCATTTATATTTTCTCTCTACTTGTTTTCAAATAGCCCATCTGTCCTCAATCCTTCCAACATTACTTGGTAGGAAAGTACTTCGAAAATCAGTAATTGGAGTCATTACATCCCTAGAAAACTCATGAACCATTGGTGCAATATCATGTGATGCTTTCACCAGTCATGCATGTTGTATTTCTAGATCATTTTATTACATCATCTCATCTTCTCTGTTAGGTACTTCCTCATCCTCTAAATGATCATCATAGGCATCATTGATCACAACCATATGTGGATCAACTACAATAATAGATGTTTTAGGAACATCTACAAGTACTAACATCTGAAATCCTTTCTCATCTATACATGTATTATCTTCACATGTCCCATCTTGAACAATCACCTCAAATGTAAACATATACCCCTAAACAAATCCACCATCATTTGGTATATTTTGTTCAATTCAGGTTGTATCTTCAAATGTATTAACATCAACATATAATTCCATCACACTTGGCCTTCCATTACCTAGATATGTGTCATAAGAAAGCCTCTAATCTTCATCATCCACCACATTATGACACATGTAGTATATATTATTCTGAGTTTTAGGAAATCAATAATTGATAGATGATACACACTGAATCCCAGCAAGCTTCAATCGATACAATTTATTTCTGTTTACTAAAGTAATCATTTCACATCCAGAAAGATTTAATAATCTTCTAGGACCACAAATATACAATATCCCTTTCTCATCATCTACTATTTCACCTCTAGGATATACAAATTCATACAAGTGTTTGGAAATATTTTTGAAACTGTTAATTGAAATTAAATTACAGGTTAAATATACATTGACATTTCTTCAAATAAATCTGAAACCACCAAACATTGAATATTATTATTTCAATTATAATTACTCTAATTATTAAAAAAACATAGGAAACTGATAGTGATGATGGGTAGTCATAATGAAATTTAGAATGGTATATTAATATATTAAATACAAATCAGTAATATATTACATACAATGTAATATTATATTAATATAAATACATATGTTTATTTTATATATGAAATAATATATATATATATACTATAAAAATGAAATTAATTAAAAAACAATTAAATTAACTAACTTATAATGTTAACTTATAGTTAACTTACAAATTAATATATATTTCTTACAATGCAATAATTTACTAATCACAAAATTAATAATTAATTAATAAATAATATATTTTACCAATGAAATAATATTTATATATATTAATTATGTTACAATGATATATTAATATTATATTATTCGATTAATATAATAATATATTTATATATTACTATAATAACTACAATGCAATATTATATTAATATATATATTATACACTACAATAATATATTAATTATAAAATCACTTATTAATTTACTAATATATTGTATACATTAAATAATATATATACACGCATGCATAATATAATGCAATAATTTTTTTGAAAATATCCATGTAATAAATATATATATATATACAAACTATAAGTTTATTTTATACAATGAGATAATAAATATATATATACACACACACACTATACAACACAATAATGAACAAATGAAAGTCAATTAAAAACAAGCAATTTACCAATTAACATTTAAATTAAATATCAATATCAATTTTATCTAAAAAAATTAATTTATCATCAACTATCAAAATGAATTTTTTGATTTAATATTTTTTTCAATTGAAATTAAATACAGAATAATTAATTTAGCTAAAGTAAAATATTAACTTACTACTGACTTACTAATTAATATTTTTTTTGCAATGTAATAACATATCAATTACAAAATTACTAATTAATTAAAAAATACTATATTTCATATAATGAAATAATATATATTTTAAATACAATACATTGATATATTAATAATATATTAGTCGATTATTTTTTGGATTATTTTGGTCATTAAATTATAATGTAACAACATATTATTATCTTAATATAATAATATATTATGCAATGTAATAAATATATTAATTACAAAATAACTAATTAATTTAGTAATATATTTTGTACAATTAAATAATATGTTTATATATATCCAATAAAATGAAATAATTCTTATAAAATAAAAATACCACAATAAAATTACAAATGAAACCATAATACAATACAAATCATTGAATACTAACAATTTAAAAAACCAAATTTCACAAATATAAACCATAAAATATAAAATAAAAAAAACATTTCAAGAAAGTGTTATACAATTTTTAAATAAAGAATATAACACATCAAATAATTTTCTAAAAAACTAATATCAAAATTACAGTAAATATAAATTCAATAAAATAAAAAAAGCATTAAAAAATTTCAAAAATGCATTTTGTGGGATCACGAATAAAGATTGGTCAATGAGGTTTTCTGAATGATGATCCAAAATGATGTTTCACGAATAGAATATCGAGGGGTTTCATGATGGGGTAACCTTTTCCCCAGGAGTTGTCGTGGAAGACAAATAATTTTTCACTGGTAACCTCAATGGCAGGGGGTGTAACGAAAGACCAATATTTTCACTACCATATATGTCTACAAGGGTAGCATAAAATGGTTTTGAAAACCCAGATCTATGATATGTTAGGATATGGGATCTCGATTCCAGGATGGAAAATCGAAACTCCGATTTCATGATGGGAGAGGAGAGGAGGAGTTCATGGAAGAGGATTGTGATGAGAAAAGATTTTATCCATCTACGATGGGGGAGGAGAGGAGGATCTCATGGAAGAGGATAACAGTAGGAATAGAGTACATCCAGGCATCAAGTTCCGTTTTATAGATGAGTGGATGGTGTTGTCTAATCATGTTCCTTTTTGTCTATTTTTTGGAAGGTTCTATTTTGAAAATAGCATACTATCGAATTATTTCTAAGAAGGTTTTTTTCTATAAATCATCTTCATAAAATTATCTATGAAGGAGGGGCCTTTCAAAATAGTCCATTCTAAGATATTATGTGATGGAAGGCACTTTCCTAAAAAGGGACTTCCGAAAAGTAATTTCAAAGAAGGCGCTTTATGGGAAAGCACTTTCCATCCACCATCGAAAAAAAATCAATTGCATATTGGGAAATTATTTCCCTTATAAAATAATTAAGGAATATGTTTATATATTTTTATTATATATATAAAAAAGTCTTTCCTTGATAGCTGGTGTCTCGCTTTCCTTGTGACCATCAATTCCTCCTCAATAGTTTCCCCCGTTTTCAACCCATATGTCACACATACTCTAGGATGAACTATTCCCTACACTATCCATCATGGATACTCCACTACCGCCATCCCCTTTTGAGTTTCTCTACCTTTTCTACTTCCCACAAAACTATTTGTACTACTAAATAACATTGGAGTTTGTAGAACTGCCAAAAAAGCACTGATAAATGTAGTAGTGCTAAAAACGAGCTTTACACACCCTTTATCACCACTAAAAAAACTAGTTATAAATGTACACTTTATCAGTTCTTTTACTAGCGCTGATAAAAACATGTCTTTATCAATTATTTTTTCATATCCTTGATAAAGGTTTCCATTATCAGTGCTAAAATGAAATGAAAAAACAGTATATTTAAAAAACAAATATCATTAAAAATCATATATTAATATATATATTAATATATATTTATATTGATAAAAATATAATATATTTTATTAAATATGATTTATATTTAAGAAAAATTTCATCCAGCCCTTGGTATCCTAGGCCCAACACATAGGCCCTTTTGGGGTTCCATCCCAAAACCCATGGCTGCTAAGAGAAATTACCCATCCAAGCTTATATGTGACCCACCATCATGGGTGGAATCTGATGTGGGACTTCTATTTGTACCTAACACTATATATGTCTAAATATAAATGTACACATATATATAAGATATTTAATTAAAAATGGATTTTAAAATGGAAATTTTATATTCTTAAAACTCTCATTTCATATAGAAATATATATTGATCTATAGATATATATGTATATATATAATTTTCATAAATTTTATTAATATATTACTAATTAATGTACTAAAAATCATATGGATATGTCATATATTTAGTGAAAATGGTTAATAATTTAATAAAGAAATTAATACTAATTAAAAACATTGACAAATTAATATATATTTAATTTATTAGAATAAATATATGACATATAATAGGTTAGGGTAAACCCCATATTAAGAAGAAAAAAGAGATCATCATTTAAACTGGCAGGGAACCCATTACATGAAAAGGGGCCCAATAACAATGCTACATGATGTATTAAGAATAGATAAATCAAAGACCAAAGGATCAAAAGAAAAAAGAACCAATGAAATAAGTCTTGTAGGCCCAAATGGATCGTAATATAAGGGAAACCATGATCAATGGGCCCAAAAGTATGGGTGGGTAAGGAAACCCTAGTAGGAATGTCATCACCGACCTTCTTCCATCAGATGTCACATAACCACTACCATTAGTGTTTAACGGGTTTTTAATTTTTTTTAAAACTCGGATAGGGTTCCCGATATTTTTAAAAATGGGTCCCAAGAAGCGTGAACTGTGTTCACGCTTCTCCGATCCGAGGAAAAATCATGAACGAGGTACATACTTCTTTTTCTTCTACCAGATAATTATGAACCCCATTCATGATTCCTAGGCATAAAAGAGGAATCATGAACCCTGTTCACACTTCTTCCACAATGGTCATAAAGGAGGTGTGAATAGGGTTCACAACTCCACCCAGCTAAAATTTATAAAAGGACCCCCCAAATCTCATTGCTCTTCTCTAGTTTTTATTACGAAGCCCTAAAGAAAATCTTTCTCAACATATAGTTTAGGCTTTGAAGAAGGTAAAATTTTTATTGAAAATTTTAATTGTTTAATTGTGTTTATTTATTTTATTTGAATGGTTTATTTTTTTAATATGTGATTCCTGACTGTATGGATGTATAAATTAGTGTTTGCATGTATGGTTTATTTATTTAATATGTATTAATGTATGAATGAATGTATAAATTAGTGTCTTTTGTATTATTTAATTTCTGAATGAGTTATTTATTATTGTATGATATAATTCTTATTGAATGATTATGGAATTTAAATATGGTGTGTCTAAAATGTAGTTTATATTTAGGGAAATAAAATTGTTTTAAAAAATGTATATATTTTTAAATTAAATGGAGAGTTTAATAGATTTATTTTTATATAAAATATGTTATTTTTAAATTAATATAAATTTAAATTATAATATTCTATACAGTAGCTATATAGTTTATTAAAAATATATTAGTTATATGAAGTATCATATTTATATTTATTAATATGTATATATGTATATATAATTATTTTTTTAATGGTATAATTTTTTTATATAAATAATAATTTTATATTATATTAATTATAAATAATTATTATTTGAATAAACAAAGTATGAAAAATAATTAAATTAATATTATAAAGTATAAAAATGAAAAAATTTATATATAGGTAATTTTATTAAATTGAAAATAACATAAGTATATATTATTTTAATGGTTTTTATGTAAGATTAAATTATATTACATTTATTTATTACTAATAATAATTTTAATCAAAAAAATTAAATTATATTATGTATAAATAATTATTCTTTCAAGTAATAAAGTATAAAATTTAATTACTTATATTTTGGAAACTAGTAGAATGAAGAAAAAAATATTATATATACATATGAAATTTTATAAAATTGAAAATAACCAAAGTGTTTAGTATTTTAATGCATGTTATGTAATTTTAAATTATATTACTTTTAATCACATTTATTAAATGTTATTGTAATATATACATATATCTATATCGATACACATTTAAAAGTAATTTTTTTTGAAAACATGTGTAGATATTTAATATATATATCATCCAGTAATATGTAGAGTTATATAATATGTAAAACATAATAAGTATACCAAAAAACATGTTAAGAGTATTGTGTGATGACTAATATTGAGATGATTGACCAATACCGAATTGAAATTGCATGTCTTTTTTTTGTGTATGTGGTTATATAATTTATAATAGATACATTTTCTTTTCTACATTGATAACCAGTGATTCATCCCTCACTAAGTATGTAAGGACCTTCTTGTCCAATTAAAAAAATTTATGTATTTCATACATCCACTAGTGAAAAAACGTTTACCACATCGGCATTTTGCACGTCAGTTATATATAACCGACGAACAATGTTGTAAAAATTGTTTTATCAAATATGTTATTTTATAAATGATGTAATAAAGCACCATGATCTATTTATAATTCCAGTAATTTTATAACCAACGTCAAAAATACAGATATTTTACTTTTCACTTCAGTTATTTTATATCCTACATGAAAGATCGAATATCGGAACTTTATCACATCAGTAATTTTATAACCGTCGTGATAAATTGATTCTCAGCGCTTTATAATGTTAGTTATAAAATAACCGATGTGATAAAGGATTTTCTATGTGTAACGCCCCGATCCCAGTTACCCAGAGTCGGTCCATTATTACATAACATAGGCATGATTTCAAGAAAGATCAAATCTCGAAAGACAGATTAGTTTAGTAGCCTTGGAAACAGTAGACATATTCATAAAGTTTTACATTACATCATAAAAATGAAAACTACAAAAACATAGTCTCCATAGTCCACACTCTTATCCCCTCATTCTATCCCTGTAGGTTATTCATAAATTACTTCATCACATCCTGGGAAAAATAAAACATAGAAAAGGGGTGAGATCAAATGCCCAGTAAGGATAACAATATAGCAGAAACATTCATAAATAAGAATAAACATTTAAGGAAATGTATAACTAAAAAAGCCTTTTAAACTTGAACTTCAACATAGTATGGAAAAAATAAAATGAAATAATTCCATTTACTTATTCACATGGATATTCTACTAATCGAATAATCACATGCAATATCAATAACCACTTTAATAATGATGGAATGCATAATGCCAAACTATCATAACCACATAGACAAGGCCTCGTGCAAAGACTACAAATAATATTTTGTCAAGGCCTTGTTCCAAGACACTATTTTCTCTCATGATACCTACTGATGCATCAAGGAGCTATAGCGGGCTCCACCCATCACTTATTAAGTCCAATGCATTCCTCATATGAACAGGTTTAAACATAACATAAACATTTGTATTAAAACTAGCATACGAAATGACAATACATTCTTCATAAACCCTGAATGGTATAAAATAAAAGATCTACCGTCAAACATATCACAAAATCATGAATACAATATGTAAGTTTTGTATCATAATAAATCAACTCCAAATAAACATAAAATCCATCAAAGGATGTTGACATAGATGAAATCAGAACTCTTTTTGGAGAAATATCTATTTCTCTTTTGAAATCATTTAAGAGTCATATATTAATAAAATTAAACATTTTCTTTGAAAATATTCTTATAAGATTGTTAGGGAAGCTTCTAAGTTTTTATAATGGTGTAAAATATCTATACCCGCCGTATACGTTAAAAAAACATTCTTACCTTAATTCTGTCAAAAAGGTTAAAAAGTACCTTGTTTGGAAAATGACGAAAAGCTTACTTTATAAACCACTTATAAAAATTCAAACAAGGGTATAAATGGCTTTAACCCATATTCTTGTAAATAGTAAATTTTTTTTGAAATACATTTTTAAGATACATGGATGTGGATGATAACGAAATCCCAGTAGATTATTACGTATAAACAACCTCGGATAATGAAGAGATTATTAAATAAACCCTTACCTTGTAATTTTCCTTGGTTAGGGTAGGTTAACCTCTTGTATAATGGTGAAATAATTGTTATTAAATTATAAAATAATCATATACATTAATATGATATCATATATGATCTTTTAACATTGATTTGTTAATAATATCTTAGTATTATCATTGTTTTGGGTGTTAACTTACTCATTTTCTTTTATATGTTTTGTTATGTAAGATGTGTTTGTAATGTATAGTTTGTATCTTAATCATATCCAGAATGAGATCAAGTCCTTAGAAACTATTATTAATCATCAAATGAGAATTAGACTTGAATGGATAAGATGGAGAATGAATCTCATCACGTTCGTGGAGACGGTAGTCCGTACGTACGCATGAGCGACAATATCATACTTTTGATATTTAAATAATATATAAATGGATGGTATATCATATATACAGAATAATTATCATGTTATATTTATTATTTACATAAATTACACATCATTATTATACGCATCCAAATAATAATTTATTGAATAACAATTACACCACAGCGTGGAGACGGTAAGACGTACGTACGCACATATGGTGACATGTTATTCAAAGGATGGATAGAATACTGAATATGGTTGTAACATATTTATAATAACATCAATATATATATAATATAATGGAGTTATTATTTTATAATGGGAATGAAATAAGAAGTTGAATAATAATGGAACTTGAAAGAGGGTGGTGAAAACATTACCTCTTCTTCAGGTTCTTCCTTTTGATTTGACCAAAAGGGCTCCTTAGGTTGGCTTTTTGACTAAAGTAAGGCCTCTAGGATGAATTGAGTGAAGTTGAGAGAGTATTTGGGAAGATTTTGGCCGAGCCAAATGTCATTGAAGGTGTGAATTAATGAGAAGGGGGAGTGCCCTTTTATAAGAGGGGTGAGGGGCACCTTTGGAAAAGCTAGAAATATTATTTTATAATAAATTCATATTCGGTTTCTAATGGCTCCAAAGTGGATTATTTAAATGTTAAGGTGGGAATGGGTTGAAAAAAAACTCAACCAATAGAATTTAGATAGGTTTGGGTCATTATATTAACCTTATATTTTAGTTTTAACTATTAGTTAATTAGTTTGACAATTACCATGTCACTTTGTATTTTTATATTATATAGTTAATAAAATTACTATATACCTATAAGAGACCCTCAAGTGGTCCATTAATGATACACCTATCAAGATATAAGTCTCTTGGCAGAACCTTAGATTTTTAGTAATTGAATATCAATTTATAATATAATATTTGTTTTAAAAACTCTTTTATGTCAATTTTGACACTATTTGGAAAATTGATTTTTGTGAAAATCATAACAGAATGATTACTTAAAAAAAGTTAATTAAATAATTCCTAACATGTCATATTAACCTATAAAATTAGTTTAATTCATAAAAAGTCTCAAATTATATTTATTTGGGTATTTATAATATCAATTATTTTAATTTTTCATCATTATGGTAATTACTGCATCATCGGTGTGTCATAAATAAATTAAATTACATAATGTCTAAAAATTATTAATAAAATATCATTATGTAGGAAATACATTTATATTTCTAATGAATATTTATAATCGAATTTATATTATTTGTAACCCTATATTAAAAATTGTTTAGTAAATAAACTTTGATTTTAACTATTTCAACTCTTCTTTGAATTAAATAATAATAAATGTCCTAATCTAATCCAAGTGGACCTAAATGATAATATTTTATTCCTAAGGTTGTTTTTGGCCAATATACACTTGTCCAATAGAATTATGACATTTTTTAGGGTAATATTAATATCATTTTTACCCTTAATTACCCTATTTACTTTTAATCGTGGTAAATAAAAGTAAAAAGTTACTATTTAGAAAAAATTATTTTCATCTCAATGAACCAAATTTTACTCCTTGATATTAACCGTGTCTCTCATATTTTCAAAATTCCACTCACAGAATCAGTAAAATTATGTTTTATTAAAAATTCAGTTTTTTTAACTACCACTTAGTGGTTTCACTATTCATCAAAAAATGAAGTTTTTCAGAAAAATACAAAATATCACCTGCGGCTAATTTCGATATTCCGAATCCAAAAATGAAGTATATTTTGAAAAACAAAATTTATAAATTTCAAAAATTGGGTATTACTATTCATAACGTCTAGTTTGATTGGTTGTGGTGTGTTAGAACTCGATGTTGCGTACAACACACGCTATTGCATTATTCAAAGAGAAGCATACTGTAGAAGCTTGGGGTGTTACATTCTACCCTCCTTAAAATAATTTCATCCTCGAAATTTCTAGAATACTACCACATGAAAAGACTCAGGTGGTTCTTCATCCTAGGTTCCTCGGATTCCCACGTTGCGTCTTACATCTTATGTTTTCTCCACAAGACTTTTACCAGACGAGTTGTCTGGTTTTTCAGTACTTTTTCTCTCGTATCAGGAATCTTGATGGGCTCTTCGCAATAAGACAGATCAGGTTCCAGTTCTAATTCCTCATAGGTGAGTACATGCGTTGGGTCAGGCATGTATTTCCTCAATAGTGATACGTGGAACACATCGTGAACTTTGGAGAGATTTGGCGGCATTTCCAAATGGTAAGCTACAGCCCCAATTCATTCTAGAATTTCGAAAGGTCCGATGTACCTGGGACTCAATTTACCTTTCTTACCAAAACTTATAACTCCCTTCCATGAAGATACCTTCAGGAAAACATGATCAATGACTTGAAATTCCAAATCCTTCCTTTGATTATCGGCATAGCTCTTCTGCCTACTTTGAGCTGCTTTGATATGGTTTTGGATTACCTTCACCCTTTCCATCGTTTCCTCCACCAGTTCTGGGCCTACACGTTTTCTTTCACCAATGTCATCCCAACAGGTTGGTGTGCGACATCTCTTTCTGTATAACTCTTTATATGGTGCCATCGGAATACTCGAATGGAAGCTATTGTTATAGGAAAATTCTACCAGAGGTAAATATTGATCCCACATCCCCTGAAAGTCAAGTGACCAGGATCTCAACATGTATTCTAAGGTTTGAATAGTTCGTTCTGATTGTCCATCTGTTTAAGGGTGGTAGGCAGTGCTCAAATGAAGTTCATTATCCAAGGATTTCTAAATACTTTTACAGAATCCTGAAGTAAAATAGGGATCACTATCAGAAACAATCGATAGGGGTACTCCATGAAGTCTCACGACTTCATTAATATATAGTCTTTCTAGTCGTTCAAGTGGTAAATCTTCCCGTATAGCATGAAAATGTGCTGACTTAGTAAGACGATCAACAATGATCTATATTACATCGTTCCTTCTAGGAGTCTTTGGTAGCCCAATGACAAAGTCCATCATAATATTTTCTTATTTCCACTCCGGTATGGGAAGAGGTTGCATGACTCCTCCCGGCTGTTTCCTTCCAGCTTTCACATGTTGACAAACCATACATCTTGACACAAAATCAGGAATCTCCCTCTCCATGTTGTCCCACCAAAAATGTTCCATTCAAATCTCTATACATTTTGGTGCTCCCAGGGTGTATAGATAAATTGGAACTATGAGCATCATCCAACAATTCCCTTTTTAGATCAGGTATATCAGGAACACAAAGTCTCTTCCTGAATTTCAAAATTCCATCTTCATACACAAAATCTCTCAATCTCCCATCATTCATAGCTTTAATATTCTTTTGAAATTATTCATCATCGGTTTGAGAACTCTTAATCCTTTCTAGTAAAGATGGTTTGGCAATCATTTGAAAAAGCATTGATATTTCACCTTCCCTGGTTATTCCCATGTCCATCTTTACTAGATCCATGAAAATTGGATCCCTTTAAATTCTCATATTGTTCAAAACTCCATGGTCTTTTCTGCTCAAATCATCTGCCACCTTGTTTGCCTTCTCTGGTTGGTATTGTATCATGCAATCATAATCTTTGAGTAATTAAAGCCATCTCATTTGCCTCATGTTGATTTATTTTTGTGAGAAAATATATATCAAACTCTTGTGATCAGTATAAATCTCACATTTTTCACCATAGAGGTAGTGCCTCCATATCTTCAAAGCAAAGATCACAGCTACTAACTCGAGATCATGATTAGGATAGTTTTGTTCATGAATTTTCAACTATCGTGATGCATAGGCAATAACCCTATCATTCTGCATAAGGACACAACCAAGTCCTTTCTTCGATGCATCACTATAAATAACGAACCCATCATTCCCCGATGGTAGATTCAATATAGGAGCATTGAATAATATTCTCTTCAGTTCTTCAAAACATTCTTCACACTCTTTTGTCCAAACAAATTTAACCCCTTTACATGTGTTCTTTGTTAATGGGTTAGCCAACCGGGCAAAATTCTGGATGAAACGTCGATAATAACCTTCTAAACCAATAAAACTACGTACCTCAGTTATACTCGTCGGTTCAGGACATTCTTAGATTTACTTGGTCTTAGAAGGATCAACAGAGATTCAATCTTTAAGGACAATATGGCCAAGAAAAGAAATCTACTGAATCTATAATTCACACTTGCTAAACATCCCATATAATTCATGTCTTCACATAGTCTTCAGGATAATGCGCAAGTGATTTTCGTGATCATCGTAGCTTTTGGAGTATACCAAGATATCATCAATAAATACCACCACAAATTCATCAAGATATTCCTTGAAAACACTATTCATCAGATCCATGAATACATAGGGTGCATTAGTCAATCCAAAATGCATTAATGGAAACTCGTAATGCCCGTACCTGGTTCGAAATGCTGTCTTCGGAATGTCTTCCTTCTTCACACATAACTAATGGTATCCAGATCGAAGGTCATTATTTGAAAAGTATTGAGCTCCATGCAGTTGCTCAAATAAATCATCAATGCGAGGTAGGGGATACTTGTTCTTTATTGTTATAGAATTGATCTCCCTGTAGTCGATACATAAGCTCATAGATCCATCTTTCTTTTTAACAAAAAGAACAGGGGCTCCCCATGGAGAAACACTAGAGAGAATAAATCTCTTATAACTCAATTCCTATAGTTGTTTCTTTAGTTAAACTAATTCTACAGTGGCCATTCTATAAGGGGTCTTTGATATAGGCCTTGATCTAGGAATTAAATCAATGGAAAACAAAACTTCTTGTTCTGGAGGATGTCCAGGTAAATCTTCCAGAAACACATCTACATATTCTTTCAAAATATGAACATCCTCTATTTGAACATTCCTTTCCTCACCCACTGTAATTTCATCCTCTTCCTCCCCAATAATTGAATTTAGTTGTGCTAATGGGGGTGGATCTAGATAAAAATTAGGTGGCGACAATTCTGCTCTAAAGATAAGGTGTTCCTTATCATCATCATCAAGAATCGTAACCTCTTTCTTCTTGAAATAAATCTTCACATCATGGTCTGAAAGCCAATCCATACCGAGGATTATATCAAATTCAATCACATGCATGATGATGAGATCAGCAGATAAAGAACATTTATGTGCCTTAATGGGGACTGATTGAAAAAACATTGTTGCAATGATACTTCCCTTAGGAGTTTTAACTGACAACTCCCTTGTTAAATAAAATTGGAAATATATAATTTTCTTAGCAAATTGGGATTATATGAAACAATGCGATGATCCAGAATCAAATAATGCATTTTCTAAACTTGAGTAAACCATTAAATTACCTGCCACCACGTCCTTCAGAGCTTCTACCTCAGCAGTAGTGATAGCATAAGCTTGGCCTTGATGCCTTGGCCTTTTTTAAGGTAAGTTCCCCTGGAGCATAGGACATTCATTTGCATAATGTCCCATCTCCCTGCAATTGTAGCATTGAACATCGGTAGCTTCCTTCTTCCCCTTGCAATCACGAGCTTGGTGGCCTTTTTCACCACACTTGTAATAGAATCCCATTCCTTTTAAGCAAGTACCAGGGTGTTTCTTCCCACATTTACCACATGATGGATATTCAACCTTTCCCTTCTTCCCCTTATTTCCATTCCCAGATTTATCAGCAGATCTCTTCTTCTCTTTCTTTGCATTAAAGTCATATGACTTAGAGAATTCTTTCTCTATCTTGATAGAACATGATACAATGTCTTCGTACGATGAGAAGGATTGTGAGACTAATTCTTGATGGAGAAATGGTTTTAACCCATCAAAGAAACGATAAATGTTACTTCTTGGGTTATGTATATAATCTCTAGAATACCTTGCTAATCTTGTAAAGTTAGCGTCATACTTTGCGACATTCTCATCCTCCTTTTGTTTCAGACTCAGAAATTGCCTTTCCATATCTTCTTGATGGTCACAAGGAAAGTATTTTTCTAAAAACTGATCTTTGAACTCCATCCATTCCATATTTGATACTTCATCATCTTCTTTCATGTTTTGAATCAATGACCACCATTGATCAGTATCTCCAGCGAGGCGATAAACTGCCATGACAACTTTTTCCCTATCACTACTCCCAAAGCCTGAAATATTTTCTCTAGGGAATTTATCCATTTCTCAGCTACTAAGGGATTTGTACTCCCATTGAAAATTGTTGTTTTTTGCCTCAAGAAGCTATCTAACATTGATCCTCCACGTTGCGAATCAGGGTGCTCCAAACGGGTAAGGTTATTATTCATAACCTGAGTGAGTTGTCCCAGTATGGTGACAAGTTGATCAGCACCAGTTGTATCACCAGCTCCACTATAATTATCTTGAGTAGGAGGGAAATCCCTACATGGAGTACGTGCACTGATACGGTTTCCATTTATTCCACTTGGCACCATTTCTAAAAAATGGCATAAACAAGATCAGTTTATGAATCAAAATACATAATTTCATAATTATAAAACACTTAACATAAATTGAACTATTTATGGATATAATCCATAGTCATAAAAATGTTTTCATTGAGGATGTATATACTCATAAACCCTTCATAATGATTTGTAAATAAAATGAGAGTTATCCTAAGCATATCCCCTGGGAGTGTCATAACCAAGAGTGCAGCAAGGCCCGTTGTTATGCACAAGTTCCCGTTCAAGTCTAGCTCAAAGCGATGTTTTAGGGTTTTAACCCTAGGTAAATCTGTGCCAGAGCCGCCTCTACCTGATCGTATCCAGACAGGGATGTATTTCTTGGAAAACTCACAAAATCTATACAATACCAAAATTCTAGGAAGTTCTTCTATACTAATACTCAAAGTCCATCTCAAATCTATGTTCTCTAATCAAAGTTTATCTAAATCTAGCTTCCAAGGTTTTTACTAAACCTCCTCTGATACCAACTTTAAGCCCCGACCCCAGTTACCCAGAGTCGGTGCATTATTACATAACATTGGCATGATCACAAGAAAGATCAAGTTTCGAAAGACCGATTAGTTTAGTATCATTGGAAACACTAGATACATTCATAAAGATTTACATTACATCATAAAAATGAAAACTACAACAACATAGTCTCCATAGTCCACACTATTATCCCCTCATACTATCCCTGCGGGTCATTCATAAATTACTTCTTCGCATACTGGGAAAAATAAAGCATATAAAAGGGGTGAGCTCAAATGCCCAGTAAGGATAACAATTTAGCGGAAACTTTCATAAATAAGAATAAACATTTAAGGCAATGTATAAATAAAAAAATCCTTTTAAACTTTAACTTCAACATAGTATGGAAAAAATAAAATGAAATAATGCCATTTACTTATTCACATGGATATTCTACTAATCGAATAATCACTTGCAATATCAATTACCACTTTCATAATGATGGAATACATAATGCCAGACTATCATAACCACATAGCCAAGGCCTCGTGCCAAGACTACAAATAAGATTTTGTCAAGGCCTTTTCCAAGACAGTAGTTTGTCTCATGAGACCTACCGATGCATCGTGGAGCTATAGTGGGCTCCACCCATCACTTATTAAGTCCAATGCATTCCTCATATGAACAGGTTTAAACATAACATAAACATTCGTATTAAAACTAGCATACGAAATGAAAATAAATACTTCATAAACCATGAATGGTATAAAAATAACACATCCACAGTCAGACATATCACAAAATCATCAATACAATATGGAAGTTTTGTATCATAATAAATCAACTCCAAATAAACTTAAAATCCATCAAAGGATGTTGACATAGAAGAAATAAAATCTCTTTTTAGAGAAATATCTATTTCTATTTTGAAATAATTTATGAGTCATATATTTATAAAATTAAACATTTTCTTTTAAAATATTCTTATATTCTTGTAAGGGAAGCTTCGAAGATTTTATAACGACGGAAAATTGCCGCACCCGTCGTATAAGTTAATAAAACACTTTTACCTTAATTCTGTCGATAAGATTAAAAAGCACCTTGTTTGGGAAACGACAGATAGATTACTTTATAAACCTCTTATAAAAAGTCGAAAAATGGTATAAATGACTTTAACCCATATTCTTGTAAATAGTAAAAATGTTTTGAAATACATTTTTAAGAAACATGGATGTGGATGATAAAGAAATCCCAGTAGATTATTACGTATAAACAACCTCAGATAATGAAGAGATTGTGAAATAAACCCTTAACTTTTACTTTTCCTTGGTTGGGGTAGGTTAACCTCCGGTATAATGGTGAAATAATTGTTATTAAATTATACAAGAATCATGTACATTAATATGATATCATATATGATCTTTTAACATTGATTTGTTAATAATATCTTAGTATTATCGTTGTTTCGGGTGTTAACTTACTCATTTTCTTTTATATGTTTTGTTATGTAGGACGTTTTTGTCATGGATAGGTTGTATCTTAATCTTATCCAGAATGATATCAAGTACTTAGATACTATTATTAATTATCAAATGAGAATTATACTTGAATGGATACGATGGAGAATGAATCTCATCGCGTTCGTGGAGACGGTAGTCCGTACGTACACATGAGCGACAATATCATTCTTTTGATATTAAAATAATATATAATTGGATGGTATAACATATATACAGAATCATTATCATGTTATATTTATTATTTACATGAATTACACATCATTATTATACCCATCCAAATAATAATTTATTGAATAACAATTACACCACGACGTGGAGACGGTAAGCCATACGTACGCACGTATGGTGACATGTTATTCAAAGGATGGATAGAATACTGAATATGGTTGTACCATATTTATAATAACATCAAAGTATATATAATATACTGGAGTTATTATTTTAGAATGTTAAAGAAAGAAGAAGTTGAAGAATAAAGGAACTTGAAAGAGGGTGGTGAAAACATTACCTCTTCTTCGGGTTCTTCCTATTGATTTGATCAAAAGGTATCCATAGGTTGGCTTTCTAACTAAATTAAGGCCTCTAGGATGAATTGAGGGATGTTGATAGAGTATTTGGGCAGAGTTTTTCTGATCCAAATGGCTTTGAAGGTGTTAATTAATGAGAAGGAGGAGTGCCCTTTTATAAGAGGGGTGAGGGGCACCTTTGGAAAAGCTAGAAATATTATTTTATAATAAATTCATATTCTGTTTATAATGGCTCTATAGTGGATTATTTAATGTTTAAGGTGGGGATGGGTCGAAAACCACTCAACCAATAGAATTTAGACAGGTTTGGATCATTATATTAACCTTATCTTTTAGTTTTAACTCATAGTTAATTAGTTTGACACTTACCAAGTCACTTTGTATTTTTATATTATATTGTTAATAAACTTACTATATACCTCCAAGAGACCCCCAAGTAGTCCATTAATGATACACCTATCATGTTATAAGTCTCTTGGCCGAACCTTAGATTTTTATGAATTGAATATCAATTAATAATATAATATTTTTTTTAAAAACTCTTTTATGTCAATTTTGACACAATTTGGAAAATTGATTTTTGTGAAAATCATAACAGAATTATTACTTCTAAAAAAGTTAATTAAATCATTCATAACATGTCATATTAACCTATAAAATTATTTTAATTCAAAAAAGTCTCAAATTATATTTATTTGGGTATTTATAATATCAATTATTTTAATTTTTCACCATTATGGTAATTACTGCATCATCATTGTGTCATAAATAAATTAAATTATTTAATGTATAAAAATTATAAATAAAATATCATTATGTAGTAACGCTTTTTATCCTTCTAATGAATATTTATAATCGAATTTATCTTATGTTTATCCCTATATTAAAAATGTTTTAGTAAATAAACTTTGATTTTAACTCTTTTAACTCTTCTTTGAATTAAATAATAATAAATGTCCTAATCTAATCCAAGGGGACCTAAAGGATAATATTTTTCTCCTAAGGGTGTTTTTGGTCGAGATACACCTGTCCAATAGAATTAGGACATGTGTTAGGGTAATATTAATTTCATTTTTACCCTTAATTACCCAATTTTCTTTTAACCGTGGTAAATAAAAGTAAAAAGTTACAATTCACCAAAAATTATTTTCATCTCAATGAACCACATTTTACTCATTGATATTAACCGTGTCTCTCGGATTTTCGAAATTCCACTCACAGAAGTGGTAAAATTAAGTTTTATGAAAAATTCAGTTATTTTAACTACCACTTAGTGGTTTCACTATTCATAAAAAAAATGATGTTTTTCAGAAAAATATCAAAAATTCACCCTAGGCTAATTTCGATATTCCGAATCCAAAAATGATGTTCATTTTGAAAAATAAAATTTATAAATTTCAAAAATTGGGTATTACTATTTATAAAGGCGAGTTTGATTGGTTGTGGTGTGTTAGAACTCGATGTTGCATACAACACACGTTATTGCATTATTCAAAGAGAAGTGTACCGTAGAAATTGGGGTGTTACACTATGTGAGTTATTAAATAACTGATGCGATAAAAAAAAATTATCATTTCTATTATTATATAACTAACGTGATAAAGATTTTAAATGGTTTATCGAGCCTTGTATTCTATCATTCTGTTTCCTTTGATCTGGAGACCTACGACTCATCTCTCTCACGCAGAAAACCTAGAAAATATTATTTGAAGGCTTTCCCTCCAACCTTATTTTTCCAACATCATTCATCATCTTTACTATCACCAGATCTATCCGGTCGACTCGATACACTCAAGTAATCCTCAAAAGCCTCAGTTTCATTCTTTATTTTTCATGATGCCCCTGGACACCCCCACCCCCTTGGACAGCCCCACACCCCCTGGACACCCCCACCCCTGTAGACAACCCCCACCCCCATGGACACCACCACCCCCTTGGACACCACCACCCCCTTGGACACCACCCCACCCCCTTGGACAACCCCACCCCTGGACATCCCACCCCATGGACAACCCCCCCCCCCCCAGACATCCCCCACCCCCCGTTACAATAGATTATATACTAGAGAGTGTATACCAATGATTCTTGAACTGTTGGTATACATATATCCCAATGGTTTCCAGGACACTGTTGTAATATACTATATGTTGGATATCATGTATACCAATAGTTCTTGAACAGTTTATATATATATATATATATCCCAATTGTTTCATTGAAACCATTGGCATATATTAACTTTAGACAGTCTATACCAACGGTTCCTGTAGAACCATTGGTATAGGGCTATTGCAACGACCATTATGCCAACGGTGTATGACACCATTGGGGTATTCTATCCCAATGGTTTTAGGGGCTATCCCAAAGATTAAAAACCATTGGGATATGTGTAATTTTCAGTAGTGAATGTATACATATTTTAATATTTATACTTCATATTTCATGTTTACAGAAGGGTGAATTTGGTATCCAGTTGCACCAGGACGTATTCTTTGTGTACCTTAAGAATAAAGGATCCAAGATGAATTTATACTATTATATAATGATACATATGATAGAGACATGTAATCCTAAAATTATTTTCATATAAATATAAAACTGTTATATCTAACTAATATTTCATTTTAAATTATTTCCATGCATATCTTTTCCAAATACACATATATTTGTTTTATATTTCAAAATTGTGTTACATTCAAATTATGATATTTTTCATATAAATATAAAATTTGATAATATTTAGAATATTTATAATTTTGATATTTTTTACACCTAATAATGAGTCAATGTTGGATTACGACACATCAAATGAGTATTGAATATGAAGAAGGTGTTGATTCCTTTTTGGAATTTTCTAAATGAAATATTCCAAGAAACATAATTGTTTTATTTCTGTGCCTAAAATGTTTGAATATAAAGAAGTTGAAAAGTATAGTGATCAAAGATCATCTGGTTTGTCATGGTTTTAATCTAAGTTATAGACCCTAGATTTGGCATGGTGAAACTGGACAGAATTTCAGATCTAATGATGATGATGATTTGAAAGATGGTAACTCTAATGGAATTGATGAAATTATTCGTGATATTACAGCATAAGAAATCTATATATAACTTTCAGTTGCGTTTCTATATGGTGATTCTAAAAACTATTGTATCTTGGTTGTACAGATTTTATGGTTTTTTCAGAGGTTTTAAGATTGATTACCCAGAAGGTGAAACACGTATGGAGTGACAAAAGTTTTAAAGAGTTTCTATAACTGTTGAAATAAATTTTTCTAGAAGACAACGATCTTCCAGACGTACATTATAAGGCCATGAAAATATTATACCCGATGGGATTGGGTTAAAAGAAAATACATGACCATCTGAATGACTATATAATATATAGGAACAAATATGAATTTTTGTTAGAGTGTCCTAAATGTGGGACATCACCGTATAAGTTGAACGAAAAATCGCAGGCTGATTTAGAGATTACAAAGATCCATGCCAAGGTATTTTTTTATATTTCCAATAATTCTTCATTTGAAATGCTTATTTTCTAATTCACATGATGAAAAAGGTTAAGATGGCATGTTGATGAGTGGATATGTGATGGAAAAATACTTCATACAACTGACTATCCAAAATGGAAGAAAATTGATGAGCAGTATCCTACATTCGGAAATAAAATTATAAATCTCAGACTTGGGTTGTGCACAGTTGGAATTAATCCATATCTAACCCTCAGTAGCACACATAGTTCATGGCATGTTTTATTGGTAATTTACAATCTCTTTCCTGAAGTTTGTATGAGGAGAAAATTTTCATGTTGATTATAATGATCTCTAGTCTAAAGCAACCTAGAAATGATATTGATGTTTTCTTCTCACAATTGATTGATCATTTGAATCTTTTATGGGAATATGGTATTAGGGTGTATGATTCTTATAAAATGGAATATTTCCAACTGCATGAAGTTCTTAGGTTCACTATAATTTACTTCCCAATGTATTTTAATTTTTATCAATATAGTGTTAAGGGGCATAAAGCATGTCAATTTTGAGAACAAAAGACTTCATATTGTCAATTTCATCATGTGATGAAAATATTATACATGGGTCATCAAATGTTTTTTCTTATGGATCACTTTTATATAAGACTAAAAAAGGTATTAAATGGATCACAATAATTTGATATTGCACCAAAACCTTTATCCCATGTTGTGTATTTTGATAGGGTGAAAATCCTTGATGTTAAATTAGGAAAGACACATAAATATGGTAATGATATAAATTTTTGGATAAAAAGGTCAATATTTATTGATCTACCATATTGGAGATATCATGAAGTGAAACATAATATTAATTTAATGCATGTGGAGAAGAATATATGTCATAGTTTGATTTGAACATTGTTAGATATTAAAGAAAATAATAAAGATTGGTTGAATGCAAGATTAGACTTACCATCAATGGGAATATGTTTGGAGTTAGATCCGGCTCATAATGGAAGATGAACATTTCTTCCCCCGGCATGTCATACATTATCCAAGAGGGAGAAAATTATCTTTTTTGAATCTCTTCATGATATCAAATATCCTCAAGGTTATTCATGAAATGTAAAAAAATTTGTTTTTTTGAAGTATTTAAAGTTGATAGTTATTCAATATCATGATTTTCACGTCATGATGAAACAACTTCTACTAGTTGCATTGCATGGAATAATGCCCATCCATGTCAGAAAGACTATAATAAAGGTGTGTTATTTTTTAAATTTAATTTTTAATAAGGTGATTGATGTGAATGATTTGAACATTTTGGAAAATGATGCAATTTATATACTTTTTCAATGAAAATGTATTTTCCTCCATATTTTTTAAAATAATAGTGCATTTAATGGTTCATCTGGTTAGAGAAATAATGATTTATGGACCTGTATATCTTTGTTGGATGTATCCTTTTGAAAGGTATATAAAAATATTGACGGGGTATGTTAAGAATCCATATCGACTTGAAGCCTCCATTATTGAAAAGCATATTTCTGAGGAGGTTGCAGAGTTTTGTACGAACTACTTAGATACGACGGAGAACATAGGTTTGCCTCCATCTCACAATGAACGAGTTAATAACGAGGGAAAGGGGGTTAGTGGCTTGAAAGTCAAATAATTGTTATCTAAAAAGATGAAGAAGTTATAATTATACATCTTGAATAACATAGTTGATTCTCAGACTTATATCACATTGCATATTAATGAGTTTAAAAAAATTAATCCAAATAAGAAGGAAATATGGATTTTGAATTAGCACAACAAAACATTTTTTCCATGGTTTTAAAACACCATGCTTGGTAGATCAGATGTATTAGAGAAATCAAGATGGTTATTGGGTGGTCTAAGTTTAAATGTGATAACATGGTCTGAGTATGACATTAATGGCTATACATTTCATATGAATGCTTAGGACAATATAAGGGCTGTTCAAAATAGTGGTGTATTGGTGTTTGCAGAAGCAATGCATTTTTCAAGTTCTAAATACAAAAACCCAATTTCTGCATTAAGTGAATATTATGGAGTCATTTAAGAAATATGGGAGGTTGATTAATTTAAAATTAAAGTTCATGTTTTTAACTGCAAATGGTTTATTGGTAACAACAGTGTCAAACATGATGAATTTGGAATGAAAGTTGTTCATCTGAATAGATTTAAAGACACATCAGATTCTTTTATAATGGAAACACATGAAAAACATATTTTCTATGTTGTTGACCAATTAGATATGCATTGGCCAATTTTTTTAAAAGGGAAAAAACAATATTTTGGTGAGGTCAACTTGATGAAGATGATTATTTTTGTTAGATCCCTACCTCTATGGTAAGATTAGCATAAAATAATGATGAGCATGTTGAAGACATGGTTTGTGCCATAAGGAATGATCATGATAAAGGAATTTGGGTAAACATTCCATTTCTACATTTTTAATATTTCATGTAACATATGTTTATTTCATGTATACAATTATTAATTTCATAAAATGTTAGATATTGTTATTTTTTTCTCTATTAAAATGCATATTAAAACAAATAAGTATAAATGTTTGTTTATTGTAATTTTGTTTAGTTTAGTTTATCATGTTTACCATTATGTAACCTATATATGTATTGATTTTTTTGAATGACAATTACTTTACCATGTTTACCATGTTTACCATTTTTACCATTTTTTACCACAGTTTACCTTTATGTAAATTATATATTTATTTATTTTGTTTAATGATAATTACACTATCATGTTTACCATATTTACAATATTTACCATTTTTTTACATGCTTACCATATTTACCATGTTTACTCTTACATAACTTAGTTCATTTTTTCATTTTTTGTTTATATTAATATTGTAATATTTTAATTTTTATATTTTTGAAATAGTGTTATCTTATTTGATTTGAAGGATAATGACAGATTAATCAGTTGATCAACCACATGATTTTAGAGATGAGCATCATGATCATACCTCTAGGTAGGAACATTCACATGCTTCTCTTGAGGTTTTTGAATCTTCCTCATTTTCTCCCACAATGAAAAAAGAATAGTTCAAGAGTTGGTAAACATGGATTCACATGTTTATTAAAATTATCACTTGCCTGTAGCCAGTACCAAAGGATACTCATTGAGTTTGATAATGATGATATTCCTAGAGGTACCAATGCATTAGATTTTAAGAGTTTTGTTCCAACTTAGGGTAATAGAAAAGTAAGATTTTTATATATGATTGGATAAGTGTAGAAAAAGTGATAATATCTCAGTTATGGGAGATAATTTTGGTAATATCTTTTTCTATTGTTTGACTAATCTTTAAATGTTTATAGTATAATATATTTTACCTCTCATTTATCAGATGACATTTGATATTCCAGACACTGGAGAATTCAGGAGGAAATGATTATCGATGCATGCTAGGAGATAGAGGGATTTCAAATCAACCATCACATTTGATTTCATTTTTGGTAATAGGCAACAGGATGTTCCATGTCACATATATCATTTCATAGATGAAGAAACATGGAAACAATTTATTGAAAGTAGAAGAAAAGAATCATTTTTGGTAAGGGAAATGTAAATTTTTATAATATTTCTTATATAAATGATCTTATTAGTGTTCTATTAATGATTTCTTATTCTTAATTTCTAGAAAACAAGGATATCTCATCAAGAGATCCAATCTAAAAATGTATATCCTCATAGTTTATCTCGGGGAGGTTATAGTATATTGGAAGAAAAAATGTTGGAGGAAAAATTAAAAAAGCGTAGAGCTGAGTCTTCAAACTCTGGAGAGGTTACCCCTCCATCCCATCCATCTAGACATGAAAAATGGAAGAGAGATCAGATAGGAAAAGAGGGGAAATATCTTTCAGAATAATAGAGAATCGTACCTGAGATGATTGTAAAATATTTATTTTATTTGTTTAAGTTAATTCTATTACTTATATACTTTGAATCATTATATAAATGTTCAATTAATTAATACAAGATTCTCTTGAGGATCAGAGCACACATGGGATATTTATAGCTGTTGGGAGGAAAGATATTTTATCAGCAGCATTGGGAATGTCTGAACACGCCGGTCGTGTTCGAGGATACCCGACAGGTATATCGGTATGAAAAGTGATTCCACTATCTTAAACCTCTTCCATTGAGGTTATTTATAAAAAAATAAAATTCTTGGAGGCTTAAGTTTATAATATTAATGTGAGGATGGAGGAAATGATTAGAGCATTAGTACAGTCTATGTTTGCAAACACGCAAAGAAAATTTCAGACAGCATCTCACACTCCTCCATCTCCCCCAGTAGACCCTATTATTTATCCTCCACCTCCACCAGCAGCTCCAAATCCCCAACCTATGAACCCCATTATTTATCCTCCACCTCATCCTGCGGACCACATTTTTTATCATACTTCTATTCCACAACTTCCTACTTATAGTGAGTTGTATGTTGATGATCCTCACCATCATATTGTTTCATATGGGATGGTATATTGTATAGTAGATAATCTTCATCATCAACAGTTAGAGGTAGAGCATCATAGGGTCACTGTACAACATATTATAGATATATCATATTGAGTACCATTACCTATATATGAGGTGACGACAGTTGTACATAGTATCAACAACTTTTTAGTTTGGCCATCCAGACTTCTGTGACTTATTACCATAGAAGTATGTATGTTATATATTTTCTTTTATTTTTTATTAAATTTGTTTTAAAATTTGAAAAATTATATATTTTTCTATTTATTCACAAGAATACATCAAAGGTAAATAAATATTCTTTAGACAACAAAAAATACAAATAGACATGACATCAGATACAGATTCAAGTAGTCCTGAAAGATTGTCAAGATATTCAAATTTTTTGGTGGATCATTATTTGTTTTTAATATAATTTCATGTTTGCATAAGCGCAATATATGTGGGGATTTTGAAAACTGATATCATGGAGCTTGTTACTGGAGATAAGTTGGGCATCAACGTGGTTTAGATTTTTTCCAAGTAAGTCTTAACACTATTCCCTACGTTATATTTATTAAAAATGTATACTTATGTCTGTTTTGTATTAGGAATCTTTATAACATATATGGGAAGAATGATCGGATAGTCATATATGGATTCATGGACCTACATATGATGTCCTTAAAAGAAAATGCATTGGATGAGGAAAAAAGAATACTTTATATTGCTGAAAGATTTGAACAGAATATAATCACACAGTGTTGGATGTATTTGAAAAGAATACAATCAAACATATATCTAGAAAAGTGTTATGTATATTTTAACACAAAAACACACTAACCTTAAATTTTATTTTATATTAGTATTCATTGCATGTTAGGTGTTTTTTGGTCAAGGGAGAAAACACATTATTGGATATGCTCTGTCCATTGCGATGTGCGGGGAAGTTTTAATAATATATATGAAAAGTAAGTTTCAATTTCTTAATATTTGTTTATATTATAATGAATTTTAAATCTATCACATTAATATTATTTTCTAATAGGGTAAGGGCATACTTTCGAAAAAACCAAATTAAAAAGAGTTCCAACATCAAATATATAAAAGTAAACGTAAATATCCATTTATAATCTATACGTTTTGAGGTATTACATAAAAATTTTATTTTCAATTGACACTCATTTAAACAGAATTGTCATGAAAAACAAGGCTTATTTGAATGAGGATATTATATGTTAAGATTTATGCATGAAATATTTAACACCCCAAGATTTCATAGTTTGTTATTTCTTCAAAGTAATTCAATAACTTGCACTACACGCAACACCGAGTTCAAGTGCACCACAAGATTACCAAACTAGCTGTTCAAAAGCGGTTATGAATAATATTAACTAAATTTAGAACCTTATATAATCCTTATAATTTTAGAATCCATATTATGAGTTTCTTAGACATAATGTAAGAACTAATTCATTTTTTTCAGATGAAAGAAATATTTTTCTAAAAATGCACTTTTACCATCTTTTAAAGGTGAACCCTTTTTAAATCAAATATTTGAAACATTTATATATTCAACATAACAAAATAAACTTCTTCTTTAGAATCAGGACATAAGAATTTAGTTTCAATAAATTTTTGGTGTTTTTCTGATAACTTTCATATTTGGGTGAATAGTAAAAAATACTATATTTTAACTGAAAACAACTTTTTTTAATCAAAATAATTTATAGTGTTGAATTATACATTTTAACGGTTTATAAGTAAAAAATAGATTATATTTTTACCATTTAATCCAATGATGGTCATTGTAAGTAATTTCACTTTGAAATTGAACATAAACAACTGTCAATCTTTTGATAGTTATTATTTCATAAAAATACGCCTTTTGGTTTTGACAACAGGAATTAATTTCAAATTAATAAATGAAACTTATATGTTTTGAATTTGGTAAAACAGGCTTTATTTTAGGATTCAGAATATTGAAATTATCCTAGGGTGAATTTTTGGAATTTTTCTGAAAATTTCCAATTTTTGATGAATAGTGAAGACACTATGTTATAGTTTAAAACTGAATTTTTATTTAAATAATTATTTATTTAATTTAAATATATTTTAGGAAAAAATAGATATATAATACCTATATAATTTCTATGAATTTCAGTGGAATCAGTTTATAATAATTTTAGATATATAAAAAATTTATTTAACTTTTCACCATCTTTTACCCACCTCCTAGGAGAATTTGAAAATTCACATAAAACATAATTTTACCACTTCTGTGAGTGAAATTTTGAAAATATGAGAGACAAGGTTAATATCAAGGATTAAAATGTGGTTCAATGAGATAAAAATAATTATTGTTGAATAGTAACTTTTTATTTTTATTTACCTCAGTTAAAATTAAATATGATAATTAAGGGTAAAAATGATATTAATATTACTCTAACACATGTCCTAATTCTATTGGACTAGTGTATCTCATCCAAAAACAACTTTATGAATAAAATATTATCATTTAGGTCCACTTGGATTAGATTAGGACTTTTATTATTATTTAATTCAAAGATGAGTTAAAAGAGTTAAAATCAAAGTTTAATTACTAAAACGTTTTTAATATAGGGTTATAGATAAGATAAATTTGATTATAAATATTCATTATAAATCCTAAAATATTTTCTACATAATGGTATTTTATTTATAATTTTTAGACATTAAATAATTTTATTTATTTATGACACAATGGTGATGCAGTAATTACCAAATTAATGAAATATTAAAATAATTGATATTAAAAATATCCAAATAAATGTAATGTGAGACTTTTTATGAATTTCACTAATTTTCTAGGATAATATAACATTTTAGGATTGATTTAATTAACCTTTTTTGAAGTAATCATGCTGATATGATTTTCAGAAAAATAAAATTCCAAAGTGTCAAAATTGAGATAAAAGAGTTTTTAAAAGAATATTATAATATTAATTGATACTATATTCCTAAAAATCTAAGGTTTGGGAAAAGAACCAGTATAATGATAGGTTTATCATTGATGGACCACATGGGGGTTTCTTGGATGTATATAGTAAGTTTATTAACTATATAATATAAAAATACAAAGTTACATGGTAAATGTCAAACTAATTAATTAATAGTTAAAACTAAAAGATAAGGTTAATATAGTGACCCAAACATGTCTAAAACAGATTGGTTGAAAGGATTTCGACCCATACCCACCTTATACTTTGAATAATCCACTTTGGATCCATTATAAACTGAATATGAATTTATTATAAAATAATTCTTTATGTTTTTCCTAAAGAGCCCCTCCTCCCCCTTATAAAAGGACACAACTTATAACCAATTCTTCACAAATTTAGAGCCATTTGGATCAGCCAAACCCTGACCAAATATTCTTTCAACTTCCCTAACATTAACTTAGAGGCCTTAGTTTGATCATAAATCCAACCTAAGGATCCATTTTGATCAAATAAAAAGGAAGAACCTGAAGAAGAGGTAATGTTTTCACCACCATTTTTCAAGTTCCTTTCTTCTTCATCTTCTTATTTCTTTTTGATTTTATTTATAAAATAATAAATCCAGTATATTCTATATACTTTTATGTTATTGTAAATATGGTACAACAAAATTAATTATTCTATCCATACCTTTAATGAAATGTCACCATACGTGCGTATGTATGGCCTACCGTCTCCCCGTTGTGGTGTAATTGTTATTCAATATATTATTATTTAGATGGGTATAATAATGATGTATAATTCATGTAAATAATAAATATAAAATGATTATTATTCTGTATATATGATATAACATCCAATTATATATTATTTTAATATCAAAATAACGATATTTTCGCTCATGCGTACGGACGGACTACCGTCTCCACGAACGCGATGAGATTCATTCTCCATCGTATCCATTCAAGTATAATTGTCATTTGATAATTAAAAATAATGTTTACGGACTTGATATCATTCTGGATATTAATAATATACATCCTATCCATAAAAAACATGGCTTATGTAACAAAACATATAAAATAAAATGAGTAAGTTAACACCCGAAATGATGATAATACAATAATATTATTAACAAAGCAGTGTTAAAAGATCATATATGATATCATATTAATGTATATGATTCTTGTATAACTTAATAACAATTATTTCACCATTATACAGGAGGTTAACCTACCCTAAACCAAGGAAAAGTACATGGTAAGAGTTTATTTCTCAATCTCTTCATTATCCGAGGTTGTTTATACGTAATTATCTACTGGGACCTCTTTTTCATCCACTTCCATGTTTCTTAAAAATGTATTTCAAATCATTCTTAATATTTTATATACTATGGGTTAAATTCATTTATACCCTTGATTTAATTTTTATAATATGTTTATAAAGTAATCTTTTCATCATTTTCCAAACAAGGTCCTTTTTATCCTTTTCGACAGAATTGTGGTAAAAATGTCTTTTTAACTTATACGGCGAGTGCAGATATTTTCTGACGTTATAAAATCATCGAAGCCTCCCTTACAAGCTTATAAGAATATTTTCAAATTAAATGTTTTCTTTTAAAATTATGTGACTTTTAAATGATTTCAAAAAAAGAGATATTTCTCTCAAATAGTTTTGATTTCATCTATGTCAACATCCTTTGATGAATTTTAAGTTTATTTGATGTTTATTTATTATGATACAAAACTATCATATTTTATTGAAGGTTTTGTGATATGTTTGACTGTGGATGTGTTATTTTTATACCATTCATGGTTTATGGAGAACGTATTGACATTTCGTATGCTATTTTTAATACATATGTTTATGTTTTGTTTAAACCTGTTCATATGAGGAATGCATTGGACTTAATAAGTTACGAGTGGAACCCGATATAGCTCCTCGATGCATCGGTAGGTCTCAAGAGACAAACTAGTGTCTTGGAAAAAGGCCTTGACAAAATCTTATTTTTAGTCTTGGCATGAGGCCTTGACTATGTGGTTATGATAGTCTGACATTATGCATTCTGTCATTATGAAAGTGGTTATTGATATTTCATGTGGTTATTCGACTAGTAGAATATCCTTGTGAATAAGTAATTGACATTATTTCATTTTATCTTTTCCATATTATGTTTAAGTTCATGTTTAAAAGGCTTTTGTTTTATTTATACATTGCCTTAAATGATTATGCTTATTTATGAAAGTTTCCACTGCATTGTTATCTTTACTGAGCATCTGAGCTCACCCCTTTAAATGTTTTATTTTTCCCAAGATGTGAAGAAGTAATTTATGAATGACCTGTAGGGATAGTATGAGGAGATATTTAGAGAAGATATTGTTGTAGTTTTTTTTACTTTTTGATGTAATGTAATACTTATGAATATATCTACTGTTTCCAAGACTACTAAACTAATCGGTCTTTCGAGACTTGATCTTTTGTGATAATGCCAATTTTATATAATAATGCACCGACTCTGGGTAACTGGGGTCAGGGCGTTACAGTTGGTATCAGAGGAATTTTAGTACAAACCTTGGAAGCTCGATTTAGATAAACTCTGATTAGAGCACATAGCCCAAAGATAGAAATTGAGGATTAGTATATAAGAACTTCCTAGAATTTTGGTATTGTAGAGATTTTGTGAGTTTTCCAAGAAATACATCCCTGTCTGGATACGAGAAGGTAGAGGCGGCTCTGGTACAGATGTACCTAGGGGTAAAACCCGAAAACACTGCTTTGATCTAGACTCGAATGAGAACTGGTGCACGACAATGGGCCTTTCTGCACTATTGGTTACGACACTCCCGGGGGATATACTTAGGATAATTCTCATTTTCTTTACAAACCATCATTAAGTGTTTATGAGTATATGCTTCTTCAAAGAAGAAATTTTAATGATTTTGGATTATATCCATAAACTGTTTAATTTATGTTAAGTGTTTTAAAAGTTTGTTATTAGGTATTTCTATTCATAAACTAATCTAGTATACGTCATTGTTTAGAAATGGTGCCCAGTAGAAGGAATGAGAACTCTAGCAATACACATGATCCAAAGAGTAAGAAGGATCATATATTTCATGGTCTTAAGCCAGAATTTAGAAGTGAAATAGTCTCCCATATATTATCATCATATGATGAAATAGCATCATGTTTTGATAAGATAAGTAAAGAGTTTTCGGAGTCCTATGGATTTGAAGGGAAGCCAGAGAAGAAAAGGATGTTAAAGAGAAAGAGAGATAAAGGGAAGAAGGTAAAGAAGGATTCTCCCATATGTGATAACTGTGGAAAGAATTACCATGGAAAATTCTTGAAGGGAATGGGAGTATGTTATAAGTGTGGAGAAAAAAAGGACACCATGTTTGGGATTTCGTGGGTAAGAAAAAGGTTTCATATGTACAATGCTTTATCTGCCAGGAGTGGGGACACTACACGAATCAATTTTCAAATCATCAGTGTATTCCCCAATTGATGATATTGGATAACAATAAAGTTATGATACTACCACAGATGAATAGGAATGACTAGTTTTCTTATGTTGTTATTAAAGAATTATTTCATTTGAGTGTTGTATCAATGATATATCGGTTATATGAATTATGAAGATAAATAAGGATTGTACTGCAATACTATTTCATTGAGGATCTGAGATTATATGGTACTATGAAAAGTGACTCAACAGTATGTTAATTTTTTTTTGAAAATACATGGTTGAAGGAAAGTTAATCCTTAATATGGTACTGATACTGAGGTAGTAATTTTGGAATAAGAGATGGTTGATTTGGATAAATTATATTGGATATTCTTGACTACCTTGGCACTGATTAAGGGTTTGTTTATTTCATCATTGTTGGAATATTCAATGTTTTTGGATACAAGGAATATATCTAGTATTCTATATGGAATAAGTGAGCTTGAATGTAATCAATAAGGTTTTATAGTAATTCAGGGTGTTACCATATTTTAAAAGAATACATGATGAAGGTATTCACATGTTATTACGTGGAAAAAAACAAGATCTTCATTATATTTACATTACTTATAAATTTTGGACTTTGAGTTTGGAAAGAAGTAATTTGGATAAGACTAAAGGTTGGAATGGATTATATTTTACATTTGATACAATTTTTAAGGTTAAATCATTTCTGAAGATTATTTTTGGATTGTTATAAAAAGGACAACCCGGACGTCGGGCGACAACCTGTCGCGTCCGGCAAGGCTGTGAGACTTGAACCCGCAACCGAAAGGCGGCAAGGGTGTATCACCTACCACTGACCCACGTGATGTCCTGGATTGAATAATGTTGTTTTTTTAAAGGGTCAGGTATATGAATTATAAATTAATTTTTTGTAACCCTATACAAATATGATAAATAGAATATTTTTTTAAGTTCTATTATCTTTTAGAGTGAAAGATGAGTTTGTGGTAGAAATTAGTTAAAGGATGGAACTCTACTTGACAAGTATACTTTTTTTCTTATCTTATTATATGAAGAAATAAATTCTTAAATAGTAGGTAAGGCATATTAAAACCAAAAATGTGTTATCCTAATACCTTACGTTTTGTTGAACCGATGGTATTTTAAATCATCATAGATTGGTGGCTTTGAGGCCCACAATTATACAATTGTTTGTGATGGATGAACTCAATAAATCCCTATAAATATTTACGTTTTTCCTCTAATTATGTGTCTCTAATTGGCTCAAATGTTCTCCTAATTGAGATCATAATTTGGTGGTGACTTTTTCATTCCCCTTTTCTTCTTATTAAGAGTAAATTTTATTAACCCAATTTTCGATGTGGGTTTCCCCACAAAGGTATTTTCTATTTTCAACCATTTATTTTTGAAGAACAATTTCAAATTTCAAGGACAAAATTTATTGAAGGAGGGAAGAATGTAACACCCCAAGATTTCATAGTATGTTATTTCTTCAAAGTAATTCAATAACTTGCACTAAACGCAACACTGAGTTCAAGAGCACCACAAGATTACCAAACTAGCTGTTCAAAAGCGGTTATGAATAGTATTAACTAAATTTTGAACATTATATAATCCTTATTATTTATGAATCAATATTATGAGTTTATTAGACGTAATGTAATAACTAATTCTTTTTTTTCAGATAAAAGAAATATTTTTCAAAAAATCACTTTTACCATCTTTTAATGGTGAACCCTTTTTAAATCCGATATTTGAAACATTTAAAATTCAATTTAAGAAAATAAACTTCTTCGTTAGAATCAGGACATAAGAATTTAGTTTCAATAAAATTTTGGTGTTTTTCTGATAACTTTCATATTTGGGTGAATAGTAAAAAATACTATATTTTAATTAAAAACAACTTTTTTTAATCAAAATAATTTTTAGTGATAAATTATACATTTTAATGGTTTATAAGTACAAATAGATTTTATTTTTACCATTTAATCTCATGCAGGACATTGTAAGTAATTTCACTTTGAAATTGGACATAAACAACTGTCAATCTATTGATAGTTATTATTTCTTAAAAATACGTCTTTTGGTTTTGACAATGGGAAATAATTTTAAATTAATAAATGAAAATTATATATTTTGAATTTGGTAAAACAGACTTCATTTTGGATTCAGAATATCGAAATTATCCTTGGGTGAATTTTTGGTATTTTTCTGAAAACTTTTAATTTTTGATGAATAGTGAAAAACACTGATTTATAGTTTAAAACCAAATTTTTATTTAAATAATTAGTTATTTAATTTAAATTTATTTTAGGTAAAAATAGATACATAATACCTATATAATTTTAATTTAATTCAGTGGAGTCATTTTATAATAATTTTAGATATATAAAAATTTTATTGAACTTTTCACCGTCTTTTACCCACCTCCTAGGAGAATTTGCAAATTCACATAAAACATAATTTTACTGCTTCTCTGAGTGGAATTTCAAAAATATGAGAGACACGGTTAATATCAAGGAGTAAAATGTTGTTCAATGAGAAAAAAATAATTTTTGGTGAATAGTAACTTTTTCTTTTATTTACCACTGTTAAAAGTAAATAGGGTAATTAAGGGTAAAAATGATATTAATATTACCCTAAAAATGTCATAATTCTATTCGACAAGTGTATCTCGACCAAAAAAAACCTTAGGAATAAAATATTATCATTTAGGTCTACTTGGATTAGATTAAGACTTTTATTATTATTTAATTCAAAGAAGAGTTAAAAGAGTTAAAATCAAAGTTTAATTACTAAAACATTTTTAATATAGAGTTATAAATAAGATAAATTCGATTATAAATATTCATTAGAAAGATGAAAATATTTCCTAGCTAATGGTATTTTATTAATAATTTTTAGATAGTAAATAATTTACTTTTTTTATGACACTATGGTGATGCAGTAATTACCGAATTAATGAAATATTAAAATAATTGATATTATAAATATCCAAATAAATGTAATTTTAAACTTTTTATGAATTCCACTAATTTTATAGGATAATATGACATGTTATGATTGATTTAATTAACCGTTTTTGAAGTAATCGTGCTGTTATGATTTTCACAAAAATAAAATTTCAAATACTGTCAAAATTGACATAAAAGAGTTTTTAAAACGAATATTATATTATTAATTGATATTATATTCCTAAAAATCTAAGTTTCGGCCAAAGGACTTGTATCATGATAGGTGTATCATTAATGGACCACTTGGGGGTCTCATTGATGAATATAGTAAGTTTATTAACTATATAATATAAAAATATAAAGTGACATGGTAAATGTCAAACTAATTAACTAAGAGTTAAAACTAAAAGATAAGGTTAATATAGTAACCCAAACCTATCTAAAACCTATTGGTTGAAAGGCTTTTGACCCATCCCCACCATAGACTTTTAATAATCTACTTTGGATCCATTATAAACCGAATATGAATTTATTATAAAAAATACTTTAAGTTTTTCCTAAAGAGCCCCTCCTCCCCCTTATAAAAGAACACCACTTATAACCAATTCTTCATGCCTTCAGAGCCATTTGGTTTTTCCAAAACCTGCCAAAATAATCTATTAACATCATTTCCTTAAACTTAAGGGCCTTAGTTTGATCATAAATCCATCCTAAGAGCCCTTTTGATCAAATCAAAAGGAAGAACCCGAAGAAGAGGTATTGTTTTCACCACCTTTTTTCAAGTTCTTTTCTTCTTCAACTTCTTTTTTCTTTGTTATTTTCTCTCTAAAATAATAACTACAGTATCTTATATATACTGTGATATTATTATAAATATGGTAAAACCAAATTCATTATTTTATCCATCCCTTGAATGACATGTCACCATACATGAGTACGTACGGCCTACCATCTCCACGTCGTGGTGTAATTGTTATTCAATATATTATTATTTAGATGGGTATAATAATGATGTATAATTCATGTAAATAATAAATATAACATGATAATGATTCAGTATATAAGATATAACATCCAATTATATATTATTTTAATATCAAAAGAATGATATTGTCGCTCGTGCGTACATACGGACTACCGTCTCCACGAACACGATGAGATACATTCCCCATCATATCCATTCAAGTATAATTCTAATTTGATGATTAAAAATAATGTTTATGTACTTGCTTTAATTATGAATATGAATAATATACAACCTATCCATAACAAACATGACTTATGTAACAAAACATATAATAAAAAACAAGTAAGTTAACACCCGAAACGATGATAATACAAAGATATTATTAACAAAGCAGTGTTAAAAGATCATATATGATATCATATTAATGTATATGATTATTGAATGACTTAATAAAAATTATTTCACCATTATAAATGAGGTTAACCTACCATCAACCAATGAAAAGTTCAAGGTAAGGGTTTATTTCACAATCTCTTCTTTATCTGAGGTTGTTTATAGATAATTATCTACTAGGACCTCTTTGTCATCCACATCCATGTTTCTTAAAAATGTATTTCAAATCATTCTTACTATTTTACATACTATGGGTTAAAGTCATTTATACCCTTATTTTACTTTTTATAAGATTTTTATAAAGAAATCGTTCCGTCGTTTTCCAAATAAGGTCCTTTTTAACCTTTTCGACAGAATTTAGGTAAGAATGTCTTTTTAAATTATAAAAAAGGTGTGGCTATTTTTCGCTATTATAAAATCATTAAAGCTTCCCTTAAAATATTATAAGTATATTTTCAAAGTAAATTTTTTCTTTTATTATTATGTGACTTTTAACTGATTTCAGAAAAAGAGATATTTCTATCAAATAGTTTTGATTTCATCTATCTCAACATACTTTGAAGGATTTTAAGCTTATTTGATGTTTATTTATTATGATACAAAACATCCATATTTTATTGAAGGTTTTGTGATATTTTTGACTATGGATGTATTATTTTTATACCATTCATGGTTTATGGAGAAAGTATTGACATTTTGTATGCTAGTTTTAATACGAATGTTTATGTTATGTTTAAACCTGCTCATATGAGGAATGCATTAGACTTAATAAGTGACGGGTGGAGCCCACTATTGCTCCTCGATGCATCGGTAGGTCTCATGAGAAGAACTATTGTCTTGGCACAAGGCCTTGACAAAATCTTATTTTTATTCTTGGCAGGAGGCCTTGACTATGTGGTTATGATAGTTTGACATTATGCATTCCATCAATATGAAAGTGGTTATTGTTATTGCATGTGGTTATTAGACTAGTAGAATATCCATGTGAATAAGTAAATGAATTATTTCATTTTATCTTTTCCATATTATGTTGAAGTTCAAGTTTAAAAGGCTTTTGTTTTGGTTATACATTTCCTTAAATGTTTATACTTATTTATGAAAGTTTCTGCTATATTGTTATCCTTATTGAGCATCTGAGCTCACCCCTTTCAATGTTTTATTATTCCCAAGATGCGAAGAAGTAATTTATGAACGGACTGTAGGGATAGTATGAGGAGATATGAAGAGAAGATGTTGTTTTGGTTTTTTTTGACTTTATGATGTAGTGTAAGACTTATGAATATATCTAGTGTTTCTAAGACTTCTAAACTAATAGTTCTTTTGAGACTTAATCTTTTGATATTATACCAATGTTATGTAATAAAGCACCAACTCTGGGTAACTGGGGTTAAGGCGTTACAAAATAATTACAACTGGAACAATAATGATCTTTAACAAGGTTATATTTCCTTATAAGATTTTCCATAATATTTCATTTGATTTATTAATTATACATGTTAACTAATTTCCTTTCAATTTTTAGTTATTTGATGACCCTCAACCCTATAGTTCTCAAGAGGTTAAACACTTACAAATGGAATGGTAAAATTATTTTACAGTTTTGGTAGGATTTTAGTTTGTTTGTAGTGTAAAATGTAATTTTGAATATTGTAATTATAATTTGGTATTTGGTAGTTGTTTTGGTTAGATTTAGGTTTTTTAGTTGATATTGTAATATTTTAATGTTATACATGTGAATTTTTAATTTTTATATGGTTCTTCTTATTTTGGTCTAGTTCTGATGTTTTTCTGGTATGGATTGTGGTTTTCTTTTGGTATGATTTTGGTCTGGTTTCTGCTTTCTTTAGGTCTACTTTTGTAGAGCACAATAATGGTTTCAATATTGTATTAAAAAAATTAGTTTTTTACATCGGTTGTTTTATAATGGACGTAATAAATTCAGGGGGAATGGTTTTTATGTCAGTTATTTAATAGCCGAAATCTTATATCGGTTTTCACATCGGTTATTGTATAACCAATGTGAAAACTTATCGCAGACAGGTTTTTACATCAATTATTTTATAACCGACGTAATAAATTCCTGGGTATAGTTTATTACTTCGGTTATTACATAACTAACATTGTATATCATTTTTCATGTCGTTTATACAATAACTGACATGAAAATCGATTCGGAGGCGTGATATATTATGTCAGTCATTACATAACAAACGTAATAAACTATATACCACATCAGTTATTAAACAACCGATGTAATAAAATATATACCGCATCGGTAATTAAATATACGATGTAATAAATTGAGCCTCATAAGGGTTATTAACATTAGTTATTTAAGAACCAACGTTAAAAGCTCTTTCTATTTATGCTTTTTTTACTTTAGTTTTAAAATAACCAATGTAAAAACCAATATTTATAATGTCTCATTTAATAAAGTTGGCTAAAAACCGATGTAAAAACTGTTTTTTCACTAGTGCTCTAGACCCCCTCACATTCATGTGAGTAAATTTGTAATAAAAGGCTGATCGAAAAGAGGTGTACGGGAACAGGTGTTCCACAAGAGGCATTCGACAAGGGGTGTTTTTGTTTGAAAGGAGAATGATAGTTGATGAAATATTTAATAATAGAGACTGTAGGAGTTCATCCATAGGTTTTTTTATCAAATAATTGTAAAATAATCCATAGTACGTCTCAAGATCATGTCGTGGTTATTTATTAATAATTAATTAAAATTTATGAAACATTTGAATGCGTTATAAAAATATATAACGTTTTATAAAAATTTATTTGGTAATAATACTACAATCACTATACCTCAATAGTGATAAACTAATCCATAGAAAAAATCTAAAGATCAAGTTAGTTATTCAATCATACCCAATTTAAATAATTTAAAATTTTCAGGTATTATATAATATTTTATTAATTATTTTCTTCCAGATAGTCATGTCTGTATTGAAATGGTGAAGTAATTTATACCGATTAGGGTTTTCTCTATTGTTATCCACCTACAAGAGTAGAAAATCATCATGGTTGTATGACATTGGATGAAGTTATCAATAATATTCATAGATTGTTAAGAATGATGGTTGACCAATAAATTACCTCAATAACATATCGACATCTTCAATATCTTGAACATTTAGGGCACACCGAGTACCCTCTGGTCGACACAGAGGATTGGATAGAGGCATCTTTATTATTCAAGAAACAATGTAGTAATAGTCTAATGGAATTTTATGTGGTGATTTGTGTTATGGAGGTGGAGAAACCTACTACTACAGAACAATGCTTTTTGAGCTCTGTAGAAGTCAGTCCTTCACAAAAATCTTATTCATTTCCTCCTCATATGACTGCTGTGATAGAACCAAATTATTAATAATACTAAAATAATTTTTAAAGAAATGTATGGGACATCCCATTATGTACTACTGATATAGTGAGTGAATGTTTTTTTGTGGATGAAGTATTTGCTAAGGCATTAGGAGATGATGTGGGTGAGGGTGATTTAGGGAATGGAACTTCTAAGGTTCCTATGAGAGATAGGCATCCACAGTAGGGTGATGTGGTGGATGAACATTTTGAGGTTCCTATAAGAGACATTCATCATTAGCATCCACCAGTTAGTGGAAATCATCAATCAGTATTGAGTTCCTTTATTGGAGGAATTCCATGTGAACAACATTTTTATTGTGATTTCATTACACTGGCTTCTGAATTCCATGGCATTAAAATGAATTGATCTAAATAAAATGATAATGCCATCTATTTCAAGAAGGATTTTGAAAGTAAACATTAAATGAAAAATGTGATTAAAAATACCATATAGAGTGGAATTTCAAAATTTTGGTTGATGAGACGAAGAATACAAAATATATAATTAGATGTTAAAATATGGGCTATAATGTAAACTCTTATTAATGGAAATATATGATAACTTTTTTTTGAATGATGGAAGATAACCAAATTAGAAGGCCCACAAACTTGTGTGCACCCATGCTTGTCACAAAATCACTCTTCTCTACATGTAGAGTTTATATCAACTGTTATTGTAGACATGATACAAACATATCAGGAAATTCCTATTTCCCTTGTTTATGAAACAATTCAACAGTTTTAACTATAATATATCCTACAACAATGATTGGTATGAAAAACCAAAGACTTTTGTAAAACTGTATGGTGATTGGGATAAATCTTATGAAATTTTTCCACAACTTATGGAATTTTTGTCTCTCAACAATTTGATTATTTACCATTTTCACATTGTTTAGTATGTGTACCCCTATCATTGATTTTATCGATCAAAGGTTAAGTTCAATAATATTTTTTGGGTATTCAGACTATGCATCACTACTTTTCCCTATTGTAAAAAATTCTTTCAGTTCTATTGAATATTCTTTTATGGTAAGAATATAAGTGTTCTACAAATTTCTGCAACACAATATAGAAATATTTATCCTCTACCACATTCATTCTCTATTGTTAAAAAGGATAATTATGAATCATAGAGTTGTTTATTGGCATGTGTAAACATTCATGTAACACAATATCAATGAGTTTATCTAATATATGATCATTATCGAGCGATTATAGAGGCCATAAATTGGGATTTAGTTTCATGGATAAAGCTGAATTCTTATCAATTATATTGAATTATACATATTTCAAGTAATGTGAAGAATAATTTAAAAGGTGAGTAAATAAAGAAGGTGATCCTCAAGATCGGTATGTTTTTCTAAACGTACTTTTCTTAATGAAAATTTAATATCCTTTTTAATACATTATTCTCTTATGGTTTCAGTACATGAGATCCAATAAGAAAGGTTTGATCGATGTCTTGAAGAGATTCGAAGGGTTGATGAATTTGATTATGAATATATGATACAGATTTCAAAGGAAAAATGGCCATTATCATATGATGGTGGCAAGAGATATGTCCATATGACCACTAATATAGTGGAGTGCATAAATGGGGTCCTCAAAGGTGTGTGAAAACTCTAGATCATAGGTTTAGTGCAAGAGACATTTTATAGATGTGTGCACTACTTTGTTAAACAGTCCCAAAAGGCCTATGAGAGGATGGAAAATGGAATGCATTTTACTCAACATTTCCAAAGTGACATTGATCAGGTACTACATGAAGCTTCATGATGGAGTGTTCTAACCTTTGATCGGGAAAAGAGGATCTTTCAGGTAAGATAGTACTATTACTGGGATACATGCACCAGTGGTCAAGTGCTTGTGGTCATGTTGTATAATAGGTAATATGATTGTGACAACTTTCAGGCATTGAGATATCCCTGCACACATACTATTGTAATAAGTGTTTCAATAAATATATCATGGGATACCTATGTTGACCCTATGTACCACATGAGTACTTTGGTTAACTGTTATAGTGAATCTTGGATGACGGTTTGTGACTTTTATTCTATCCTATTTCCAGCTAATCAGTCAACTGTCATCCCTATTATTTCCCGGTTTCGTATGTTGGGTTTGTTTTAATTTATGTTTTTATTTAAATTTCTCTCGTTTTTTAAATTATTGGATTCACACTACCATATTTCACCCCCAAGGAAGACAAAAGTCTACTCTAATCAGAAATGATATGGATTGACCTCAACAAAGAGGATGGGGACTATGATGCAACATTTTTCACACATAAGGACATACTCGTAAGAGATGTCCCCAAGTGGCAGGACATAGCTCCACTTCCCACAATCCATGATCGAGTCTCTGTATCTTATAATTAATGTGTATATTTTGTTTTGTATGTGGATGTTTTAGTAATGAATCCTTTTATTTCTAACATTCTCAATTTTTACTTGTTTTAATCTTGGTTTGTTTCATTTTTAGATTACATCAGAAATCATTTTGTTATACTATAATTATTAAAAAAATAAACATACATCGAAAATGAATATATCATGCATCCACATGTTCAATGTGGGTTTCTCATCATTGTTTATTTATATAAAAATAAATAAATTAAACTTAATTGGATATCAATAAAATAATAAATTCATAAACAAAACCAACAACACCTCCCACATATATTTGTCTACCTTATTTTTCTTGTTGTAGTTTTTTTTTAAAAAGTGTGCAATTTTTATTGAATTCACTATATGAAAAGTAAAGATGATGTTATTTTTTTCAGATGATACATCCTCCAATACTAACATCCTAAACTAATCATGTTTTATGTCTAGTTTTAGTGGGTTTCCTAGTGTCATTTTTGAGTTTATGGAGATCTCATCTTTTCCATCATGTCGTACGACCTCCCGCTATCATCCCCCATCTTCATTGTGCTAGGTTCTATGGGATAGGGAGGTATGAATTCACCTATATCAGCCATCATCTCATTGTTGTTCTCATAAAGTGATGGAGGCTAGAGTCACATATGTTCCATTTTATAGAAGGTGAGATGAATATTACACTGTAGGATGTGTCTATTATGTTGGGCCTCCCCATTGATGGTGTAGATGTGGTAGGATGACTCAGAGGAGATTGGTTAAATATTGTTCATAGATTACTGGGAATAAAGGTCCATGATGAGGAAACATCTATAATTGGTAGTAGATTATGCAGCCCCTAGTTAGACCATCACTTCACACATATTGCAGAGGATGCCAATGAGATCACTGTGCTGTGATTTGCACGTGATTATATTTTGAGGTTGATCGGTGGTACAATTTTTTTATCACTCCACTACATTTGTACATATGATGTATTTACCTTTACTGGAGTATTTGGACTAGGCATACCAGTATATCCTAGGGTCATCTTATCTTTCATATACATAGAAGTCGTTATGTAGCGCATGTCACATCAATAAGATGAAAATCACAGGATGTGTTATTATTTTATTTACATGGGTATGGAAGAACATCCTTCACTTAGATCCACATGCTCATGCACAGTTTCCTGGAAATATTACTGAAGATTCTCTACGTGGATGATTGTATGATATTCCTTTTTTCTAATGTCTAACTTAATTGAATAACTTTCTATTATGAAATGTAACTATAACAATGTTATCTATATGTGGAGTTAGGCACATCAGCATTCAGATGCAGCGAGACAAAACATCCATGCCTATGGAATTATTTTGGACAGCCTTCAACCTAATTATGTAAGTTGTTATTATTTTTATTTTTAAATAATTATTATTTATTGTACATCTATTCATTTATTAATTGATTATTCATTTTTTCTTTCAGATTTCATGTATTCCATATACTGATGATATCATATAGAGTATTCCAAAGTATTTTACAATGATACATGTTAATAAATCTGGCATGGTTCCATTGATTATTTTTCATATTGTTGAGTGGGATTAGGCTGACAGAGTTATGAGGCAGTTCATATTCCTTTAGCCCGTTCCTGACCCACCCAGTCAATTACCTTCACTGAATTCCCTAAAGATGTCAAAGAAGAGAGGATTTAATGGGAGGAGATATTATGCCACATATATTGATATATGTGGCAGATGATTGGAGTCTCTGTTATAAGGGGTTGGGACCATATATTTACATTTATTGGATCAGTTGGATTATTCGTCTTGGTGCTGCAGGTCCCCATTTAGATTTCTAACATGAAACAGATGGCGATTTCATGAGTTTTTATTCATTATTCCTTCCACTATTGAAATTTTTTTTATTAACATTACTCAAAAAAATAATTTGTTTTTGCAGGATGTTTGTATCACTCGTCCCCTTCATATCTCTGATCCAGTAGAGGGAGGAACATTTGACCAGTCATATTTTCACATCACTGTGGAAGAGTTGATTCCATCCATAGACAAGATTTATCATGGAATTTCATTGATCCACCACATGATGATGAGGCTACTAAGCCTAATATAGATGTATTATGGGGTGAACACCCTATTATGGATGTTGATGTTCCGCAGGAGGAGGTTGTCCATAATGATCATCCAGATTCCTCTCCACCTTCTCAATCACAACTAGAGGTTGATATTGAAATTGAATGGTATGATCTAGTTTCATTATTATTTCGTTCCTTGTAGACATATATAGAACATCACAAATATTCTTAATATGTTTGCGAGAGTTATAGACAATATAAACTATCCTTATAGGTAGGATAGGGTACAGGCAATGAGACTGTACATCCACCGAATATCACATAGGAGGATGTGGAGGTGGTTTCCAATGGTAATATATCGGATCATCACACTCCAAATAGGATACATAGAAAGAAACGACATGGATGAATCCTATATATGCCTAGTTGTGGGACAGAGGATCATCCAGGCCACATGTGTAGACTATATTGATATTAGATTTATGATACATGTTGTATGTGTCTTACTTTTATCATTTATAGAGTTCTATTATTTTTTTCAATAAGTACCTTATTGTTATCAAAGTATCTACCAGAATCATTAATTAGTTTTTTAATTCATAATAATACTTATTATTATTATCTATATATATAATAAATAATATTCATAAATTCATTAATAAATAATAGTAATAATATATTTTTTGAATTCAAGATGACTCTGGATGAAAAGATCTGTGAACTTAAAGAAATCATGAGAAATATTATTGATCTGAATGAATTGAAATTTTATGTAAAATTATAGAAGATTACGGAACATGAATATTTGTTAAAATGGATTATGTTTCATTAAGAAGAAATTGATTGAATAATGGATATTTTTGAAGAGTAGGTGATTATGATTAAATATCAGAAAAATCCCAATACACTACTAGAAAACAGAGCTATAGCCATGAACCTATAGCAACAGTTTTATAAGTATGTTCCTATAGCTTAGTTTATACCCACAGTTCTATAAAAACCTTGGCTATATCATAATTTATATCCATAGATTAAAAAATTCGTAGCAATGTTTTTTTGACAATCAATGGAGCTTGTACTCCCCATTCTGCAACTCCCCTCCTCCCCGATCCACGAGCTCCTCCTCCCCAGTCCGCGACGCTCTCGGCGACGCTCTCCACAATGCTCTCCTCCTATCCTCCCCCGATCCACACGCTTCTCCTCCCCACTGTCCATGACTGCTCGATCCCTCGACTTGGACCTGCTCTCCACGCACTCCTCCCGGACATCGCTACTACACTTCCCGACCATCGGTGTTTCACGGCGGCCTCCCCACCATCACACTCAACTTTCTCCTACCACCCTCCACCATCTCCCCCGGCGAATACTCCTTCTCCCTCGCCATTCCTCCTCCCTCACCATTCCTCCAGAGACTGAATGGTCATGGATTCTATCCTGTAAGTTGATTGGACTTTTAGTTTTTTCCTTGCCCGCACGGTTGGTTTCTCCTGAATATGTGAAATTTTCAGGAAATTTGAAAGGTATTTCAATGGCGAGCATCAGAGTTTAGGGGAAATTTTGAACAAGAGTGCCCAGGCCAAGCCGACTCATCTTTCTCAATTGGTTCTAGGCATTGATTACCGGATTTGAAATTTATTTGATTTATGTTGTTCCCTTGCGTTTTTCAAAACAATAGCTATGAAATCCCTTCATATGTTTATCCCTTTATTTGAGATGATCCTAAATGAACTCCTCCACTTTGAGAGAATTTCTCAAGATAGCCCAGAATCTTCAGGAGGTCAAGCCCTCCCCAAGAAAGATTTATTTTTTTCTGAATGGATTCAGTATGTTTCCACACCAAATTATAACAATCCTTATGTGTGTAGGCCCGAGATTTTTCTTACAAATTCAAACTAGGGATGAAATCATGCTTACTTTACAAAACTCGAATAAGGACAATTGAGTTAGTGGGGATGGAATTTTTCCCTAGATGTCAACTGATTGGTTCAAAATGTAGCCTTCTTAGGGATGTTTCATAATGGTTTTCTATTACTAGTGCAAGAATCGAACACTAGATTCAGAGTTACAACCTTTTTGATAGTAGAACAACTGGACATAGGGAGGTGAATTAATATTGTGATCCTAGTACTAGAAACGATTTGTCATTTTAGGGGTGTATAATATTTGTAATGTGTCCCTATTAACTCATGGTCCCTTTTCATGTTCATTGGGAATGGAAAATAGGCCACATTCAAGGTTATGGATTCATAAGAAAATATAATATTATATATACATAATTCTATCCATACATAATATTTACAGGTTTGGTGAATCCATTGACCTTGTAAGAACACAATGCAGTTTACCATAAAAATCACCATAACTATTTTTGATACGCAACATATAATTATCTTAAAAGTATCTTACACATTTACGTTATTTAACTTAATGGTGATATAAATGAAAATTGTTCTAATATTTTGGTTTCCTAGTTTATGAAGATATGTTTTAGGAATAATTACTAATGGTTGACATCATTATGGGATATTTTTATGATATTTCATTACGATTGAATATTTTTTATGATTACAAAGACACAAAACTATTATTGTCCTTAGGAATTTATTATTGTAATGTAATTTATATTCACCTAATATTATGTAATATATTTTTATGTTAACCCTGGGTTTCTATACATTCTGTTTATGTTGCATGGCTGGCAGTATGTCAATGTAAATTGTGATATTGTGATGCGAAAGAATTCCACCTTGGATAAGATAATTTAACAAAGCTGGCACATTATTTTGTAAAAATTATAAGATCCTCATGTTATTTTGTGAATTTTACCCCTCTTGTATAGAGGCAAGCACATGGTTGGTGAACGGTTTGGAAAACCATTATTTCGAACCAAACAGCCCTTAAAAAGTCTGATTTTCCCATTCCCCCCCATTGATATTTCTCATTCCTTGGAAAATATTCTCCTCATTTCTTCCCCTTTCATCCATGGTTATGAAAAAAAATTACCAAATCATTCCAAGGGTGGATCTCCCCTGATTCTAAACTGTTCGGAGCGACCTTGGTTTCAAATCGATGCTTCGTGTTTCTCTAATACTCCTCTTTCTTCAATTATTTAGATTTGGGTTTGTTTACTTTGCTATCTTCTTTTGAATCCCTTAAATGATTTTTTTCTAGTGTATATTAGGTTGGCGTTTGGAAGGGTTTACGAATACAAGTGATTCTCCAAGTTTGTGCATGTTTTTTTCCTCGGAATCGAAGTACGTCATCTACAAGTTATATCCAAAAAATTTATTGTTAATTTGTTCATGTGCAGCTCTGTTCATGGTTCTATATTGTTTTTAATTTGATTGCTTTGTTAGGGTTTGGTAAAATGGTTGGATAAATGAAAAAATGAACACCTCATGAACCTTGTGTGATGTGTGGAGGCTGATTTCACCTGTTTAGTGCCACCCATGGGGTTCTTTAACATTTACAAACATGGAAAATTGAAATATTAAGAATAGGGTTGATTTGTGTTGAAGTAAAGACCATGATAAATATGTTGAAATTTTAGATAAAATATAAGAGTCACAAATGGATGTTTTTTCATGTTATTGAAAATGGAAAATGGTATTATTTGGAATGATGTGAAAAAAAAATTCAATGGATTAATGTGAATCTGGGAAATGGATTATGAATTTGTGATGTACATGCGTAAATAGGTTAATTCATAAGACTATAGGAACATGATAAATTGGATAATGCACCTAAATTTTGTAAATGGTTGATAAAACATTATTTTATTGAATATTTTATTGATAATAAATGATATAATTTCCTCACATTGTGTTAAATATGTTTAATTGGAAAGTATTTGGGATTAAAATCATTCATTTGAATATTTGATGAAAATTCTAGTTTTACCCTTTCAAAATCACCGTAGTATTTCAATCATAAATACTCTTATTTGAATTATTTGAACTTAATATTTTGTAACTATGTTCCTTACTACATGGGATACAACTTGTATTCAGGACATGGGATCAAAAGAATGCATTTGTATGGAGTAATTGGGCCATGAAGTTAAAGGTGGGCTGGACACGCCAGAATGGAGAAGCTTTTGTATTTCATTCATAACACCTTCTTCTGGGCCTGGATTGAGCCCAAATTTTGAGAGGAGATAGGGGACTCATATCCGCACCTATGATCATTCTGTAATTATGTCCAATTCACGTGTTTCGGTGATCACATGGGAAGTGAAATTGGGACTAAATGTTTTGCCCGAGATTCCCCATTCACACTTGAAACCACTTTGAACCTAGCCTCCCCACCACTTTATAAATTGGTTTTTTTCTCATTTAGTAGGGTTGGGACGTTCATTGGGATGTTGAGGGCAGAGGATAAGTGGATCCAATCCAATTATCCGACCATTTCAATAATGGTATCCCGTGAAGCAAGGATCCCTTCGACGAAGCCTTCTTCTTCTCCATCATGTTGTAATGATTTTGTTTGTGTAATAAAAATATTTGTTCTTCATTTATTTATTATCTTTTCTTCTGTTTTGTTTAAATTTATTCATCTTTTAATCTTCCTATTTGGTCTGGAATTCTTGAGTAGAAGCATTATTGGTTTATACCCCTTATAAACCTTTTTACATTAAAAATGCTTCTACGATGATTACGCCACCCATGGAAGAGTAGTTCTTTTTAGTAATTGCTCGACATCAATCCTTATTCATTAATTTATTTTGAATCAATGAGATAATGTAATTAAAATAATATGATCCATGAATTTTGTTTTTAAATTACATGAAACTAAGCAAGAAATTGAACAATTAATACAAAACACACATGGTCGAGATTTTGTGTAAATTGTGAGAGAGCGATCTTAATCGGTAATACAACACCACACGAGATAAATTTGTAGAGTTAAAATATAATCCCTAAACACAATTCATCCTCATTTCCAGAATGGATATGTGCTCTAATTAACCACTGACCATAAGATATCCTTATAACAATAATCAAAGCAGGGTGCTGCGATTGCGTGTTCCGAAGCTAGCCTAGGGTTTATGTAATTTCATCTTTGTGGTTAAGATAACTCTTGTAGGGTTCGAGGGATAACAAATTAGGGGATCATAATTAAGTGGATATTGATTTAAATTATAATGATTAATATGTGAATGAAGAGGTAGATTTAGATCTATTATGCCTTTTAAATATTGTATAAAAAACATCTTCTTATTGTGTAATTTTAATCGAAATCTATTTCAAAGCTAAAAACAAAAAAATATACAATCTTCTTCCAGAAAACTTTTTCTCGATTCATAAACTATAAAAAACACCAATATTTTAAAGTAGTTTTTTTATTCTATTCTATTTTATTTTTTAGAATACCTTTAATAAGTTGTTAAATTCACTTCCTCCTTTGAGAGACAACCTTGGTCAGCCACTCTGCTGCACCTAAGTACCCCAAAATCACACTAATCATTTGAGGGCGCCCATGACAGTGCTCTTTAAAATTGGCACCATTTACAGGGAGTCAAGTAACTTATTCAACCATTTAGAGGTATTTCTTTTGTTTTTCATTTTATTATTTTCTTCACATCTCTCTTTCATCTTTCCCCTTTCTCAAGTTTTCATTTTTTTCAACCTCTTCTTTTCTTTTTTTGGACCATCAACTCAAACTTCTCATTTTTATTTTACTATGGTCCACTTTCTTTCTTTTTCATTTTTATTTTATTTATGACACGAACTAATCCCGAAGTTCTCTTAGATCTTGACCCTGAGATTAAACGTAGCCTTAGGGCTTGAATTAGACATTCTCATTCTACGAAAAGTCTCAATATTCAACCAGTTTGTGAATTCCTCTCTTCTGGAAACATTGAAATAGGAAGAAATTCAAATTAAAACATAAAAGAGGAACCAATTGCTGGAAATAATGGAAATGAACTTAATAGAACCATTCCATAATTGGTTTCACCTGATATTAACTATCAACCAAATTTTATTGCATACCCGAATCTCGAATCAGACTTTGAATTGAAATCTGGATTAATTCACCTTCTTCCAATGTTTCATGGATTATCTAGTGAGAATCCCAACAAAAACCTTAAGTAAGTTAATGTGGTTTTCTCAAATTTAAAACCAAGAAATGTTTCGGAAGATCAAATCAAATTAAGAGAATTCTCATTCTCTCTTGATGGAGCTGCAAAAGATTGGATGTATTATTTGCAATCTGAAGATGTAACATGTTGGAACGATTTGAATAGTCTTTTCTTGCAAACATTTTTTCCAGCATCAAGGACCACATCCATTCTAAAGGAGATATCAGGGATCAAGAAAGCCCAAGGGGAGTCAATGTATGAGTATTGGGAGCGATTCAAGAAGTTGTGTGCAAGCTGTCCGCATTACCAAATCAGTGATAAACTCCTCATCCAATACTTCTATGAAGGACTCACACCCATGGAGAGGAAGCATGGTTGATGCTGTAACTGGAGGAGTATTGGTGGACAAGACATAAGTAGCCGCACGTTCATTGGTCGACAAGATGGCCCAAAACTCTCAACAATTTGGCGATAGAGGTACACCACATGTCAGGGGAGTACATCAGGTAAGTCCTTCTTCTCTTGAAAGTCATTTGATTGATACCAAGTTGGAAGAATTTACCACTATGTAGAGGAAAATTGATTTGGCACAAAATGCATCTCAACCCCCTACTTCAAGGCCATGTGGCATTTGCACTAAGACAAGCCACCCAACTGACTGTTTCCCACAACTACAAGAGACAGAGGATTGCGCAACAGTATTCCCAGGGAGACCATATCAGCAACAACCACAACAACCATATCCCCAAAATAAGTTTGATCCAACATACAACCAAGGGTGGAAGGACCAATCGGACATGAGGTATGGATCTGGACAACAACAAAGGCCACCCTTTCAACAAAACTTCCAGCAGCCTCTACCTTACCAACAGAGTTTCCAACAACCCCAAAGGAGATTCGGAGCTCAAACATCAACAATTCAGCAACAAGGGAATCTCTAACACAAGGTAGACTCTAACACTGATGATATTTTGAAACAAATTGTTCTTAATCAACAGAATTAGCTGAAGAGTCAAGGTTCGGCGTTGAGGGAGTTGAAGACTCAAATGAGTCAGGTTGCCACTACCCTCTATGAACTAGTAAGTAAGAATTTTGGAAATCTCCCTTCCCAACCCACTCCAAATCAAAAGTGGGGTGTGTTGGGACCAATAGGAGCCTATATACCCTCAGAGGGTGGGGTGAATTATGGTATGGATATTCATTTTCAAAGTTCTTCCTACCCCACTGGATCTTAACCTCTTTATTATAAGGGTCACTTTGTTTTCTCTTGTGTGTAATCTATGATCACTTCTTTACTTATTTATCTAATAATGATGATTTGAATGCAATGCAGGGAAGCAAACAGGCAGAGACAGAGATTTTTACTTGGTTCACCCTCACTGGGCTACGTCCAAGGAGCATACGCTGACAAGTTTCTGGTTGTACCAAATTCCAATAATCTTCACTAGATATGGATACAATGTTCGGGCTAGATCACTTCTATGCCCAGGCTCACTGCCTTTACAATGTTTAGGGTCATCTCACTGCTTTCCCAAGGGTCACTCCCTATTTCTCTCTCTATGGCTCACTGCTGGTGGAGAGGATCACCTTCTTCCTCTTCCTTTGCTCACTTCTTCAGAAAGGATCCACTCATAGGTTATAGACATGTAGGTCTCTTAATTTGCATGAAGGAATGTATCTTCCTCTATAAGTAGATGCTCTGTTGAAGCCCAATTTTCACCCGTAGATGAATCTCTCTTTGCACAGAAGGTATCGGGAAAACTTCCAGCTTCCACGTAGCCCAAAAATCACTGTTGGAAATAAAAATTACTTGGCGCTCAAGTCAATATAGGCACACAAGTATCGGCGTGCAAGTCATAACGGGATCGCAAGTACTCCTCAGACACATGCGCGACTCAAGATTCCTCAACTCCAACCTTGCACGACACACTTCCTTTTACACCCAACCCAACATTGGCACGCAACTACCAACCGACATGCAACTTATCACACTGGCGTGCAACTCTTCACATTGGCGCGCAACTCCTCACACTGGCGTGCAAATCCACCTGCGCGACCACACACCACCTACGCGACCACCACACCTGTGCAATGGGAGCTCTGATTTCTCAAAGTGTTGAACTCCGGTAAAGAATGATGAGGGGTGGTCCAGTATTTATAGGCAAATTGACCACCCTGCACGATGGCGTGCAAGTCACCTGCGTGACCCAGTCTCGACGTGGAAGTCTTCTGTCCTCCTAGACACTTGCGCGACCAACTCCCATACTTGCGTAAACCTGTTTACTTTGCCATGTTTTGATCTTCTGATCTTGAAAAACATTTGGCACACAATTTTCCTATACTCCAAGTCCTCAGCGCTCAAGTATCTTTTCCAAAAACACTTTTCATCATTTGTCGATTTTCAGGCCCAAAAATTTGGCAAACACTGGAAAATGGTGCCACCTTGTATCTGTTCTGTTTGTACCGCCTCTAGATCGTCCATTCCATTATCGACGTTCTTGAATCAAACATGGATCATTCACCACAACTCTTTAACTCGAAATTTCACCATGAAATCCACTTTTTCAACAAATTTTCATGTCATGGTTTGCATTGTGAACAATCACAATACAGAAAATCACTTTGTCAACAAACACAATCACCTCAATAATACTTCAATGATGCCTTAAGGGATTTTTTCCCAACAATCTCCCCCATTAGGTTTGTTGACAACACTTCCATAAAAATATGCATCATTAATTCTTCAGACGCCATTCGCCTTTTGCGTTTCTGATAGCGATCAAGGATTTACTCAACACATACCCAAAGACCACATGAGCAATGCTCGGTGTGAGAAACAAGAGTAAATGAAAAGTTCATCAATGAATCACTTCATCTATGACTCCCACTATTGACACCAAATAGATACCAATTTGTACTAAACTGATACCAATTGTTGAAGGACTTGTTGGAAGACCAATTTTTGGTTTGGAAATATTCTTACCACTCTCCAACACAACTCTTCTGCTTTTATCACGATTCTCAGCTGTCGTGATATCGATTCTTTGATCGATCACTTCTAGCATCGTCAGATTTAAAAATCTCCCCCTTTCTCATTTCTCCCCCTATCTGGCTGCTCCACTGGTCAGCTTCTCCATGTATCAATCATGATTTATCAAATTGCCACACTGTCTCCCCCCTTGAACAATCACTATTTTCTCCCCCTTTGTCAACGAACCCAAAGGTCACTCCTTTGTAGTCTGTAACAGAGTAGAGAACACATATCAGCACATTAGGGAAAAACACATCATACCTCGGGGAGAGGGGGGGGGGGGGTTCCACATCCACACTATTTCAAGTGCGGGGAATCGGCTGAACTCCCAGAGCCATAAGATGCCTCTCAAAAGCTTCCTTGGGTAAGGCCTTTGTCAGAATGTCTGTAACCTATAGCTATGTAGGCACATACTCCAACTCCACGATTCCCCGCTCAACCTTCTCCTTAATAAAATGATACTTTATCTCAATGTTATTTGTCTTTGAGTGATGGATGAGATTTTTGCTAAGATTTAGAGAACTTGAGTTATCACACTGGATTCCAATCGGAGAAATCACTTCAACTCCCATATCTTCATGTTGCTGCTTCATCCACATTAACTGTGTTCAAGCTTGAGTGGTCGTAATATACTCAACTTCCAAAGTTCTCAATGAAACGCAATATTTCTTCTTGCTTAGCCAAGAAATACACAATCCACCAAGATAGAATGCACCACCTGACGTTGATTTTCTATCTTCTACTGAACCAGGCCAGTCTGCATCAGTATATCCCAACAACTCTGTCTGAGATTTGTCAGTATATGTCAAGCCGAAATCCACTGTTCCCTGGATATACTGAAGTATTCTTTTCACTGCAAGAATGTGCCTTTCCTTGGGATTACTCTGATATCTCGCTTCTTGGCATGTGGCGAAAACAATATCAGGCCTTGTTGTGGTTAAGTACACTAGAATTCAAATAATTTTCCTATATTTTGTGATACTAACTACCTTGTCATCCTCATCTTTTGATAATTACATCCGGGTAGCAACCAGAGTCTTCATCTCCTTGGAATTCTCCATTCCAAACCTTCTCAGGACCTCTTTGGAATATTTATATTGAGAAATAAATGTTCCATTCCTTCCTTGTGTCACCTGTAGACCAAAGAAAAACATTTGCTCTCCAATCATTAACATTTCAAACTCATTTCTCATGAATTCAAAAAACTGTCTAAACTGAGCTTCATCTGATCCGCCAAATATTATGTCATCGACATAAACCAACAACATCATCCTTTGATTAATTTCATTGCTGAAATAAAGATTGTAATCAACTCCCCCATGCTGAAAACCAAGCTTCTTTAAGTACTGATCACATCTTGAGTACCATGCCCTCGGTGCTTGTTTCAACCCATACATCGCCTTCTTCAGCCTGAAAACATTGTTCACATACTCATGAATGAGAAAACCATCGGGTTGCTCAATATACACCACCTCTTCCAGAACTCCATTCAAGAATGCTGATTTCACATCCATCAGGAATACTTTGAACTTTCTTTTCACTTCTATGGCCAAAAATAATCTGATTGTCTCCAGCCATGCTACTGGTTCTAATGTCTCATCAACATCAATTCCCTTTATTTGGAAGTATCCTTTGCACACCAGTCGTGATTTGTTCCGAATCATTGTGGCATATTCATTCATCTTGTTGTGATAGACCCATTTAGTTCTGATGAAATTCTAATCTACTGGCCTTGAAACAATCTCACATGTCTGGTTCTTCTCAATCTGGTCAAGCTCTTCATTCAAAGCCTGAACCCAGTTTTCATCTTCAGCTGCATCAGCAAATCATTTTGGATCTACCTAAGATAGAAATGATGTTTTCTGTAGTGACTTCATTATTCTAGTCTGAACTAGAGATGCCTGGTCAACAATGATATTCTTTCTATCATTTTTAGCTTAGCTCTTTGGCTTCCTTGTAGACACATACATGACACTTTCTTGTTCATCATCAGTGTCTTCTTCTGAATCAGCATCAGCCACTTCTTCTCCCCCTGTGTTGCTTTCTTCCTCAACACTTTCGTCAAGAAATTTTTCACTGAATCATTTTTAAGTGGCTTCATTTCTTTCAGCTACTTTTCTCTGTGTCATTGTTCAATGATGTCATTTCTTTGAACATCTTCTCTCAGATTTTTTTTGACACACCTTGGATTTTCTCTCATAGCTTCTTGGTATCCTAAATGCAGTCAGTTGATACCACATTGTTAGAACAAAATATATAATCATGAAAACCTATGTGTTTCTGAATTTTCACCAATCATTCTCCATGAGCATAAACATTCATCCTTCATATCATATTGGGATCATGCATCTGGTTAGGATATAGAATGATCCCGCTGTGTTATGCAACTCTTCCAGTTGTTAGGCCAAATAGTTTAGACCCATAACTATTCTTTTCCTCCTGCATCATTTGTTCTCATCTTCCACTTAGAGTTGAGCCATTAAAAAAATATTTAAGCCTATAGAGTTGAAACTCGGTGTAGTAAATAATAGATAAAGTTAATAACACAATCAATTCCTATTGTGCTCTGTTCCTCCCTTTCTTCTTCAGCTTTTGTACCTGATTTGAGCCAATTAAAAATCTGGGGCACATCACTTCTCCACTTTTCATCTTTATATACCACTTCCCATTGGATCGTATCTCCCTAAAACCTAAAACACATGAATCATTAGTTAATTGAATTTGTATACATAGGGAGAGGGGGCTCTTCTGGAATCCTCATGAAAAGGATTGTGATTGATCTTGAGAGGTCAACCCTTTGATTCTTTCTTGCAGAACATCACAATCCTTCCTTTCTTCTTCTATCTGCCTAGCCAACATCAACTCCTCTGGTCGTATGACTAAGTATTCATTACTCACATGCTAAGTCTTTTTTTGATATAAATATTATTCAGGCCTGGCCTTTCTCACCGCATGTGGTATAAACCCACTAGTACACATTTCCTTCTTTCAGGTTCTACCAAAATTCTATTTTCCTTGATTATTTCATGGAGCAGGAATATATTTGTTTGGAATATTCCCTTTCTTCTTCTCCTATTTTAGGTGTCTTTATCTTTCCTCAACTTCTCACTGAGAAACAAGACATGCAGATTTTTCAATTCATTCTTTATTTATCTTTCTTTTATTAGATATCTGAGTCACCACCCTCTTTTTCGCCAGTGGTGAGTCTTCCATTGAATGTTCATTCTTCTTTCTCACAACTATAGCATCTCCACCCTTTTTCTTCCATATTTGTTCATGTTCCCTCTGAGAGATATGTTGTGAGTCAGATAGAGGAGATGACTGATACACCTTTCGCCCAGATCCTTGTGATTCCCCTGAGGCTCTACACCTATTCTTTACCTTACCACTTTGTCTCCTAGTGTAGAATTTCTCATTATGCATCACTGGAGTTGGTAATCTCCCTCTGGGTTCCTTTTCCTTCCTTGCTTTCTTCATGCTGCACTCTCTGGTCAAATGCCCATGATCAGAACATATGAAACATTTTCTATTAAAGGCATACCTCATTTCATCACTTCTCTGCTGAGATGTTGAGACAACTTGTTTTATTCTTCTGGCATCGATCTCCTGAGCTTCCTGACACATACTCATGGTGTGTCCCATCCTTCCACAGTAATAGCATCTGATGAATGTTCTCCTTTGAGAAACTCTTCTCTCTGATTTATCATGATGCTTCTTCTTATTCTCAGATTTAGTATTGTCTCTGTTTTCACAGCCTGAAATGTATTCAAGATCCTCTAAACAGAATCTTGACGTGTGGCCATGAATCCCGCAGAAAAAGAACATGTCATCACTTCTTTTTGTAATTGTCCTCTTAGGCCTATCTCCAGCACCAATATGTTTTTCTCCACTCCTGGAACTATTCATGGATTTAATTCTACCATGCACGGGAGGGGATTCATCAGATCTGATACCAGTTGTTCCCAGACTGTATGGTCTTTGAGATGAGAAAATTTGTTCCTGCCACTTTTAAGAAATAGAAAAATTTCTTTTCATTTCATCATCACCTGTCAAAGGATAATCAAATAGAAAGTGTAATGCATCCTTCATTTTGGGCTTTCCTTTAGCATTGGATTTCTTCACTTCCTTATTCACTGATTCTATCTCTTCTTCCAACTTTTGAATCTTCATATCCCTTGATTCAATTTGGGCATTGAGTTCTCTTCTGATATTCTTTCTTCTATTCATCTCATCTTCTAGTTCCTGTGTGAGCTTTTCCACCATGTCACTTTTCTATTTCACTTTCAATTTTTCTTCTTCAACAGAATATGAACAACATACATTCTCTTTTTGTAGCATTTGATTCTTCTGAACTAGCTCAGACAACTATGTAGATAGATCATCAATTCTGGCTTTCATGTTTTTAACTTCATTAAAATTTTGATTTTCTTCACAACCATTAGCCTTTTGTTTTCCTTTCATTCTTTCCATTTCATGTGGTTTATCACCTAGAGAATCATTCTTCTCCTCTAGGTCGATAACCACATCAATAAGCCTTTGATTTAAGCCTCTTATCTTGTTGACCTCAATCTCCAATACTTTGATCCGAATATCTTTAGACTTGACTTCTTCAGTTAATTTCTGATCCAATTCCTTCTCCTTGTGTAAAAATTCCACATTTCGACTCCTGGAAATTTCTTCATCATCAGTGGTTTCAGCATCACTTTCAATTTTATGTGCTTCACTCGTTACAAAGTCATTATTGAGTGAACCTAGTTTTTCCTTATCTGATTCATCCAAGCCTTCTTTCAATAATCTTTTTGATTCATTTAATTGAATCACACTTTTTCCATACACACTTCCACACTGCAGAATTCCACCCGACTTCTGATTCTTCTTTGATGTTTTCCCTTCGTTATGGCACACCGAGATAGGAGTACACTAGATATTTAACTACACAAATCGACTACACCAAGTCAGAGCAAACAAGTCAGATAAAAGCAACCTTCCCTCTGATACCAATTGTTGGGACCAATAGGGGCCTATATACTCTGAGAGGGGGGGTGAATCAGGGTATGGATATTCATTTTCAAAGTTCTTCCTACCCCACTGGATCTTGACCTCTTTATTACAAGGGTCACTTTGTTTTATCTTGTGTGTAAACTATGATCACTTCTTTACTTCTTTATCTAATAATTATGTATTGAATGCAATGCAGGGAAGAAAACAGGCAGACGTAGAGATTTTTACTTGGTTCAACCTCACTGAGCTATGTCGAAGGATCATACACCGACAAGTTTCCGGTCGTACCAAATTCCACTAATCTTCACTAGATGTGGATACAAAGTTTGGGCAAGATCACTTCAATTCCCAGGCTCACTGCCTTTACAATTTTTAGGTTCAGATCACTGCTTTCCCAAGGGTCACTCCCTATTTCTCTCTCTATGGCTGACTGCCGGTGGAGAGGATCACCTTCTTCCTCTTCCTTTGCTCACTACTTCGGAAAGGATCCACTCACAGTTTATAGAACTGTAGGTCTCTTCATTTGCATGAAGGGATGCATATTCCTCTGTATGTAGATGCTCTGTTGAAGCCCAATTTTCACCCGTAGATGAATCTCTTTTTGCACAGAAGGTATCGAGAAAACTTCCAGCTTCCACGCAGCCTGAAAATCACTACTAGAAATAAACCTTATGTGGCGCACAAGTCAATCTCGGTGTGCAAGTCACAATGGGCACGCAAGTCCTCCTTGGACACTTGCGCAACTCAAGATTCCTCAACTCCAAACTTGCGTGACACACTTACTTTTATGCCGAACCCAAAATTTGCACGCAACTGCCAACCGGCATGCAACTTATCACACTGGTGCGCAACTCCTCACAATGGCGCGCAACTCCTCACACTAGCGCACAACTCCACCTGCGCGACCACACACCACCTGCGCGACCACCACACCTGCGCGACAGGAGCTCTGATTTCTCAACGTGTTGAACTCCGGTAAAGAATGAGGAGGGGTGGTCCTGTATTTATAGGAAAATTGGCCACCCTGCGCGACGGCGCGCAAGTCACCTGCGCGACCCAGTCTCGCCGCGCAAGTCTTCTGTCCTCTTAGACACTTGCGTGACCAACCCCCAAACTTGTGCGAACCTGTTTCCTTTTCCATATTTTTATCTTCTGATCTTGAAAAACATATGGCACACAAGTTTCCTATAATCCAAGTCCTCAGCGCGCAAGTCCCTTTTCCAAAAACACTTTTCATCATTTGTCGATTTTCAGGCTAAAAAATTTGGCAAACACTGGAAAACGGCACCACCTTGTATTTGTTCTTTTTGTACTGCATCTAGATCATCCATTCCATTATCGACGTTCTTGAATCAAACATGGATCATTCACCACATCTCTTGAACTCGACATTTCACCATGAAATCCCCTTTTTCAACAAATTTGCATGTCATGGTTTGCATTGTCAACAATCACAACACAGACAATCACTTTGTCAACAAACACACTCACCTCAATAATACTTCAATGATGCCTTGAGGGATTTTTTCCCAATATAATATTAGTGCCATCACATTGAGAAGTGGGAAGGAAATGAACGATACATCTGCACTCATTACACCAACTCTAGCAATGCAAACAAAGTTCAAGGATCCTGGTACATTCACCATCCCATGTACCATAGGGGAGTTGCACTTCTCTGATGCTCTTTGTGATTTAGGAGCTTAAATAAATGTGATGACTCAATATGTATTCTATTCATTACAGGTTGGTGAGTTGAAGCCGACGATTATAGTGGTACAACTAGCAAATAGAGCTACGGCATATCCAGCGGGAGTTCTTGAGGATGTACTTGTCTGGGTAAGAGACAAGATCTTTCCTGTAGATTTCTACATGCTTAACTTGGAGGATTATTAGGTAAGTTCTCATGCCCCCATTAAATTAGGTAGGACCTTCCTCAAAACTGCAAAAACAATCATAAATGTCAATGAGGGTACACTCTCCATGGAGTTTGGAGATGAATTTGTGGTATTTAATGTCATGGAATCCATGAAGTACCCCTCAGAAGACCATTCTGCTTTTGTTATCTCCCATTTTGAACCACCAAATAAAAACTCCATAGAATTTGATTGTCCTATGATTAGGGAGATTATGATTATTGGTTCGAGTTTGATGTCCAAGAGCACTTCCACACATGTTGTTGATAGAAAATCCTCTCTTGGATTTGATTTTGATGTGGATTCATATTCAGATTTTGATCATGTTCACTCTGATTATGACATGGATGTTGAGTATGCTGATAGATTTGATGCTTTATTCGCAGATTTTGATGATGTCTATTCTGATACTGATGCTCTTTGTGAACATATTTCAGTTCTTTCAATGTCTCCATCCATACTACACCCTCATTCATTAGAACTAAATCCATTGCCACCAAATCTGAAATACTGATACTTGTTGAGTGGTGAGAGATTACCTGTTATAATTGCTGACAATCTCCATTTTGAAAATGAAGAAAAGATTTTGAATATTTTAAGGGAGAACATCATGGTGATTGGGTGGACCTTGGATGACATATCAGGTATTAGCCCCTCCATTTTCATGCATAGGATTCTCTTGGAGGATGGGTCTAAACTGGTGAGATAGCCACAAAGGAGACTCAATCCAACCCTCCTGGAAGTTGTTAAAAATGAAGTTGAGAAATTGATCGAGGCTAGTATAATCATTCCCATTTCAGATTCTCAGTGGGAAAGTCCTATTCAGGTTGTGCCTAAGAAAAGTGGTGTTACTGTTGTTAAAAATGAGAAAGATGAGTTAGTTCCAATGAGTGTACAAAACAGTTGGTGTGTGTGTATTTATTATAGGAAACTAAATCAGTCCACTCGCAAGGACCATTTCCCCTCCCATTTATCGATCAAATGCTTGAGAGACTAGCTGGGAAAACACACTATTGTTTCTTGGATGGATTTTCTGGATATTTTCAGGTTCCTATAGCTCCAGAGGATTAAGAGAATACTACATTCACCTGTCCCTTTGGCACATTTTCCTACCAAAGGATGCCATTTGGACTTTGCAATGCCCCAGGTACCTTCCAGAGATACATGGTGAGTATTTTTTCTGATTTTATTGAGACATGCATGGAGGTATTTATGGATGATTTTACAGTGTAAGGGTCTTCATTTGATGAATGTCTAATTAGTTTGGGAAATGTGTTGAATTGTTGTATTGAGAAGAATCTGGTCATGAACTTTGAAAAGTGTCATTTCATGGTAGAGCATGGCATTTTCTTAGGGCATGTAGTGTCAAAACATGGGATAGAGGCTGATAGATCAAAGTTAGATATTATTTCATCCTTACCATATCCTTTATGTGTGCGTGACGTTAGATCTTTCCTAGGGCATGCATGATTTTATCGGTGCTTCATCAAAGATTTTAGTAAGATTGCTCTTCCTATGTCACAATTACCTCAAAGGGATTCTGATTTTGTGTTTGATGTTTCTTGCAAGAATTCATTTGATGACCTAAAACAATGTCTGACCACTCCACCTATCATACAGCCCCAACGGTGGGAGATTCCTTTTGAGCTTATGTGTGACGCCTCCAACTTCGCGGTTGGAGCTGTCTTATCTCAGAGGGTGGAAGGACGTTCACATGTGATTGCCTATGAATCAAGGACATTGGATTCAGCCCAATCAAACTACACTACCACAGAAAAGGAGTTTCTTGCTATCATATTTTCTTTATATAAATTCCATTCATTTTTATTGGGCTCTAAAGTAGTTGTTTTTTCTTACCATGCAGCTTTGAGGTACCTCCTAAAGAAGCCAAATGCAAAGCCCAAGCTGATTCGATGGATTCTCCTTCTTCATGAATTCGATATTGAGATAAAGGACCAAAAGGGGTTAGAAAACTTGGTGGTGGACCACATGAGTAGGCTTACTCACACACTATAGGGTGACACCTTGGACTAGGTACCACTTCGGGATACTTTCCCCGATGAGCATCTCTATACCATCTCAGGTACGCATCCTTGGTATGCTGATTTAGTTAATAACATTGTTGCCTCTGAAATCCCAGTGAATTTGAAGAAGTATCAAGTCCAAAAATTGAAAAGTGAGTCTACGTTTTATGTGTGGGATGATCCTTACCTCTAGTGCATGTGTAGTTACCAAGTCATTAGGAGGTGTGTTCCAAGTCATGAGTTTGAGTCTGTTTCGCATTTCTGTCATACACTTGCTTGTGGGGAACACTTTGGACCCCAACAGACAGCTAGGAAAGTTTTGGACTCTGGATTATATTGTCCTAGCTTATTCCATGATGCCCATGTGTTTTGTAAGTCATGCGCTCATTTCCAACACACTGGGAACATTTCTAGGATACATGTGATGCCCCAACAACCCATACTATTCTAGGAGATTTTTGATGTATGGGGCATTGATTTTATGGGTCCTTTTCTTAGATCCTTTGGTTTTTTGTACATTTTTGTTGTTGTTGATTATGTGAGTAAATGGGTAGAGGCTAAGGCCACCAGGACTAATGATTCTCATGTTGTTGTGGATTTTGTCAAGGCTCAAATTTTCTGCAGGTTTGGAGTACCAAAGGACATCATCAGTGACCAAGGGACACAGTTTTGCAATAAAAATTTTTCTTCCCTCCTTTGAAAATATGGGGTGACACACAAAATATCAACACCATACCACCCCAAAAAAAATGTCAAAGATGAGGTTTCAAATCGTGAGTTGAAACAAATTTTGAGAAAACTGTGCAGCCAAATAGGAAGGATTGGAGCAAGTGCTTGGATAATGAATTGTGGTCTTATAAGACAGCATAGAAGACACCCATTGGTATGTCCCCATTTCGGATTTTTTCTGGGAAAGCGTGTCATCTCCCCGTGGATGTTGAGCATTGGGATTATTGGGCTATAAAGAAATGAAACATGGATTTGGCCCAAGCAGAAATCCAAAGGAAGCTGCAAATTAAAGAGCTTGAGGAGATTAGATTGTCTTCATATGAGAACTCAAGGATCTACAAGAAAAGATAAAAAGCAGATCATGATATAATTATCCAGCAAAGGGAGTTTCATGTTGGAGAGAAAGTCCTTCTCTACAGTTCATGGCAGAAGATGATGCTTGGTAAGTTGCGTTCCAGATGGTTAGGTCCTTATATTATATCTAATGTTTCTCATTATGGTGCAGTGGAGATCACACAAGAGGATGCTGGAAGGAGCTTAACAGTCAATGGAAAACATTTGAAGAGATACATTGAGGGAATTCCTACTAATGCAGTAGATTTTATCACACTGCATGACCCCATCATCACATGAGCACATCAGGCCGTTCCTAACCCATTCACTTTTATATTATTTGTCCTATTTAAAAATTCTGCATTTCATGTGCATATATCATCTAATGGGTTCACATTTAGCTTGGGTTATCGTATCCTCAGAGACCTAAGAAGAAACCTATAGACACATACATTCTATGGATTGTTTTTGTATATGAAGTGGCCAACATGGGTTGATTTTATATGGGTTTAAAGGATATCTAATATATTTAAGTGAATTCATTTGAAAAGAATGAGTTGATCCTAGGTTATCACTTGGGGTGGATTGGACGTATTTCCTTTTCAATGATTTCAATTTCTTATATTTGAGATGAGTTCCATTAAGAAGATAAAACAACCTCATCAATTACTAGTTTAATGCCTACACCCTTTAATACTAATCACCCATACACTTGAAGGATCAAAGTTTTAAGCACTTCAAGGTAAAGGTTCGTATTAGCACATGAAGTGTGTGGCCTTAAATTCAATAGGGACGATGGAGTTTAAAAATAATCAAATAAAAATATCAATTAAAGAATTGATTATACATTAATGGGGTGAAAAATATCATCCAATACAGCCCCTTGATACTCCCTTGGATTAACCCATATGTTGGTGAGCCCTCCATTGATTCTATGCTTTCAATGGAAGCGGAAAGTAGACTCATGAGGGAGGAAATGGAGAAGTAAAAAAACACAATAAAATAACAATCAATCCACCGTTGTGTGATAATCTCACAAGGTTTGGTATGAACAAGTTCACTCCTTGAACCAATGATATAAAAGTGATAAAGAGAATAACAGAATAATAATAGAAGAATAACTTTTATTAAGAAACAAGGGTAAATTAAAACAACTTACATGTGGAAGACAAATTTGAGACAACAAAACCGCAGCATAATATTACAATGATAGAAAGATCAATGATTAAAAAATACTTCACCATCAATGCCTTAAATAGGCATTTTAGGAGCCTTGGGTCGAGCCTCCAACAATACAAAAGATCCCACTTAAGTATGGTAGGCATAGGGTGGTGGAAAGTAAGGGAGAAGATACTTTTCCACCATTGACCCGAGGTGGCATCCAGCTTGCTTCCACCGAACAGACGCGCTTGGATGACCTTTTAAATGGCAGAATCAGAGTGGTCCATAGAAGAATAAAATTGAGACCCGGATAACTCCTACCCACCTGTAGAATTTGGGCCCATTTGGATTTGTGGATTCGGAGATATGATTATATTAGTGGACTGTTTTTCAGGTCCGCAGAATGTGGCCTAGAATTTTATCTCTAACTTGGACCGCCGAAATGGACACCATAGAGGCCGAATTATCATTGGATCCTGAAGAGTGATTTGTTCTTATACATGTATTATAGAATCCCAGGATATTTGTGATTCATTAGGCCTGTAATTTGGGACACACAGTCTCATCACTGGGATGGTGTCCAATCTGACTTCTCCAGAATTGTTTCCTTTCATCACAAAATATCCCCATTTTCTTTCCATGAATTCTCCATTGATCCCTGAATCAAACATGTTCATATTGAAGTGTAAATCAATTTATAAAAATATTAAATTAAAATATGTATAATTATATTCCTTAAAACCAGATTAATCATTGGGTACTTTAAATGATGTTTAAAAATGTACCACATAATAGTGTATTTTAAGAAGGTATTATAATCATAAAGTGAAATGATGTTCAAAGTGTAAAATGAACTAAAATGGTGTTTATGATTAATAAAGCACATAAATTTTATATATATTAACAATGAATATTAGGCTCATTTAGTGGCTAATCACAACCCCCCAACTTGAGTTTTTCTTGTCCCGAGAAAAATATATCCTAACAATATGAAATTCGAATTCCCTTTTCCAAAAACATTTTAATACACAATGATCACCAGAGAAACTTATACCAAACAATCATGAAACCCATCAAAATATTTTAATACAAGTTAGTTTCATAAGAAGATTTCATTCCCAAGCACATTCCATTGTCCAAATTCATTGCCATATTTCATCCAATATCAATTAAGTATGAGGATGTGTTGTGCATCACAATAGACATGGGGGTTCATCTTTATTCAAGGGGAAAATGACGGAAGCGCTAGGTGGAATCACAATTCAATATTAAGATGAGTATTAAAAAAAAATTGTATTATATATTTTTTTGTTTTTTTTTGTAATTTTTCCATGGTAATTGAAATTGCACTCAAAAGAGTCAACCCCTGTAGCGAGACTTTGCCGATGACTCCCAGGCTCAAAGGCCTTAGGGCACCAAGTGAAGCCCACATACTCGGGCATCATCTCGAGTTAATTCAGTCAAAAACAAATTCAAATTACCAAAAATAGAGCTAAAATTACTAACTCTGGGCTAGACAGCTATGGAGTCACGATCTCCAATTTCAGAACGCCACTCATTAAGTCATTTCATTGCTCTACATGCAAATTTATTGTTTTTTTTAATTTTTTATTGAATACTCATATTAAAACTAAAATGATCACCAAAACTATGCTATTTATTTAGGGGACCCCATGAATTCAAACTAATACCTCAATATCCAAAGGACGTGCATTGTGATCTTTATTTTGGATGAAAATATAAATGATGAAATATCACATTGGATAACCACACTTTCCAAAATCTATGCTCATGAAATTATAAAAGGATTAAAATCAGAATCAGGGCATGCTAAATTATTTGACATCTAGTTTCAAAGTGTGCAATGTGTATTACCATGTTCAAAGATAAAGGAATTTTTCCTTCCATTTACACAATTGTTTTTTTCAAATCATTCATTTTTTTGACATGAAAGCATTTTTTATTTTATATCCCCCCTAAACATAAAATAACACTGTCATCAGTGTTTTAAGAAAAGAAAATTTAGAAGGGGGTAGAGGTAGAGAATGAAAGTTCAAAAAGGAAATTGAAAATGAGGATCATGGAATGAAGTCACCTGGTGGTTGAAGTTGAAATTCTTGTTGCTCCCTTTTAATCCTTTGATATCCATGTCACTTGTAGAGTTCCCTAGTAGAAAAAAAAGAAAAACAAAACAAAAAAACAAAACAAAAATAATATATATATATATATAATAAAGAAAGTAAAATATAAGCATATATATAAAAATTATAGAATAAGGAATCACAAAAAGCCGTAGGTCAGCGGTAAGCGTGCGCCCCTGTCTCCCTTCGGTCCTGGGTTCAAATCCCCGTGGCTTCACTGGTTGTGATGGGGTTTGCCCCAAAACCTACGATGTGCCCCATTTTTTATTTTTATTATTATATTATTATTTATTATTTATTTTTATTTTAACCTACAAAAACATTAAAATAAAATAAACTGATGATACATTGTCTTCTTTTTAAATTTGTGGTCAAGGCATTACTCAAGGATCACACCACATGACATGGATGAATATGGTGCTCCCCTCTCATACCCATCCATACTCATAATAGAAGAACAGTTCAATGGTCTATTTTTTTTATTAAATATCAAAATTATTAATTAATCATATTTAAAATATAAAGTTGATTAAAACAACAAAATGATTGGGAACTTGAAAACCATGGGTTGCCTCCCATGCATCACTTTGTTTAACATCGTTAGCTCGACTTGAACCCCCCAACTTATCCAATAAAAACATTCAAAATTTTAAGGACCACATGTTTCGCCACTTCTACTAGGTTGAAATTGATTCTATGTTTAGAATTTTTTTCATACACAAAACTCTGTTCTAAAATGAGCAGGTAAATCCAAGGAATCTCAGAAATTATGGATTCAATTTCTTTTGTAGTATTTTCTAAGACATTAAGAATCATTATCTATTTATTTATTTCAAGATAAGAAATGGTGACTACTGGATGTTTTTTGCTATCCCCAATGAATGGATACTTGAGGGTGGATGGAATTTCCTTTTGTTCAAGTTCAGGTAGGCTAAAACATTCAAACATAGGTTGGGACTTTGAATCGAACTGAGTTTCATTTTCAAAATTTCTCAACAGAATTGGTTCCTTTTGAATATATGATTCAACCACTAAATTGGAAAGATCAATTTCAGGAATGGGTATGGACTCAATGTTTGTGATGTCTCTTAATGGTTCCATGATTTGTGTTTTTGAAAAATCATCAATGGAGTTATATTCATGATAATCAATCCATGATGTCAAATTTCCCTCTTGTGAATAAAAAAATCAGTTTTCTCTTGATTTAAATACTCATCAACAATTCCTTTATCCTCTTCATCTTCCCCAAATCCAAAGGTTTTCTCTTCAGTAAATTCATGAGAGGTTTGTGGGAAACTAGACACTTCACATAAGGTTATGGAAGGGATACTTTGTGTAGGGATGGGTTTCTCCAAAGTTTTAATGCTTTGTAGTTCTAACCTCAATGATGAAACCTCAAAATTCATTATCTCCATTTTTTGACATATTTTTTCAAGGAATGGATGTGGATTAGTATGGATAAGTGCTTTATTCAAATGGTCTATTCTAGGTGGATAATTAAGTTGTTTGAATTGCACAAGAGGGTGTTCAGATTGGATTTGTGGGGATTGAAACTCATTATATGTTGAGTTGTTTTGTGGATCCTAGGGGTAAAAAATATGTGGTTCATTAGGTTTTTGATGATCCCACATGTAGAAATTAGGATGGTCATTGTACATCACACATTGGGTTGGGTGATAAATGTGGGGATAGGTTTCCCATGTTTGGACTTGTTCAAAATTGACTTCCATAGGAGTGAGGGGTGAGAAAAGAGAAGTAGGATGAAAAAAATTATTATATTGTCTAAGATAACTTACTTAGGTCCCCAACAACGGCGCCAAAATTTGATTCTCGCTCAAATTTACCCAAGCGATGAAGGTAGAACGGTCCTTGTAGTTTAGCTTGGGTTATCGTATCCTCAGAGACCTAAGAAGATACCTATAGACACATACATTCTATGGACTGTTTTTGGATATGAAGTGGCCAACATGGTTTGATTTTATATGGGTTTAAAGGATAACTAAAAGATTTAAGTGAATTTAATTTAAAATACTGAGTTGATCCTAGGATATCACTTGGGGTGGATTGGACGTATTTCCTTTTCAATGATTTCAATTTCTTATATTTGAGATGAGTTCATTTAAGAAGATAAAACAACCTCATCACTTACTAGTTTAATGCCTAGATGCTTTAATACTAATCACCTATACACTTGAAGGATCAAATTTCTGAGCACTTCAAGGTAAAGTTTCGTATTAGCACATGAAGTGTGTGGCCTTAAATTCAACAAGGACGATGGAGTTTAAAAATCATGAAATACGAATCTCAATTAAAGAATTGATTATACATTAATGGGGTGATAAATAACATCCAATCCAGCCCCTTTCTACTCCCTTAGATGAACCCATAAGTGGGTTATCCCTCCATTGAATCTATACTTTCAATGGAAGCGGAAAGTGGACTCATGAGGGAGGAAATGGAGAAGTAAAAAAACACAATAAAATAACAATCACTCCACTGTTGTGTGATAATATCACAAGGTTTGGTATGAAAAAGTTCACACCTTTAACCAAATATATCAAAGTGATTAGAAGAAGAACAGAATAACAAGAGAAGAAGAACTTTTATTAAGTAACAAGGGTGAATTAAAACCAATTACATGTGGAAGATAAATTTGAGACAACAAAACCGTAGCATAACATTACAATGAAAGAAAGCTCAAAGATTAAAAAATACTTCACCGCCAATGCCTTAAATAGGCATTTTGGGAGCCTTGGGTCGAGCCTCCAATAGTACAAAAGATCCCATTTGAGTATGGTAGGCCTAGGGTGGTGGAAAGTAAGGGAGAGAAGACTTTTCCACCCTTGACCCGAGGTGTCATCCAGATTGCTTCCACCAAAAAGACGTGCTTGGATGACCTTGTAGATGGCCAAATCAGAGTGGTCCATAGAAGAATCAAATGGAACCCCGGATGCCTCCTACCCTCCTGTAAAATGTGGGCCCATTAGGAATTATGTATTAGGAGATATGATTATATTAGCGGAATGTTTTTCTGGGCCGCGGAATTTGGCCCAGAATTTTATCTCTAACTTGGGACACCTAAATGGTCACCATGGAGGCCGAATTAGCATTTTATCCTAAAGAGTGATTTGTTCCTATAAATTTCTTATAGAATCCCAGGTAATTTGGGAATAATTGGGACTGTATGTGGGGCCCCACAGTCTCATCAGAGGGCTGGTGTCCAATCCGACTTCTCCAGAATTGTTTCATTTCGTCACAAAATATCCCCATCTTCTTCCATGAATTCTCCATTGATCCATGAATCAAACATGTTCATATTGAAGTGTAGATCAATTTAAAAAAAATATAAAAATAAAATATGTATAATTATATTCCTTAAAATCAGATTAATCATTGGGTACTTTAAATTATGTTTAAAAATGTACCACATAATAGTGCATTTTAAGATGGTATTACAATCATAATGTGAACTGATGTTCAAAGTGTAAAATGCACTAAAATGGTGTTTATGAATAATAAATAACATTAATATTATATATATTAACAATTAATATTAGGATCATTTAGTGGCTAATCACATTTTAAAGAGTGCTGTCGTGGGCGCCCTCAAATGATTAGTGTGATTTTGGGGTACTTGGGTGCAGTAGAGTGGCTGACCAAAGTTGTCTCTCAAAGGAGGAAGTGAATTTAACAACATATTAAAGGTATTCTAAAAAAATAAAATAGAATAGAATAAAAACACTACTTTAAATTATTGAGGTTTGTTATAGTTTATGAATCTAGAAGAAGTTTGCTGGAAGAAGATTGTATATTTTTTTGTTTTTAGCTTTGAAATGGATTTCGATTAAAATGACACAATAAGAAGATGTTTTTTAGACAGTATTTAAAAGGAATAATCGATCTAACTCTACATCATCATTCAATTATTAATAATTATCATTTAAATCAATATCCACTTAATTATGATCCTCTAATTTGTTATCCCTCGAACCCTATGAGAGTTAACTTAACCACAAAGATGAAATTACTTAAACCTTAGGCTAGCTTCGGAACACGCAATCGCAACACCCTGCTTTGATTGTTGTTCTAAGGATAACTTATGGTCAGTGGTTAATAAGAGCACATATCTATTCTAGAAATGAGGATGAATTATGTTTAGGTATTATATTTTAAATCTACAAATTTGTCCTGTGTGGTCTTGCATTACCGATTAAGATCACACTCTCACAATTTACACAAAATCTCGACCTCGCATGTTTTGTATTAATTGTTCAATTGCTTGCTTAGTTTCTTGTAATTTAAAAACACAATTCATGGATCATATTATGTGAATTACAGTAGCTCATTGATTCAAAATAAATGAATGAATAAGGATAGTGGTCGATCGATTACTAAAAAGAACTACTCTTCCATGGGGGTGTAATCATCGTAGAAGCGTTTTGCATTTGCAAAGGTTTATAATCAGTATAACCCAATAACTCTTCTAATAAAGAATTCCAGCCCAAATAGGAAGATTAATAGAAGAATAAATTTAAACAAAACATAAGAAAAGAGAAGAAATAAAAGAATATCAATGATGTTTATTACACAAACAAAATCATTAAAACATGAAGGAGAAAAAAAGGCTTCGTCGAAGGGATCCTTGCTTCAAGAGATACCCTTATTGAAATGGTTGGAAATTGGAGTGGATCCACTTCTCCTCTTCCCTAAAATTCCCAATTCACGTCCCAACCCTACCAAATGAGAAAAAAAACCAATTTATTGAGTGGTGGGGAGGCTAGGTTCAAAGTGGTTTCAAGTGTGAATGGGGAATCTCGGCCAAATATTTTATTCCACATTTCACCGCCCATTTGATCACCAGAACGCGTGGATTGGCCGGCCTTTCATAAGGATCATATGTGAGGATATGGTTCCCCTATCTCATCTCAAAATTTGGGCTCAATCCAATCCCATAAAAAGGAGTTATTCCGAAATACAGAATCTTCTCCATTCTGGCGTGTCAAGCCCACATTTGACTTTATGGCCCAATTAATCCATCCAAATGCATTCTTTTGATCCCGTGTCCTGAATGAAAGTGGTAGCCAATGTAGTAAGGAACATAGTTACAAACCATTAAGTTCAAATAATTCACATAAAAATATTTATGATTGAAGTACTACAATGATTTTGAAAGGGTAAAACTGGAAGATTCATCAAATATTCAAATGAATGATCTAATCCCAAATACTTTCCAATTGAACATATTTAACACAATGTGAGGAAATTATATCATTTATTATCAATAAAATATTCAATAAAATAAATTTTTATCAACTCCCCCACACATACCCTTTTGCACTCCTGAGCAAAACCTCATATCAAGTAAACATCAATATCAAATCAAAATCAATTTTAAAACAAATATCCTTGAGATCAATCAATTTCACACCATGAATCAAAAGATACCATGCCTCATAAAAAACCTTATTCAAGTTCTCCATTTATATCATTCAATATATTTCCACTTCATTTATCCTCCCATGCACAAAACACTTACCTCGCTTGAATTTTCTCTCATCAATCAAATATCAATTTTTTTTGCAATGTCTTTCTCATCGAAACTCAAACAAGGGTCACCATAGTCTTGATAAATTCCTACATCACCACCCGATGTGAGTCAAGGGCATATATTTATCATGAGGACTTTTCAGGGTTGTTCTGTGGCTTTCGGTTGGTAGGATTTAGATGTGAAAAACTCTGAGGCTGAATGAGGAGGGCTTGACTCTTTTTGAAGAAAAATTGCATTAATCAAATTTTGACATAAATATGGTCTCCTAATTAATCACCATAGTATCAATTCATCTCCATCATCATGAAAATTCATGTAAGGTTTTCACCATTCATAAATTCAGCAACAAAAATGTCAATCTTCTCAAACATGATTTTCTTGAAAGCTCCCGATAGGCACAACTTTCTTCCTCAATTAGAAGCTCCAGAAAAGGAACAGCTTCACTTGTCATGAATGATCCAGAAAAGGCACAACTTTCAATATAATTATTTTCTTCAGCAGCAAACACATCTCTTCAAAATTTAATTTTCCACCCAAAATATCACAGAATGTGGTAGCTCAACACAAGATAGCTTTCCCCACACTTAAGCATAACTAGATTATGAAATTTCACATCAAGAGTTGGTTGGATAGGGAAAATTGGCTTGTAATGTGGCTAACTTAACAGGATGTGAATGGATTCTAAGGGATACAAGGATTAAATGTTCAAGGTAGGCCATTATAGAAAAAGATTCTTTGAAATATGGGATTTAATACCAAACAAATGCCTCGATCATTTTAACATATGTACCTCAAACCCTCATGTTTTGACAGAAATAAATCAAATTCTGGTTAAATCAAGCATGGTTTGGTTCTCTAAAAAATTGAGGTGAATGTAAAGAATATGAAAATAATGGATCAGAAGCTCACAAGAAAGTTATTTCAAATATAAAGATAGTGATATATGGCATGGGATTCAAAATTCAGTGTATTTTTCATGAAATTACTAAATATTTGTACTTGAAACAAAGTCATTTCAGCATTCATTTAAGCTTAGTTTCAAGGGGTAAATTGTTTCAATTATTGATATGCATTTCAAAATTGTGATGAGAATCATTTCAACTCAAAAATTTCAAAAACACACAAAATTTGAAAAACACACAATTTTTTTGTTTTGTTGTTTTTAAACAGGAAAACAATTGAAACTACTAAACTAAATGGTTCCCTCCCCCATCCTTAAAATATTGCATTGTCCTCAATGTGAACCCATGAGATGATATTCACATGAAATGAAGAATTTTTAAACAGGACAAATAATATAAAAGTGAAAGGGTTAGGAATGGCCTGATGTGCTCAAGTGATGATTGGGTCATGCAGTGTGATAAAATCCACTACGTTAGTAAGAAGTCCCTCAATGTATCTCTTTAAATGTTGTCCATTAACTATAAAGCTCCTTCCAGTGTCCTCTTGTGTGATATCCACTGCACCATAAGGAAAAACATTAAATACAATATAAGGACATAACCATCTGGAATGCAACTTACCAGGCATCATCTTCAGTCGTGAACTGTAGAGAAGGACTTTCTCTCCAACATGAAACTCCCTTTGTTGGATCATTCTATCATGAGATTCTTTTGATCATTCCTTATAGATCCTTGAGTTCTCCTATGAAGACAATCTAATCTCCTCAAGCTCTTGAATTTGTATCTTCCTTTGGCTTCCAGCTTGGGCCAAATCCATGTTGCATTTCTTTATAGCCCAATAAGCCCGATGCTCAACTTCCACGGGGATATGACACGCTTTCCCAAAAACAATCCGAAATGGGGTCATATCAATGGGTGTCTTGTATGATTTCCTATAATCCCACAATTCCTCATCCAAGTGCTTTCTCTAATCCTTCCTATTTGGTTGCACAGTTTTCTCCAAAATTTGTTTCAACTTACGATTTGAAACCTCAGCTTGGCCATTTGTTTGGGGCTGGTATGGTGTTGATGTTTTGTGTGTCACCCCATATTTTTGAAGGAGGTAATCAAAATTACTATTTCAAAAGTGTGTCCCTTGGTCACTGATGATGGCCTTTGGTACTCCAAACCTGCAGAAAATTTGTTCCTTGAAAAAATACACAACAACATGAGAATCATCAGTCCTGGTGGCCTTAGCCTCCACCCATTTACTCACATAATCAACAGCAACCAAAATGTACAAAAAAACCAAATGATCTAGGAAAATGGATAATGTGTTAATGGGTTATGTATTGATATTGTGTCATATGAAAATAAATATGAATTGTGATGTTTGTTTGTATGGAATATGTATGGATGTGATATGTTATATGTGGTTAATCAATACATATGAATGTGATCATGGTCTGGTTGTTTGGGGGAAATTGACTTTAGTTTCAATACACACGGGTCAGGTTGGATAGAGGATCTAAACCCCAACCCTTTAATACATGAGTTAGGGAGTCAGGCTGAGGATATATTCCCTTAAGAGTTTGCTGGATATGACTACATGGACTGAGGCTCCATGGTAAGTGTAATTATTTGGTTATGATATTTTTATCCCTATAGATATTGGAAACATGACTTATTCACTTATGCATAGTATTTTACCATATTAGTCCATTGATTAAAAGATATAAATGCCTAAACTATTTGAACATTAGATTAAAATGAAATAAGTTATTAAGAAGGTATAAGTGATAAAAATGGAAATAACGAAGGAAATGGTTAATGTGTATATAGTTAACCGATAATACCTGAGTTTTCTTTTGTTTTATATCATATTTACATTGAAACTACATACACTATCTATTTAGACTGGATAATTTAGAGACATCATTGGTGTTGTCCTACTTAGTATTACCCACACCTTGACCAGACCATCATTGGGTACCTAAGATTATTTCATCATTTTATTTCTGAACAAGGGAAAAGGCCCTCTTCTAGGGAGTTTAGTTGTCTATGGGAAGAGAATGAATGGGGATGAAGAATTAATGTCTGGACCCATTTTTGGGATTCCAAGGTTTCAATTAATTATTGGGTTTCCTTATCAATTGAAAATGTTATCTTGAAATGATATATTATTGGTTGGTTATCGTCCATACCCTCTTAGGGAAACATATTGTAATTCATGTGTCCAATTATTGTTTATTTGTTCATTTAATTCACATGGCATCTATTGTGCCTTACACCGGTATGGATGTTTTAGAATCCCCACATGATCCCTCATACCCATGATACATGTAAGAAACCTCTGGTTTATGTAGGGTGTTAAGGGGGTTCAAAACATGAATGAAAGGAGAAAAGTGGACATTATGTGCATGTTACATGGTTGGAACATAGTTAGAGTAAACCACATGACCTTGGAAAGATGAATTTCATACTCATGGAACATATTTTTATAAACTATGTGGGATCCCTGGTTCACAATGTGACTTGGATGCCTCTTGGACATATATTGGTGCATGATTTGGGTATGTTTTGGAAAACCATGTAGCCAAACAGTGTGCCCCGTAAAAAGTGAAAATTTCCAATTTTCCCCTTGTATTTATCAATCCTCACTCAATTTTATCATCATTTATTCACCTTGAAACCATAGAGATGATAAAAAATTATTATATCTCTACATGGGTTGATCCCCTTTTATTCTATTCCATTTGAAGCATCGATGGTTTCGAATCAAATCTCTGGGTGAGTCTAATCCTTATATTTCTTCACTTTTTCATATTATAGAATGTGTAGTTTCTCATGTTCTTCTAATTACCTAACAACATTTTTTCTTTTCAGGTCATATGTTGCGGTTTTGAATAGTGTTTGATTCCATGTTAAGGGGAATGGTTGAGCAATCAATATTCTTTATAATATAGGTACGTGGTCAATAAGTTATATAAAATTGTTTTATTATTGATTTTTGAATGTGAGGTTGTGTTCTTAATTATCTCTTGTTGATAATTTTATTTATTTTTTAGGGTTTGGTAAATTGGTTGGATAAATGATAAAATTAACCCCTCATAATTTCGGTGTGATGAGTTGAGGATTGTATTACCAGTTCAGGGCCACCCATGGGGTGCACCAACATTCCTAAACATGGAAAATTGAATTGTTAAGTATATGGTTGATTTTTGTTGAAATAAGTGATAAAATTAACCACTCATTATTTCTCTATATGGTTGATTTGGGATGAAATAATTCAATTCCATAATTTTATAATAAAACCCCTCCAACGGAGGTGTGCTGTCTTCTAAACAATAGAGTAGTGATAGCTATGTGTATCATGTTTAGATTTGGTTTGATTCTTTCATATGCCTCTTGTTGGTGTTTGTTTTGTGGCTAGTTAGTTTTTTGTTTTCTTTGAATAATATAAATTGGCTTATCATACTCATTTAACTCAAATGAAATTGCCTGATTAGGCATATGCCTTTACCATGACACTTTTCTTTTCACGTTTTGAATATTATGAATAAAATTTCCATGTTTAAGAAAAATTGAATAAATTTGTAAATGGTTTGTGTAGGGTGTATGATTCTTTTCCGTCGTTTTGTTTCTCTTTAGAAGTTGTATCATTGTGCCTCTAGCTACAACCTTCTCTGGAGATCCATAATTATAGAATATTTAATAGTTGATCTGTTTTATCATCTTCTGGTGGGGAGACAGTTAGAATGTTTCCCCACCTCCTCCTGCTCCCTTCACTCCTGGCCTGAAGATGATGCCCTTCCAATGTTGCTGGACCGGGCCAGCACGTCTCGGTCACGCCGCGGTCACGTCGCGGTCATGCCACGGTCACGCTGTGGTCATGCCACTGTCATGCCACGATAATTCCATGATTTGGCCATACTTCAGGATGACACCCTACGGCGGTTTGAAGTGATAGTATTCCATGACTCTTGTGATCAATGATGAGACTGACTAATCACAATTTTTGATAGTGGGGCGATGATCATAATGTTTCCCCGCCTCCTCCCGCTCCCTTCACTCTTGGCTGGAAGATGCTGCCCTACGGATGTCATTGGACTGGGCCAACACATTGCAGTCATGCCGCGGTAATGCCGTGATTTGGCCCTACTCCAGGATGACACCCCACGATGGTTTGCAGTGATAGTATTCCATGAGTCTTGTGATCAATGTTGAGACTGACTAATCACAATTTCTGCAGGCAGGGCGACGAATGGAATGTTTCCCCGCCTCCTCCCACTCCCTTCACTCCTGGCCAGAAGATGCTGCCCTGCGAACATCGCATGATCGGGCCAACATGCTATGGTCATGTCTCAGACATGCCGCTGTCACACCGCGGACACACCATGGTCACATCGCGGTCACGTCGCGGTAATGCCACGATTTGTCCCTGCTCCAGGATGACACCCTGCGGTGGTTCGCCATGATATTATTCCACGAGTCTTGTGATCAATGTTGAGACTGACTAATCACAATTTATGTCGGTGGGGGTGACGACTGGAATGTTGCCCCGCCTCCTCCTGCTCCCTTCTCTCTCGCCCGGAAGATGTTGCCCTGCCAATGTCGCTTGACCAGGCCAACACGTTGCGGTCAAGCCGCGGTCACGCCGTGGTAATACCTTGATTTGGCCTTACTCCATCCACATCCAGCCCACACCAGCCCCCTTACTGGAAAAAATGACCTCATAGGCCAAGAATTAGATCTTGGGGATTATTATTCCATGTTTATAAAATTAATACAGTGGTTGTGCATGTTGAAAAATAATCCAATAGGTAATCTATACTACTTTGAAAATCCTTGAGAAAAGTATCCCTTACAGTAGCCTTCTGAATCCTTTGTCGAAACCAATGAATTCCCATCCAGAACCCTCTTAGCCTGAGGAAGAGGCCCCGACCATTCTTGGTTGGTCTTTTTCTCCTTTAGGAATATTTGAACCAGTGTGTAAGAATCAACCACATTGGTTACTGCAGTTTTCACTAGAATAGCTTGACTCTTTCTACCACTGGCAGAAAAACAATGCTCACAACCAATCCGAGTATCTACAGAGGCAATACATTGTTGTCTCATATGAACACTACTATCCTCCCTTACATTTTACATGGAAATTACAACATCAATCACTTCTGGTTCTATGGGTTCTACTTCAAAAAAAATCAAAATACTCATCTATTTTCTCTAATTTGTACTTCATTGTGGTTTTTTCTGATAGAACATTCAAACACTTTTTCCCTTAGTTAGTTGTTCCATTAGAACATGAACATATATCCCCTCCTAAATATGCCTTTCATGCTTATCCTAGTAAGAAATCAGATCGTAATGTACCACGTCAGGCCATTCGAGATAGGATTCAAACTTCTCCTCAATCTCTTCATTGTTTATCCCTTTTTGTCTGGACTGAAAAGTCCACAATCATTCTACCTCTCTATTCAATTGCATTTGATCCACTTCCATGAAAAAATAAAAATAAGATATTACCTATTCAAGACATACTAGTTTGGTTGCAATCTATTGATCCTTGGCATTGCGTCTACTGAATGTACATGCACCAGCTTTGTCACACCAATTTCCAGAATCTAAGAAATGAGACTCTTGCATCTTCAGCTGTCATGCTTCTGCTCGCAAGAACTAAAGCTATTTGTTATAGTTGTAATTAGTTCTTGAATCATGATAATATGAGTTTGAATAAGTTTTACCTCTATAGAAAAATTTAATTCCATCATAAACAAAAATTAAGCTAACAAAGCTTTTGAACTTCCTCGAGCTTCTACAATGTGTCTTTAGAAATGGTAACAACTTCCCAATGTTGTGCCTCCATCAGAGTCAAGTTTTTAGCAGAAATTTTCCCAAAGGATGTGTCCAATATAAAAACAACTGTTAGAGAGAGAAATAAACTACAAGTAATTCATTTATTTCATCTTTTTTTCAATGAAAAATGCCTCCATGAAAGAGTTATGCATACCTTCCGATCACAATCATGCCTAACATAAACTAGTCACATAAACCATTTCCTTAGTGTGAGATGCATCTTCAATTTTCCCCACATGTGTTGTATTTCCCAAATCCTTACTCTCTCTCTAGCTATCAAAAATCTTGGATCACCTTCCCTCCTTGAGTGATTTCCCCATTGGAGTATTCAAAAGTTCCGTAACAAACCAAATAGCAATGAGAGCAGTTGAAAATAGGTAGAAAATCATTGAACAAAAAGACATGGCTCACTTGATATTTCTAGGATGAGATGAAATGGAGATACATAAGGAGGGAGGAGAAGAATCTCAAGGAAGAAGACCACCTCTCCGAGAGATAAGGTCAGCAACTCCCAAGGCCCCTACCTCTCAATATCAACTAGCTGAACCAAGCCAATTAATTTGTACCCCCTTCCTGCTATTCTCTCCCCTATTCAATATCTAAAACAAATTCTAACAACCCATCCAACAACTCAATAACTATTATAGCTGGCCAAAATAGAAAAGTATCGAGAAAGGCAATATCACCCCTAATTATTCACTACCTCCCATACATTCCCCAGCTAGCCCCACAAAAAACTAACCCCCATATATTACTAAGATTTCGTACCCATTAAAAAATCATATTATCCTCTAGGTGGACTACGAATAGCTTTTCTCGATTGCTTAAGTACAAGAATGACAAAATATTCACAAGCACTATAACGGAAACCCCTAGAGGTGGATTTGGGGGAAGCCTAAGCATTAATGTAACTTTTTCCAGTCATTTCCTTAGAGCATATGTATTTTGAATCTCACTGACCTAACTTTGTTGGACCATTTTTAGTATCCCCTCAAAAATAAACCAAACATGTGGAAATCCCAGTTTAAATAATAGAGCTTCATGCCCTCGAATAAGAACTTAAAACAGCTCCTCTTGTACCAAAAACACAGGCTGAGAATCAATATTTTTTTCTTCATACCAAATTTTGGAAGCTTTAATAATAAGCACATTCACCGATGGGTCTCAGCGTTCTTGTTCAGAAGCAGAAAAAACCATAGAAAAATATGATTTTATTCACAAAATATTCTGAATTATTCTCAACCCGAAGGATGTAAACTTACGAAAACATACAGAAGGTATAAATCCTTTACTATCTCCAAATGGATCTAAATAAGTGAATGATTCCCTTTTAGTAGGATTCAAAACTATTGTATAAAAAAAATCCTTTAATCATAAACACGGTCACACCGTAGTCACGCCACGGTCACGCCGTGGTCATGCCGTGATTTGGCCCTGCTCTAGGAAGACACCGCGCAACGGTTCACAATGATAGTATTTCATGAGTCTTGTGATCAATGTTGAGACTAACTAATCACAAACTCTGCCAGCGGGGCGATGACTATAATGTTGCCCCGCCTCCTCCCGCTCCCTTCGCTCCTGGCCAGAAGATACTGCCCCGCAGATGTCACTGGACTGGGCCAACACGCCGCAGTCATGCTGCGGTCATGCCGCAGTCACGCTGCGGTAATGCCGTGATTTGGCCCTGCTCAAGGACGACACCCCGCGTATATGTTCACTATGCAAGAAGTTAGTACTTATGCACTGTATAAGTGCACTATGCAAGAAATACTAGGTGATTAATATGGGAGGTATTCCCTTGTCTTTATTTCATATAATATGAGAGAAGGTTAAGGCACTAGACACCATCAAAGGATAAGAAAATTTATGCCCTCACTATCTAAAATTGGGAGGTTTCTATCATTTCCAATAAGGTTGTGGTCCTTATTACCAAAGGATTTTATAATTAACAACACTCAAAGGATCCAACCTATTAGATATTATAATTTTAGGACCTTAATTACTATTATAATGTATAATATAGAGGACATTCTAGTGTTCCCTATGGTCTGACTACACATATCTAGAGGATTCAGGGAAGGTCTCGTCTTTATCTCTTTTGGGTTTGATGTCTAAGGGAAGAGGTGACCTACTATTGCTGACATGAAAATTCATCCCAAAGGATGGTACACCTAGGTGGTGCATAGGTGGATAGAAGGGTCTCGTGTAGGGTAGACTTGGGTGGACTGGAAGGCACACACAATATTGAACTAGATGGACTGGAATGTCTCTTGCAGGATAGACCTAGATGACATGAGATTGATTTGTGCAGGATGTACCTATGTGAGCTAGAGTTGAATTTAGAAAACAAAAATCCTTGGCAATCACACATAAGCGAATCCTTTCTCTTGGATAGTAGGGTTACCTCGGGTGTCTATGGAAAGGTTTTGTGCAGGTCCTTAGATTCGGAGGATACCTGAAAGCTAATACTTATGGACTGACAGTGAGTGCTTACTCATGATGGCGAATAATACTTCAAACAAATTAGGTACAATAAAAAAACTATTACCCTTATTTAACTCTTCGACTAGGTTTTGGAGAGATACCTAGATGGTTTTCATGGACCATGAAATGGAATTGGGAAAGTAGCGCTTTATGACTTATTCTGATCTTCCATATTTCATAAATACAGAGCCCAAGGTCCTATTTATATGAAATTTTGGGACCCTGGGAGAAGGATATGTCTTGCACAGGGTTCTATCATAGGTTATTTCACTGGGTGTTGGCACATATCTCCCTTTCTATGATGACCTGCACAAGTCTGGGCTTGCACAACCTGGCCCTGCGTGATGGTGTTGTTTGGGTCTTTTTTTGGGATTTATTAGGCGATCGATTTAAATATTTTTTGTTCTTAACTTCCCAATTACTTGAGTTATTCTCTATTTAATGTAGTCATTATCATATGGAAATGGGAGTGTAAAACAAAACCCTCATGATTTTATCCAATTGGAAGAAGAGGGTCTAATCTTTATGTAATGAAATATTGGCGGTGAAATATTCTTTGTTTTTTGGTCTCTAGATTCCCAATTACATTCTTGATTGGCCTTGAAGAAAATAACATCTTGAGTACCATGAACGAGATGAATGGGGAAGGTTGGGCCTAAAAATTATGCCACACTGGTGTCTTTCATTGGTGGTTCATGCTATTAGTCCATGCAGGTTAGGTGCACATGCCACAAATGTTGGTGTTCATGCATTTATAAATAGCATTGATGGCTTGAAGTCTCTTATTATCACCTTATCACAATTTTAGCCACCCTTCAGCTATCCCAGTTCTTTTCTTCTACACAGATGTTTCATCATGCTAGTTTTCTGTGAAAGATTCCTACTAATTCTTTTCTCACATACACATGGTATTCCCTTATCTTCATGACACATGTACCTAGATGGGGTGACCTGTGTGAGGTCATTTGGGTGAGTGACCTGCATGATTTCAATTCGGTGAATGGCATGTGTGGGGTCCCTTGGGTGGGTGAGTGACCTATGTGAGGTTGTATTGGCGAGTGATCTGCACCACATCACACCTTTTCCAAATTTTTGAATTTATAAATTTTTCCAAAAAAGAAGATTTTATCTCCTATTAAAATATTGATATATTATTTTATATTTGCAATGGATGCCCAAAAGGTTAGTTTTTTTAATGAAAAATATTCTTCCCTTTTTTTATAAATTATTAAAATGATTCGGCTGGATTATTATGAGGTATTTGATAGAGAACTCTTGTACATGGAAAATCATTTAATGAAACACCACCATGAATATCCTAAGAGTTAATATCTTCTACTATATAGTCATATGATCTTGAATGATGTGCTCATCCTGAAGTTGAAGGATTAGCATACACTCTAATGCCCTGCATCACCCACGCCTAACCCATCATACAACCTAAAGAATCCCCAAGCAGTCCCTGATCTAAATGTGAGGTAATACCCACCTAGAATCCAACACCTCTAGACCCTCCAAGCAGTCAACATGCACCCACCCTAGAAATAGAACCACCCATCTACCAGAAACATGCCTCCCAACCCGCAGCGTCCAGCATCTCAAGGGAATTTTAGAACATCTACCATAGAAATCCCTACACAATCAACATCCATATTACACAAGATGGGGAAAAAAGCACAAGACAATTTAACTTACTCCAAACCACCAACTGAAGCCCCACCCCAAACTATATCCACCAAACTAGAAAATCGAGAGAACCAGTAGCCTACAGTAGTAATCCAAATCAAAGAAGAAACACCAGAAAGCCAACCCCTATGCACCCAAAACATGTTACCAACCATAGTAGAAATCACAAACCAACCAACACCATGCACCATGTAAGTGCATCCTATACTACACCATGTAGAAAAATCCAAACGGCAACACCTCCAGCTAAAAACCATCTACAAAGGTCCTATAATTCCAAACAGAAACACGAAACCCACAACCACACCTCTTAAATACTCCAAAGGAAACCTATAACCCCACAATGAGAATCTCTATAAGTCTCTATTGGATAAACCCAACATCTCCTAGCCTCAACCTTAAGAAGAATCCAAAGTAAACTACATACCACTCCCTACGAACAGACACCCCTCCACCTGAGTAGCCCCTCCCCAACCAACCTGAAAATAGGAAGAACCACAACACACACCTATACTGGGGAGTCCAGTAGGGGGGAGCTGTTCAGGGGGGTCCAGCAGGGGGGGTGCAGTTGTCCAGGGGGTCTTGCAGGGGGGCAGCTGTTCAGGGGGGTCCAGTAGGGGGGGTGTCTGTCCAGGGGGGTTTAGCAGGGGGGACTGCTGTCTGGGGGGGGGGGGCTATACAGGGGGGTCCAGCAGGGGGGGGGGGTGCTGTCTAGGGGGGTCCAGTAGTGGGGGGGGGGGCTACTGTCTAGGGGGTCCAGCAGGGGGGGTTGTCTAGTGTGGTTCAGCGGGGGGGGGGGGGGGGGGGGGATGCTGTCCGGGGGGGGGGGGGCTCTCCAGGGCATGCAATAGAAGGGGATCCTGTCCAGGGGGTCCAGCAGTGGGGGGGGGACTGCTGTCCGAGGGGGCTTGTGTCCAGGGGGGTCCATCATGGGGAAAGAGATGTGTAGGGGGCTGATGTCCAGGGGGGCCGAGCAGGGGCAAAGGGATGTGTATGGGGGGATGCTGTCTAGGGGTGTCCAGCAGGGGGGAATTTGTTCAGGGGGTCCAGCAGGGGGGTTAGAGGGTGTCAAATGCATCTCATTGTTCTTGTCTAAATCAATCTGCATTCAAGGCTGCAAAATAGGGTGACAATCTAGTGTCTCATTTCTCATAAGAGCAGTTTGGGGATTTCATGACAAAGTAGACTTGTCCAGGAAGGGAGAATCAGCTGGGGAGTTTTATCCTAAGAGAGTCTTGGCCTCCACCTTTAAAACAGAAGCAGAACCAATCTGTCTTCCATGTTACAAAGCAGGAGAACAGTCCTGCTTTGTGGCAGGAGAATCAGAAGTGGAATGCTCATCCTTTCTAACAACAGAAAAGGTAGGTCCAAAATATTTGTTGACAACATAAGAGGATGGGACTTTAGAAAATCATCTCAAGGAACCCTCCTTACTTCCAGAGGATTTCCCCGGTGAATATCCTACCATTTTTGGACCCAACTTTTGTGCTCTTTTATCCTCTGATGACTGGACCATAGCAGTTTTCCTTTGTTCAATGATATCAACCCATGATTTATTGACATGGTAACAAATGACATCATTGGGATGCATAATTTTTTAGGTGGAGGCACCAAATGGTCTATAGTGTGAGTTTCTTCACCACTGCATGCCTTCAGGTCTGTTTGGACATCCACCCCGGCCTGAGTCAGGTTCTAGGAATTCACAGCCTTCTTAAGTGTAGTCATGTGTTTTTTTTATATTTGGATTTGTTTAATTATTATTATGTAAGTAGCTTTCCTATATAATTTAATTTGGAGGGGACTGGAAGGTGGGCAGGGGGGAAACTGGAAGGGGGAGGGGGCTGGCAGGGGGTGCAATTGGGGGCTGGTAGGGGGTGAAAGTGGGGGTTGGAAGGGGAAGGGGAGGGGAAAACAGGCACGATGGGGGTGGGGGGGGGGGTTCAGGGTCTGTCCAGGAGGGTGGGGTTGGCTTTCCAGGGGAGTGGTGGTCTGGGATGTCTAGTGGGATCTTTCCAGGGGATCTATCCAGGGTCTGGGGTGTCCTAGGTCTGGGGGTGTCCTGGGTCTATCTGGGGGGGTGTCCTGGGTCTACCTGGGGGGTGTCCAGGGTCTGTCTAGGGGGTGTCTAGGGTCTGTCCGGGGGGTGTCCAGGGTCTGTCTGGGGGGGGTGTCCAGGGTCTGTCCGGGGGGGGGGGGGTGTCCTAGCTCTGTCCGGGGGGTGTCCAGAATCTGTCCAGGGGGTGTCCAGGGTTTGTGGTGGTGGGGGGGGGGGGTGTCCAAGGTCTGTCCAGGGGGTGTACTGGGTATGTCCGGGGGGTGTCCAGGGACTGTTCGGGGTGTCTAGGGTTTGTTTTGGGGGGGGGGTGTCCAGGGTCTGTCTGGGGGGGGTCTAGGGTCTGGGGGGAGGTGTCTAGGGTCTGTCTGGGGGGGAGGGGGTGTCCAGTGTCCATGAGGGAGGGCTCTATGTCTATTACCACGGTTTCTAACCATGGATATAGGTCTAATGCCATGGTTTTTAACCGTGGAAATAAATTGTGTCCCTCCCTCCTGTATAGCCACGGTTCTAAACCGTGGCTATAGAGATATTACCACGGTTTGAACCGTGGTTGTATACCTAGAGCCACGATTTGAACCCTGGATCTAGACCTATAGCCATGATTCCAAACCGTGGCTATAAGTCTAGCCCTATAGCCACACCAAACTTAGCTATGGTTTGAGAAACCGTGTCTATTACCTATAGCCACAGTTTGAGAACCTATAGCCATAGTTTTAAACTGTGGCTATAGCCCAAACTTTCATTAGTTATATGAGATGTGTGGAATTAGAAGTTCCTTTATCCAATTTTGAGAAGATACATATTCAGACTTTATAAAAATAGATGGTTTCTACTAGTAAACATTCTTCACTGGATTATTTTATGGTTAAAATAACTCTATCATGTGATAAAATTATGGAAATTATGAAAAATGTTGATTTGATATTATTTCAGAATAAGAAAGAATCCTAAATAGGGTTCAGATTTCATCATACGTGAAGGCTAATAAGGAAACAAATCGCCAAAAAAATCAAAATGTAATGTAAAGAGATCCATGTTACACTAATATACATCAGAATAGAAGTTCATAAGTGCAGTCAGAGTACTAAAATACTTGGACCAAATTCATTGAGAAAAAAACTCAACCTTCCTATTCAAAATAAGAAGTAAGGAATTTCCACCATAGTTCCATTATCATTGGTTATTTTATATATTCTTATGATTTATGGAATTGATGGAGAACCATGTTCTCAGGGGGGGGGACATGAGAATCAGTGGGTGATATCCATTCTTGATCACAAAATATTAATAAATAATCATCCTTGACTGATTCCTCAATTAGTTTTCAAATACAAATAAGAAAGAGGGTAATAATTAATGAATTTTAAGAATGTGTTAGCATAATGAAGAAAATAATTATAACGAAGATGTCATCATGGTTTGATAATATTTATGGTATCACGAAGAATAATTATTGAAGAAGATCATACTTGGCGAAGTTATATAACTTCTCAAATCTAGGAATTCATAGGTCGAAGATGAATTATGTTGTATTCTCTATATTAGAAAATCATTGAAAACCATTATTGAAGAGAGCCACCATTATAAATATATTTATGAGTGTTTCTATTAAGGGGGAGGTAAATAAAAAAATATTAAATTACTATTAGAATTAGTTTATTAATTATAATCAAATCTAATTATTGTAGAATGTTTATGAAGATCAAGTTTCAGAAAGAGGTATATTTTTACAAATCTCTATTCATTTTTTAACAAAAAAATAAAATCAATAGAAAGGGGTTGTAATTGAATTAATCAATGAGAATATAAAATCTGATGTATGGATGGTCTCAAAAGCCATTTATCCTTATTATAGCACTTGAATGTTTTTTATCTATTTTTTAATGTGAGTGCATGAGTTCTAGGTTGATTTTTATAATAAAAGTTTCATATCTCATTTAATATCTTCATCCTGAAATAAAATTGGATTACCATTTATGATAATTAAATGAGTTCTCATTTCATGTTGTATCATGATCAGTTGGTAGAGTACAACATTGTTTCCCTAATAAATTAATATTATTTTCTATACAAAGTATGGCTCATGTAGATTTAGATTGAAATAATGGATGACACATTTCTTAAGTTTGAACTGATACTCTTTTCGCTTGAACTTATTTACTTCCTATTAATATATTAGAGGGGAAGTGAAATGAATTTTTAGTAACATAAAGTGGAGATACTCACATATTGATATATTCAGTTGGAAGGAAATTTGGATGTATGAATCTGTTTCAAAAATTGATGAACAAACACTACTGGTGATCGAGTAGTGCACCAAGAATCATACCATTTGATCAAAATGAGCATGAACACTATTATTAATTTTTTGACTACTTAAATAAAATATATTAATATTTATTTATATTTATTGATATTTTAGACATATTTACGATTTTTTATTTAATTTGTATTTATATTTAATTATTATTTAAATATATTGATGATTTTTTATAATTAAAAATTCAGGAGGAAATGTGTATCCCATTTATGATTCCTTCATAAAATTCACACAGGAAGTATAAACCCTATTCACACTTTCCGACGAGGGATGAACTGTGAACATGTTTCCTGATTCATGGGTCCATTTTTATAAAATACTAGGAACCTATACCACTTTGAAAAAAAATTAAAACCCCATTAAAAAATGCAATCACCATCAGACCTGACTGTAGTTTTTTATAATTTTTTCTCAAACAAAAAAAATTGAAAAATGTGTAGGTTAATTTTTTTAAAAAAAAAATTCCTCAAAAGCGGCATCACTGTTGCTGCTTTTTTCCTAAAACAAAAAAAAATCTATTTTAAATATTCTTTTTTTATATATTTAAAATTTTAATTTTTTGTTTTTATTTTTTATGTTTATATATATATAGATATAGATATGATTCTATATAATTTATCTCTTATTCAAGTACGTGAAATTGATATACTATATAATATATATTAGAAGACCAATATAACAGAAAATTAAAACACGGATTAAACATATACGAAGAAGACAAAAAATATTTTTTTTTTGAAAAATATTGATGAAAAATAATTTATAATTTCTAGAATCCACCAAATTGATACTTAAACATGTTTCAAGTATTTGACTTTTCTAGCCTATAAAATATAAACTATAAGATAAATATAAATTAAAGTTAATACAAGTAATAAATATATAATAAATAGTTCAAAATAAATATAATTTCTTAAAAAGTATTTATGATAAATAATTTATAATCTTTCAAATCCTATAACATGAAACTTAAAAATGTTTCAAGTATGTGGATTTTCTATCATATAAAATATAAATTATAAGACCAATATTAATGAAATTTAAAACATGTATTAAACATATAAGAAGTAGTCGAAAAAAATTATTTCTTAAAAATATTAATAAAAAATAATTTATAAGATTTCTAATCCACCAACTTCAAACTTAATAATGTTTCAAGTATGTGACTTTCCTGGCCTATAAAATATAAATTATAAGACAAATATAAATTAAAATTAAAACATGGATTAAATATATAATAAATAGTCAAAAATAAAAATAATTTATGAGAAAATGTTGATGAAAAATAACTTATAAGCTTTCTAATCCTCCAAATTGAAACATAAAAATGTATCAAGTATGTGAATTTTCTAGCCTATAAAATATAAATTTGAATACCAATATAAATGTAAATTAAAACATGGATTAAACCTAAACAAATTAGTTGAAAATAAAAATAATTTCTTAAAAAAATATTGATGAAAAATAAATTATAAGCTTTCTAATCCTCCAACTTGAAACATAAAAATGTTTCAAGTATGAGACTTTTTTAGACTATAAATTTTAGACTCTAATACCAATATAAATAAAAATTAAAAAATCAATTAAAAATATAATAAATATTATATATTAAAAAAATCATAAAAATTGTTGATGAAAATAATTTATAAGATTTTTAATCCACCGACTTGGTACATAAAAATGTTTCAAGTGTGTGAATTTTCTAGCCTATAAAATTTAAATTAGAAGACCAATATAAATGAAAATAAAAACATGGATTAAACATATAATAATTATTTTAATGTAAAAAATACTTTCTTAAAAAATGTTGATGAAAAATAATTTATAAGATTTCTAATCCACCAACATGAAACTTAAATTTGTTACAAGTATGTGTCTTTTCTGGCATATAAAATATAAACTATAAGTCCAATATAAATGAAAATTAAAACATGGATTAAACATATAATAAATAGTCTAAAATAAAAATAATTTCATAAAAATTGTTGATGAAAGATAATTTATAAGATTTATAATCCACCTACATAAAACATAAAATTTTTTCAAGTATGTAACTTTTCTATCCTATAAAATATAAACTATACAACCAATATAAATGAAAATTAAAACATGGATTCAACATATAAGAAGTTTTAAAAAATAAAAAAAATCTTAAAAAATGTTGATCAAAAATAGTTTTTATGTTTTCTAATCCACCAAAATGAAAATTAAAAATGTTTCTAGTACATGACTTTACTATTATATAAAATATAAAATATAAGACCAATATAAATTAAAATTAAAACATGGATTAAACATATAATAAATAGTCAAAAATAAAAATAATTTCTTAGAAAATGTTGATGAAAAATAATTTATAAGCTTTCTAATCCACCAAATTGAAACTTAAAAATGTTTTAGGTACATGACTTTTCTATCCTATAAAAAATAAATTTTAAGACCAATATAACTGAATATTAAAACATAGATTAAACATATTACAAGGATTCTGAAATAAAAATAATTTCTTAAAAAATGATGATGAAAAATAATTTATAAGCTTTCTAATCCACCAATTCAAAACATAAAAGTATTTCAAGTACGTGAATTTTATAACAAAAAAATATAAACTATAAGACCAATATAAATGAAAATTAAAACATCAATTTAAAATATATGAAATAGTTGACAATAAAAATAATTTCTTAAAAAATGTTGATGAAAAATAATTTATAAGATTTCTAATACACTAACTTGAAACATAAAAATGTTTCAAGTAAATGACTTTTCTAGCCTATAAAATATAAATTAGAAGACCAATATGAATAAAAATAAAAACATGGATTAAACATATAAGAAGTAGTTGAAAATAAAACGAATTTCATAAAAACATTTGATGAAAAATAATTTATAAGATTTCTAATCCACCAACTGGAAACATAAAAAATGTTTAAAGTATGTGACTTTACTAGCTTATAAAATTCAAACTATAAGAACAATATAAATGAAATTTAAAAAATTTATTAAACCTATAATAAATAGTGGAAAATAAAAAAAATTTATTAAAAAATATGGATGAAAAGTAATTTATATGATTTCTACTCCAACAACTTGAAACTTAAAAATGTTTCAAGTGTGTGAATTTTTTAGCCTATAAAATATAAATTATAAGACCAATATAAATGAAAATTAAAAAATTGATTAAAAATATTATAATTAGTCGAAAATATAAAAAAATAATAAAAAATTTTGATGAAAAAAAATTTATAAGATTTATAATATATCAACTTGAAACTTAAATTTTTTTCATGTGCGTGACTTTTCCATCCTATAAAATATAAACTATTAGAAAAATATAAAGGAAAATTAAAAAATTGATTAAATATATAAGAAATAGTCAAATTTTTAATTTTTAATTATATGGGTCTTATACATTATATTTTATAGGCTTTCAAAGTCAAGTAGGTGGCTTTATATCTTCCTCGACATTCCTTCTTTTCGATCTCACTTCCGAGTAAATTTTCTTACATTCCTTTCATTTTCATTTCATTATTTTATTTATGAAACTGTTTCTTTTCAACAACATTTTAGATGTTTTTTCTATCTTTTAAATTTTATTTACATTGTTTTTATACTTTATATTTTATAAGCTTTCAAAGTTATCTACTTTAAATTTAATCATTATTTCTATGTTTCATGTAGTCGACTTTGAAAGATGTCAAATATAAAATGTTCCTAAAATATTAAAGAAAACTAAAAAATTAGATAAACATATAATATGGTATGATATTAATAATAGAATCTTCATTTCAATAGTCATAGAACAAATAAATGAACATGTATAATCATTGTATATGTATATGGTGAGGTGATTCTGTCCCACAATGTGGTATGTGAATAGGATATCCTATTTGAGTTCGCTATGGAGTTTAATGACCAAGAAAGAAAATGATCCTTGGGCACTGGAATGTCGATTGTCGCATCCTACACCTGTGTATTAGTGGGAGGATCTATAAACTACATGTCGTACTATGCTCCTGATCCTTCTCCCACTAGGGTGGTAGAAGGACCTTCCATCATCGTAGTGGGGAACCAAGCCCGCGATAGATCTATACCCCAAGCCTGCGATGGATCTATACCCCAAGTCATTGATGGATCTGAACCCTAAGGGTGTGATGGATCTAGACCCCGAGGCGGTGATGGATCAGGGAAAGATGTGTGAGTGGGTCCAAAAATGGATTCCCCCTAGATAAGAATACTGAGAAGCACTGCCCCATCCTAGAGGGTGATGGTTATCTCTCTCTTAGGCAGGTGGAATGTGTATGTCTCTAGTCTCCACCTCTCCCCGAGGGCAGTAAGCAGGTGATGGTCGAAAAATGTGAAATCTGATACGATAGTGCCATATAAGCTAGTATGGCGAAAGTATGGTCTAATGGCATGTGGAGGCTCCTTGTGATCAAAATGGTGTGCTCGATTCATCCTGATCGATCCATCCTTACCACCACCTAACACGACATAAGAAACATTGATATCATGCTGAGTGAGTAGTATGATATCATCTATCAGTATATAAAAAAATGAAATGAGTCCTAAGTGTAAAATGTAAATATTACGTTATGGTCAGTATAATGTTTTTAATTGTAGAATACAATAAATCCAACGTTTATTCGCATTGTTTTAGTAATTTATTTTTACCAAAAGAAAGGGGCATGTCTTCATGTTTTTCAAATCATATTACAAATGTTTTGTTAATATATTGTTTTACCTATAAAAGGATGTTTTGTAAGATATGTTTTATATATTTATATATATAAACAATTTTCCTTTGTTTTTTAAATGTTTTTTATAAAATGGTGTGCTTTGTAATTTATGTATTACTATCCACATGATGGCATGTTTCATGATTATTTTCTCACATGTACAGGTCATTCTATAACACTAACAGAACATCAAGAAATAATTTGTGGGAAATGAACCACAACACAGGAGGAATGGTGACAATGAAGATAGTGATGATGTAAAATTATTCCATCTTTATCGTTTTTTTCACTATTCCTCCTACGTCAAGGTTCATTTCCCACAAATTATTTCTTGAAGTTCAGTTAGTGTTATGGAATTAGTTATACTAACCTATTTTGTTGGTTGTTTACTATAACAAGATCCTTTCCCAGTTTGTATAACATCCCTATAGTAGTTCACATAGGTAAAACATGTCTCTATACATCGAAAATGTTTTCTGATCATGATTCATATAGTGTAACTAATATTGAAATATATGGTTGATCATATAATCATTATTATAATGAAATTTTATAACATCTTCTTGTATCGTAATATATGATACTATTATTTTGTTATATAAAATTTTAATAGAATATCAATAACATATTTTTTTGAAAGCTGAGGTAAAGGGAAGATTTTTTTGGGTTTAGGGTTCATCTTTTAGGTTTTAGGTTATAGAGATTCGGGTTTCAAATATTGGGTTTTCGGTCTACGTATTGGTATTTTTTGTAAGGTTTTATGGTTTAGGTATATGATTTAAGGGTTATGATTTAGGTTTTAAGTTTTAGGGTTTATTATTTTGATATTATGATATAAGGAATATGTTCTTATGTTTAGGGATCATCTTTTAGGTTTTAGAGTTTATGTATTAGGGTTTCAGATACAGTGTTTTGGGTCTAGGTTTTATGATTTTTCGGTTCGAATTTAGGTTTTGGGTTTAAGAATTCAATGGCTCGGTTTAGGTTTTAAGGTTTATGGTTTAGAATTTTGATATTAAGGTATATAGAATATGTTTTGGGGTTTAGTGTTCAGATACTAGGTTTTGGGGTTTAGAATAAACAAGATGAAACGAAGAGATAACAACATATAATTTACAATATAAGAATATCAGAATGAAGGCAATACATCATTGTGACTGAGAGTGTGAGCTTGACCCAACAATGTTAGGGAATCATTTCCAATTATGAACTTCTTGATGACATATAGTTCATCTCAATCTTTGACCTTGTCCTTGAGGCCAATCCATCTCATTTCCCATCCTCCTGGACTTTAGAATCCCATGGGGACGCAACCGGTTGATGTCAGGTATCACTATCGCCTAGCCTTTAGGCATTGGGAACTAACGAAACTCCCCAATAGGTGTCCATAGTAATGAATAATAGTTATCAATGGTGTCCATCCGATACACGAGATCAACATATGCTTCCCATGATATGTTCACAGAGGCACATGCTACGATGGCATGTGCAGATGGAAATTGTAAGGCCTGAAAAATTCCACATTGACATTCCCTTGTTTCTAGTAATACCGCCATTTTTTCACCGGTGCTATTAGTGATGGGGTCTGAACGCACTTGAACATAAAATCAAGAGTATTATCATCGAAAAAGGTAGACATGATAACTAGAATATTCTTCAATATTATTTTCAATCTCTCGTTGAATGTCTCTTTTGTACCTTAACCCATGCTGCATTCCGTCTGATGCTAGTTTTTGTCTATCAAAAAAGTAATTCACGAAATAATATAATATCTCCTGAACTAGGGAAGTTATAGGTAACTTGAGAAGCCCATTGAAGACACCATTGATTCACTCCACAATGTTTTTGGTCATGTTTGCATACCTCTTACCCCCATCATATGCCAATGTCCATTTTTCTTTGGGAATCCGCATCATATAATCATATACTTCATTATTAGCCTTTAGGATTTTTTCGAAATGTTATTCAGAACACTGTCGATCAGGCTCATATGATACACTGAAGAGATGATATTTCAAATAAATTTATTTTATCTTTATTTGGAAATAGTAAAAAATAACAAAGACAATGTGTACCAAGCCCTGTGTTTTCCTTCTTCATCAGTTAGTTATGAAATTGTTTTTGCATGTTTCTAGCAATGTATCTAATTTAAAACCAATGATTTATATTTGGGTATCTACATGTATCAAGATCTACATCGATTTCCTCATTAATTGCTCGATGCTGATAAAATATCAAACAAACACCCCGAATGTTGGTGAAATAGTTGCTCATACATGCCAAAAACCGACTCCAAGATTCATAGTTTTCTTTATCTACAATGGAAAAGAAAAGTGAAAGAGGTGAATGGTTTCTATCTTGGGTTACTGAATTCAACAATATACCCTTGTATTTTATGTATAGAAACATTTTATTAATCTGAATGAAATATTTCTTGAAATGAAATGTAGAGATACAGGGGAGGAATGCCCAAAACAATTGACGAAATTGAACACATGATAGATCAAGTCGGTTATCTTGAGACACATGTTAGTTTGTATCAAGATGTAATAAAACATGGTTATGGTTCCTCAATATGGATAGAAATTGTGGAAACACCTGATACGAGTCATTCTAATCACCATAGTCCTTCACAATTGCCTTCTATTTCCCCATCCATGCCTTATTATAGGAAATATTATAACTCAATGTCTGCTGTATACACTCTTTCACAAGGGCTATTGAATCATCTTGGCATGTCTTAATAATCTCAACGATGATGGATAAGACAAATTCTATATCCAATGAGGTATGATATTGTGTCAGGCTTGGCTGAATGCAAGTATGAGCTGCCTCAATCCTTGAGATTCTCTAACCTTAAAATGAAATGTCTGTAATCACCGTCAAGCAGAATCTACAGTCATCTTTATACATATCACACAATATGAGATATTTACTACAACCTGATTTCTAAACTATATATCTGCAGTTCCTCTTAATGTAGAATATCTTTATCTTTATTTTTAATGCATATTTACTTGGAAAATTCCTTCCAATATATAATGTTATTTCAAGACCACTAAACCTATCTGGTAAAACTCTGGGAATCTTAGTTTTGGTAGTGAGAACATTATTTTTGAATTCAAGAACATGTGTCATTTCTTCTGACGAAGATGAAAAGTGTAGTGGATAATTTATTGTACATCGAGAATGTTGTACAACTAATGCATTTCTAGAAACTACCTCCCTAAATTTTGCTGGTCCCTCCTCAACAGCACTATTGTGACCATCTATTCCATCATTAAAAAACTCCACATTGGAATTCGAATTTATATGTATATCCAAGAGATCATCTAGGTTTTCTTATTCTACATCATTTGGAATAGCCTCAATTTCATGGGGTGAACTATCTTCAACCACTCTAATAAGCCTACATCTTCGTAAAACTGGATGTTGTTATTATATAGTAGAAACATTAACATATAACTTCATCGTGGTACCATCTAACCGTTGAGAAAATAAATTTATTGCTTGGATCCATTGCACATAAACAACCAATGGACAAGATAGATGCCACAGTGTTACCGAGAATTGAAAATGTCTATAGCTCATAGACTTGATCTCTTGATTTGACCCAGATTTAAGGAATAAAAAATTCTATCTTGAAGGCCACTCAGGTTTTCACAATCAAATGTACTAACCAGTATTATTAGTTGTGTTATATAAGAATCTCATTTTTTAGTTTGAATAACTTCCCCGTAGCAGTACACATAGTAAAACATGACTCTCTACATTAACAATTTTTTTGGATCAAGATTGTGATAGTGAAAATGATGGTTGACTATATAATATTTATTATACTTCAATTTTAAAATATCTTTTTATACCCTTAAATAACATAACAATGTTTATTAGAATATAAGTCACTAAATTTTTTGGAAACTAAGGTCACAAAGAATAGAAAAAATCAAATTAGTTTGCTTCTCATTGATAAAATGACAATTATGACCATATAAAGTAAAATATAGAAGAACAAAAACATAAAATAACACATTAATGTTTTAAAAAATAAAGAAATACCAAATTTTTTCAATAAAACATGGTTTGGAGGATATGATCCTAACTTCGGAAGTGAGGTAAACCCCCCAAAAAATTATTTGATAGCTTTATAACATATTCAACAAGTATGTACTTAACTTATTAAGTAGATATCTTTATTTGATCTTAATAAGAGACCAAATAAAAATAAACTGGATTTTACCTCCCTTCTGAAGCCATGCTCATCTCATCTAAACCATGTTTAATTGAAAAATGTCAATGTATTTCTTGTATGTTGTAAAAAATACATCTGTAATTTAATGTGTTAGTTCTTCTCCATTTCTTTTCATATAATCATAACTTTCATATTATCAATGATAAGTATTATTAGCTAATCATTACATGTATTCATATTTTAATCCTAAGTTATTCATTAATTAATATATAATTAATCATTACTAAAAAAAATTATTATTTCTAAACTATATAATCTTTATCATACTAAACTTTGTTAACATCCTGTTATATCCTAAACAATGATACCGATGTTTCTTATTACATTTTTAACTAGTCAAACAATCTTTAAACACTAGTTAATCATTATTAGGTTATTATTTAATTATTTATTCTTTAATCATTAATTAGATGATATTCCTTAGCTAATTATAATTAACTAATCATATGTATTCATTTTTAATCCTAAGTTATTCATTAATTAATGTTTATTAATAATAAGTAATATTTATAAACTATATATAACTAATTAAAATTCTTAAAAATGAAATCATTAAAACTAACTAAAAAGAATTCCATTACTAACAATAACATTCATTATTTAATGCCTTTGTCCTTGTCCATTTCATTCTATATCATCATAAATATCATTTTATCATTGATAAATATACCAATTTGATTTTTCATTTCTTAAGTTTTTTAGTAGTTTATAATGAAAATATGAATCATCTAAAACATATCCCTCAAGAGTGTCAAACCAAGAGTGCAGTAAGGCCTGTAGTCGTGCACCAGTTTCCTGTTTGAGTTTAACTCAAAGCGGTGTTTTTGGGTTTTACCCTAAGGTATATCTGTGCTAGAGCCACATCCACTTGTTTGTAACCAGATAGGGATTTGATTTCATAGATTACCACATAATCTTTATTCTACAAAAAGTTTACAATAATTAATCCTATGTTATTCCATACTTAATTTATACTTGATATATACTTAATCATTATTAATAATAATTATTATTCCAAACTATATATAACTAATTAAACAACTTAACAAATAAATATTTATAACTAACTAAATTACTTAAAAAAAGAAATATTTATAACTAAAAATAATACAATTAAGTAAATAAAATAAATTAAATTAAATAAAAAAATACCACTTAATGATGCTTCCTAAAAAACGGTGTCTTCTTTTGGACCACCGACTCTACTGCATGGAAAAAGAGTTTTTTAGAGAGAAGAGTAGTTGAATGAAGAGAGATGGGGGGAAATTGATGTGAGGAGAAGAGGATTCCCTTTTATAGGTATTTTAGAGAAAGGTTGAATCGCCGATGCCTCCTTTTCCATGCCATCGATCGGAGCCAAACATGGTGGGGGGGGGGGGAGGGGGCATCAGCCGTGCCTCCTTTAACATATATTATTATTTTTTTAAAATTATCCTATGATTTTTAATTTTTTTCATAAAATATATTGAAATATAATTTGACCCGACTACCACATCCATCGGTCAGGAACGTGCCTCCGATGGACACCGCATTGATGTGAGTCATTGAGTGACAAATACTCGGTCGCCTTGCACATTCCAGAGCATCCCACTCCATGCCAGACAGTGATCCCACACCTTGAGAACGAGGATATGAATTGTGGTCAGATAGAAGCTGATCCAAAGAGCCACGCAACCCTAACTGACCGACAATCCCTCACCAGCTCCGCTCGCCCATAGAAACAACATTGCCCATCCCACTTCATTTCTCCCACTCCATCTACGTTCCAGATAGTCACAAATCCGAGAAGACTTGGCAGAAAATAGCTGCCCGAACATGGACCTCCGCAAGAGATATGTGTTTCGTCATCACCCCCCGCAACTATCATGTGTTTTCACTATAAGAAACCAAGTTGTGATGAGTTCAGGCATACCATGGAAAGTGGTTTGACGTCACAGGCCACACAGACTAGAACTACCGGTCCTCGAGCTAGTTGGAGCTTTTCACCACCTTACCCCCACTGTTGGGCTCGACCATAGATCTTATTGTTTCCCCTTAAGACAGGTGAGGGTCATTCCATTTCACTGATCATAGATCCCACTTGACAATGACACACCACCTTCCATTTCAATGGAACGGGAAACCACATTATGTGAGTTTTTAAATAGTTTTTTTTAAATAGAGTTTTTTTAAAACACATGGGTTAATTTTTTTTAAAAAAAATAAGCAGTATAGGCGGCAGCGCAGCTACCGACTGTAGGCTTTAGGTGAAAGGCGGGAGCAGAAATACCGCCTTTTTGATTATGTTAAAAGGAAGAAACCCTATTCCCACCTTACTTCTAAAACCAAAAATAAAAAATTTCCATATTTTTTATTTTAAGAATTTTTTTTAGTTTTTTTGTTTATATATATATATATATTAAAAATAAAAATTTCTCAGCAGAATTTATCTACTATTTAATATCCAACAGTACTTCTATTATAGATGTATGTATTCTGATACAAGCTCTCACCCAGGGATCACTTTTATAAGAGGTTTTACCGTAAAAATCATTATGCATTTCCGATTTGAGGTTCTGGTTCTCCCTTTCCTGCGCAGAACATTGAGCTTTTCCGATGTGTGATTCTATTTCAAGTATGTGACATTGAAAGACTACAAAATATAAACTATAAGACCAATATAAATGAAAATTAACACATGGATGAAACATATAAAAAATATTTGAAATAAAAAACAATTTCATAAAAAATGATGATAAAAAATAATTTATAAGCATTCAAAACCACATTCTTGAAATGTAAAAATGATTCAAGTACGTGACTTTGAAAGACTATAAAATATAAACTACAAGACCAACATAAATGAAAAATAAAAAATGATTAAAAATATAAAAAATAGTTGAAAATAAAAAGAATTTTTTAAAAAACATTGATGGAAAATAATTTATAAGTTTTCGAAGAAACCTACATGAAACATAAAAATGTTTCAAGCACATGACTTTGGAAGCCTATAAAATATAAACTATATGACTGATATAAATGAAACTTAAAACATGGATAAAACATATAACAAATAGTTGAAAATAAAACTAATTTCACAAAAAGAAATTCAGAAAAAAGAATTTAAAAGCTTTCAAAACCTCCTACTTGAAACTTAAAAATGATTCAAGTATTTGGCTTTGAAAGACTATAAAATATAAACTATAAGACATATACAATTGAAAGTTAAAACATGGATTAAACATATAATAAATTATTTAAATATTTAATAGTATTTTTCATAAATAATTATATAATAATTAATTAGTTAATTAGTAATTATTAAAAAATAATTATATAATAATTAATTAGTTAATTAGTAATATAATTATTAAGTATATAATAGTTAATTAGTTAATTAGTAATATAATTATAAATTATATTTATTAATTTCAATTAATAATTAGTAATTATTAAAAATTATTATATAAATTTTAATTATTTAATTAGTAATATAATTAGTAATTATATAACAGTTAATTAGTTAATTAGTAATATATTTATAAATTAGAATTATTCATTATAATTATTAATTAGTAATTACAAAAAATTATTACATAGTAATTAATTAGATAATTAGTAATATAATTATTAATTATATAATTAGTAATTAGTTAATTATTAATTATTAATCATTAATTATATAATAATTAATTAGATAATTAGTAATATAATTATTAATTATGTAACAGTTAATTAGTACATTTTTTGAGAATGATAGAGCTAAGCCCCTTTTTATAATTATTTAATTAGTAATATAATTATAAATAATAATTATTCATTATAATTATTAATTAGTATTTATTAATAATTAATATATAAAAATTAATTATTTAATTTGTAATACAATTATTCATTATAATTATTCATTACACTTTTTACTTATTAATTAGTAATTAATAATTTTAAATTATTCATTAGTTAATTAGTAATACAATTAATAATTATGTAATTATTAATATAATAATTTGTAATATTTTATAATGAATTATATAATAATGAATTATTAAATTTGTAATATAATTATTAATTATAATTATCAATTAGTAAATTAGTAATATAATTATTAATTATACTGTATAATTATATTACTAATTAAATAATTAATAATTAATAATTGAAATTAATAATTATATTACTAATTAACTAATTAATTATTATACTTAAAAATTGTATTAAAAATTAACTAAATAATTATTATATAATTGATAATTATATTACTAATTAAATAAATAATTATTATGTAATTAATTGTTAATAAATAATAATGAATCATAATAATTAATAATTATATTACAAATTAACTAATTAATTATTTTATAATTACTAATTAACTAATAAATTATTATATAATTAATAATTATATAATTATTAAATATATTAATAATTCAATATTATATAATTAATAATAATATTTCTAATTAACAAATTAATTGTATAATAAATAATTAATAAATAAGTAGTTGGTGTTTGGATTAGTTATAAGCACCTCATAATCCTATAATAAAAATGGGGGTTCAAAACCCATTGGTCGTAGGTACTATAGCAGTACTGTAGTGATACTATAGTAGTGGAGGCACTATAGCAATCACAGACACTATAGCGGTGGCAGACACTATAGCTGTGGTGGGTACAGTGCCGGTACCATAGTAGGCGGAAACTATAGTTGTACTATTCACAGAATGGGCCTCTGGCCAAAAATTCAGGCCAACATGCCATGTAATGGGCTACATGCCCATTAGGCCTTCGGGCTATATAATGTGTCTCCCTCTACCCAGTCAAAATAGGTTTTTACTTTTCTTTAACAACAAAATTTTTCTTCGTCCCCAACATTTAAAAAATTAATAATTAATAGTTATATTACTCATTAACTAATTAATTATTATATAATTTATAATTTTATTAATAATTAATTTTTATATAATTAATAATGATATTACTAATTTACTAATTAATTATATAATTAAGAATTAATAATTAAATTACAAATTAACTAATTAATTATTATATAATTAGTAATTATATAATTAATAATTATGTTATTAATTAAATAATTAATTACTAACTATTTATTATATGTTAAATCCATGTTTTAACTTTTAATTATGTCATTCTTATAGTTTGTATTTTATAGTCTTTCAAAGCCACTTACTTGAATCATTTTTAAGTTTCAAGTATGTGGTTTTTAAAGCATATAAATTAGTTTTCATGAACCTTTTTTATGAAATTATTTTTATTTTCAACTATTTATTATATGTTTAATTCATTTTTTATGTTTCATTTATATCAGTCTTATAATTTATTTTTTATAGGCTTTCAAATTCACATACTTGAAACATTTTTAAGACCCATTTAGGTGTCTTTGAAAACTTATAAATTAATTTCCATCAACATTTTTTTACAAAATTATTTATAATTTATAAAATTTGTTATATGTTTAATCCATTTATTATGTTTCAATTAATTTGGTCATATAGTTTATATTTTATAGGCTTTCAAATTCACATACTTGAAACATTTTTATGTTTCAAGTAGGTGGTTTTGAAAGCTTATGAATTATATTTTATCGTCATTTTTTATGAAAGTATTTTTGTATTCAACTATTTCTTATATGTTTAATCCATGTTTTATGTTTTATTTATATTGTCCTTATAGTTTATATTTTCTTTCAAAGTCACGTACCGGAAACATTTTTATGTTTCAACTAGGTGTCTTTGAAACATTATAAAATATTTTCCATCAACATTTTTTTATGAATTTTTTTTTCAACTATTTTATTATATGTTTAATCCATGTTTTATGTTTCATTTATATTGGTCTTATAGTTTATAATTTATAGTCTTTCAAAGCCCTATACTTTATATAGAATACCACATCTGAAATGAAGAATGTTCTCCACAGGAAAGGGAGAATCCGAATCCAAAATCGGAAATGTAGAATGATTTCTAGGGTAAGCCCTCTTATAAAAGGGAGGCCTCGGTGAGAGTTTCTATCAGAATTCAGACTGCTGTAATGGAAGTACTGATGGATTTTAAATAGTAGATAAATTTTGCTGAAAATTTTAAATTTAAATTTATTTTTGTTTTGTTTATATATATATAATCAAAACAAAACAAAAAAAAAATAAAAAAAAATTTAACAATTTTTTATTTTTGGTTTTAGTGGTAAGGCGGTATTTCAATTTTATAGAAATAAACACGTACACACATAATAATATTTTTATATTATTTTTTTAGATTTTTATTTATTTATATTTAATATTTAATATATTATATTTTTAGTTATTAAAATTTATTCATTTTTATATTTATATTTAATATATATTATTTATTAATTTTTAATTAATATATATATATATATATTTAATTTATCCATATTTAAATTTTTTTTGACTATTTTTTTTGTAATTTTATTCATTTTTAATATTTATTTACATTTACTAATTAACATTTCACATGATTTTAATATATTTTTAATTTACATAATTAATATGTGTATTCATTTTTATTTAGACATATATTAATTTTTTTTAAAAAAATTAATTAATAACTCTAATTAAAATTTTAATTATTTTTTCAATCTCTTCATCTTTAATTAAATTTCGATCATTATTAATATTTATTCATTTAATATTATTTATTCAATAATATTGTTAAGTGTTTTTTTACTTTTTTTTTATAATTTATTCATTTTAAATATTTATTCATCTAATATTTTTGTAATTTATTCCTTTTTAGAAATTTTATACACAATTATTCAATAATATATTTAATATTTTTTATATAGATATATATTCATATATATATATATATATTCATATATATATATATATGTCAATATATATAATATTTCCTTAAATATGATTTATATCATACAAAATATAAATTTACATTAAATAAGCCATGTATTTAGTGAAAAAAGGATTATAATTAAAAATTAATATTAGTCAGAAATACTGAATAATTAGTATCAAGTAATGAATATTTAATAAAATGCTATTTTCTTAATTTCACATATATCAAACCTGTGTTACATTAATTTCATGCACACACATATAAGTAATTAATGCAATTTTATATAGAAACACATATACACACATAATATTTCTGTAATTTATTCAATTATTAATATTTATTGTATAATTTTATTTATTTCCATATTTAATGTGTTTAATTGTTAAATTTGATTAATTTTTTATATTTATATTAAATATATAATATTTATTACTTTTTAAAAAAAATTCAAAAAAATTCATTTTTAATATTATTTACTCATCCATAATCATAGTTATTTTTAGAGGAATTTTTGGGCCCTTTTTAGGTGGATTGGTGATGAAAAAAAATGAGGGTCACGCAGAACGCGACTAGTGCCCGGGATCCTTGCTAATTATAGAGGTAGGGTAGGCCTTCAGCATCAAATGTGGCTAAGGTGGTATGTGTTATTGTTGGCGACGAGTGATGGTTGTCCAAGTGGGTTGGTTTCGCAATAATAGTGACAATCATGTGTCATTGGCTGAGTGACGATGAATAATTAGAGATTTTGGTGGTGGCTGGGGCTCACGTAACAAGAAGACGAGGGATGGCAAGAAGGGCTCACGATCTGCATCGTGCAGACAAGTCTCAAGCGGTGGGCGTCGGTGGAGCAAACTGAGTGGACCACATGGGCCCACATAGTGGATCCATGGGTTCTTAGGTTGGACCTACTGGTTTGGTCCATGGGTTTTAATTTCCAATAGGCCTACGAGCCATGTAATGAGATCCCTCTGCCCAGTAAAATAAGAGGTTTTGTTTGGTTAATAGGGGGCTTCCTCCTACTCGTTTAAAAAAATTATTTTGTGTTATTTATTCACTAATAATGTTATTTATTTTTTACATTTCTTTTAAATTTATTATTTTTTTAATATTTTTTTGTTTAATATTTTTGTAAATTATTCCTTTCAAAAAAATTCAAACATATTTATTCTTTTACATTTATTGTTTTTAATATGGTTTAATGATTATATTTAATATGAATTCATCTTCATTTTTATTTTGTTTAATAATTTATATCATTAAAAAATCTTATCCATTTTCTAATTATTTTTTTGATGAATATTCATTGTTTGTTATTAATTTCCAAGATTCATACATTTAAGATGATTTATTCATTAAAAATATAATTATTTTTTACATTTTTTATAATTTATTAATTTTTAATAAACATTCATTTAATATTTTCAATTACTTTTATATATTTTTTGTCAGCACCATCCAAAAAGCAATGATGAAGATATGTTTTATTAGTGTTATTTTTTAGCGCTGATAAAGAAAGGACTTATCTGCGGTTTTTTATTTTAGTGTTGATAAAACCTATCTTATCAGTGCTTTTTGGAAAGCATGAATAAAACCATTCTATTCTTTTAAATAGAACCCTGATAGAGAACCCCATCACCCACGTCATTTAAGCTCTCACGGAACTGAACCTTTTCCGCCGCTCCCGCTTAAACTTCTATGATGAATTGAAACACTCAAAATCTAGGGCATGTGATTCTTCCATCTCCTTTTTAGTCTATATTAAATTTTTTGTGTGTTTTAAATTCTTCTAATGGGTTTGGGTATGCCGTGTGATTTTTGAAACTCAAAGAGGCTCAAGACCCGTTGATCTAAAATGACTTGTACCCCACCCCCATTCCAATCATACATTCTCCAATACAATGTTCATTAGGGGGATTCATTTAATTTTCTTTCAACTGTAATGATTAAACATTCATGTAGCATACTAATAATCCTTCCATAAACCAGGGCCTAGTTAGCCATGATTCGTCTTCTTTCTTAGTGTCATTTCCTTAGAAGTAAAACATGAATTTTAATTGTTTACATTACAGAATTCACTTCATTTGTGGATCATGGCATGCAATAATTTTATAGATAACACTGAAGTTTAAATTATGTTTCCTATTTTGATTATTCTCAATGAAAAATGATGTGGTCTTGAACTCATTATAATGACTTATAAATATATCTAATTATTCCACTATTATTTGTTATCTTTTCCTCTACATATATGCATGCTTTTAGTTTAATTTATATTCTATATTTCCAATTTGGATGAAATTTATTGTAAATATGATTTTTTATATTTTGTTGTTGATTAGTCAACGTTTCATATGTCATAGTTTTCTATATTCTTAAATTTGAATATATATCATGTTTCCTTTCTTATTTTTTTCATATATGTATATATTGATTTATATATTTATTATATATATATATTCATAAGATCAATGCTTGATGAAATGGATTATATTTTTCAGAGAGTAAATTACTCTATTGTTTTCTCTAGACATTCTCAAAAAAATAACAATATTGTTGTATGATATTTTGATAGATAAATATCTTAATTTTGATGCCTTCCTTTGATATCATGTGTTATGAATTATATTTCAAAATTGATCATTTTTTTATAATAAATATTTTATTTCATAGTTATATATCAAAATTCAATATTTATTATGTTTTTTGTTCATAAAAACAAAACCTTTTGAATTTTCTATTTCATTGTTCATTTTATTCAAATTCAATTGCTAACATATTGGGATAATTATAGTTGACATTAACAGTATAATATTTTTACAGTTTTTGTGTGATAATATGTAAACATGGATTCTTTGAAAAAAAATGAATGCTTTAATCTTATCAAAGAAACAAGACTTTCTGATACATGTGTCCCATAATTTGTGGTTTTTATATTCCTAGGAAATTTTAAATTTATTTTGATAATGAATTGACTGATGGGTTGGATAACTAATTTGATAGGATTTTTATCATTGATGTAAAAGAATAAATTAATTATTCCCCTATTCAAGGTTGTATTTTTAATAATATCATAAATATCGTTGATTCGGTTCCCTCAATAGAAACAATTGAGAACTATAAAAACATCACTTTCCAAATGAAACATTTAGTATATTGTCTATAAAAACATGACTTTCTTAACATTATTAAGTTTTGAAGTAATCAAATTGAAATATGCTTTACCAACTAGTTTAATGTTCATTTAAAACACTCTTATATCTAGATAAAAACCACTATATTATCAATACATATAAAATCTTTAATCCACTTATGAGAAATGAAAACATCCTAAAATATAATTTTTTAATTTTCTATCCATTTTATAACAACCGTGTATTAATAATAACATTTCAAGACTACTATAACGAGTGATATTTCTTTAGATAGTGTCACAATATATTAGATTCTGTATTAATTCCTTATATTAGATTCAATTGTTGATGCATTCCACATTTATACTTTAGATTGTACTAGAGAGGTAATTTTATTTTATGATAATTCTTTAATTTAGTGCATAAAACATGGTGTAGAAATAAATGTGATGTAGATGAAATAAGACGTATTGGTAAAGAAAACACTCATATATGAACTAATTCTATATGCTTTGAGAAGTTATCATTGTTTTTATACTTGATGCACAAAACATCACTATCCATCACCATGAATTCTTTCTAACACTTCTAAAATTGAATGTTTTCATTATCCATTTGACATCGATAATTAAAAAAATTCTCAAAAATTAAAATTTCTGTAAAATTAATCTTGTACAACTGAACTAATATCAAATCTCCACCATTCTGAGAATATCAAATCTCCACCATTCCTCTATGATACGTTTTTCACATATCAATGTATATATACCTTATATGAATACCTTATATGTTTATACTTATTTTTTATACATAATCAATATTATTAAACCTTATAGGATGAATATGATTAAAAAATAAATGGATGTTAATTATATGACATAGAATAATGATGGAGTTAAATATTTCATCAATATTGCAATATAATATGTATACAACCATTATCAAATCCTTTTTCTGTGCATTTGTTGTTTTTATCGAATAAAAATTCATCTAGAAGAGTTGGAAGAACATTTAAATTTTCATAGAATAGATCGGAGTTATAAATTTTGGACTAAACATGAGGAAAACTAAATATACATAATGATTGGGATGATACTAACATTTATATAATAGTTGATATAAATACTAATGTAAATGATGATTGAGATCATATGAAAGAAATGAGAATGAAAATTTATGATGAAATTTTTGATAGCCCAAAGTTATTTAAGAAGTTAAATTACTATTCCAAGAGACCATTTTATATCATATTTAGAAAATGTAAAACATTTTAATATGTATTGAAGTTATATAATATTAAAGCTAGTAGTGGGGTGATTGAAAGTAGTTTTTCAAAAATACTTGGTCTCCTGAATGATATGCTACCAGAATAAAATGATCTCCCTTATTGAACATATAATTCTAAGAGAATTATAATTTAAATGGTTAAGATATTTGAAAAAATACAATTCGTTCCAAAAGATTTTATAGTGTTTTAAATAACCATGAATCACTCAGAATATGCCCAAAGTGTAGGGAAAATCGACATAAGAAAGATGAATCAAGTAATTTGAAATCTATATGTTTCTTTACAATAAATCCAAGGTTTATAAGACTTTATTGAGGTAATGAAATCACTAGATAATTAATATGGAATGAGAATACAAGAATTTAATATGGGAAACTACATCAACCAACATACTCTCCTCAATGGAAGAAAATTGATTATGAGTATCCTAAATTTGGAAATGAGCTGAGAAACCTTTTTCTTGCAATATATAAATATGGAATAAATCATCTTGGTGTAAAAAGTAGTGCTGACAATATTTTTCTAGTAATTTTGGTAAATTATAACTTCCCACAACTGTTATGAATGAAAAAATAATACATTATACTATCTCTGCTTATATCAGGACCAAAAAACTTAGGGATGATATTGATGACTATTTGGATCTATTTATTGAAGATATAAAATTGATATGGGACATAGGTGTTCAGTTTTATTATTCTTATAGAAGTGAAGAGTTCAAATTGAGAGACATGTTGTATGGGATAATAAATGACTTTTCTTTTTATTAAAATTTTCAGGCTATAGAATTAATGGAATCTTGGGATGTCCAATTTTTAAAGGTGTACACACTGTTAGGTTGAAACATTCCTCATAGGTTTTTTTGTACACCAAACATTTTTACCGTAACAATATAAATTTCGATCCTAGATGACAAAATTTTATGGAAATACAAAACAAGTTACAACACCGTCTCCAATAATGGGTGATAAACTGTTTGAGAATGTAAAAGATATTGGAAGAGATTTTCATTAATCCTTTTTAAAAAAACCATATAAAATCATGATGAAAAAAGATGTCATTTTTTAATGAATTTTCATATTGGAAATTTTTTTATATCATAAATTTTCTTAATTTCATTCACATAGAAAAATATTTATGTGATTGTGTTATTTGAACATTAAAAAATGTACTTGAGAAAAAAGGGATTAAGGTTAGGTTTGAAATGATTTGCATGGGGATAAAGAAAGAGTTAGCATCGATGAAGGGTGAAAGAAGAACTTTTCTTCCTCCTACATCTTACACTATCTATACAAAAAAAATTCAATTTTTAAAATTCCTTAATGGTATCAATGTTATATATTTATATTCATCAAATATAAATGATGTAATTTCAAGGACTAGTTTGAACTCACATGGTCTAAAATCGCATGATTTTCATGTTTTGATGTAAGATTTAATGCTTGTAGCTTTACACTCTATTATACCTAAATTTGAATGACATTTATTAATTCAATATTGAGTCCTTTTCAAATCCATATGTCATAAATTTATAGACTCGAAGAAATTTACAATCATTAATAACGAAATTGTAGTCATATTATGTGAATTGGATATGTTCTTCCCATTATCATTATTTGATATAATGGTAATCCCGATGGTTTACATGGTTTGAGAGATTCAACTATGTGGTTCTATGAATTATAGATAGATTCACTCCATTTAATGGTATATTAAGATTTTAAAAGGGTATGTCATGAATCAAAACCGGCCATATGGTTGTATTTCAGAGTTATATATTGTTGAAGAAGTTGTTGAATTCTATAGAGATTACCTATGAGATGTTGATTGCATTGTTCTCCAAAAATCCTATCATAGTTGATGCCTTTTCGAAAAATGTATTTCTAGAAGAGATGTTAGAATTACCATTAAAGAGATGGAGCAAGCTCACCATTACATTTTATATAATAGCGTATATATTTATCCACACATCGAATCCCAAAAATTACTTCTTATAAATTTTAATTAATTAAAGGTAGAAGTATGGATATCAAATACATATAATTAAATTTTTATAGGATGGTTCCAAGATCATATTTATAAGTATTTATCTAAAAATATGAATTTAGTTGATGAATTACTTAGATGGATAACCAGGGGACCAAATGTAAATATTATATCTTATACAAGTTTTTTAATTACTAGCTATACGTTCTATATATAAAAACACGATAAAAATAGTACGATGAAAAATATCAGAGTTATGCTTGTGGGGTAGTGATTAATGTATCTAGTTCCAATGATACAAATCGAATTTATGAAAATATTTCACATTTCAACATCATCAAATAAATATATGATTTTCAATATACCAAATTTAAAGTGATGATTTTCTATTTAAAATGGATTGAAAACAAAAGTGCAATGAACGATGATAAATTGGGATTTTTGATGATGACTTTTAAATTAGAAGGGTATAAGGATGGACCGTTCATAATGTAATCAAAATTAGTGAAATTATTTTACATCCTAGATACAAAAAGGAGAATTGGCCAATTTTCCTATTGGATACTAAAACAACTGCAGAGTCACATGAAAATTAAACTGAGGATGTACCTTTCATTGGGAGATCAATATTATTTCATGAAGGTTCCAATGTTTGATAGAGGACCCAAATCCATTCAATCTTTAAATAAAAAATAGAACTCAATGAGCAAGTTAAAATATTTTTTAATATAATATTCCTTTCACCATAATATTATGTTTTCTCCACTATATTTAAATTATCTAAATGAAATTTTTGACTACTCATAATGATAATTACTTCTCCATATGATAATGTTACCTATAGTAAAGGAAAACAAATGATTGATGCTGAAACTATGGAATTATTTTGGGATCAACAACATGTTGATAAAAAAAATTTCCAGTGCGTTAATGTGTTAATAGAAATTATCATGGGAAAAAGGTATAAATTTTGAGGATGGATATAATAAAAAAACCAAACTTTTGAACTTAACATGTTAATTTTCATTAGTTACATTTGGTTCACAATGATAATGCATGTGCCAAATAATATAGATACATGGAATAATATCATGCTTTCATTGAAGTAAACTCTTTTGAAAAATATTAGGGTAATGATAAAATATACATTCTTTATTTTACTAAAATATATATATAAAGGTTGATTTACTTTTCGTTATCCCTTGTAGATTTCATATATTTTAGATGATTCATATAATAAATTTGTATTAATGGTCACTGTAAAATCTCACAGCGGCTTCTAGAAACTTCTTACAAAGCATAATCTCAGGGATTTTTTGGGGAAAGTGAACTCACACCTACTAGTTATTTATGCACACATTACAGAAAAGGAAACATAGAAATAATTTATTAGTCATCATAATGAGGAATACATTTCGGTGTATTATATTTGATGATATTTAATGTAAAATAATTTATTTTATCCAATCTGATTCAAAATTATTAATTTATGAAACTACAATGGAGTGTTGAAAATAAGAAACATGGATCAAAACCAACACACTCCTACTATAAATCATGTATGGGGAATTATTCACTTGAAAATAAGATGGTATGTATATTAAAAATATACAATAAAAGTATTGTGTGAAAATAAACAACATATTATATTTTGTTTATATGAATATTGATGAATCCAAATCCAAATACACTTCCATCACATATCATGTTCTATTGAAGGAGACTCGTGTAAATAAATAGGTTAAACTAGTATATGAAAGAACACAAGAAGTATGGGAATCATGTGTAAGTATGGAATAATAGTACATTTTTATTTTTTATGAAGGTATTATATAAAAATATCTATTTATGTTTATAATATTTTTATATGGTTTAAACACATGAATCAACAACAACTGTACCTTAAGAACAACTGATTTCAGTAACTTTGATGCAGCTAAAACAATATAGCCATGTTAGAGGAGAAGGTTTTGGAGTTTCACCTCAAGAATATTTTGAGAAGGAAAATACATAAGGAGATAAATATGATATTATGAAAGTAATGAAAGAATGGTTATATGTTTTTCAATATATTATTTTTCAATTTGGTTTGAGAGACCAATATATGAAAAATGATAAATGATAATCAGTAGTGGAACAATGATAAATACATGAAGAGCCACGTGACCCCACTAGATTTGGGGCTAGACATTCTCATAAATATCTTCAATTCCCATGGTAAATTGTTTTTATAACTCTTTATCCTAAATGTGAATAAAAAACTTCCAATAAAATTATATTACTAAAATTATATAAGGTGAAATTGATTGTGATTTATAACTATAAATAACCACACATCGCCTTGTTGTGAGGGGCACAATGTATAATATCCCATAAGACACGATTCATAATTAAAAACTCCTAAAATATCATTTGAGAATAGGTTTTGAATTATTTCCCTTTTTGAGCATCAAATTTCCTATAATGCTTAAAAATCCAAATTTTACCATAGTGGATAATTCTATAAGAAATTTCATAGAATGCCATTTTAATCATATAAAGATATATAAGGAATGTATTTAAAAAATATATTTCAAATAAAAAAATTAATAGCTTATGATAAAAGGCCTAAAATAAGGCACGATATTATAGAATGAAAATAAAGGGGAAACAAAAGGTAAAATAAATACAATCCCATGGATCATCTAAGAAAACAAAAGAACCTTAGGAGAGTACCTTCAAACAACCAGTTCGACTTCTGCATATATTAACATTACAATTTCATGTGGATACAAAATTTAAATATGGAAATATATCCTATATAGGATATGAAACATAAATATTTAGAGAGACCATTACAAACATAGTTGGTCTCAAGAGTGTAAATGATATTATCAAGTTTGAATGGCAAGGAGTCTCAGTTGTGAATACATACATGAGGTATGTTTTCATATTTTTTCTTCAAAAAATGATCTTTTATCTTCATTAAAGTGAATACATATTCCAATTTTCTACAGGTTTATATATTACTAATATATAAAAGGAATCCCCTATGAAGAAATATTTGGACTCATTAATCCATCTATCATTTGTATGAAAGTGTTTTCCGTGTAATTGAAAGTAATTGAAATGGAAAAAGAAGACCTAATGAAGGCAATTGAAAAGAAAATAATAGTTGTTAGATTCCAAATTACTTCTACAATACAAGGGTAAAAATATACAATCTAATCATATAAAATACATTTTTTCCTTTTTAACTACTTATTTTTATTTTTTAAAAGAGTTGGATTATAATCACAATCAATTTTGATACCTTGAATGTTTATTTTTTGGATCCAATCTATTGATTTCAAAAAAATCAACCACAGATGATGCCCATTGTGAAATTTTAATTCAATGAGATCATCATTTTATAGATAAACTTCAAATTATAAATTTTATTTTTTGTTTTAACAAGAATTTTTTTATTATATAGAAATATATACATATTATCTAAATTATGATATGATTTTGGTGGCTGAAAAAAAAATCTAATTAATTTATTCAAATGGAAGAAAATTAACCTATATATGGTTTGATTAAATAAAAAAAAAATATTTTAATACAATTTAGTTATTTTTGTTAATGTTTCTTAAGTTCTTGAAATTAAATAACAACAACTATGGTTGATATTACATTTTCAAATTTATGAACGATATTATATACCATCAGTAACCTTGAATCCATAAACAGTTAATTTTTAATATAATTATTATTTCATTTAAAATATCTCTTAACCATTTGTTTGTATATATTTTCTTAGTAGTACATGCTCTTCCAATAGTATACATACTAAAAATAAGAATCAATTTTTTTAGAGATTAATAGGAAGAGTACATGGTGTCATAATGTTTGACGACATCATATTGTGGTGATTGCCTCTTAAGTATGTGACCAAGTAAAGGAAAAAATGAAATTAAACTATTCACTAAATTCCTTCCTTTAAGGGTTATTATGAGTTAGAATATACTACAAAATTATTTTCTAATCAACCTAAAAATAAATAAATATTTGAGATTTTTCTCAAGGATATTGGATTTCAAGGCTACTACTGAGATAATAGTGACAGGGAAATGGGTTAAGGATCCTTCAACCCACAAATATCAAGACATATTAACAAGTTCTGGGGAAGGTAATTCCATAATCCTTACCTTTTCATTTTCATTTTGTGTATTTTTGAATTTTAATGAGTTTGTTAAATATATTTTATGTCCTATTACAATCACTTACATTCTCATATCCTCATCAATGATTTCAATGTAGAATTTAGGAATTTATTGTGATGGAATTTCAACCAAGGATCAAAGTTGAAAATAGATTGGAATTGGTTGATCTCTACAAGGTAATATATTTTATAACACATTTAATATTGTTAAAACTAGGAAAAAATTATCATATTATTTTCAAAATATAGAAAAATGATCAATAATTTATTTGAGATGTGTAGGAATCAACTACACATCAAAATGATATAAAATGTGGCTTCAATGACTATAATTTCATGTTTTCAATATAAAAATGCCATTTTAACTGAAAACATGTGTCACATTATCCAAATAGAGAAAACAATATAGAATTATCATGATAATTTAATAAAATTATCTATAATTCAATTGGCGTATGTTGGAATCGACCATACATAAATCTAGCACATGATGTGGGATGTTTGAATCCAATTGCATATTTTGCACATTAAAAGAGTAATTTTTATTTAAAACATATGTCACATTGTCCAAACTAATAAAAAATGATTTAATTATCTTGAAAATTTAAGAAAAAGGTCTATAGTCTATTTTTAATATTTATGATTTTACCACATGTCAATCAGACAAACAATGTGACAGTTTTGACTCAAAGTGTGTGTTTTCAATATAAAAGTGTCATTTTAGTTTAAAATAAATGTCGTAATAATAAAACTAAGAAATAAAGCTCAGATTTTATTCATAATATACTAAAATGAACCATAATTTATTTGAGATGTTTAGGAATTGACTACACATTAATCTGACACATGATGCAGTCGATATGAATCTAAGTACATGTTTTCAATATAAATGTCTCATTTTACTATAAAATTATTTTCACATATCCAAATAGAGTGAATGAGATTGTAATTTTTTGAAACATTAGAAAAATGATCCATAATTCATTTTTGGAATGTTTGAATCAACTACATGTTAATCTGACACATGATGTGGTCAATACGACCCAAAGTCTGTGTTTTCAATATAAAAGTGTCATTTTAGTATAAAGCACACATCAAATAGACAAAACTGAGTAAAAAAGATTGGATTGTCCTAAAAAATTAGAAAAATGATCTATAATTAATTTTTGGCATATTGGAATCAACTACATGCAAATCAGATAGACGATGTGGTCAGTATGACTCCAAGAACCCGTTTTCAATATAAATGTTTCATTTTAGTGTAAAAAATATTCCATATAGATAAAACATAGTAAAAAATATCATATTGTCATTATTTTCTTAAAAATAATCCATAATTATTATTTGTAATATAGGAATCAAATGCACATAAATACAATACATGATGTGGCTAGTATGACTCCAAGTATGTGATTTCAATATAAAAGTATAATTTTAGTTTAAATATCATGCCACATTTTCAAAATCTAGAAAATGAGCTTGGATTGTTTTCATGATTTATGACACCAATCTATAATCCAATTTTTGACATGTAGGAATTGACAACACATCATCCCAATACACGGTGTGTTTGGTATGACTCAAAGTGTTACTTTTGAGTATAAAAGTGTAATTTTTAATTAAAACACATTTCACATAGCCAACATCAAGAAAATGAGATTGGATTGTTTTAAAACATTAGGAAAATGATACATAATTCAATTGATTTCTATAATAATTTACTTTACATCAATTCAAAACAAGATGTGGCTGGTATGTCTCAAATTGCATGTTTTAAATATAAAATTTCCATTTTAGTTTAAAATGTGCATCACATAGAATAAACTAAGAAAAGGAGATCAGATTATTTTCAAAACTCAGGGAAAACATCCATAATTAATTATTGACATATTGGAATTTAACACACATTAATCCAACACACGATATGAATGGTATGAATCTAAGTACATTTTTTTAATATAAATGTGCCATTTAGAGTAAAATGAATGTCACATCAAAAAAATGAAATAAACTCAGATATTTTTCCAATCCTTGAAAAAAGATACATAATTCATTTTTGGAATCTAGGAATAAACCTCACAATAATCTGATACACAATGTCACCGGTATAACCCCAAGTGTTTGTTTTGAATATAAAAGTGTTTTTTTAGTGTGAAACGAATGTAACATTGTGGAAACTAAGTAAATGAGCTTGGATTGTCTTGAAAATTTTGAAAAATGATCCATAATTCATTTGTGGTGTGTAGGAATCAACCACACATAAATCTAATACATGATATGACCAGTATGGCTCAAAGTAAATTTTTTCAATATAAAAGTGTCATTATAGTTTTAAATGCACATAACATAAGAAAAATTGAGTGAACGAGCATAATTTGTAATGATAGATTAGGAAAACGATCCATAGTTAATTTTGGTGTGTAGTAATCAACTACACAACAATCCAACACAAGATGTGCCCAGTATGACTCAATGTGCATGTTTTCAATATAAAAATGTCGTTTTAGTTTAATGATATAATTATTAAGAAATATTTATGTAATTAAGATAATTAATAACTAATAATATCATTAATATATTCTATATTTAACAATATAATATATATATATATTAGTAATTATCAATGTAATTAATAATTCATAATAAAATTATTAATTAATAGTACAATTAACAATAAATTGTAACACACCGAGCTTCCACGATACGCTTCTCATTCAATAATGCAATAGCTTGCATTGTACGCAACTTCGAGTTCTAAAACACCGCGACTAATCAAAGTAGACGTTATGAATAGTAATAACGACTTTTTAAAATTATATAAATTTTATATTTCAAAATGGGCTTCATTTTTGTATTCGTAATATCGAAATTACCCAAAGTTGAATTTTTTGTAATTTTCTGAGAACTTCCAATTTTTTATGAATAATGAAAACTACTTAAAAACAAATTTTTTAATCAAAATAATTTATAGTGATAAATTATAATATTGAGTGGTTTTAGAGTATAATTAGAATATATTTTTACCATTTTATCCGATGGTGGTCATTAGAATTAATTTAACATTGAAATTGGACATAAACAATTGCCAATCTTTTGATATAAATTGTTTCTTAAAAACACGCTATTTGTTGTAACAGTGGGAATTAATTATAAAATTAATTAATGCAACTTATATGTTTGGAATTTTGTAAAATAGACCTCATTTTTGAATTCGGAATATCAATTATAGCTTAGGGTGAAATTTTGGCCTTGTTCTGAAAAACTTCAATTTTTGATGAATAGTGAAACCACTAAGTGGTAGTTAAATAACTGATTTTTTCGTTTAGATAAAATATTACCACTTCTGTGATTTGATTTTCAAACATCCGACATACATGGTTGTCATTAAGAAGTAAAATGTGGTTCAATGAGATTAAAATAATTTTTTGGTGAATAGTAACTTTTAAGTTCTTAATCGCGATTAGAGGTAATTAGTGTAGTTTAAGGTAAAAACAATGTTTTAATAATATGATATGAGCTTGAAACTTGTCCTACTCCTATTGGATGAGTCACGGCCGACCAAGACAACCCATGGGTCAACTTGGGGACCCCATGAAGCCACTTTAGTTGGAAAATGATATTAATATATATTTATTTAATGTTAAAATTAAATTGACACAAACATGAGTTGTTTTACTAAAACAGTTTTTTAGTGGGGTTACACAAGTCCAAAATTTGACTATAAATATTCATTAGAAATATAAAAAGATTTCCTACATCATAGTATTTTTTTTTATAATTTTTAGATATTAATAAAATTAAATTATTTATGACATCATGATGATGCAGCGGTGACCTCATTATTTGATGATTTAAATAAAATGGAAAGATAATGTAAAATTCAAAGTGTACACTTGTCAAAAACCTATTGGATGGGTATATTTCGAACCCTTATCATCTTATAATCGAATTATAGACGTTTGGGACCTCTAAAATCCGAAACTCATTTTATAATAAAGTGACTTTTCTTTACCTTCCAAAAGTGCCCCTCCTCTCCACTTATAAAAGCCCCCCACCACTCCCACCTTATTCACACCTTCAAGCCATTTGGCTCGGCCAACCTCTGCCCAAATAGTCTCCCAACATCCCTCCCTTACTCCTAGAAGCCTCACTTTGGGCAGAATTCTTCCCAAGGGAGCCTTTGGCTCAAATGAAAAAGAGTTACCCGATTTTTAAGGTAATGTCTTCTCTAATGTTGTTTTGCTTTATTTTTCTTCTCCAACCCCTTAAACTCTTTTCATTCCTTTATTTTGTAACAAAACCAGTATATACAATATACTAGGATGTTTTTATGATAAGAATTTGGTTTAAACTTACACACACCTTCGTCTAATGGTTAAAGAACATACTGTTTCTGTGGGTGGCGAAATACTACCTCACGAAACGATGATTGTTCAAATTCTTTTAACACCTATAATGGTGGCCATTTTGATGACACTATTTTCATATATGATATATATATTATGTTTATGTTTTCCTTATGCTTCTGTATTTCTCATTTATGTCATACTTTATGATTTCCATTATGGGTAAACGCGATAATTTCATTTTAGGAAGTGCGGACTACCGCCCCCTCAAAGTGATGTGAATCGTTAATGCCATATATGGGATCTATAAAGGATGGAGTAAATGATATTATATATGATATTATACTGGAACTATATTATACCTTTATATCATTATGATTTCGTTCCATTAAATATGAAATTGAAATGAAAGTAGCGTTCATGCGTACGTACGGCTTACCGTCTCCATGAACGGTGCATTTCATTTCTTACCTCTAAATGTTACGTAATATTATAAATGAATTTATATACTGGATATATAGGATATATATGACATCTAAATCATGAATATAATTTTAGAGATAATGGATATTCTACCACATAAACAACTTGTAATTATAAGAAGTTTATTGTTGACTCATGTACCAAAGTTCGACAAAACGACCGTTATTAACTTAAATAATTACATAAGGTTCATATCATTGTAATAAGTGATATAATAAGGATAATGAAATTGAAAATGGTTCTTAATAAGATATATATTAACTCTAGTTTATTATTCAGGAGGTTAAAGAACGGTTGAGTCAAGTCAGACACGAGGTAAGGGAATTTCTTAACCCAATATCCATTCTTTGGGTTAATCTCCTACTTTCAAATTATGTCATGAAATTATTATGCCCTATTTTGTATTTTTACTTTCTTTATGTGTACCTATAGTGAATACACATAATAGATCTATTTTCTTCTAAAAATGATCTTTTTAAGGACTTCGTCTCAATCTCCTTTCATTGAGGCATATTTGGGTTTATACACAACTTTATTTTATACGGTGTATAAACCCCTTTGACTTTTACGTTTATTCAAAAGGAATCTTTTTATACGAAGAGTTTTACTAAACGACAAAAAGGTAATGTTTTTCTTTCCGTACATATGCGGCGACAACGACTTCTCCGCCGCCGTGACCATTGTTTGAGTTTCAGCTTCCTCTATAAGCCATCACTTTTTTAATGAAAAATAAATACAAAGTTTCAACTTTCTTTTATTTTGGAATTGAAAATGGTTTTGAAAGCGTTTTTATTATATCAATGTGTTGTATTGATATCTTTTGATTGAAATGTGGAAATGTTATGTTTCCTTTATGCATGTTTTATGTGATATGATTATGTTATGGTTTATGATATGTTTAAACCTATTCATATGAGGAATGAATTAGACTTAATAAGTGACGGGTGGAGCCTGCTATAGCTCCTCGATGCATCGGCAGGTCTCATGAGACAAACTAGTGTCTTGGGACGAGGCCTTGACAAAATCTTATTTGTGGTCTTGGCACGAGGCCTTGGCTATGTGTTTATGATAGTCTGGCATTATGCATTCCATCATTATGAAAGTGGTTATTGATATTTCATGTGATTATTCGACCAGTAGAATATCCATGTGAATAAGTAAATGGCTTTATCTCATTTTACTTTTGCCATATTATGTTGAAGTTCATGATTAAAAGGCTTTTGTTTTAGTTATACATTTCCTTAAATGTTAATGTTTATTTATGAAAGCTTCCGCAATATTGTTATCCTTACTGAGCATCTGAGCTCACCCCTTTCAATGTTTTAATATTTTCCAAGATGTGAAGAAGTATTTTATGAATGACCTGCAGGGATTGTCAGAAGAGGATATGAGTGTGGTCTATGGAGACTTTGTTATTGTAGTTTTTCACTTTATGTTGTAATGTAACGTTTATGAATGTATCTAGTGTTTCCAAGGCTACTAAACTAATCGGTCTTTCGAGACTTGATCTTTTGTGATCATGCCAATGTTACGAAGTAATGCACCGACTCTGGGTAGCTGGGGTAGGGGCGTTACAGTTGGTATCAGAGGCAGTTTAGTACTAACCTTGGAAGCTAGATTTAGATAAACTCTGATTGGAGCACATAGCCCAAAGATAGACTTTGGGGATTAGTATAGAAAAACTTCCTAGAATTTTGGTATTATAGAGATTTTGTGAGTTTTCCGAGCAATACATCCCTATCTGGATACGAGCAGGTAGAGGCGGCTCTGGCACAGATGTACCTAGGGGTAAAACCTGAAAACACCGCTTTGAGCTAGACTCGAACGGGAACTGGTGCACGACAACGAGCCTTGCTGCACTCTTGCTTACGACACTCCCGGGGGATATGCTTAGGATAATTCTCATTTTATTTACAAACCACTATGAAGGGTTATGAGTATATACTTCCTCAAAGAAAACATTTGTTTTTATGATTATGGATTATATCCATAAATATTTCAATTTATGTAAAGTGTTTTACAAGTATGGAATTATGTATTTTGATCTAGTTTATGCCATTGTTTAGAAATGGAGCCTAGTGGAAGGAATGGAAACCGTATCAATGCACGAACTCCGTGTAGGGATTTCCCTCCTGCTCAAGATAATTATTGTGGATCTGGAGATACAACTGGTGCTGATAAACTTATTACCATACTGGGACAACTCACTCAGGTTATGAATAATAACCTTACTCGTATGGAGCACCCTGATCCACAACGTGGAGGATCAATGCTAGACCGTTTCATGAGGCAACAACCACAAACCTTTAATGAGAGTACAAATCCTATAGTAGCAGAGAAATGGATAAATTCCTTAGAGAAAATATTCCATGCCTTGGGGAGTAGTGAAAGGGAGAAGGTTGTCATGGCAGTTTACCGCCTCAATGGAGATGCCGATCAGTGGTGGTCGCTGATTCAAAACACAAAGGAAGATGATGACGTATCGAATATGGAATGGAGGGAGTTCAAAGAGCTTTTCATAGAAAAATACTTTCCTCGTGACCATCGAGCAGATATGGAAAGGAAATTTCCGAGTTTGAGGCAGAAGGAGGATGATAATGTCGCAAAGTATGAGGCTAACTTTACAAGGTTAGCGAGGCATGCTGCTGATTATATACGTAACCCAAGGAGTAAGATTGATCATTTCTTTGATGGGTTAAAACCATTTCTCCGTTGATCTTTAGTATCACAATCCTTCTCATCATACGAAGATATTGTCTCGTGTGCTATCAAGATAGAAAAGGAATTCTCTAAGTCTTATGACAATAAAGTAAAGCAAGAGAAGAAGAGAACGGTGGAACAAGAGACAGATAAAGGGAAAAAGGGAAAGAAGGATTTTCCATTATGTGATAATTGTGGGAAGAATCACCCTGGTACGTGCCTAAAAGGAATGGGAGTTTGTTATAAATGTGGATAAAAGGGTCACCAGGCTCGTGATTGCACAGAAAAGAAAGAGGCTGTCAAAGTTGAATGCTACAATTGTAGGGAAATGGGGCATTATGAAAATGAATGTCCTAAGCGTCAAGGAAACATACCTCAGAAAAGGCCAAGGGATCAAGGCCAATCTTATGCTGTGACTACAGTTGAAGCAGAATAATTAATGTATTGGTGCTTTTAGACTCAAGGATTATATTCTAGTTATAAGAATAATGTGATATATATAAGGATTGTACTGCAGTACTTGTTGATTTCAATAAGGTTTTAATATGTTGAAGGTAATTATATTTTTAGTATGTGACAATAAGAGAAACTTTACTTTTTTGGGGAATATGATAAATTCATTTTGGAATTAAGAGGCCTTTTAGAGAAAGTCTGGACAGAGGTATTTTGGATAACTATAAAGGTTGGAATGGATTAAGTTGAACTTTGGATAGTATTGTTTAAGGTTAAAAAAATTATGAAGATTATTTTTGGAATATTATGATACTATAGTTTTAGGAAAAGGACAACCTGCAGGGTGGGGATTAACCCATCGCGTCGGACAAAGCTGCAGGAATCGAACCCACAACCATAGTGCGACAAGCCTTTATTTCCTACCACTAGCCTACAGGAAGTCCCTGGTTATTACAAAATAATTTTACTAATCTAAATGGTATGTGTTAACATTTGGAACCTTATATAATTAGGATAAATAGAATATTTTTGAGTTCCGTTACCATTTGGAGTAAATGTTGGGTTTGTGGTAAAAATTTATTAACGAATGAAAGTATACATAACAAGTATGTATATTCAATTACATTCTTAGTAAATCTCCTAAATAAATTCCTCAACATTATAAAAGGTAACTTAAAAAAAATGTTGTCGGTTAACTTTTCCAACTGGGGATTCAATGACCGTTTAACCAATCACAAGTTTGTGATTTTCTTGTGGTTAAACTTTATCCTAATCCTGTTTTCTACAACTCTCCATCAGACCTTGATGGTTGGTTTCTCCTCCATATCCATATTTTCATAGAATCCTAGAATGGGCTATATCGGGTGACCTTTGTACTTATCTTGCTTTCTTTTAATGTTATATATTTATTAACCTTATTTCCGATGTGGGTTTTCCTCAAAGGTATTTTCTCTTTTCAACCTTTTATTTTCAAAGAAAAATTTCAAATTGTGAGGGCGCAATTTATTGAAGGAGGGGAGAATGTAACACCCCGAGCTTCCACGATACGCTTCTCATTCAATAATGCAATAGCTTGCATTGTACGCAACTTCGAGTTCTAAAACACCGCGACTAATCAAAGTAGTCGTTATGAATAGTAATAAACACTTTTTAAAATTATATAAATTTTATATTTCAAAATGGACTTCATTTTTGTATTCGTAATATCGAAATTACCCAAAGTTGAATTTTTTTTAATTTTCTGAGAACTTCCAATTTTTTATGAATAATGAAAAATACTTAAAAACAAATTTTTTAATCAAAATAATTTATAGTGATAAATTATACTATTGAGTGGTTTTAGAGTATAATTAGAATATATTTTTACCATTTTATCCGATGGTGGTAATTAGAATTAATTTAACATTGAAATTGGACATAAACAATTGCCAATCTGTTGATATAAATTGTTTCTTAAAAACACGCTATTTGTTGTAACAGCGGGAATTAATTATAAAATTAATTAATGCAACTTATATGTTTGGAATTTTTTAAAATAGACCTCATTTTTGAATTCGGAATATCAATTATAGCTTAGGGTGAAATTTTGGCCTTGTTCTGAAAAACGTCAATTTTTGATGAATAGTGAAACCACTAAGTGGTAGTTAAATAACTGATTTTTTCGTTTAAATAAAATATTACCACTTCTGTGATTTGATTTTCAAAAATCCGACATATATGGTTGTCATTAAGAAGTAAAATGTGGTTCAATGAGATTAAAATAATTTTTTGTTGAATAGTAACTTTTAAGTTCTTAATCGCGATTAGAGGTAATTAGTGTAGTTTAAGGTAAAAACAATGTTTTAATAATATGATATGAGCTTGAAAGTTGTCCTACTCCTATTGTATGAGTCATGGCCGACCAAGAAAACCCATGGGTCAACTTGGGGACCCCATGGATCCACTTTAGTTGGAAAATGACATTAATATATATTTATTTAATGTTAAAATTAAATTGACACAAACATGGGTTGTTTTACTAAAACAGTTTTTTAGTGGGGTTACACAAGTCCAAATTTTGACTATAAATATTAATTAGAAAGATAAAAAGATTTAATACATCATAGTATTTTTTTTATAATTTTTAGATATTAAATAATGTAAATTATTTTTGACATCATGATGATGCAGCGGTGACCTCATTATTTAACGATTTAAATAAAATGGAAAGATAATGTAAACTACAAAGCGTACACTTGTCAAAAACCTATTGGATGAGTATATTTCGAACCCTTATCATCTTATAATAGAAATATAGAATTTTGGGACCTCTAAAATCCGAAACACATTTTATAATAAAGTGACTTTTCTTTACTTTCCAAAAGTGCCCCTCCTCTCCACTTATAAAAGGCCCCCACCACTCCCAACTTATTCACACCTTCAATCCATTTGGCTCGGCCAACCTCTGCCCAAATACTCTCCCAACATCCCTCCCTTACTCCTAGAAGCCTCACTTTGGGCAGAATTCTTCCCAAGGGAGCCTTTGGCTCAAATGAAAAAGAGTTACCCGATTTTTAAGGTAATGTCTTCTCTAATGTTGTTTTTCTTTATTTTGCTTCTCCAACCCCTTAAACTCTTTTCATTCCTTTATTTTGTAACAACACCAGTATATAAAATATACTAGGATGTTGTTATGATAAGAATTTGGTTTACACTTACACACACCTTCTTCTAATGGTTAAAGAACATACTGTTTCTGTGGGTGGCGAAATACTGCCTCACGAAACGATGATTGTTCAAATTCTTTTAACACCTATAATGGTGGCCATTTTGATGACACTATTTTCATATATGATATATATATTATTTTTATGTTTTCATTATGCTTCTGTATTTCTCATTTATGGCATACTTTATGATTTCCATTATGGGTAAACGTGATAATTTCATTTTAGGAAGTGCGGACTACCGCCCCCTCAAAGTGATGTGAATCGTTAATGCCATATGTGGGATCTATAAAGGATGGAGTAAATGATATTATATATGATATTATAATGGAACTATATTATAACTTTATATAATTATGATTTCGTTCCATTAAATATGAAATTGAAATGAAAGTAGCGTTCATGCGTACGTACGGCTTACCGTCTCCATGAACGGTGCATTTCATTTCTTACCTCTAAATGTTACGTAATATTATAAATGAATGTATATACTGGATATATAGGATATATATGACATCTAAATCATGAATATAATTCTAGAGATAATGGATATTCTGCCACATAAACAACTTGTAATTATAAGAAGTTTATTGTTGACTCATGTACCAAAGATCGACAAAACGACCGTTATTAACTTAAATAATTACATAAGGTTCATATCATTGTAATAAGTGATATAATAAGGATAATGAAATTAAAAATGGTTCTTAATAAGGTATATATTAACTCTAGTTTATTATTCAGGAGGTTAAAGAACGGTTGAGTCAAGTCAGACACGAGGTAAGGGAATTTCTTAACCCAACATCCATTCTTTGGGTTAATCTCCTACTTTCAAATTATGTCATGATATTATTATTCCCTATTTTGTATTTTTACTTTCTTTATGTGTACCTATAGTTAATACACATAATAGATCTATTTTCTTTTAAAAATGATCTTTTTAAGGACTTCGTCTCAATCTCCTTTCATTGAGGCATATTTGGTTTTATACACAACTTTATTTTATACGGTGTATAAAACCCTTTGACTTTTACGTTTATTCAAAAGGAATATTTTTATACGAAGAGTTTTACTAAACGACAAAAAGGGAATGTTTTTCTTTCCGTACATATGCGGCGACAACGACTTCTCCGCCGCCATGACCATTGTTTGAGTTTCGGCTTCCTCTATAAGTCATCACTTTTTTCTAATGAAAAATAAATACAAAGTTTCAACTTTCTTTTATTTTGGTATTGAAAATGGTTTTGAAAGTGTTTTTATTATATCAATGTGTTGTATTGATATCTTTTGATTGAAATGTGGAAATGTTATGTTTCCTTTATGCTTGTTTTATGTGATACGATTATGTTATGGTTTATGATATGTTTAAACCTATTCATATGAGGAATGTGATAGACTTAACAAGTGACGGGTGGAGCCCGCTATAGCTCCTCGATGTATCGGCAGGTCTCATGAGACAAACTAGTGTCTTGGCATGTGGCCTTGACAAAATCTTATTTGTGGTCTTGGCACGAGGCCTTGGCTACGTGGTTATGATAGTCTGGCATTATGCATTCCATCATTATGAAAGTGGTTATTGATATTGCATGGGATTATTCGACCAGTAGAATATCCCTGTGAATAAGTAAATGGCTTTATCTCATTTTACTTTTGCCATATTATGTTGAAGTTCATGTTTAAAAGGCTTTTGTTTTAGTTATACATTTCCTTAAATGTTAATGTTTATTTATGAAAGCTTCCGCAATATTGTTATCCTTACTGAGCATCTGAGCTCACCCCTTTCAATGTTTTAATATTTTCCAGGATGTGAAGAAGTATTTTATGAATGACCTGTAGGGATTGTCAGAAGAGGATATGAGTGTGGTCTATGGAGACTTTGTTATTGTAGTTTTTCACTTTATGATGTAATGTAACGTTAATGAATGTATCTACTGTTTCCAAGGCTACTAAACTAATCAGTCTTTCGAGACTTGATCTTTTGTGATCATTCCAATGTTACGAAGTAATGCACCGACTCTGGGTAGGTGGGGTCGGGGCGTTACATAAATAATTAATATAAAATTTACAATATAATCGTTAATAATATAATTAATAGTATAAATAATAATATCATTAATATATATAACAATTAAAAATATAATTTATCATATGTGGATTGTATAAAATTAAAATTAAAAATTGTTTATTTTTTATTTCAAATTGCTAAAATAAACATTGGTTTTATTTCTGGCACATGAATTTATATAGAGGTTGAAATTTGTAGAAATCAGGCTATACGAGTTATAATTTTTTATATTGGCTGTAATTTTTTTATGTATTTTAAATATCACATAAATAAAAATATTTGGCATATAATTTTTGAATTGAAATGATAGTTACCTATTATATTTGTCCAATTTTAAATATATGTATTCATATTATGTAATCTATTTTGAATTGTTGTTATAGGGATACTACAGGGCTACCACTGTGTGGTAGCTTAATGGACTTTATCAGTACTAAATAAGTAAAGGTAAAAATCATCTTTATCTATGCTTTCTTTAAGAATTGATAAAGGCCCCATTATCAGCACTAGAAAATGATGGTAAAGGGGAAATTTATCAGTGATAAAACTAAATTGTTTGTTGGTCGGAGTGGATACTCAAGAGGGGGGGGGGGGTGAATTGATTTCCAATTAAAATTTCAGTTAAAAGGATTTATATTAAAATCCCCCAAATTAAATAAAAATGAAACTGTAGTGAATTTATAAATATGGTATGTTTTCAATTAGTTTCCCAAGAGATGATTATTTCTCAATTAATTCAATCTGATGATTAATTAACTTTTGAAACTAACCTACTGGATAACAAAAGTTACAAACTCTTTCTAGATTAACTATCAGAGTTACTTTAAAATAGATTTATATTTAAATCACTTAGCAGCAGAATAGAAAATAACATAAACTAAAAATAAGATGCACAACATATATAACCAAGAGGTTCAGTCTCAAGCCGAGACTTAGTCCTCTCAAATAGTTTATATAAATTTTGATCCAAACCCTGGATCAGGGTAATCAAAAGTACTCAGACTGTCTAGGTACTAAGACCTCTACCACAGTTCTACGTGGGATAACAAAAACAACAACACACAGGCTGTCCAAGTCCTCTAACCTCTACCACTATCCACAGTGGGATACAAGAGAGTTATAGAAGATTTTTGTGAGGATTTAGAAATCCTCCAGTTTAGCACAAGAGTCAATGTGTCTATGGAATATATATAGTACACACACTACTAAAAAAGTAGGTAAATGAATCACTAAGAGAGTATATAAGTGTTTAGAATGCTCTAGTGATTTGAGGTGCAGCTTTGGACTCCTTTTGAATAAACAGAAATGCTTCTGAGTTCTTCTCTATAAGAACCCGGATATTCGTTTCAGGTATGCCTTTCTTTTTATGGAGTTTTTAAGAAAAATGATGTTTTTGGAAAATTATGAAGTACATGCTGTGTACTTTCTAAGTACATGTCGTGTACTCTTTTCCTGCTCGAAGCTGTGTGTTGGTCGTGTCCGGGCCACACACACGGTGTGTAGGGGTGATGTGGAGGCCGATTTTGGCGGAGTATGGAAAAACCTAGTATATGCCGTGTACCCTAAAAGTACAAAACATGTACTTTTCTTTTTTTTCTCTAAATGCACCGGGGTCATGCCTAACAGACAAAACACACCCCTTCTCCAGGTTCTTCGTCCGAGAGCGACCCGTACGGCCAGATCTTCCCTGAGCCCCCGCCTCACCGTCTGTTCTCCGATTCGAGCACGGTCAATTGCATTGGAAGCGTAGTGGTGTGTTATCCCTTTTGCTTGACCCTTGTTTTCCAATTCTTCCTCCTTATCATATTATCTAAGGTTGAAATTTTTGTGCGTTTTCTCATATCTACGACGTTCTAAGGAGAATCAGCCGTCGTGGTTCAAGTATATCGATCTCCTAGGATCGAGGTAGGTGGTTTGTGCCTTTCAGTAGAAATTTGATGAGTATTTTGTGTAAATTCCACCAATACCCCTTGAACGGGGTATTGAGTGTTCCTGTTTTTCCCTTGTTGTATTTCCTTCTTTGCTTCATTGCTAGAGTAGAGGTTTTTCCCGTGATTATGGTAGTTTTTACTGTACTCTAGATGGTTTCTATGCTTGTTCTGCCTATTTGGCATTTTTCCAGTTTCCATGCCTAGTTGTAGGATAGTGTACCTATTTCTTTGTTATGCTGTTGAGCCTTAGGTTGATATCTAAGTAGTTCTTAAGGTTTACTTGGACGATACACGCACTCTGAGCATCTTTATTTCACACAGGACTGTGAGTACTTACTGTAGTAGACCATAGAGAGAATGGATGTAAGGGCTTCTCCATAGTGTCTTTTAATACGATGCGAGACCACATGGGGAATTGACGATGAGTGCTTCCTCATAGAGTCTGTAGTTCCTCGACGTGGGCCACAGGGGGAATGAGACATTGAGTGCTTCCCCAGATATCCTTTAGCACGATACGATACTATAGTGGGAATTGATAGTGAGTGCTTCCACAAAGAGTCTACTCTTAGCTGAACCAGAGGGGTGAGACTGTGTGTGCCTCCTAGAGGGTTGCTAGTACAGTAGGTTGAACCATAGGGGTTAGGCTGTGAGAGCTACCCAGAGGGTTACCTGTTTTATATGTGTTTTTGGTTGTTTACTTGTGTCCTTTATATGCTAGAATTGTGGATTGTAGCTGCCGTGTGATTTTTTGTTACTACTTTCTACACTTTTACGTGCCTTTAATTCATTGACTGTTAGGAACAAATCATTGGATGATTTCCAACTGGGATTGTATCTCACACCCTATTTGGGCCATGATTTTGGGCCCAAGCAGACTATGTTGTTGCAGGTATAGATAAGCGAAAGAGCCTTTCTACCTCAGGTGTTTGACTTGCACTGGATCTGGAGAGGATGGGACCGAGCCAAGGCTTGCGATGTTGAGGAGTTGCTCACCTGTTTTTCTTTTTCTGCTATTTTAGTACTTGCATTAGGTTTTATTTCAGCATGTTGGTTTATTTACTGCTTTCCATAGACATATGTACCATGTTTCATCATTATTATTTTATACAATACTTCCGTTGTTCAGTTCAGTTGTTGTACGCTGTTTACTATTTCCACTATTTTTTCTGGTTGTTCTTTCACTGTATACTTTACCGAATGCGGGCATAGTTTCCCCACCGACTCACCAAGGCCCTCGCTGGTAGTCGGCAGCCTCTGGAATTTGGGGAAACGTGCTTGGGGTCATGTGGCGAACTGGGTATGGGGAACTAGTGGAGGGGCTTCGGATTTAGGTCGTTACAAAGTGGTATCATAGGAGTTTTCTTTTCTCTTGATTTACTGTTTGGAGACATTATCCAGGGATAGGATGAATACAGTACTTGGTATTAAGCTGTGCTCAGGAGTATCTAACCCGTGTACAGGGAAAAACCATACTACCTCGTTAATTGTAGTTTGCGGGTTTTGAGATTTACGGTTGATATGATTTCACCTAGAGTGATCCACATGCTTTGTGTTGTTATTTTCTTGACAATTGCGGTTCTATTTCTTTCGCAACCTGATGAGATGAGGGTATTCCATCTCATGCATCATATAGGAACTTGTATAATCACATGCCATGCATTCTTACCATGCCATCTAGGGTGCATTAGCGATTGTATGCTGTTGTGACAGAATTTGTGTAGATTATACGTGCTGTTGTGATAGATGTATGATATAATATCTGCTGCCTTGTTAGAGGGTTGTTTGTTTCCTAATTTTCTTAAATGAATGCTGAATTTTGATTCTTGAGGTGTTATGGGCCTTGTCAAATCATAAATTGGTGGATCATGAACCTTTTTTCTCTTGTTTATGACTGTAGGAGATGCCAATATTTGATTTGCGGGGAGTATGGACCCTCACAGATCGGAATTCGGCACCTCTTTGCCTTCTTTTCAGTTTTTTTGGGCTTTTGTGATGTTTCTGAGCTACTACCCAGAAAAACCCAGAATACACGGCGTGTACTTTTTAGATACACGCTGTGTAGTTTTCAGGCTGTGTCACTGACCATGTGAGCAGAAACATGGTGCCATGAGAATAACTCAGGAAAACGCCGTGTACGATTGGCACACGCCGTGTAGTTCGGAGCTGTGTACCCGGTCGTGTCACTAAAACAACGAGTCGGGGAAGCTCGAGTAGAACATGCCGTGTTATAAAGGAACACGCAGTGTAGTCCTGTCTAGGTACCCGGCAGTGTCACGAACAACACGGGTCAGAGTTACCTTCTCTTAGACACACCGTGGGTTTTCGGCACACGCCGTGTAGTCTAGTTCAGGTACCGGGTCGTGTCACGGACAACACGAGACGGTGTCACCTTCACCTATACAATCCGTGTTTTTTCAAAACACGTCGTGTAGGCAGCTGTGTGTTTAACAACACAGGCTGCCGAATCCTTGTCTAGTACACGCCGTGTGTGTTTAGAACACACCGTGTAGTCTCGGGTTAAGTTGGACCGTGTGGGTTAGCCGTGTATGGAGACTTGGGAAGGGGAATAGTTTTCAAGTACACACCGTGTGTTGGATCAAAACGCCGTGTAGTTTGTGGTGTTACATGACCTGTAGGGAAGGGGTACACGCCCATGTCAGTGGCTTAAGAAGACACGCCGTGTAGTTTTTATACACGCCGTGTAGTCGTGTTTTGTAAACTTGTGTGTTTTTCTTCCCCTGTTCCCATTATGTACTCTTGTGTTCTATGTCCTTGTGTTTATGGTCTAAGGTGTGCTTTTGATCTTTCCTAGCTATGCCTCTGAGATGTCCTCTGATTGTACACCTGTCGTCAAGCAGTGATCAGATGCCTGATATGGCTGATCAGGGACTTCCTGTCGATCCTCCACCCGGGCCAGCTTTGGCACCGGCTGTCATACCAGTTGCAGGCGCTGATACACACTTCAGGGAAGGTTTTCTGAGGATGATCCAGATCTTCAGGGGGTACCTCCTCCTACCATGACTATAGAAGACTTGACACGGGTTTTCCAGCAGCAACATCCTCCTACTTTCTCAGGGTAAGGAGGACCTCAGGCTATAGAGTTATGGATGGAAGCCATGTTGACCATCTTTGAGCATCTGGAGATGCCTCCAGAGAGACAGGTCAAGATCGCTACCTACATGCTCCGAGACTTCTCCAAGAGGTGGTGGGACGTGATCTCATAGGCGGGTCACCAGCAGGTTATGGCTTGGGAGGAGTTCTAGCGCGTGTTCTATGAATACTTCTTCCCGGAGACCAGGAGGGCTAACTGAGACTGGGATTTGATGAGCTTAGAGCAGGGTACTCTTTCTATCATTTAGTATTTCTCTCATTTCACCGAGCTACAGTGTTTCAAACCCCTTCGGGGTGGTAGTGGGGTGTTCTTTGCAAGGAAGTTCGAGGATGGTCTCAAGAGGGAGATCCGATCGCAGGTGAATATATTCCAGTTGACTTCCATCACTTCCATCGTCAATCAGGCACTAATTTCGGAGTGCAATCTGAGAGACTTTGGAGCTGCGAGCCAGGGCGGTTCTGCTTCCAGAGCTAGTTTTCCTCTAGATGACAGCAAGAAGCGCTGTAGAGAGTCTACGTGTGGTGATTCGAGGAAGCGAGATGCTTTGTCTAGAAGCCAGGTGGTATGATACCAGTGCAGCCGGTCAGGGCACACGAGGCCGCAGTGCTAGAGAGACCTCGTGGAGTGCCAATCTTGCGGCAAGATGGGTCACCTTCAGTGTTTCTTCCAAGTTCTTTCACCAGTAGCTGGTGACCGGGGTTCTTCCATTAATCCTCATTCAGGAGCAGCCCCACCAGTTTCTCACCAGTCGGGGAACTAGAGTTCTTCCGGCCGTTCAGGCCAAGGTGGAGGTCGAGGCCATCGCGGTCAGCCACCAGTCCCTCTGCACCAGCAAGGTGGATCGGCTCGGAGTGGTCAGCCAGGGGCATAGGGACGCGGTGCAGGCCAGTTATTCACCATGGAGCAGACCTAATAGGAGCAGGATCTCGGCCCTTCTACAGTTCGACGTACGATTATCGTATCCTCAGTTTTATCTTCAGCACTTTTCAATATTGGTGCTACACATAGCTTTATCTCTGTTGCTGTCATGGAGAGCCTTGGGCTCCGCATCTTTTCTTATGCTGACTCGTTGACACTAGACACACCTTTAGGGATGAGGAAATCTAGTGTACGTCAGTGTCGAGAGTTCCCTCTCAAGGTTGCAGTGTATTATTTCTTATTGGACCTCTATGTCCTAGAGATGACAGGCTATGATGTCATCCTCAGGATGGACTGGTTGGTTCTCTTCCAGGAAGTCGTTGACTGTTATCGCCGCATAGTGAGTTTCGTTTCACCAGAGGGTGAATCTTTTCTTCAAAGTGGCGAATGGAATGTTCAGGAGAGTCGAGCAGGACTCAAGCATCATGGGGTATGAAGGGTGACAAATCATATTGCTAGTATTTATCTGGATGATCAGGGGACTTCGCAGTTGGACTTCCCTCCAGTGGTGGATCATTTCAGGGACGTCTTTCTAGAGGAATTTTCGGGTTTTCCTCCAGAGCATGAGGTAGAATTTTCTATTGAGCTCGTGCCAGGAGCAGTACTGGTGTCCATTCCTCCTTATAGGATGGCTCCAACTGAGTTTCATGAGCTCAAAAAGCAGTTGGAGGAGTTGCAGGCAAAGGGTTTCATCCAAACCAATACTTCTTTTTGGGGTTCTCGTGTCCTATTTGCAAAGAAGGGAGACGATACCCTTCGGCTTTGTGTGGATTATCGGAAGCTGAACCTGTTGACGGTCAAGAACCGATATCCCTTGTCAAGGATCGATGACCTCTTTGATCAGCTTCGAGGAGCCCAGGTGTTCTTGGAGATCGACTTGATGTCAGATTATCATCATTTGAGCATTAGACCATCAGATATACCTCTGACAGCCTTCAAGAGTAGGTATGGTCTATACGAGTATACAGTCATGCCGTTTGGTCTCACGAAGGCGCCTGCAGTTTTCATGGAACTGATGAACCAAGTATTCCATCCTTACTTGGACTCCTTCTTCGTGGTCTTAGTGGAAGATATCTTGGTGTACACTCACACTCGACACAACCATGTTACCCATCTTGATATCATTATGAGTACACTGAGAGAGCATCGGCTTTATGCTAAACTCTCAAAGTGCCACTTCTGGATGGATCATATTCACATTATGGGTCATGAAATCTCAGAGGCTGCAGTATCGGTGGACCTAGAGATGGTGAGATATTTAGCTTCCATGGAGTAGCCGAAGAATGTTTTTGAGGTATGCAGTTTCCTAGGGTGGGATGGATACTGAAGATGCTTCATTCAATACTTTTCATGCCTAGCAGCACCTTTGACAGGACTGACCAAGAAGGGGGTGAAGTTCTCATGGTAAGATTCTTGTGAGTCAGCCTTTCAGGAGCGGAAGGGAAGATTGACGTCAGCACCGATACTAGTCTTTCTAGATCTAGGCAAGAGCTACACTGTTTATTATGATGCTTTGGGTATCAGACTAGGAGTTGTGCTTATGTAGGGAGATGGAGTCGTTGCGTACGTGTCTCAGCAGTTGAGGCCACATGAGAGGAACTACCCTACGCATGATATGGAGTTAGCAGCTGTTGTTCATGCCTTACGTTGTTGGAGACATTACCTTCTGGGAGTGAACTTTGTGGTTTTCACCGACCACAAGAGTCTCAGGTACATCTTCACTCAGCATGATCTGAATCTGAGGCAGCGTAGGTGGGTCGAGTATCTTCAGTCTTTTGGTTTCGAGCTTACCTATACGCCGGGGAGGGGAAACATAGTAGCTGATGCGTTGAGCATGAGAACTCAGATTCAGGTAGTTTAGGAGGCCATCAGTGAGTGGAAGCTCATGGCTCTGTTCTCTGAGATGCATCTAGAGGAGCACGGAAAACATGGACAAACTTTACTATCTTTTGTAGCTGTTACCTCTATAATACTTGATCAGGTATAGATGATTCATCTATCAGACACAGAAGGATTAGTCCTATGGGAGAGTGTGTCAGGAGAGGCCCCTCTTCCTTGATGGACAGTGTGGAGAGGATGAGATCTTGCGTTTCCAGGGATGTGTATGGGTGCCAGCAGACATACGTGAGGAGTTGCTTCGGGATTTTCATTCTTTAGTTTGGGTAGTTCATCCTGGCGTCACCAAGATGTATCAGGATCTTCATCGCCAGTACTAGTGGCCAGGTATGAAGAAAGATGTTGCTGGTTTCGTCCTGTGGTGTTCTACTTGTCAGCAGGTGAAGGTGGAACACCAGTGACCAACATACCTTTTACAGCAATTACCCATTCCGGAGTGGAAGTGGAATAGTGTTGTGATGGACATCGTGACCGTGTTTCCGAGGTCGCCTCAAAGGAACGATGCTGTTTGGGTTGTCTTCGACAGGCTCACTAAGGATGCTCACTTCTTACCGATCAAGGAGACCTTCAGTGTTGATGATCCGGGATGACTTTACATCAGAGAGATCATTTGTCTGCATGGAGTTCCACACTCTATTGTATCAGACAGAGATGCACACATTACCTATTGGTTCTGGCAGCGACTTCAGAAGGCCTTGGGTACACAGGTACTTTTGAGTACAACATACCATCCCTAGACTGATGGCCTGTCCGAGCACACGATCTAGGTGCTTAAGGATATGCTCCGAGATTGCATCCCAGACTTTGGAAGTTTTAGGGAGAAGCATATCCCTCTGGCAGAGTTTTCCTACAACAACAGTTTTCAGGCGACCATTCAGATGGAACCTTACGAGGCTTTGTACTGTAGGCCATTCCGATCACCCTTATGCTGGATGGAGGCAGGAGAGGCAGATTTTTTGGACCTCGTCTTGTTTAGGAGACTTCAAAGTAGATTGAGTTGATTCGGAAGAGGATGGCACTATCACAGTCTCGGAAGAATTCTTATGCTGACTTGTGGAGACGACCTCTGGAGTTCGAGGACAGGGATCAGGTTTTCCTGCGTGTCGCCCCAAGGTTGGGACACAAGAGGATTTAGAGACAGGGTAAGCTTTCACCATGGTACGTCGAGCCATTTGAGGTGTTGGAGAGAGTTGGCCGGATGCCTATAGGTTGCAGTTACCTCAGAGGTATCGGGCCATGCACGACGTCTCCCACGTCTCTCAGCTCCGACGTTACTTGTCAGACCCGTCTCATGCCTTTCAGCCCGAGGAAGTTGAGCTCGAAGTGGATGCATCGTTTGAGGAGAATCCCATCTGGATTGTTTATTGCAGTATGAAGGTTCTCTATGGGTGGTCTGTCCCTCTTGTACGGGTGCGATGGCATCATGGGCGAGTACAGGATGAGACCTGGGAGAGGGAGACTAATGTACGATCGCAGTGGCTGGAGTTGTTCAGGGTTTCTTCTTCTACGCCTCGGTAGGGAAAATTCGGGGATGAATTTCTTTAAGGGGGGTAGTTTGTAAGAACCTGGATCTTCGTTTCAAGTACTCCTTTCCTTTTTTGGAGTTTTTAAGAAAAATGAAGTTTCTGGAAAATTTTGAAGTACATGCCTTGTACTTTCTGAGTACACGCTGTGTACTCTTTTCCCACTCGAACCCGTGTGCTGTCCATGTCCCGGGCCACACACACGGTGTGTAAGAGTGATGTGGAGGCCAATTTTGGAGGAGTACGGGAAAACCTAGTACATGCCGTGTACTCTAAAAGTACACTACCCTGTACATATCTTTTTTTTCACTAAATGCACAGGGGTCGCTCCTGACAGACAGAACACACCTCTTCTCCAGGTTCTTCATCCAGGAGAGACCCGTACGACCGGATCATCCCCGAGCCCCCACCTCTCCGTCTGTTATCCAATTCGAGCACGGTCGATTGCGTTGGAAGTGCAGTGGTGAGTTCTCCCCATCTTTCTGAGCCTTGTTTTCCAATTCTTCCTCTTTCTCAAGTTATATAAGGTTGAAAATTTTGTGTGTTTTCTCATATTTATGACATTCTAGGGAGAATCAGCTGTTGTGGTTCAAGTATATCTATCTCCTAGGATCAAGTAGGTTTTTTGTGGCTTTCTATAGAAAGTCGATGAGTATTTTGTGCAAATTCCACCAATACCTTCGAATGGGGTATTGCGTGTTCCTGTTTTTCCCTTGTTGTATTGCCTTCTTTTCTTGACTGCTAGACTAGATGTTTTTTCTATGATTATGGTAGTTTTTTACTATACTTTGGATGGTTTTTATGCTTGTTCTACCTGTTTGGCGTTTTTCCAATTTCCATGACATGTTGTAGGATAGTGTAACAGTTGCTTTGTTATGCCGTTGAGCATTAGATTGATAGCCAAGTAGTTTTTTAGTTTTACTTGTACGATACATGCACGCTGATCATGTTTATTTCACACAGGACTTTGAGGACCTAGTGTAGTAGACCATAGAGAGAATGGACATAACGGCTACTCCAGAGTGTCTTTTAATACGAAGCGAGACCACATGGGGAATTGTGACGATGAGTGCTTCCTTAGAAAGTCTGTAGTTTCTCAACGCGGGCAACAGGGGGAATGAGACGTTGAGTGCTTCCCCAGAGATCCTTTAGCACGATACGAGACTATAGGGGGAATTGACGGCGAGTGCTTCCTCAAAGAGTATACTCTTAGCTGAACCAGAGGGGTGAGACTGTGTGTGCCTCCTAGAGGGTTACTAGTACTGTAGGTTGAACCTTCGGGGTTAGTCTATGAGAGCTACCCATAGGGTTACCTATTTTCTACTTGTTGTTGGTTGTTTACTTGTGTACTTTATATGCTTGAATTGTGGATTGTAGCTACTGTGTGCATTTTTATTACTGCTTTCCGCACATTTACATGCCTTGTATTCATTGACTGTTAGGCACAGTTCTTTGAGTGATTTCCTACTGGGATTGTATCTCACACCGTGTTTGGGGGCCATGCTTTTGTGCCCAAGCACACTATTTTGTTTGCAGGTATAGATAAGGGAATGCACCTTTCTACCTCAGATGTTTGACTTGCAATGGAACTTGAGAGCATGGGACCAAGCCGAGGATTGCGATGATGAGGAGTTTCTCACCTATTTTTCTTTTACTGCTATTTTAGTACTTGTGTTCAGTTGTATTTCAGCACATTGGTTTGTTTACTGCTTTCCATAGACAAATGTACCATGTTGCATCATTATTATTTTATACATTACTTCTTATGTTCAGTTCAGTTGTTGTACGCTATTTACTATTTCCACTATTGTGTCTGGTTGTTCTTCTGCTATATACTTTACCGAATGAGGGCATAGTTTCCCCACCGACTCACCATGGCCCTCACAGCTAGTCTGCAGCCTCTGGCATTCGGGGAAACGCGCTTGAGGTCATGTGGAAAACTGGGTACGGAGCACCAGTGGAGGGGATCCAGATTCGGGTCGTTACATTCTCTGGTTTTTGTCCAAAAAGTAGAGTGTTGTATGCCTCCTTGAATTTTAGGTTCAGTTTGATCAGCTTGAGTGCATGAAGAGATCGTTGTAGTTCTTCACTCCTTGAATGTACAGGTTCAACTGATTCTGAGTGTATTCTTTCTTCTTCTTTTATTCATGTAGTTCTTTTTGTATCTTTAGAAGATTGTGTCGTGTATGCATGGAAAATACTTTACTGTCCCTATAGCTTGAGGTTCTCTTTTGTATCTAGAGCTTCGACAATGGGAATGATTACCTTTTCATAGGTACGAGGTACAGTTCCCAGACATGCCAACAACCCACATTAATTAATGGAAGTTACATTGAATTATGTAAATATGTCCGTTAGTATAATTTAAATAAAGCATAAAAGTTCAAGCAGCAGAATACTTGTAACGGTCAACTTGTTTCTGTAGTTGTTTGTCTCTGTAACGGTAGCTCCTTATAGAAGTAGCTCATGTGTCAGTGACTTCTATCGGTATCTCTATGTATCAGTAGCTGTCTGTGTATATCTGCAGACTTGTATCGGTAGCTGTCTGTCTATATCAGCAGACTTGTATCAGTATCTGCCTCTCTATATCAACAGACTTGTATCAGTATCTATCTATCGGTAGCTCTTCTTCACTATCAGCAGTTGTTATCATCGGTAGTGGTAGCTCTCTGTGTACCAGTGAGCTTTCTGTAACAATATACTTGCATACCGATAGACTTATACATACCGGTATCTATGTTCTATACCAGTGACTAAGTGCATACCGGTGGAGTTATGCATACCAGTGGAGTTACTCTATCGGTAGGTCTGTATTAGTGACTTTAATACTAATCTGTTCTTCACAAATCATATCCAGATTGAGTTAGAATTATTTCAAAACATGTATAAACAAAGATAACCATTAATTAATAAATTCCAATGATCATTTTGATATTTTATCAACATAATAATATGATGTCATAGATTTAAGGAATAATTAATATAAAGATAAACAATATTTGGGATTATCAAAGCATATTGAAACATAATTGAGATTATCAAAAAAGGTGAGGTCAATAATCTCCCCATTTTTGATAATCACAAATTTTGATATTATAAACCAAAATAATCGGTAATGTATCAGTATAAAATACATTAGGTATCATGACAGTTTCAAATGTATCAGAGAATAGAGTATTACATGAATATGTATCATTGGTAAAATTATAAAATAAATGTACCAAAGGTATGAATCAACTATATTAGAGATATAAAAAAAATTATCAGAGGTAGAATTATAATACATTAAGTTCATATTTCTCATATGGTTCATATTTGTCCCTTTATTATGCTCATATTTCATATTCCCCCCCGCCCTTTGTGATTAGAAAAAAGTGGTTAACAATGGAGTAGAGAAATAACAGAAAGTAAAAGAGAATAGGATCATATATATTCCATGGGGAACATGAGTACAGAGAGGTAAAAACAAAAATAGGCAAAAGAATACAGGTGATTCCTATCAAATGTCCTAGCCACTATTCAATCCACCTCCTGAATGTCCACTTTGGATTTGGCTTTGGGGTCAGAACTGGATTCAGGCTGGGTAGCTTCAGAAGAAGGCTTGGGAATACCATAAAGCACTATCGGAGGTTAAGCAACAGAGACTATTCCTGGCCTGTAGTGGGTACCCCTCGGAGTAATAAAAGGTGTTAAGATTCTGATAGCTTGAGTTGGTGTCATCTGAGGAATAGAGGCAGACTGAGCAGAGGCAGACATAGCTAGAGGTCCAATGATAGGAGTACTGTCTACATGAAAAATGGTAGTAACAGATTCTTAAATTTCATAATGATTCCTCCTCCTCTTTCCATAGTAGAAATAAAGTCAACCTTGTTCTCCATAAACTTTTCTAGAGTAGTAGTCAACTCCCTGAGCTTGCTCACTTGTTCTCTGAAAGCATTATTTACTGGAGGAAGTTTTATTTTCTCTAACATTAGATTGAAATGATTTATCAACTTATGTTTGGTGTAGACCATTTGAAAATAGAAATCCACATTGTCTTTTACTTATTTTTGAGAAGCAGTGGCCTCTCTCATAAAATTCTGAACAATTTTCCCTATATCCTTAGTGGTAGACACCACTTGGGTCAAGGCATAACATTCTACAGAGCCACTTGTAGAATAATCTCCAATATCCTCTCTCATCACATCTCAAATCTGATCACTATCCAAAGAGGGTCTGGTAGAACTCAAAGGTGCAACAGTAAGGGCTATTGTTTCCTTAAAAGATTTAATTATCCCACTGATGTGATTTTTCAAAAGAGATTCCTGGGTGCTGACATGCTGTTCCATGGAGGTCTTGAATCCCTCAAAGACTGATACCATCTGGCCAACTAAACTGTTTAAAAAAGCCAAGTCTTTGTCTTCCTGAGATTTAGAGCTCATATAAGACTCTATAGAGACAATTGATTTCTTTAGAGATTCAACATATGCTATCCAAGATTCAATCTGAGTAAGATATAATTTGAATTCATTCATCATCTCTGCCATAGTGGTTGACACAGTATAACCAAGAGAGATTTCAAAAGATTTTTCTGTTTTGCTCGGCTCTTCAACAAGATAGCTCTTTATGTCTGCAACAGATACCGTCCATGTCTCCTTCAACTCATCCTTTATAGATTCAAGATCATCCATAGTAACCATATTTTCAGGCACAACAACATGTGCTCTTTCTAATACAATACTACCCACAGAGTCATTCACAACAGATTGAATAGATGATATTAAAGAGGTTTCCATTCTTCTTATCTCTTCCACAAACAAGGTTTTAAGATCAAACTTCAACCATTCTAGATCAGCTATTCTTACCACATCCTCGGGTAAAAAATCATAAGAAATGTTATAGTTAACTTGTGGTATATTGATAGGTGTCTCATCTTTAGAATCAGGGAAGTCCAACCCACAAACTACAAAACCTGGATCTTCTACCCAGTCTTCATTTCCATCAGCTACTGAAACAGTACCATGAATGGTAGTATTCTCCCCCTCAATTTGTGCATACTCCTGTAAATGTACATCAATAGCACCCTCAGCAGCTCGATATTCCTTAGATGAATTTTCCAAAACTATTTCCATTACTCCCACATTAGGAGCATCCTCAAGAATATGTGCAGGTCCTGCCATCTCAACCAGAACAGCCTATATAGGAACATCAATACTTCTAATCAATGGACTCAAACTTAGGGTGGTCTCATCGGATCTATCAGAGACATGTTCTCCACTTTCATGGACTTCTTCTTCATTATCTGGGGAAAACTAGTCTTCCTCATCAATATGGGATTCTTCATTTCCTACTTCCAACAGAGTTTCCTCTTTAGATGATATAACTTCAGCAACGGGACTTGGAGGCAAGTCCGGATCACTTCCATCAGATACAAAAGTATCCTCTTCATTAGTATCATCACTGTATTGAGGTTCCTCTTCATTAGGTCCTAGACCTGGATCCCTCACACCCTTGGGACTAGAAGGATGATCCACATGATTAAAATTATCATATAACGTTTCATCATCACTAACACATTATCCTCTCCACAGATTCCAGTTGATCATCATGTATTTACATATAGTTTTGGTAATACAAAATTTTTCTTTCATAACCACTATCTCATCCTGAGTCTTAGCCATTCTTATTACCTTAATCATCACAAAGATCATCCTTGAAAATAATAAAGAATTAGTTTTTGACTGTGGCCTGGTCATATCTTCAATATGAATCATTAACAGCCTACACAAATTCACCTTAACAGCCTGTCTAAAAAAATACAGCAAATAAATATCTTGGTATTTCATATTTTCAGTGTCCCCTCTTCTTGGACTTAGAACATGCTAGATGAATTTGAACAGTAACGGGTTCTATCCATCCATTTCGGTAGAATGTAATTTTCTTGGTGTACCATCTCCTGTTAATTCTTCCAAAGCAGCTTCATATTCAATGATTTTACTGGTAGGGGGTACTGATTTCAAGAAATATCCAAAAACCCCTTCATGTGGAAGTTTCATGCCCTCATCCCACTCAATAGAAGAAAAAGTTATTTCCCTTCCATTCACTATTTATGTCATCCGATTCTCAACTTTTGATTTGTCAAAACGAACAAACTCATAGAATTCTTTTACCAGCTTCAGATAGTAAGGACCATTGTTATTCGAGAAGCACTCTACCCATTTCTGACCTTCCAGCACCTCTAGAACAAAAGATGTTCTAGAAATCAACCATTCCGCCCATAGCTCTTTCTCAACTAATATATCCCTTTGAACGAGATGTGGATTTGTAGGTTTCTTCACTTCACTTCCACCACTAGACTCTCCTTTGAGAATCTTTTCATTCGGCTCATCATCATTTCTACTAACTGATGGTCTCTTCGCTCTTGCCAATCTCTGAATCGCGAAGCTTAGGGTTCAAAGGATTGGGAGAAAAGGATTGAAGGTAAAGGGTTTGAGGTGGATCGATATGGGGTCAAGACTTATGTTCTATCATTTAGGAATCACAAATTATAATTATTAAAATATAAATGATATAGATTCTGGCGGGTAAAGATACAAAATTTAACAATAGCGCAACTAATGGTAATACATACCGGTGAGAATTCTTAACGGTGAGGTATCTCGGTGAGGTCCACTAATAATGAGGTATAACAGTGAGGTTCATACCAATAAGGTTTCTAACAGTGAGGTTTCTAACGGTGAGGTTTCTAAGGGTGAGGTTTCAAACGGTGAGGTTTCTAACGGTGAGGTTTCTAATGGTGAGGTTTCTAACGGTGAGGTTTCTAACGGTGAGGTTTCTAACGGTGAGGTTTCTAATGGTGAGGTTTCTAACAACGAGGTTTCTAACGGTGAGGTTTCTAACGGCGAGGTTTCTAACGGTGAGGTTTCTAACGGTGAGGTTTCTAATGGCGGGGTTTCTAAAGGAGAGGTTTCTAAGGTACAAAGTCTATCGTTCCTAATTCATTTCTAACGTACCTTAACATATCTGAACTTAAAGGCTTGGTGAAACGTCATCTAATTGATGTTCAATACCTATAAATTCAAGAGTAATATCACCTTTTTGGTAATTATCTCTCAGAAAGTGGTTCCTTACATCAATGTGTTTGGTCCTAGAGTAAGACACATGATTCTTAGAGATGTTAATCGCACTTCTGTTATCACAGTGTATAGATACATGTCTAAACTAGTATCCGTAGTCCAATAATGTATGTTTCATCCACATAATTTGTGCATAGAAACTACCAACAACAATATATTCTACAGAAGTAGTAGACAATGCAACAAAGTTCTGCTTTTTTACTACACCATGATACTAAGGACTTACCTAGAATATGACATGTTCCAGAAGTGCTCTTTCTATATAACTTACAACCAGAAAATTCAGCATCTGAATAACTGATTAAATCGAATGATTTTCCTTTTGGATAAAATAATACTAAGTTAGTAGTATGTTTATGATATTTGAAAATTCTTTTAACATCAAGAAAGTGTGACTCTTTTGTATTAGCTTGAAATCTTGCACACATACACACACTGAACATAATATCTGGTCAGCTAGCAGAAAGGTAAAGAAGACTCCCTATCATACCTCTGTAGTTGGTTTGATCCACTCGTTTTCCAGTTTCATTAGTATCCAACTTACAGTTAGTACTCATAGGTGTATCGCTTTCCTTAATACTTTATAAACCAAAACATTTTAATAGATCCTTTGTATATTTATTTTGATGTAAAATAATACCATTATCATTTTGAAAAGCATGAAATCCAAGAAAATATTTGAGTTCTCTCATTAAAATCATTTCAAATTCATTTTTCATACTATTTCAAAAAAAAATACATAAATCATTTTTAGAAGATCCAAGAAAAGTATTATCAACATAGATTTGCACTCTCAAAACAACCTTGGAAATTCTTTTGATAAAAGTGTTAGATCTTCAATCCCTTTTGAAAAACCTTTTGAAAAAGGATAACTACTAAGTCTATCATACCAAGCTTGAGGAGCTTGTTTTAAACCATATAGATCTTTAGAAGGATTAAAAACATGATTTGGAAAATGAGGATTAGTAAATCCAGGTGGTTGTTCAACAAAAACATCTTCAATTATAAAACCATTTAGAGAATCACTTTTAACATCCATTTGATATAACTTGAAATTCAGATGAGTAGCATAGGCAAGTAGAATCCTAATATCTTCTAATATAGCTACAAGTGAAAAATTTTCTTCATAGTATATTCCTTACTCTTAACTATACCCTTGTGCAACTAGCCAAGCTTTGTTTCAAATGATATTTCCTAATTCATCAACTTTGTTTCTAAAAACCCATTTAGTTCCTATGGTCAAAGTGTCCTTAGGTCTGTCATCTAATTCCCATACTTTGTTTCTTTCAAATTGATTTAATTCTTATTGCATAGAAATTACACAAAATTCATCATTGATTGCATCATTGATATTTTTAGGCTCTAACTATGAAAGAAAGGCTTGATGTTCAACCTGATTTCTTAGAAAAGCTCTAGTTAGTGTCCCTCTATCAAGAATACCAACAAAAAAAATATAAAGGATGATTTTTTAGAATCCTATTTGATCTAGTAAATATAGGACAAGAAATTTCCGGTTCTTCTCTATGTTCGGGTTCACTAGGAGAAGATTCTGGAATATTTTCTGAACTGGTTGTCTTTACAACAGGTTCACTGATTTTGTCATTAAGATCCAGAATAGATAGATCTTCTTCAAGATTTTCAAGAGAATACTTAGGTTCATGTGGATCAGTTTCATCAAATTTGATGTGAACAGATTTTTCCAGACATTTGGTTCTTTTATTAAAGACTCTATAAGATTTAATAGGTATAAAGTAACCTAGAAATATTCCCTCGCCACTTTTAGAAGCAAACTTGTCAAAGTTATCCTTAGTATTAAGTATAATGACTTTGCAACCAAAAAATCTAAAGTAACTAACATTAGGCTTCCTATTATTCCACAGTTCATAAGGGGTCTTCTTAAGAATAGGTCTAATCAGGACTCAATTTAAAATATATCAACCTATATTGACAGATTTAGCCCAAAAGTAAATTGGAAGGTCATACTCATTAAGCATAGTTCTTTCAATTTCCCAGAGGGTTCTATTTCTTCTTTCAACTAAACAATTCTGTTGAGGTGTCCTAGGGGATGAAAAGTTGTGACTATAACCATTAATTGAGCAATATTATTCAAAATCATGATTTTCAAACTCACAACCATGGCCACTTCTCAAGGTCCTAATCTTAATTCCACTTAGGTTCTCTACAGAATTGGAGTATTTAATAAAATAAGAACAAGCTTCACTTTTGTGAGCTAAGAAGTATACCCAAGTATATCTAGAAAAGTCATCAACTAAGACATAGACATAGTTATTCCCATTTAAACTAGAAACTATAGAAGGTCCAAACAGTGTCCATGTGAACCAACATGAGAGGTTGAGAAGTTGAAACTTACTTCTTTAATTTAAAAGAAACTTTATGTTTCTTTACCTTTTGAAAGAGAGTACAAACTTTTCCTGATTGGAATTCAAGTTTGGTTAGGTCTCTAACGAAGTTCTTTCTAGTCAGTTTTCTAAGTGAATGAATGTTGTAGTGTCCTAATATTTTGTGACATATCCAAATTCTCTATGAAAATCATTTAGGAAATTAATTTTTTGTTTAACTAAAGAATTCAAATCTACTGCATAAATATTTTCTTTTCTTAATGCAGAAAATACCAAATCATTTTCAGAATTAAAAACATCACAATCATTATTTTAGAATTTAACATTGAAACAATCATCACACAACTGAGAAATACTTAACAAATTATATTTAAGTCCATCAACAAATAATAAATTAGAAATTAAAATTGAATCAGTGTTACTAATCTGGCCTAGGCTGATGATATTTCCTTTTGAATTATCACCAAAGGAGACATAACTTCCATCAACATTGAAAATGATTTTAAAGCATGAAAATTCTCTTGTTATGTGCCTTGAACATCCACTGTCTAAGTACCATATCTTCTTATGGGAGCTCTTCAAGCAAGTCTCCTACAAAACATGTTTAAACAGAAAATTATTTTGGTACCCAGATTTTCTTAGGTCCAGATAGGTTAGCAAGAAAAGCTTTATGTAACCAGATTTGTCTTATGGGTCTCATATAATTTACAGAATCAATAGATTTTGAAAGATAAACTTTATTTTATCTATAACAATGTGAATGACTAGTGGAATCATATGAACTTCCAGAACTAGATCTAGAACAAGCAGCATTCTGTCTAGATTTAGGAATAAATCTAGTTTTAGTGATTTGTCTCTGTCCAGGCTGATAGCCTATTCCAGTGGTATATTTTGGTGCTACTTGTTTACCTAAAATTTGTGTAAGTGTATCTTTTCCATTTGAGAATTTCTCTAAGTCCTTAATTTCTCATTAGACAATTTCTGTTTAGTATTTTTCTTAAGTAATTAAGCATTCTTTTCCTTTTCTACTTCAAATGCAGATTTGACAGTGCTAGTTAAAGCATAATATTTCTCTAACGACTAGTACTTATGCTTCAGCTCATTACATGTTTCCTCTATCATGTTACAATATTCAAATAGTTATTCACTAGACATATTTTTAGATTTATAATCAGAATAAACTCTAGAATATTGAAAATTTAAAGCAGGAGTATCCACTGTTACTTCAAATGGTTTTGTCATGAATCACATATTAGCCTTTTGAGATTTTTCATCCTGAGTGGAGTCAGAATCAATTGAACTGTCTTCTAAAGCACTCCAAGTTTCTTTCATAACATTATTGTACTTATTTTCCTTGTAGTCATATTTCTTCTTGAATTTTATCTTTGGACATTCTGCTTTTACATGTCCTTTCCTTTACATTCATAGCAGACAATTTCATCACTCCTATCATACTTTTTTCCAATCCTTCTTCTAAAGACATATTTTGTCATATTTCCCTTTTTAGTTTGACTTTATGAAGAATTTATTCTTCCTATAATATTTCTTAAACCTTCTGGCTATCTAATCCATCTCTACATCACTTTCATATGCACTCTCATCACAGTTCGAACTATCACTTGTAGTTTGAATTTTCTATTTGTCCTTAATCTTTGAAGCAGATGACTTGAAGGCTTCTAAATTCTTACTTGGATCGTAATCTACTTCCTTATTTACCTTTAGTTCTTCATCTTACATAATTAAATTTCCAATCATATCTTTAACAGGTAGTGATCTTATATCACACGATTCTATAATTGAGTCTGATGTGGCTCTCCATCTCTCTGGAAGACATCTTAGTATCTTCATGATTTTCTCTTTTTCTGGAACATACATTCCCAATGATCTCATTGTATTAACTATCTTGTTGAACCTGAGATACATGTCAGAAATAGGTTCATCAGGGATCATTTTAAAATTATCATATTTAATAGTGTAGGTAATCAATTTCATTTCCTTAGCATTGGTTGTTACCTCATGGGTAATAGCCCAAGTATCCTAGATTTCATAATCAATTTTACAAGATGATATTCGATTAAATTATTCATCTCCTAAAGCACAATACAGTATGTTCATTTCTTTACAATTATTATTGCAAGAATTTTTAGTAGGTTCATCTCAAGTAGTTCATTCAGTTTCTGGGATCTTATATTGAGTTTCTATAGCTGTCCTGGTGTCAAATCCCATACTTTCTAAATGAATTTTCATTTTTAGTTTCCATTGGGCATAATTTACACCATTAAAGAAAGGTGGCCTATTGGTAGCAACACCTTCTAGTCTATTATCAATAATTTGATTTTAGAAAATATATTTAAAGAGATAAAATTGAGAACTAACAAAAATTTAAGATCATTAAGATACAACTAAAATCACAGTTGAAAAAAAGAGTTTTTTAAAATCCTTTATAAATAAATTCCACTGATACAAAATGTTGGTCAGAGTGGATACTCAAGAGGGGGGGGGGGTGAACTGAGTTCCAATTAAAATTTATGTGAAAAATATATCTATTAAAACCCCCAAATTAAATAAAAATTAAAATTTAGTGAATTTATAAAGATTGTATGTTTTCAATTTGTTTCTCAAGAGATTGATTATTTCTCAGTTAATTCAATCTGAAGATTAATAAACTTTTGAAACTATCTTACTGGATAAAAAAAGTTTCAAACACTTGGTAGTTTAACTATCAAGGTTACTTTAAAATAGATTTATATTTAAATCACTTAGTAGTGGAATAGAAAATAACTTAAACTAAAAATAAGATGCACAATAGATATAACCAAGAGGTTCAATCTCAATCCTAGACATAGTACTCTCAAACAGTTTATATAGATTTTGATCCACACCCCGGATCATGGTAAACAACAGTACTCAGACTGTCCAGGTACTAATACCTCTACCAAAGTTTTACATGGGAAAACAAAAACAACAGCACACAGGGTGTCCAGGTCCTCTGACCTCTACCACTATCCACAGTGGGATACAAGAGAGTTATAGAAGATTTGTATGAGGATTTAGAAATCCTCCAGTTTAGCACAAGAGTCAATGTGTGTATGGAATATAGAGAGTACACACACTGCTCAAAAATTAGGTAAATGAATCACTAAAAGAGTCGATAAGAGTTTATAATTCTCTAGTGATTTGAGGTGCAGCTCTGGACACCTTTTGAATAAACAAAAATTCTTCTGAGTCCTTCTCTAGTTTTGTCCAAAAAACAGAGTGTTGTATGATTCCTTAAATTTCAGGTTTGGTTTGATCATCTTGATTGCATGAAGAGATCATTGTAGTTCTTAACTCCTTGAATGTACAGGTTCTAGAGATTCTGAGTGTATTCTTTCTTCTTCTTCTATTCATGTAGGTCTTTTTGTATCCTCAGAATATTGTGTCGTGTATACATTGAAAGGACTCTACTGTCTCTGTATTTTGTGGTTTCCTTTTGTATCTTGAGCTCTGGAAACAGGAATGATTACCTTTTCATTGGTACGAGGAACGGTTCCCTGACATGCCAACAACCCACATTAATTAATGGAAGTTGCATTGAATTACGAAAATATGACCATTAGTATAATTTAAATAAAGCATAAAAGTTCAAGAAGTAGAATTCTTTTAACGATTGAATTGTATCAGTAGCTATTTGTCTTTGTAACAGTAGCTCCTTGTAGTAGTATCTCATGTATTAGTGACTTCTGTTAGTATCTCTATGTATCAGTAGCTGTCTGTCTATATCAGCAGACTTGTATCGGTAGCTGTCTGTCTATATTAGGAGACTTGTATCGGTAGCTGTCTTTCTATATCAGTAGACTTGTATCAGTAGCTGTCCGTCGGTAGCTCTTCTTTGCTATCAGTAGCTGTAATCATCGGTAGCGGTAGCTCCATGTGTATCGGTGACCTTTTTGTAACGGTATACTTGCATACTGGTAGACTTATACATACCGGTAGCTCTGTTCTGTACCAGTGACTATGTGCATACCAATAGACTTATTCATACCAGGGACTTACTCTATCAGTAGGTCTGTATCGGTGACTCAAATACTAATTTTTTCTATTCAAATCACATCCAGATTGAGTTATAATTATTTCAAACCATGTATAAACACAGATAACCATTAATTAACAATTTCCAATGATCGTTTTGATATTTTATCAACATAATTATATGATTTCATAGATTGAAGGAATAATTAATATAAAGATAAACAATATTTGGGATTATCAAAGAATATTGAAACATAATTGAGATCATCAAAATAGGTGAGGTCAACAGTGTTGATAAATGACACTTGTATTAGTTCTTTATCTTTAGCACAAAAAATATCCCCTTTATGAGCACTTTTTGTAGCGCTGATAAAGGATGAGAAATTTTAATGTCACTTCAATTTTTAGTGCTTTTTTACACTAACATATCATATTTCTAGTGTTTTTATAGGATTATTCTATAATTTTGTTTTGTGAAGGAATAAACATCATCACAATTTGGCAATCCAGCATGGAAAACATTTTCCACACTTTTAGATTTAATACTCACAACCTTCTATGGTGGTGGTGGAATATGTGAGGCCGGATGACAACAACTGGGAGATGATAAAATTTAGTTTAAACTATATAATAAATATGATTTCAATTTTTTCATACTGGATGGTTTTAAATATAGGGAAAACTATATATGGAAATTTTTAATAATTTCTTAATTGGTACACCCAAATAAATTCTTGTAAATAAAACTAACAAAATATTTAATGTTTCAAGATTATAATGAGTTAAATAATTTGAGGGAATATCCTTCTTATGAATCCCCTCATGTTCCACCCCTCTCTATTGGTGTTCCAAATGAGTTTTATATTATAATTCACAAGCTATTTATATATATTTTCAATGAAATGATCTCAGCTTGAAGAACGATAAAAACAAAAAATTGCTAAAAAATAAAATAGGGTTCCATGAGCATCATAATGCCGAAAAAAAATAAAATTATTAATATGTTTTTTTATTTCCATATTTAAATTTCCATGTTTATATTTCATTGATTTATGTTTTTCATGCATGATAAAATACATCTTACGAGGATTATCTTTATATGTTAAGCTTCTGGGCCTCTACATGGGTGTTTGTGTTGTGCGGCCTACTTCTATTTTTGACATCCCATGATTCTTCTATGATTCCATGTCACAGTTATCATAAAAAATTACTCATGGAAAACAATACTTTGCATCACCCTTTTAATTATGTATAACCACATGTTCCACTTTCTTTTCTCGGGTTGTTCGATGGTACCTGCATGGAATCCCTTAATTTGACTAAGTCATTTCTATTACTAACAGTACCTATGATGCATTGAGAGAATTGATTACTTCCTATGCTCACCATTTATATTCACCTTTTGATATTATCCATACTCCATTTTAACTCCTGTCCTATAATGGAGAAACTCTATATTTTCATATGAGTGTTTCTTCATGGTAGATTTAAGACATTAGCTCGTTTTCTTCCATGTGCACCCTTAACGCACTATTTATGGTGGATATTGAAGAAAATGATTCCTATTGAAGATGTGTAGAAATTTATTTTGATCCATAATCACTTGTGGAGATGAAAATGACACATATTTTGGTGAAATTTTTTAGTTCAAGGAGATCTAAAAGAGAAGAGGATAGCCATACAAACAAGAACTATTTAGAAATGTGAGTATTATCATCTTCATCTTTATATTTCAAAGATTATGTTTTTGGTAGTCTTATATTCTGATTTCACTATTTTTGGACAGTATCATGTATTTATCTTCTTTTGATATTAATAAAATTTGTGTTTGTGTGGGTGGTATTCTTGTCATGCATGTTGGTCCTCAACTGACCGAATCACGTTAAATCATGTGTCCAATATTTACGTATTTATTTATAACACCCTCATTTTCTGGTCAATTATCCTTTTATTGTTTATTTTTATATTATATAATTCTTGAGTTATGTTTTATTAGTTTTTTTATGGTTTTAGAAGTTTTTAAAGGGTTTATGGTTTGATAACGGTTAGGGTAAATTGTGCACTATCTATTAGAAACCAAGTAATGTGATGTTGGGAGTCATTTGGAAGGTGTACGATTTGAGCATGGTTTTTCCAAACTATTTGAAAGCCAGGGGATAGATTACATGAGCATATGATTGTAAAATCAGGGTTTTCACATAGTTTATTAAACCATGTGGGGGATTCCATTGAGACAATAGCACCACATAGTTTGTTAAATCATGTGTCATAGTCATTTGACTACCTAGGTTATTTCTAGTATCATGTGCATTGTTGGAACATGGTTTAACAAAAAAGTGTGACCTAACCATGAGATAATCATTAAATGTGTCAAAAATTATGTTTTAAGTATAATGTTAAAAAATAAAATTATACTTGTTTAAAGTTATGAGTGAATTTAACTTAATATCATAATATGAGTTTAGGGTATGTTAGTAAAGATAATTATAATGTGTTACAATTAGTTGTTTGAACAAACTAAAGGTCACTTTATACTAAAAATGTTTTTTAATTTCTTATAGAAACCCAAACTAGACATACATAGATATTACATAATTTTTTATGAATATTAATTACATTACACAATCACACACTTAAGGATCATAATGGTATAGAGCCTTTGGAAACATGGCCACATCAAAAACTAGTCCATAAGTGAGCTACATCATATACACCTATGTTATTGAAAACAATAACCATTCTTAGATATATCATATGTGCTACAATTATTCATATCAAGGTGAATAGAAACATAAGAAAGGGTGACCTCAATGCTCAGTATGGTAAAAAAGGAAAAATAGATAAACATTATGCGAGAATATGTGTATGATAACAGGAGCATAAAATATTAAAACAATACCCTACATATAAAAGGAAAAAATATTGAGTCATTACATAAAGAGTGGAAGTTCATAATACAAGAGCCATACGAAAGTCAAATAATATAATCCATGAGAGAATAAACGTTGAATAATACATGGAATTTTGAAATACACATAAGCATAGAAAATCATATATATATATATACTAACCAAGGATCTCTACCAATGATATCATAGTAGAATGTGTTCACTCCACAAACCATCATAATAGTCAAGGATCAATCCCAAGACCATAATTATAGTCAATTTTCCGTATTGATCCAGGTTCACCCCTCATTCTATCACTTTCTATCTCATTAGATTTAAATCACTATCCAATGAATTGAATGGAGATATAGGTCCCTCCAATAATTGAATTAAAATCACACATATGTGTTCTAATAGATAAAAAAATCATCATACCACAATCAATGGAAAGAAATGGATTTAAAAATATTTTTATCATGTCATAAAATATGAAAAATAGAAAGGTTCAATAATCATTTAATGATATCATAACCCATGGAAAGAAGAAAGTTTCACAAGAATTTACTCATGGTGTAACCAATTGAAGAGAAATGTGTTTTATAAAAATCATTCCACCATACAAAAATTATTATAAAGAATAATAATTGTATGCTTGGATAATATCCCATGTACGGAATATGTAACATCAATTGATATCATCGTAGATGTAAAATTATTTTGAAATATAATTTAGAACATTTATTATGGACAATAAATTTTCATTAAACATCAATTTTTAAAACTAAAAACCCATAAAATATTTTGGAAATCCATTTCATTGAAAATTATAATGGAAGATTTAAAAATCGTTTAAAACATAATATGAGGAAATTATCTTTTCTGCTTTAAAAAAATAACTACAGAACAACTTTATTAAAATAAATTTCATTTAAAATGAAATAAAAATTATAATGGAATATTAAAATAAAATAATGGTCATAACAGTGGTAAATTTCATTCTTTCTATACATATTAAAATAAATAATCCTTTTAAATTTTTGGTTCAATCTAAATGGGAATTATTTGGGAGATGGCATGAAGAGTACTATAAAAAACATTCGTAAAATGTAACACATTGGTAAAAATTTCATTAAAAAATTATTTTATGAATCTTAAAATAATGTTTGAAATTATTTTTACAAAACATGGTTTTGGATGAAAAGGGGGTTTTTCAGGAGAGAAATAAAGATGAATTTTTATTAAAAATATCACTTGAAATCATGAGTACATAAATTTAGAAAAGTGAATGGAAAACATGTATTCAATATAAATTTAAATAAGAGAAGAAATGAAATGATTTTATTTAGATATGAATCATATGCCATTTTCATCGAAAACAAAACTATAATCAACCCTGATAAATGATGATGTTGTATCATAAAACCCATACCACATTGGTTTCTTCCGAATCGCTGGACCCATTGAATAATAACATAAAATGAAAATTTTCATATTATGAAAACTAGGAGATTCATGATAAATTTTTTTTAAGTGTTATTATATACATATTATATAAGAATAAATTTTCAAAATATAACTTATGTACCAAAAAAGGCAGTTTGAGACAAAAATCTCTGACCACTTTGGTAACTTTTGAACCGTAAACCCCTTGAAATAGAGGTACTGAAATTGATATATAAATAAAAATATTTTTTATGTTAATAATCATAAAATAAATTCATTGGATGTATATAAACCACATAATTGAAATGGGGGGGGGGGTTAATTTGGCATGTTTCTCAAAGAAGTAAAAAAAGAGACAGAAATCCCATACCTTAAGTCTCAACATGCTTCGAACACATTCAAAACTCATGTTTAATAATTATACTTTTATATTAAACCTATTAAAAAAGAAAATTCATTTTTATAATACCATATATGATTTAATTTTGGCCTTTATTACCCTTTTATCAACAATTACTTGTTAAAATCACATTTTAGGTATTGATTGTTGTGATTTTTGTGAATGTTTTCATTTTTCATTTTTGGTACTATTACTTTTATCATGATTACATAATATAAATTTTTTTATCCATGATATAAATATTATATAGATTCAATAAATATGTTTTTATCATAATCCATAAATTTTATTCCTAGAAAATGAAATACACCATTCAAGATACGGTAAGCCATGTGTACTCATGAATGATCTTTCCATTCTCATGATGGATTGAAAAATGAAGTTTAAATGATATATTAACATTACGTAATCTTTTTTATTTCATAGATATCACATATTTGTATTTAATAATATCCTTATTACCTTCCATATAAATCATTCAAGAAAAATGAATCACATCACTTCATGAGGTGGTAGTCCGTAGTACACAAGAATAAAAGTTATCATATCTCCCATTGAATTTAATGTAAGCAAGGAATTATATTACCTTCTATGTGGTCATGTTTCACGATTTATATATAGGAATCATCAATGCATCACTTTTTTAAAAGTGATTGGGTGATCAAGATGTGGACCACGTTTGGTGATTTCACTAGTTTTTCTCCACCTGTTGACTCTGTAGATGGCTTCCATCATAAATGGTTCAATTATAAGGGTAATAATGATCAATATAATAATTATTAGACCCTCCTACTTACTGCTAGTTTCTGGTGTATATGGGAATTAAGGAACATGATCCAATATAATAGATCCCTATCTTTGGGAAGAGATTTGGTTTCCATGTGAATATGTCTATCAGTGGAACTCTCCCACCTTTTGAAACATTAGGATTATGCACACTCCCTAAAGGCAAGTATGCTGAGGAAGTCTCCACACCCATCTTTTAGAATCTCCTCTCTTGGAAAAAGTATTCACTGGACTCCTCCCATGTATGGACTTAGACACAACATTTATAGCTCATAAAACCATAGTTTAATGAGTTGTGGAGGTCCCATATGTAATAATAAAGGGAAATTCATCTTTTATTTTAGTGCTTTCTATGTGCAAGGTTATTCTCTACGATCGGAGGATAATGCCTTACTTAGTGGCCTTGAGTAATTCCATGCTTTTTGAATCTCTTTGGCTATGGTAGAGACCAAATCATATATCATATGAGACTCCATTAAGGGCCCCATATCCACTCATTGTTATATCATTTATTTTATTCGTAAAATTAAACCATTCACCACCATCATGATTGAGATTCTCCACACTTAGCATGAGGGAAGATGAGCTTCCAATTTTCTTTCTTCAAAGGATACTCAGAGGCCCCCCTCATATCCTTTTCTAGTACCGGATCAATCCCCCCTTCATTTATTGAACTTTTAGTTGGGGATGATCTGGGACTCCGCAACTATAGTCCCCCTTGATCGGTCCCTCTGGTTCTCCTCGTACCATTTCAAATAAAATGTAATTATTTTTTTAGTGAATGGAAAGGAAAAGGTTATCATATAAATTGATGTTATATGTGATATCATAATTAAATAAGTATAATTATATTAATAATATAACATTTACTAATTTAATCAATCATAATTTCCATCAATGTAAAAAAAGAAAAAACATATCACATAAGTTCGTGAAGCGATAGCCCAACATACAAACGAGCAACGTTATTGTTTTCCAATGGGTTAATAGGAAATAAGTTAGATGAGAAATTATAATTCTAGATATATATTATTATCATAAATATAATATATTAATATTAAATACATCATTGTATCCATCCATTAACAGTTTTGATAGAAAACGAATAACATTGGTTCATGAGGTGGTAGTCCTCCATACATACGAATGACAATTTCGTATCCCATATGATGGAAGAGGATATGGATATAAGTAATTCACAAAACATTAAAACTTATAAATATATTAATGATTCTTAGGTTATTATATCATCGTGGTTTAATAATAATTGAATTAGGTGAAGGAATAAATAAAATAAAATGCTCAGTTTGGGATGCAAACTCTACCTTATACAAATTATTTTGGTTTTCACAAAAAGTATTCATAAGATCGAAATATGAATAGTAGAATGTGTTTATTAAGAGAGGTGGGAAGTATGAAATTTATTTTTATAGTGATTTTCCAAACCAATGGGTTTGGGAAGTGTGACGGGGAGAGGAGATGTGGTGGTATTTTATAAGTGAGTTGAGGGACACAGTTGCAATTTTTGAAAAGAAAACGGTGTAACTATGTCATTCACATTAAAAAAGGATCCAAATTTTACCATTTATTGTAATTTTTGAGATAAGAAAAAAATACTTACATAAAATTGTTGTTTTACATGTTTTGGGTCATTTTTAACCCTAATCATATTAGTTTAACCCCCAGTAAGCCCATTTTTACCTTATCCATGATAAATAATTTTATAATGTTTTTTATATTCATTATGGTAAAAAATAAATTTGAACATATTAGATAATATAAATTATTTTTATTCAAAACACGGAGTCTATTTTTTCCATATATCATTCAATGATATGGAAAAATTTAATTTATATTCAATCTCCGAGTCATGACCGGAAAGTAGTTTTCAAAATAAAAAATGTCCAAAGTTTAAAATATTTTTATATTAAAATTATTTACTAAATTGATTAAAATTTCCTAAATGGGATTAATAGTTATATAATTGAAATAATTTTACCTTTAAAACCATCTTCATTTTTTATGTTTGTAAGTTCCTTAAATTAAATGAAAATTCTAAATAAAAACCAGTATTCATTACTATTAATCAAAAATTTTACCTTCTATGAAAATTATAAGATATTACACCTATGATAATTTGGAAATTATTATTTTGGAAGATAATTTTTTTTTTCAAATAAGTGTTCTAAAATTGGACAAAAATAATTTTAAAATTGCTGTGAAGAAGGTGACAAAACTACTTTTTTGAATAATGCAATTTTAAGAATAAAATTGGTTTTATTGTTATCTTTTCTCACACATAAGTTGAATTTTAGAAATTTTATATAATATATAATATATAAATTACATTAAAATAGACCACCAAAAGTTATTTTTTAAATTTATTGAGCTAAAACACATTTTTGTGCATAAAAATAGTTTTCCATAAAAATATTACCTTTAATACCAATTGGTTGTTATTTTCATTTCTAATTAATTAGTCACCAAAGAATTAATTTTTTATACATATGTGTTGAATATATGGTCATAATTTATTTAATCATATTCATACATGACATTCCAATGGCTTGGTAATATCTATCATATTGATAATATTGTAATAGTGTATCAGGTTTCTTTTAAACATGGTATTGCATGAAATGAAAGAAAAACTTGGTGTTACGTTTAACACAATCCAAACGTTGTGTTATTGGTAATGAGAAACAAAAATAGTATTATATATGATGAAAAATATTGAAAATATTAAATTTATTTGAAGAAAAATTTTAAAAATATATTTATGTAACATTTTTCCAGTTAAATAAATTGTGTCCACTCATTTTAAATTTGTTCTCAGTAAAAAATGGTTTAGAATTTTAAAATACATATTTTGGAAACCCGAGTCATAAAATTGTTTAATAAAACATCATCTTCTTTCCTTTATGGTCTCCAACGCCCAAAATCTCAATGAACTCTATCCTTCTCTTTTTGGGTGAGTATGATTATTTTTTAAGGTGTAAGTTTTTAATCATATATCTTGACAACTAATTTGGAATAATAAAAATATCCCTCACTCTAGTCATCATCTCATTTTGTTGCTAAAAAATTCTTAATCTATCACATTAAACATTTATCTAGTTCCATTGGGTTCCCACCATTGACTAAAATAAATTGATTTTGTGAATAACAATATTCAATGTTTAAAACAATATAATCATGAAAAAAACTAATAGGATGTATAAATAATTCCACCTTATTTTAAATCTTGGAAATAGTAGGATTAATCTAGGTTATTCATTATCATTATTTAAATCCTTCATGAATTTTTTTAAAGTGTTCGTGAATTTTAGAAGCATAACCCTAGACATTCTCAAACCAAGTGTGTAAGAAGTCCTGTTAGTGTTTACCAGGTGATGATCAAGTCTAGATCAATGTTCCCCTTTATGAGTTATTTCACATAGGTACCTCAGTGCTAGAGCCACATCCACTTGTAGTATCTATAGAGGGATATAATTTCATGGTGTCTCTTTCACCATGCTTCACCAAAAGTACAAGATATTTTATTTTTATTATAATTATCCTTAGACTTATCCTTAGAGTTATCCCTAAATATATCTATAGAAATAAACATAGTTAAAAACCTATGGGTCTCTCTAAATATTTTTTAATTTTTATCTCTAAATATTGACTAAAATATTCCTAAAATACCCACTTCAGAAACCCAAATATCTCATACATAGATACTGTAACCTATTAGATGAATATTAATTACATTGAAAGAACACATTCCCAAGGATCATAAAGGTATATTGTCTTTAAAAACATGGAATCATAAACAAGAAATCCATAATTGTGGAACATCATCTCCCCCTATTTTATTAACAATTATCACCCTTCATAGATATATCATACATAATACCTTTCATTAAAACCTAGGGAAAAGAATAATAAGAAAGTGTGAGATCATATTCTTTGTAAGTGGAAAAAAGGAAAATACCTAAAAATAACATGACCATAAGGGTATTAGAATGTTATCACAACATATAAAAACAATGCCTGACATATCAAAGATCAAATCATGAGTCATGAAACAAAAATTGGCAATTCATTACATATGAATCAGAAGGATATTAAGGAATATGATCCATGATAGAATAAAATTGGAAAAAGAAATGGAATTGTAGATTACACATAAGCATAGAAAATAATTTACTTAGTTGTAATGGATCACTTAAAAGGCTATAATAGTAGGATGGGTTCACTCCCCAAACTATCTTACTAGTTAGGGTTCACTCCCCATATCTTGTCCCTTACTAAACCATGTTCACTCCACATTACTGTCTTGTTTATCTTATGACATAGAAATCATTACCAAATGAATTAACGGTAGATATAAGTCAACCATCACATAATTAAAATCATACGTATGTTTTTCACAAAATAATAAATCATTCATCACATTATAATTCATTAAATAAAATGGGTTTCAGAAACAATTCATCACATTATAACCATTAAAAAAGATAGAGGTTTCATAATCATATCATCATTTCATCATATCATAACCCATGAAAAGAAGTGGGCTTGATAATCATTTACTCATGTTTTAAACTCTAGAAGAGAAAAAAGTTTCATAATTATCATTCCATCATAAAAAAACCATTCATATAAATAATAATAATGGTAAAATTGGATCATATCACCATTAAATAATAGATAACATCGATAGATGTAATCATAGATTGAAAATTATTTTTAAAATAAAATTTATAAAAATTATTGAGGAAAATAACATTTCTATGAAAATAAGTTCTAAAAAAATAAAAAAAGAAATAATTTTCATTGAAAATAGACATAATAACTTATAATTGAAGATTTAAAAACCATATAAAAAATTCATTGAGGAAAATATGGTTTCTTCTTTGAAAAATGATTTTAAAAAATAAAACACTTTAAAAATTATTTTCATTTAAAATAAACTTAAAAAATTATAAAGAAATATTTAATCACAAAAATGTTCATGATATTGAGAGATTCTGTTCATGTCATTCACATTAAAATAAATATTACATTCACATTTTCGATAAAAGTAAAACATGCATTGTTTGGAAAAAGGCATGAAAATTAATTTCAAAAGTTTGTAAAAAAGTAAAAAATTGATCATTTTTATAATAAAAATAATTTTAAGTATGTTAAAAATATTTTTAGAAGGAATTTTTTCAGATGAAAATGGTGTTTTTCACTAAAGATCAAAATGAAGACATTTTTTCATAAAACAATTATTTTGAACTCTTGAGTACATAATGGGTGGAAAACGATTAGAATGAATGAATTATCTTGAAATAATTTATGAAGAATAAATTTTATGAGTTTCTTAAGAGATTAATCATAATAAATTTTCAATGAAAACTCAACAATAAGCAATCCCAAAAAATAACGAGACTATGAAATCAATATTTTTAGACATTCAAATGACACTTTTAAATGGTATGTGTGTACCTGAAAAATTTCAACCGATTAAAACATACAAGTAATCCAAGATCAAGAATATAAGAAATTCCCCTCCCCTATGGATATATAATTATGTCAAGCCTCCACAATTTTATGACTAATTGGATAGTTATCTCATGTAAGGTTTCATGGTCCTGATACCGATGGAAAAGCCATACCCCCTCGTCAACCAAATCCGAATGGCATGTTCTGATGAAAGATTCCTAGTCTGAATCCTTTTTTGGAGCTGGTCCTTGTAGAGTGTCGATTCCTCTACACAAAAAATTAAAAATAAACCTGAAAAACAATACTCCCAAATATCCCACCCATAACAGAATTCAAAAAAAAAACCCCATTCCAGAATTCAAAGGATACTCTTGAAGAATAACTGAATTCAAATCCAAAAAGAAAACAAAATCCTCAAACCGAGACGACCTACGTGCTGTGATCTGTCTGAGAAACCAACCAGCAAAGACAAAACACATCACTGACATCATCACGACACTGATTAATCACCACCACCGTCTCCATCATGTCATTAAGGACATCATCCTCCATGCCTCAGCATGACCGAACTCTTCTATGATGACCACCGCCTATTCCAATCGATACAAAAAAACCATTTTCAAGATAGCCTTGTATGATGAACCAATACCCCCTGGCACCAAAGTCGCCACCACCATAACACCACCAAAACCATCCATTGTAAATCCTCACTACCGCCCCAAAAAACACAGACAACACTGCCAAACCACAAAACACAAGCTAGGGAAGACCCTAAAGATCACCAAATAAGAACAAACCATAAATCACATCAAGATATCAGGCCTTTCATCCAAAACCATCTGCAAAAAAGAGAACAATCAATTGAGATCCATCACAGCATTGGATAAGGACTAGGGCTACCTTATGGGACACCAAGGCTGAACGAACGCACATCCCAAAGCTTTCTTTCAACCAAAACAGCAAACCGAAAAGGAGATTTGAGACTGTGCGGTATCCAAAGTCTAGATAAGTGGTTAAATATATTCAAGGTTTCAATAGAGAGGCACGATCACGACTAAGCCACCAATCCCTTCCAATGAATTCACGTCCAAACAGAAATCACACTTGTAATAGTAAAAAAAGGAAAACCACCACCCATAAAAAACACCAAGAGAGGCTGAGGCCATACGGAGGAAGAGAAATGGGGGAGACAAGTCTAGAGTGCATCACGTCAGCCTCCCCCTCTTAGGAACCCCTAAAAAACCCTAGTGAATATTTGGCAAAGGGAATTATTCCACTCATATTATTTTCGGTTAGGAAAAAAATGAGATGATATCATAAAACCCATACCACATTGGTATAGTTTGAATCATAAACCCCATTAATGGAAAAAACCAAATAAAACACAAAATTTCATAAAAATAAGTATATTAATTATATAAAAAGTAAATGGGTGATTATATACACCTTATAAAAGAAGACAGGTGCATAATACATCTTATGTCCCAAAGAAGGCAATTTGAGACAAATATCCATTATCAATTTGGTAAATTTTGAACAGTAAAACCCATGAAAGATAGATTATCAAATGAAAGTATAAATAAAAATAATTTTTATGTTAAACAATATAAAATAAATTCATGGGAAGTATATACACCACATACAATTATTAGGTGGCGAATATGGAATTTGTCTTAAAGAAGTAAAAAGTGAGACAAAAATATCTTACCTTATGTTTCTAATTCATTTTTACATGTTCAAAACTAATTAATAATAAGTATAAGCTTTTTATAAACATATTTTATAACCAAAATTATTTTTTATACCATATATGATTTATATATGACCTTTTATTACCCATTTTTAAATTATTCCATCTTAAAACCACGTTTTAGGTAATCACCACTTTTTTCATATATGTTATGATTTTCTATTTTATTACTCATAATTTGATCATCAAAACCTTATATCCTTAATTTTTAAAAATTATATAAATTTTATATTTATTAATTAATTTTTTATTTAGCATTGTCTGTAAAATTTATAGATAAAAAATAAAATACTCCGTTCATGGAGATGGTAAGTCGTCCATACGCATGAACACTATTTCCATTTTCATGAAGGAATGAAAAAAATAAGCGTACATGATATATTACCATTAATGAAGATTGTTTATTTCAGATATATCACATATTGTTAATTAATCCTATTCTCATTACATCCCATGTAAAAAATATGTGAGAAATTAATCACATCACTTCGTGAGGCGGTGGTTCATCATACACATGAACGACATTATCTTTTCCTCAAATAATTGGAGAGTAAGAAGGTATAAGAGATATTATAATTTTAGTATTATAATTATATTACATATATAATATTAATTTATTTATTATATTCTTTTTACCAACAATGTAAAAAATGAAAAATACATCACATGGATTCACGAGGTGGTAGTCCACTATACACACGAGAAACATTATTATTTTCCTACGGGTTAGGTGGTAAGATGTTATATTTGGTATTATAATTAATAGGAAAAAAACATAAAAAATATATTATATAAAAATTAAATCCATCTTTATATTCATCCGTGAGAGGTGGTGATGGAAAATTAATAACATCAGTTCGTGAGGTTGTAGTACGCCATACATGCGAACAATGATTTTGTTTCCAATTTGATGGAAGAGGAGATATCTATTGGAAATTTCCATACCATAAATAATATATTTATATGGTATATAAATCTTTTATTTCATCATTATTATTTTTATAGTAATTTATATAGGTGGAGGAAAAAGTAAAATATAACTCTTAGTTGGGGGAATTACCTATTCCTCATACAACATGTTTTGGATAGAACCAAAAGTCATCATAGGGAGGATTTATGAAAAAAATAAGTATAATAAAAAAATATTAGGGAATTAAGAAATTTAATTTTGTAGTTATCTTCTTAAGTGATGGGTTTTGGAAGTGTGAATACAAGAGGATATAGGGTGGACTTTTATAAGGGAATCCATTCTCATATTCACACTTCCTAAACCCATTGCTTAAGAAAATAACTATAGAATATAATGAAATAAATATAGAATATAATGAAAAGTATTGAAAAGATTATTCATATTTAAAAATTTCACAATATCATGGGATGTTACAGTGCTAGTAAGTAAAAATGTAGAAATTTATTTTATTTAAAAAAGATATCAAGGTGGAATTTGATGGAATGGGTTCCAAGGATTATGATTTCAAAAATACAAATAATTTTATATAGATAATTATAGGTTTTGTTATAACATTTTATGTTAGGAAGATAAGGATTTTGAATAAATTTAATGAGTTGAATACTTCGATTTTTATTCATTTGTCTTACTATTAATCAAAAGACCTTACTAATGTATGCTACTAATTAAAGGGTTTATTGAAAGAGTTTTATCATGTTTTTGTATAAAAATGTTATTTGAATTATATATAGATGTAATGAGGTATGAAACCTATATTTATAAAAAAAAATGATATTTAAATGGTATTATATCATATAAAAGATGATAAACAATAACATTTTATGGTTTTTGTTATGTATTCTTATAGATTTTATGAATATACAATGTATCTTTGTTTAATAATAAAATAAATAATTATTTTTCCTTTATTTACATGTGATGTAGTTTTATGTTAATATTATAATGGTAATACCCACTTAAAGTACTATATTGATTTTTCCCTAATCAATATTCATCATGGGGTATTATTGTTTTTCATGATATATTAATATTTTAGGTTCTGAGTGTATCAGAAGCATCCTTTGAAGGAATGAACAATTCAAATTTTAGTTTTTATTTATCTGTAATATATTATTTACATCACCAAAACTTCATCTCCAATGAAAACTATACATAAATTTACTACAATAATATTCTGGTACTGGATAGTGAGGATCTTCACATGTAATTTATAATCTATTTATAGTAAGATATAAAATTAACTCAACATGTGATTCCTCTTTCATTAATGATGTAGTGGAATAGAATACATCACATATTCATTTCAATATAGGATTCAAGTGCTGAATACCATGATATTTGATCCACACTGACACCACAATCTATGATCTACCCCATATAATCATTGAGTTCTATCCCAAATGATCATTTTTGCTTATGTTGTTTATGGGTGATCCCAGTAGTATTATTCATGAAGGTTGAAGAACTCTTTATGATCTCTCAAAGGCTCGATAGGGGAGGAAGAGATATAACAATCTTATTCTTAATCCAATCAATATTTATATTTTTTGCAAAAAAAATATTTATTTAGGAAATACAAATAATTATATATTTATTATAGAAGGTTTATGGTTAGAAAATATCACTATAAAACCTTTACATACAAATAATACATAAATTATCCAATTTATGATAATAATAAAAATATTATTATTATTCATTTCAAATCATTTGAAGCACATTAAGAATATATATAAATATCATTTGTACTATTTGGACCAGTAAACTCAGTCCTATATCCCATGATGATATTTTCCATTCCTTAAATAATGGATACTTAATTAAAAAAAAATTCATTTAATTACTCTAGAATAATTAAAATAAATATTGCATTTTCCAAAAATTTAAAGTAATATTTATTATTATTTTTAATTTATTATTATTTTGAATAACATAAAATTATATTATGGAAGTCATCCAAATAATAAAATATTAAATTCAATACCTAATTTTTAATTAGACAATGGATACTCTTACTGTGTTACCCTCTTGTATTTTTTCTTAGTGGAATTAGACATAAATATGCAAAGTAAAATATTAGCATCTAGAAGCATGCCAAGTCTCCCATATAGAAGTTATTTGATGTCAAATAAACATACAACCTCTTATGAATTCATACCATATAATATAATACCTTAACCATGATATATAAAATCAATAATGTTTCATGCCAGTTTCATAAACCTATATACTCAATTTCTTTTTCATTGAATTTCCAAAATTAACATCACCCATTTAACAACATGGTAATATATTTAAACATGTATTAATATTCCATGAAAGGGCCCTTGATATCAATTTATGTCATAGGAAATAAGGGACATATCTTTTCTCACATTATCCATTAATATAATATCACTTGTAATCCACCTAATGTATCCTACTTCAATGTGAGAATATGCTGTCACAATTTTCATCAATACAGAAAAGTTTGTTATTCAAGATATATATTAATGATAATATTAAGATATAAGGATCAATTCACTGGTCCACAGACAAGAACATCCAATGACACATGGAAATATGGATTTCCTATTAATGGGAATGTTCTTATAACCTATTATCATAGATATTACAAAGGGAGAAAAACATTATAAGGTGTATCATTGTCTTATAATCCTAGTTCCCTTTTTAGAATGTATCTTCTATGATCCATTGGAAAATATAATCAATCCATATATAATGGTTCATGAGTAATTTCATTGTAATCTTGGTTCTCTTTATATCGAGGAACTGCTATAACCTTTCTATGTGACATATATTCTATGGAAATTATCACATAAAAATGTCATTTGGATGAAAAATAATATTTTGTTATAAAAAAATAATTAATAATGAAAAAATTAATCAATTTCTAAAAAATATGGTTCTAGGGAACCAAATCCAATATACTCCCACTTTAACCAGAGCCAACTAACAAAAAAATTTAGTCCACTTGCTAACACATGATAATCATCCCTCTATTAAGATAAATACCTAGTTAAGGGTTCTATTATGTTTTCCTCTATAGATACAATTCTCATTGTAACTTCGCCATATTGAGACAAATCCCTCAAGAGATGAAATATCTGTATAATGTGATTTTTTATTTGGTGTGACATTACCTCCTTTGATAAATCTACCGCTAGAATGTAATCACATTAAAACCTTATAGGGTATTAACTATTTGGTATCACATTAGGCTCTTGGATAAAATAAAAATATATATTTCTTTATTTACAGCATCAAAATCCATAATATACTCAGACTATATTGTAGTGTTGTTGACAACTAGATTCATTGAAATCTTTTAGCTCACAACTCCTTCATTACATAGAATATATATCTAGAATGAAAATTCAGATCATTATGATCTATCTAAAATCTTCCATCTATATAACCCCTAATGAATAGCTCTTCATCCCCTCTGTTAACCTGGAATATATCCTTAGTTTTCCTCATATAACTATGGATAGTCTTAATAGCAATCCAATATCATTCATCTAGATTTTATTGATATATTCCTACCATACTCAATTCATATGTGACATATAGTCTCATAAATAACATGGAATACATGATAGAACCTATTTAAAAAGTATATGGGATCTTAATGATACTCTATCATTCCTCATACGTATAAGGAATCATTTTCATGTAATGATATAAACCATGTGAAACTGGATCCTATCCTCTCTTATATTTTTCTATACTTAACCTCTTCAGTATATAGTCAATGAATATACATTGACATAGTTCATGCAGCCTCTTGGTTCTATCACTTATGATCTTCTTCCCTAGAATGTAGGAAACATCACCTATGTACATCATAGAGAAGAAGTTTATCAACCATACCTTATTTTTTTTTCAAGTCTGTTATATCATTTCCAATTAGTAATATGTTAAAGACAAATTATAATATGAAAGAAACTGTACACCCTCTAAACATCTTGTAAACACATATATCACATTCGTTCATAATGAAACCAAATTCTATTTTGGAATAATCAAATTTAAAGTTCCATGACTTGGAAGCTTTTATCAATCCATAGACAGATCATTTCACCTTCCATACCTCTTAGGAATATTCCAGAGTAAAAAACCCTTCAGGTTGTGTCATTTTTACATCATATTGAAGGATCCCCTTAAGGAAAGCATCTTTTACATCCATTTTTTAAATCTCATAGTCATGGTATGATGTTATAGAAATGAAAAAATGGATATATTTAAACATAGAAACTGGGGAAAAGTTTTCATCACATTTATTTTATTTATGTTGTCTAAAACCTTTTTCAACTAGTCATGATTTATAGGCAGTCACATTATATTCATTTCCTAGATTTCTCTTTAATTCCCATTTATAACTACTAGGTTTTAGATCAAATAGAGGATCGATCAAAATACAAAAATTGATTTGATACATTGAATCCATCTAATAATTCACATATTCTTTCAATATGGTGTCTTATGAGATCTCAACTGCCTCCTTGGAGGAGAAATGATCATCATTTTTAACCAATAATGAGTCACCATAATCATTTAATAGAAAAAAATTTTTATCTAGTTATCTAAAATATCAAGGAATCATACGTAGAAATTTTTCTTAAGTAAACTATCATTCTTCATGGAATTGTGGAATTATTTAATTTACCAATTCTTGTGTATCTTGAGCATCAAATTCATTAAATACAATATTTCTCCCACCAACCTATTTAATTATGTTCCCCCTCTAAAGAAATCAGCATGTCTTGCAATAATTGCTTTCTTATATGGAAATTTTTATAGATAGTATCCGCTTTATTCCTTAAGATATCCTATTAAGATACAATTCATTCCAAGGGGTGCTAGTTTATTTTTTTAGGTAGCCTTAACAAATGCCTCACCACCCCATGAATTAACATGTAACAAAACATGTCTCTTTATACTCTAGAAATTAAGGGTACTATTATTTTCCACTATATTTGGTTCTTGATTTTGTAACTACAAGTTATTTTGTAACGAATAACCCCCAACTGACAATGGAAAACTTTTGTGACTCATCAAAGACCATACCATGTCCAATAATATATTGTTACTCTTTTCACTAAGAAAATTACACTTCAGTGTATATGGTGGAGTGATTTGAGAAAAAATATCATAATCTCGCAAGAATTCAATTAATTTATATTAATATTTTCCCCGACTCGAACTAATCAATGTTTCTTTATCTTTTAACCATGTTGATTCTCAACTAATTCCCTAAACTCGTTTAATTTATAAAATCATTTAGGCTTATACGTCATTAACTAGATATAACAATATTTGTTCATGTCATCAATAAAAGAGATAAAGTACAAAATTACACTACTAACCTCAACATGAAAATGTTCAAACACATAAGTGTGTACCTAATACAAAATATATATGGATCTTTCACTTTGAACAAAAAATGGTTATTTGGTCATCCTTACATGTAAACAAGCACGACATCCTTAAAGTATCTTGAGATCAAAAGAGTATAAGTAACCATCTTGATAGAAATTTTTCAAATTCTTCTCATGTACGTGATTAATTCTATGATTCCATAGTTAGGTGTTATATGAGTTTAATGACTTTGATTCATTATCAGTTGACATTATTTGGTTTTCAAAATTTTATACATAAAGACAATTATTTAATTATTCCATACCCTGAAATATGCAATCTTTATAAAAGTAGAAACCCTTATTTCCAAAGGTGAAAAAAAACCATTCAAATATAAGAAACTAACAGAAATAATATTTGTGGTAATAATAGGAATGTAATAAATTTTTTAATACCAAAATCATTCATATCAATAATGTGATATAGTAGTCTCCAATGTCTTAAGAAGTCAGAATCACTCCATTGGTAGCATATAGATCTAACTAATCTCAGGTAGTATACTAAAATATTATTGGTTCCTATATTTGGATTCAAATGTGGGACCCATAGAAAGTATTGAATAATAAAATTATAGATGTGGAAAGATTACAATCAATAAAGAACACACCTGAATCTTCCACTTGCTTATTTTTGTAGGTGAAATTATTATTTTAGTGTCATTATTGACACATGAAAAACATACAACCTCATGTTACTTTCATTTACTATAGACCTTATTCTTGTTGGAGGGATGGTTATCTGGATCCTTAGACATGAAATGAGTCTTTATCCCCTTTTCCTTGTTCCTATTCTTCTTATTCACAATATGGAAAACTAGTTTGTCATATCCAATGCCTTTATCAATTTGGAATATAAGAGTAATAAGTTCTGATAGTGCCTTCTCAATATTTCTCTAATCATAATTAATAATAAATTTGGATATGTTTTTAGGTATTGATGAGAGAATGCTATATTTTTTATGCTCAATATGGAATTTAACAACTAAGATATATATGTTCTCAATATAGAAAATTATCATGAATATATATTCCCCAGTTGGCACCAAATCTTCATGATTTCCTGTGAATAGGGCATTGGAGATATATTATAATTCTGATATCACCTTCTATTATTAGAGGGATTCAAATTGAGAAATGATGATGTGAACGTTTATATCCTCGTGTTTCTAAATAATATCACTGAACATAGAGGATAACATGAAACATTGGACATCCATAGCATTGTCCATAAGTTTCAAATAGAGGGATAATTCTTCTTTACTAACCTCTTTGGAAAGTGACTCAGGAAGTGAGGTTTCCATCATGTAGAATTTCCAATTTTTGTATAGTATAAAAGGAAACCACCTATTTCAGTACTATAAATTCATCCATGTGATAAGGTTATATATATCTAGTTTATATCATACTGAAATTTTAAAAAAAAATTGATTTTCCATTTCTACAAATTAATACCATATAATTAGTACAGTACTTGATTACAAAAGTGGATAATAATTTTTAACTTACTTAAATTATTATTAATCTCCCACTATTTTTTAAAAGGCAATGTCCCTCACAATCAGTTTATGAATATCTTTTATCTTATATATTCTATTAGTAAGGATCCATATTCGTATTCCCATGACACAGACTTGGGAATGAAAAGCTATTTTAAGGGTATTATGTTGGCATATATTTCTAGTTACAATAACACATAGTTCCATGAACTATTAAGTGTACTTCCCAAACATGAAATATTGTATTAATATTTCCTCAATAATTTCCTATTAGTTATATAATTTCCTACTTGGGAAGTCAAAACCTAATGTAAAATATTTTATTTCAACTAGAAAAATCAAGATAAAATTTACACAATAATTGAAGTCACCCCAACATATGTTTGTCTTGCACTTTGAATAATATATTTGATTATATCATATGTAGTGGAAGGTTAATCAAATATAATATTTTAATTTAGTTACATTTATCCTTACCCATAAATCCCATTTTATCCTTTTACAGTCCATTTTAATATTATGTAGATTTTACTTAAGTGATTAACCATGAGTAATAAAATGATTACACATAATCTAATTATATTTTATTCAATATTGAATTCTTGTTAATGCATTTATTAGGCTATCACACAGATTTCAAAAACATAAAAAATTAACCTTGAAATTGGTATAAATAAAATATAAGTGTCATGATAATGAGATTCTCTAATGGTTAGTTTAAATAGTTAATGATAAAGTAACCCTTGAACCTAAAGAAAACAGTCCTTCAACTGCAAATTGGTTTGTGTTGTATTATTCTAACATTTCCTCTATATATCACATTGATTGGTTTCTCCTCGTCTCATTGACTCAGATTGCCTCCTATCAACCCTGAGTTCCATTCTTACACATTATATTACTCACAAGCCGGTGAGGGGATCCAATGGATTAGATAATATGAAATACATAAACAAAACCATGGGAATATAGGCCCTTATATTATAAATAGAAAGTGATGACACATAATCCATCATTTTAATTTAATCAAAATATTTTAAAAGACACCAATCACATAAAAAATGGTTGTTCTAATCTCATGATCATCCATAAAAAATGAAATGATCATATATTTTATATCTTGTTATCAATTACTTCTCTTTGTTTTTTAACTAATATAATGCATCAAAAATTAATCCAATTAATTCAATTTTATCTTAATTCAATCTAACTATCCTTAACTCATCAACATCTGTAATTTTAAACAAAATAAATTTCATTTATAATTAATCTAGTGTAGAAGTGTACTTAGAGGAAACATTATGTGTTCATCCAAATTTTAACACATAAATTAGTTTAATATATAATTATTAATCCTATGAAACATTGTGTTTTTCTGAATGAATGATACAAAAAATATATAATAAATAGGTTTAATTATATATTCATCTACATTTTCAATGAAAATTTTAGAATAATGCCAGCAAAAGACAACACAACAAGTACAAAAGTACATGGCATGTACTTGTATTTTTACCATGGCCACAATACATGAATTGGGTCTCAAAATGAATCATATTATAGAAATTTATAAGGTATATGTTGTGTACAATTACTACATGGAGTGCAACCTCAGATTTCATGATATTTTTTCAATGTGTTATGTATCTAATACATGACACACCGGGAAAACCCATCTAATCAGTCGTGAGAATAAATGGACTACACAACATATAAATTACGTACATAGAATGTATCTCTACATGTTGTGTTATATTTTGTCTTGATATACACTTAATTATGATCTATTTGGATATTAGATCTTATTTTTCTGATCTCACCTAATAAAGAAAGATGCATATTTGAAAGAAAAACAACATGATGTGCACATTGGGAGTACATGTTGTACAATTGTTTTCTCCAAGAAGATCCTTTGGAACCATCATATAGAAATATCCAAATGATTCATTATTCATAATCAACTAGTTGTGTTATCAATAATAAATAAGAGAGGAGATAATGAAGTACGATTATTAAAAATAACCATTTAAAGTAAGTAAAAATCAAAATACATGAAATAAATTAGTGAATAATAAATAATTATAAATTAAATATATAATCACTTTTTTTTACCACTTGTAGGTTTCAAGCGCAGTAGAAGGATCCTTTGAAGGTATGGAAAACCCGAATTTTAGTTTTAAGTAACTTGTAATCATTTCATTACATTTTAAAAATGTCATGTCCAATGAAAAAAATAGACTAATATTACATATTAATATACTAAAATTTGAGGAATAGGATCTTCACAAGTAATTTATAATTAATTTATGAGAATATTTAGAATTACCTTTACATTTAATTATACTTTCATTGATAATTTTATGGAATATAAGTCCACACAGTTTCACTGAGATGCACGATTCAAATATAGATTCCATCTAGTGATGATCCACACGTGAACCACGATCTCTGATCAATGTTTTAGAATTTATATGTGATTCCATTACTGATCCTGATCACTTTCATTGGTTGTGGTTGATCAAGGAAATAATCTTCATGAAGGATGAATAACCCTTTGTGTTCCCTCAGGCACTTGAGAGAGGAGTAAGAGAGAGTACACTCCAAGGATTGAGATAATATCTCCTTACCCATTGTGAACACAAAATGTGTCTTAAGAAAGATATATGATTATTTATTTAATATGGAAGGTTTAGGGTTGGAAAATTTCACATAATCCCTTTCAATACCTATAATTCTTAAATAAACCCATTTACAATAAAAATAATAAAAATAATAATAATTTTTATCCTGTGAAATTCTTTAAGAATATGAAATAAATAACCATTATACTATTCATAACATCATGCTCCTTCTTTCCCTTACTGACATCTACTAATACTAAAATAAGTGTTATTTAACGAAATAAATGTCTACATTATTATATGATAATCATAATTAATATTATATTTTTTTAAAAAGGAAACCTAATATTTATTATTATTATTTAAATCACTTTTTTTCAAATAACTTTTGATTAAATTGTATATTTATTAATGAAACATTACTAAAGATTATTTTTTATAACTTACTAAATTGAATAATTGAGTTTAACTAAGATTACATATACACATAGTGTTTTAATATACATGGATCTTCCTCAGGGGAATTTTACATGAACATTTAGAGTCCAATTCTAGACACTATAAAAATGTTAAGGCTCTTGTTGAGAAAGAAGTTAATGTGTTAATGAAATCCAACAACTTAGGAACATTTACCATGTAATATAATCACTTTATCATGATATCAAAAGTCAATTTTGTTACCTATAAGTGTCATTATCCTATATATTCTAAGTCTCTTTATTTGGCGTTCTATAATCAAACAAACCAACTTAACACTATTTCCATTTACTAATTTGGGAAGTAATATTACATTAAAGGAAATAATATATCAATATAGTTCATCAGAAAGCATGGAAAAATCCTTTATTGCATTACAAATTAACAGAATATCACTCCTGATGATCCCAATGTATACTACATCTTATCGAAAATATGTCATCATGGTTTTCATAAATACATCAAAGTACACAAGTCATTATATCCATTAATAATAATATTTTTTTAACAATCATTACATGCATCCGTAGATAGAAACATCTAATGAATCATGGAAATGTGGATTTACAATTTACATGAATGTTCTCATGACCTCCTATATTGGATATTACCTATAGAGAACACCATGAGATTTTGTCTCAATGTATTAATAACTGACCAACCCAGATAACATATATGTTATGTGTCTCATTATACAATATCATTTTCCCATTAAACAAGTTTTAAGAATAATGTCACAAAACCTATAGGTTCTCATCATAGTAGGGAACTGTTATGAGAATTCAGTGTGATATGTATTCTTAGAAAATTATCACATATAAGTTTCATATAGATGATAAAAAAAATTTAGATAAAAAAAATTCATTAATAATGAAAAAATTGTAATAAAGTAATAAAATAGTTTGTTATAGGGTACCAAGTCCAACCAATATTAGAATGAATGAAATATTGTACATTTAAAAAAGTGTTCTATATTGGATATTAATAATATACTCAAGAAGAAATAATTTGAGACATATTAATTACAATGACTATCAAAAGTTTATATAATGGAATTTTTGATAGTTATTGATATAAATAGTGGTGTATGCTTATAGTCAATCATTCATACCTGAGGTTGGTATGATAAATAACATGAGGGCCTATATAATTTAATAACTTCATTATGAAATTCAATAATGAAACAGCTCTTAGGGGGTGGTTAATTATTTATTTGATCATGTTGTCCTTTGGAGACCAAATAAGATGGGATTTTTCCACTTGTATGGTAAGTTAAGACATTAGGACCATTATTGAATTTTAATTAAACATACATTGCAATGATTATTTGAGTTTCATATGATGTTTTCATGTAATTTGACAAGGGATGTGTGATGTAATCACCCACTAGATGAATGAAATGTGATGTATTCAACAACTTGATAATTATTTTTTAGAGAATCCGGAAAAGATGAGGTGGAATATACTAGACCACCATTGTTCATTGACTAGTCGTCACTTGATTAAATATAAAAAAGGGATTACACACCTATAAATATATTTTATTTGATTAATCTTGTGGTATAAATGATACTATAGAGAAATGAGTATTCTTGATGGTGATCACATAGACCCATTAATATCTTGAGTAGCACTAATTCATTATTAGAGATCACTCTTTGAATAAATCTATCAAAAAAGGATTGAATAATTTGTTAAATGATACTATGACCCAAAGGGTCACATAGTTAGGGATTTGGACAAGGATTATATTTCAAACAATTTTTTTATTCTAAAATGAGGATATATGGGTAAACGATGTCCAAATGATCTTGTATGGATTCATAATTTTTTTTCAATTTGACACAATTTCATTTTTGATATTTTAGTGTAAGTGGGATATTGTTGGATGTTCACTTAAATAAATTCATGGATATATAATACAAGAAAGGGATTCATGGACATATAATACACATATGTGATACATGTAGTATGTTTCATATGATGAAACTATTTATATGCATAACAATGTTGTTGGTGCTATAATAAAACATAAGATGCTATATACTTCCTATATAGTTGGCATACATTATCACTTGAATAATTTTCATTAAAGTTTATAATAATCTTACATAGAGTATTTTTTTTGTTTCATCTATCATAACTATATTAAAAATGGATTTTATACGTTCATTGAATGAGTTTAATGAGTTCACCTAAAATAGATAATTCATATGTAGCATTTTATGAGAACCACTATTATCAATCAATTCTCCATTCATTCAAACATTTCATGGATGACTGTATATGAGATTGAGTTTCTTCGCTCATATGGGTTTTATGATCAAATTAATTGGATTCCAATGATGATTATCAGTTTCATATTAATATTTACGAATATTTCTTTAACTCAAAACATGGATTATCATAAGGAAATGGGGATATAATTTTTTTTTTGTTTTGAGATCCTCATGAAAATTTTATGTACCTTTTCAAAGGAAAGATTTTATTTTGATTACCATCAAACCATGTACCAAATTAATATAAGGATGAGGTTTTCCCATGACTATTTTGAGTATTCTCTATTTTTCCTGCATTATTCATTTTTCATGTTCATTGATTCAATCGAGGTAAATTAATCTTATGTTTTGGATTAATTCTTATTCCTTGGATTATATAATGATCCCATGAATTACATCATTTCATACATACCCATTGGGAGTAATGTCCACAAAAATGAATATATAGTAGGATCTTAAGTGTTAGTTGTGATTTCCAGGTATGAATTAGGGAATTTTTGAGTTTGTTTCATGGTGCATCACTTATAAATATGTAAAGGATGGGAATTTTATTTCTACAGGTCTATGAAAAAACCACGAGGATCCTAAGTTGAATTAGGATATTCTTTCAATGAATTTAATGAATATAATCCCATGATAAGATAAGTTTAATAGCCATGTCTATGTGATTATGGAATAGAAAACCAAGTCTCAAAAAATCCTTCCCCTTTAGGATTATAGTTTTCTATGGAGGTTTTGTTGTCGGTATGTAGATGGGATTATATGAATGCATGGTGTACCCTCAACAACTGTCTCTAAGAATAATCCAATTTTCACATCCCAATTGTGGAAATGGTTGTAGGGGATATTCAGATCTATATATTCTTGAATTTTTATTTTATCCCTTAGACAACCATTCTTTCCAAGTAAAATATTAGGTATCTTGAGGATATGATGTAGAAAAGGTTGTTATATTTTTTCATGTATTATGTTGATCAACGACCCTTAATATAATTTTCATAATAAAATAGATAACTCTCTACTATTTGCTTTCCACCTTTTGAGGCATTCTTTTAGAGACCTTATTGGTTACCCATTTAGTGGATGAAGACTGGGAAATAATTTATCATGGAGTCATATAATGTATGATTTATTATGGAGAATTTTCATGTGATACAGGAGTTCACAAGGATACCCATGATACATTGAAAGTCATATTCTAATAGACCATTTGTGTTCGATGAGTGACACTATGTATTCTTGATGATTTCACTTCATCATAGTTTTTTGATGTTTGGACCTGGTAAAAATTTATCCCTGAGGAACACTAGACCATTCCAGATTATAAACATATTAGGTGAGATCATTTATCATCTCTTGCAACCCAGAGATATAAAACTGGTGCAAAAATTTTCAACATATCACAGGTGAGGTGGTATGTGTAAAAAATTTTCTCATTCCCGATTATACTGACCTAAAAGTTATGCCTGATTGTACCTTTGCATAAAACCCCATGGCTATTGTGGATTAGTAGGAAAATATTATTTTTGAGATAGAAACCCCATTTCGTTATATATTATGGTAGTACGGGAATATTATGTAGATCTCGTTTGAGTGTGAATCTCACGACCCGTCCCACGAGGCCCGTACATGACTACCCCAAGCCCGCCATCAATTAGCCAGGGGTTTGTGACTAGAACCTAAAGGCTATTACTAAACATGGAAGGAATTTACATAGAGATAATTGTACACTCAAAAAGGGAAACTGAAGTAAAAAACCGAAAAAAGTAAGATATAACCATGAGATTAAAGTACAACCACAAGTACAACAGAAAACAGAAAACAGTGGTCCAGAATAAAAGACCTAGAAACTGAAAAGAAAGTAAATAGTTATCGCATCTGCCCTGGAGCTCTACCTAGAGAGTATTATCTTTAAGTTTGAAGTCGAAGTAGGGGATATCGACTTCTCCCATCGCACCAAGCTCCACCAAGTTCCAAACCTTCAAGGTCTGCCTTATAGTGTCATTAGTCTCCACTAGACACACACGTGCAGGAGGAGCCAATATAGGGGTGAGTATAACAACTCAGTAGGGGAACCCAAGACCCCCAATTGTCTCTCGATAATCCACAAAAGAAAAAATCACAAGAAATACCAAAAAGGTAATATCCTATGCATTATCTAAATCATGAAGCACAAAGAAAAAGAGAAAACTAACTCTAAGAGTATAACATCATGGTTACTGGGATAGGGTTGGCTAGTCATAAAGTCATATCATCCTATCTGTAGTAACTCTACTCCTGACCTATATAGGTAACTGAATGATGACCTGTATTGGTCACTGGATGTTGACCCATATTGGTCGCGGGTGCTAACCCGTATTGGTCACTGGTGATGACCTGTATTGGTCGGTGGTGCAGAGAAATAATGGTTGTTGGTGATGACCCGTATTGGTTGCTAGTATAGAGGTTGGTATGATTAGTCATACAACTAGATCATCCAACTCTGGAGTTTCTAATGCTGACCTATATTGGTCACTCTTCTTCATCATGTCACAACCATCCATTGGATTCCCTCATGAAGCACACTTGATCTCCAGAAGATTCTGATCCTCAAGCCATCAGTTATATTTCAACCGTTACAAAGTCCCACAAAATGAATACCCAAGGACCACCCCATCATAGGGGTCCTAATGTGAAAGATGGCACGTCGATCAGACGGGCAATCTGTGAGATATGAGCACTTTTGTAAAAAACACCCGATTGAATTTATGTCTGATCCAACCCAGGTCGCACGTCAAACTACATAAAAACCCACTTATAGTTTCTCCAAAGGACAGCCTTGTAACAATGGTACTTATTCCACAAATGGCGCGTCGATCAGACTCCTGGTATGTAAGTTACACCCCTTTCTGTGAAATGAGTGTGATCGCACCACAGTCTGACACGGCTCATTCAGGCCCGCTAAATATACGCCAAAGGTACTGATTCCCAAAATGGGTCCCAAAGCCTATGAAGACATGTCAAAAAGACACTCAGTTCATCAGTTATGGTCGTTTCTTTATTCGGGGGGCCGGTTGGGTCGGGACCCGATCCGACTAGGTCAAGCTGGCCTGACGCAATGGGTCCTAGGGTCTACCTGACCCCGCTCGGGTCTGGCTCATTATGGATCAACCCAGTTCACTGGGTCCAACCCATTGGGGTCAGCCAGACTGGTTGACGGGCTCGGGCCGTGGATGGCCCAGCCCGCTGGGCCGCGGGTCCGGCCCGTTCGGTTGGCCCTTGTCCGCCTGAAGGTGGATCATTTTCTCCAACTGGCCCTGTGGACATGGGGACATTTAATCAGGTCGGTGGGGTGCTTACCCACCATGTGAAATGGTTGGCCAGGTGGCCAACTAGTCTCCAGCGAATGAGGTGCGGCATGGGCTGCACCGCCCCCTCCGGCCACAGCCCGCTAGCCACGGCTGCTCCCACCGGCGGTGCCTGCGGGCGCTGCCCTTCTCCCACACAGCCAAATCAGGCCGTTCGCCTCTTACAATGATGTCACATGATGGAATTCCACCTTAACACAACTCGTGACTAGTTTCTGCGGGCATCCTCCAGCCAGTGCTAGCATGACACGCCGACAGTTCTTTCCGCTGGCCACCAGGCATGCTCTGGTGGTCCGTTCTTGGTGTCGTCTGCACCTACGAACCTCCCAAGATGTTGTCGTCGTTACGTGGCCCTCAAATAAACTTTTCCACATCGTTTGTTGTTACTACATGAAAAACTCACCAAGAAAAAGTTTAGCAGAGTGTCCAGGCCTTGCTGGATTGAGCCTGCATCCTCCGCGTTAGCGTTTTAAACATGAGGAAATATAATAATCAAAAAGGAAGAATTAACACAAAATTTAAAAACCTTCAACAATCACCCACAAGAATAGATGATACGTGGATCAACCCATTAGTCAGTCGGTCCTCATTTGTTATATTTTTCATGAACGAATGAGGGGAAACATAAAAGCACTTGAACCCCTACCTGGATGAAATGTCTGCTGACGACGATCAATGGAACCTCCATCTTCGTTGTCATTGGTTCATGATTCGGTGGTGCTCATTTCCGATCACTGAATTTGGTCTCATCCTTCATGTGGATGTTACCACAGGTCATCGACATAGTTTCCATTCTTGAAAGAGTCATGCCAAAACCCCAACCCAAGATTCATTTAAAAAGGAGGGGGTAAAGTGAGTAACACATTGAGGAAATAATGATTTTCATTAAATGAATTAATGAACCTATTTTAATTCAAAATTGTGGAGTTATGCAGTTGATGATTCAATACATTAAATGTATTGAAAAGTCTCTGGTACCACCATCGCCGCTCATCCGTTAGAGAAAAAGAAAATAAAATAAAAATTACATGTTATTTTACTTTTCATTAAAAAGTAAAAAAACTAACTTTTTCTTCTAACCTACTATGGCTGAAGTGAATCCTCCCTTAAATGAATCCTAGGGGTGAAGATTTAACGGCATCCTCGGATTTTTAATTTGAGCACTGATTCAAAAGATAGAAAACTCCGCCCATGAGTTTACTGAATGTACCTTAAAAAATTTTCAAAAATCCATTCCGGGAACACCGGGCCTCGGAATAACATTCCGTCAATTTTTGAAGACTCGTAATAATACCAAATAATTAAAAAAAATTACATGGAATTTTCCAAGTCTTTAAATTCTCCCCACCTTGGAGATTTATATCCCCAAAATCCAAACAAGGCTACACAAACAAAGAGGGGTACTGGGTACACATATGAGCCTCTCACTCCAATTTTCTCTCCTAGAGATTCTTGTGCTACCACAGAATGTGCACCATATTTATCAACCACCCACGAAGGATCCTCTCCTGTCGATCCTCTATCTCCATCGGGTACTCTGCAAAATTCACCCCGTCATTAATCTCCAGTTCTCCATGGTCGATGAAGTGAGATGATTCATTCATGTATCTCCATATCCAGGATACGTGGAAGACGTTCTGCACCCTCTCCAACTGTAGTGGAAGTTCTAGGCGGTACGCAACCTTTCCAATCCTCTGAAGTATCAGTAATGGTTCAATAAACCTCGGTGAGAGTTTTTCGCCACGACCAAATCTTCATAGTCCCCATCGAGGGGAGACTCGCAAGAATACATGGTTCCCATCCTGGAACTCCAGTGGTCTTTTTCACCTATTAACATAGGAATTATATCGACTATGTGAAGTCTTAATCCGCTCTCAGATGACCTGCACCTTCTCAGCGGTATCCTTTACCATCTCTGGGCCCGCGAGTGCTATCTCTCCTAGATCAATCCAGCTCAAGGGTGGTCTGTACGATCGTCCATACAACACCTCAAAAGGGGACATACCAATGGCGGAGTGATAGTTGTTTTTGTATGTAAACTCCAACAAGGGTAGGTGGTCCTCCCAACTATGACCAAAATCTTAGACACATGCACGAAGCATGTCCTCCATGGTCTAGATGTACCTTTTCAGTCTGACCATCTGTCTGCGGGTGAAAAGCTATGCTCAAGAAAAGCTAAGTCCTAAAAGCCTCCTACAATCCTTCCCAGAACCAAAATGTGAAGCATGCATCATGTTCTTATACTATCGTCGAACGCACCCCATGAAGATGCACGATCTCCTAAACATAGAGACGCCCCAATCTCTCTACCGAACACTTCTCTAAAATCTCAAGGAAGAGGGCCAACTTGGTGATTTGGTCAACGATCACCGAGATGGTATCATATCCTCTGGATGTACGTGGTAACCCCATTAAAAATTCCATCAATATCCATTCCCACTTCCACTCTGGTATCTCAAGGGGTTGGGTCAAGCCTTCTAGTACCTGGTGCTCTGCCTTCACTTGCTGGTGAGTGAGGCATCTAGAAACAAACTCTGCCATAACATTCTTCATATCTGGCCACTATTACTAATGTTGGAGGTCCTGATACATCTTCATCACACTTGAGTGTACTTACAAGGTTGATGTATGTAACTCCTTCAGCACATCCTCTCGTATCACCAATGGTAAAACTATATGTCGTCTAAAAAGGACAGTGTTCTCTCCACCTTCAGAATATCCATCAGGTGCATACCCTGAGGATATATGAGCATGTGCAGTCTCAAAGCTACTGTCTCTGAGTTTCACCTCCCTAACTCACCTAAGGAGTGGAGGGGAAACTACCATTGACTATAGGTAGACTGTCTCATCTCAATCCACATATGATATCTGAAGCGAGGCTAACCATTCTGAATCCTCATTCAGTAGCTATGAACTTGATCTCTGGTTAAGTGCATCGACCACTACATTCCCCTTCCCAAAATTATAGACTATCTCAAATTCATAGTCTTGGAGAACTCTAGCCAACGTCACTGTCCCATATTCAGATCTTTCTATGTGATGATATATCTAAGACTCTTGTGGTCTGAGTAAACAATTAACCGCTCTCCATCAAGTAGTTTCGCCACATATTTAGTGCGAAGACTACTGATGCCAACTCCAATTCATGCGTCACATAATTCTTCTCATGTGGCCTCAGCTGTCGTGCACCAAAAGAAATCACTACATCACCCAACAACAGGATGCAACCAGGTCTGGTCCCTGATCCATCACAGTAAACCATGTATTCAGTTCCCTCCTCCAGAAACCCCACGATGGGAGCACTGGTCAGGTTCTGCCTCAGCTATTGAAAGCTCTGCTGGCATGTCTCTAACCACTAGAAATGTTTCCCCTTCTTCGTCAAGGTAGTCATATGTGCTTCTACTCTGGATAACTTGGGTACGAACCTCCGATAGTAGAATTCAAATCCATGGAATCTCCGCACGTCAGAAACACTCATGGGTGGATCCCATTAAAGTAATTACTTGATCTTTGCTAGATCCACTATAACTCCAGCCACTGAGATGACGTGTCCCAATGGATCTTCTGTATCCATAACTCACACTTCAAGATCTTCCAATATAACTGGTTCTCTGGGAGTGTGTCCATAACTATCCTCATGTGAAAACTTGATCTTCCTCGAATGCTTAGTACTGTAAGATGTCATCGATAAAGACCACTAAAAACCATCTAAGAAAGTCTGGAAGATCCTATTCATGAGAACCATGAACACTGAAGGGGAATTCGTCATGCCGAATGACATCACTAGGTATTCGTATTGTCTATATAGACATCTGAAGGCTATCTTCAGCATTTCCTCATCCCGCACCCGAAGCTGGTGATAACCTGATCTGAGGTCTACATTCGAGAAGCACTTAGCTCATTTAAAATGGTCAAGCAGATCATTAATCTAGGGAAAATGATACTTATTCTTCACGGTCACCTGGTTTAGTCCCTAGAAGTCCACTTATAGCCTCAAAATTCCATCTTCCTTCTTTAAAAACAAAACCTGGGATGGCCATGGAGAAAAAATGGGCCTTATGAATCCCTTTTTCTTTAAGTACTCCAACTATACCCTCATCTCTCAAAGCTCTATAGTGTCCATATAATATTATCTTATAGATATCGGTGTTATTCCTCAGTACAAGTCAATGTAGAAGTCTACCTCTATACTAGGAAGTAGTTCTGGGACATCTTCTAGAAAGACGTCCTCATACTCATCCACCACCGCTGGGAACTGTGGACCCGCCTCATCCATAGTGTCGAAGGTCATGCAACCCATCTGATATGTAATCGGCTGCACCCTTCTGAGAACAAGTCCATCTCATGCTACACTATTTTCATTATCTATGAAAAAGGAAAACTGGCCTCCATCTCTGCATGTACATCGCACTATACATCTCAAGTAGTCAATCTGTGTGTGAAATGTGGATAGCCTGTCCATGCCTAAAATGGCGTCGTAGGGATTCAATGACGCTACAAGAAGATCCCATCTGAAACTATCTCCTTCCAGAGTAAGATAAAACTGTCAGTACTAGTGTGTGACCACTGAATCTCCTCCCATATGAGTATCCAAACGTAATGGTCAACCTCAAAGCTCAGTCAAAATCTCATAGTCCTGAACTAAGTACGTGGAAAGAAAAGAATGGCTAGCACCTCTTTCAATATTCAAAGCTACTAAAGTAGAGAAGATACAGATCGTAAATTGTATAATCTTAGGGACTTTAGGATCATGTGCCTCTACAGCTTGTAAATAGGCCTGTCCCCATCCACCTACTCCCTAATCTTGTGGTGGACCACCTGGGGGTGTTGGTGGTAGTGCCTGGGGACCTAGACCACCTCCCGCTCCACGTCCTGCTCCCCTGCCTCATCCACCGCCTAGCTGAAGCTCATGATCCTGCCTCTATCGCTACCTCAGTGGCCCCTCCACCATCTTCCGGTCATCTGTTCAGGGAGTCGGACAGTCACAAGATATGTGACCTAGTACCCCATAGGAAAAACAGACCATGCCTTGCTAGTGGCTCTCTTGGCCTCTCGAGCCTCACACCTTTGACCCTGCATCCCGGGGTCTCCCTCTAGAAGGTCTAGACTGCTTGGGATTCTATGTTGTCTATCTACAGGTAGTTCCTGATGAATCTTCCACCTGTCATCCTGTAGGGGCTCTCACTGTCGGTGTCTGCTCGGTAAGGAAGCTCTCCATCAGCAAACCTCGCTCTAGCTCCCCAACATACGTCGGGATGCTGAGAGAAAATGTTGTAGCTCTGATCTCTCATCGAATCCCCGACTCAATGGTCTGTTCACTAAAGTAAGGGTCACATACCATGTTATTAGAGTATCGAGAGAGTTTAGTAAATCTCACTGAGTATTGGGAAATAGTCTGGATACCCTACTACAGATGCAATATCTCTTGAATACCTACAGAGCGTAGTGTTACTGGCATGAACTCCGCCCTGAAAAGGATCTCAAATTACATCTGGGTTAGGGTTGTCTCCTCTTTTACCTATAGAATCGAGATCCACCATTGTTCTATTGAGAACTGAAGAAGTATAGCGGCCAAGATCACCATCTTCTTGGCGCATGTCTTTATTACGTGGAAGACCCGTGAAACTGCCTCAAGCTGGTCCTCTACTTCCTAGGGCTTCGTCTCACCTCGAAACCTCAGAGGCCTCTATCTCTGGAACACACGCCATGCGATCAGCCAGTGTGCACGATCCACTGGTAGCATGTAAAACTCAACAGGTGATGGTGTTGCTGATACACCACCTGAAGGTGCCATCACTGTGATTGGTCATTGTACTGATGCCTCGTCACTCAGTGGGCCACTGCCACGATCTCTAACCAGAATCCTGGTTGGCTGTCTTCGTGGAGGCATCCTGTAAGAAACAGATATGTCACAGTCAATAAGTTATACCTAGTTATCTGAATCAATATATATTAATAAAACATTTCAAACCACTAGAAACCCGTGTTTTCATGTACCAAGTTGGAAAATAGAATTCAGGGTCCTGGTGTATGGATACATCGACCACCACACCAACACTAGACTCCCTGTACTGAAAAATGAACTCAATACCCTTTTTACCATTTCCTCATTAAAAGTAGACTCTTAGTTCTTCTGGTATAACCAACCACCCTTTGATACCAATTTTTCATGACCTGCCCACAGGGCCCAGATGTGACTACCACAAGCCCGCCTTCCATAGGCCAGGGGATGGTGACTAGCACCTGAAAGCTATTCCCGAACAGGGAAGGCATTTCTGTAGAGATCTGTACACACTCAAAAAGGGAAACTGAAGTAAACAACCAACAAAAGTAAGGTATAACCACGAGAGTAAAGTAAAACAACAAGTACAACTGAAAGATGAAAACAGTGGGTTGTAATACATGCCTAAGAAAACTGAAAAGAAAGTAAACAGCTATCGTATATTCCCTAGAGATCTACCTGGAGGGTAGTAGCTGTAAGTATGAAGTTGTAGGAGGGGATATCGACTGCTCCCATTACCCCAAACTCCACCAAGTTCCGAACCTCCAAGGTCTGCCTTAGAGCATCAAGTAGTCTGCACTAGACACACACGTGCGGGCAGAGCCCGTGCAGGGGTGAGTATAACAACTCAGTAGGGGAGCCCGAGAACCTCTAAGGTCTCTCTGTAATCCACAAAGGAAAACATCATAAGAAATACCACAAATGTAATATCACAAGAATGATCTAAATCCTGAAACACAATGGAAAAGAGACAGCTCACTCTAATGGTATAACTTCAAGGTTACTGCGATAGGGATGACTAGTCATAAAGATATATCATACCATCCATTGTAATTCTACTGATATCCCGTATAGGTCACCAAATTCTGACCCTTATTGTTCGCTAGATGTTGACCTGTATTGGTCGCTGGTTCTGACCCGTATTGGTCGCTGGTGCTGACTCGTATTGGTCTTTGGTTCTGACCCGTAATGGTCACTTGTGCAGACCCGTATTGGTTGCTAGTGCTAACCCATATTGGTCATTGGTGATTACCCGTATTGTTCGATAGTACAGAGGTAGGTATGATTAGTCATATATCTAGATCAACCCACTATGGAGTTTCTAATGTTGACCCATATTGGTTGCTCTTTTTCTTCATCCCACATCTTTCCACTGGATTCTCGCACGAAGCAAGCCATATCTCTGAAAGATTCTTCTCCTCAAGCCATCAGCAATATTTCAAACAATACTAAGTCCCGCAAAAAGCATACCCAGGGGATCGCCCCCGTCATAGGGGTCCCAACGTGATGAAAATGTGCTGATCAGACGCCTGGTCTATGAGAGATGAGAGCTTTCCTAGAAAGGTCCTAGTTGGAATGATGCTTGATCCAACCCATGTCGCACATCAAATTCCATCAAAACTCACTTAGAGTATGTCCGAAGTACCACCTTGGCCCAAGGGTCCTTATTCCATAGACGGACCATCGATGGGATTCTCGGTCTATTAGATTCACCTCTTTATGTGAAACGAGGGTGATCGCACCTCGGTCCGAACCAGCTCGGTCGGGCCTGCGAGAATATGTCAAAGAGACCGCTTCCCAAAAAGGGCCCCAATGCCACTAACGACCATTCAAACGGACACTCGGTTAGTTAGTTACGAGCGTTTCTTTATTTGAGGCCCGGTTGGGTCTGGGCCTGGTCCGACTCGGTCAGGCAGGACCGACGCAACGGGTCCCGGGGTCTACCTGACCCCGCCCAGGACCGACCCGTCAAGGATCGGCCTGGTTTACTAGGTTTGGCCCGTCGGGGTTGGCCCGAATGGTTCGTGGGCTCGGGCTGTGGTTGGCTCATCCCGCCAGGTGGGGCTCAACCCACCCGCACTGGCCTGCTGGCCTGCGGGTCCGGCCCATTCGGTCGGCCCGCGTTCTCTTGAAGGCAGACTGTTTTCTCCAGCTGGCCCTGCAGATGTGAGGACTTTTCATCCGGCCGGTGGGGTGCTTCCCCACCACGTGAAATGGTCGTCCAGGTTGCGGAACGGTCTCCAGCTGACTTGGTGCGGTGTGGGTCGCGCTGCCCCCTCTTTCCACGACCTGCTGGCTACAGCTGCTGCCGCCGGCGGTGCCTGTGGGCGCCGCCCTTCTTCTACACTGCCGGATTAGGCCAGCTGCCTCTGGTCACATCGGCGCACAACGACATGCCGCCTTCCCACTGCCCGTGGACGGTTACTGTGGCCCTCCTCCGGCCACTGCCTGCCGTCGCCGGCATAGCCCACCTACGGTTCTTTCGGCGTGCCACCGGACATGCTCTGGTTGTCCGTTCATGGTATCATCCACACCTAAAAACCACCTGAGATGCCTCTATCATTGTGTGGAACTCAAATACACATTTTCGCCTCATTTTCTGTTCCGCCACAAAGAACACACCAAGGAAAAGATTAGAAGAGGGTCTGCGCCTTGTTGGATTCAGCCTGTTCCCTCTGCTTTAGCGTTTTAAACATAAGGAAATATAATAATAATAAAAAAGGAATTACCCCCATATTTAAGAACCCGCAACAATCACTACCAAGAATAGTTGATATGTGGATCAACACATTAGTAGGTTAGTCCGTGTTCGTTATCTTTTTCAATAATGGAAGAAGGGAAACATCAAAGCACTTAAACCCCTACCTAGATGAGATGTCCGGTGATGACGATCAACGGAACCTTCTTTGTCGTTTCCATCAGTTCGTGATTCGGTGGTGCTCATCACCACTCACTGAATCTGGTATCATCCTCCAGGTGGATGTTTCCACTAGACATTTCCAGAGCTTCTTCACTTGAAGAAGTTGTGCCAAAACCCCACCCCGAGCTCCATTTAAATAGGAGGGGAAAAGGTGATTAACGCGTTGAGGAATTAATGAGATTCAATAAATTAATTAATGATCCTCTTTCAATTCACAATATTGGAGTTACAAATTTGATGAGTCAATCCATTAAATATCTTGAGAAGTCACCGGTCCCGCCACTGCCGCTCATCCATAAGAGAAAAAGAAAATAAAATAAGAAATACATGTAAATTTACTTTTCTTTAAAAAGTCTAAAAACTAAATTTTTATCCTGCCCTACTATGGGAAAAGTGATGTCTCCCTTAAGAGAATCATGGCGCTGTAGATTCAATGGTGTCCTCAGATTTTTTAATCCGAGCATCTGTTCCAATGATAGAAAATGCTGCCTGTGCATTTACCGAACGTACCTTAAAAAAAGTTCAAAAATCCATTCTGGGCACACCGGGCCTCAGAATCATGCACCGTCAATTTTTACAGCCTCGTAATATTCCAAAATAATTAAAAAACTATAGGGATTTTTTTGGGTCTTTGCAGGGAAATCCTCATTCCAACTTATTACCCCCACCAAATTACATGTATTTTCCATTTTGGGTGAAAATATTAAACGGTGGGGAAGATGGAAAATCATTTATTTTTTTGAACGTTCCTTTGAAAATTTTTAATAATATTTTTTGAGGGAGTGGGGAATTTTATTTTTATAATTTTATAATATAAATGTTTTTAAAATATGAAATATATACTACAATTTTTTTTAGTCATGTACATGAGAAAATATAATAAATCCGGAAAATATTACATTACTAAAATTATGATACCTTTTTTATATCTTAAATGGGGTTTTTTCCTTCGAATGGTATAATTTTCACAAGACCATGAAATAAAAGGTTTTATATAAATCACATATATAATCCAATAAAATAATATATAATGACATTTTTCTTGAAATGGTGATATGGCTTCCACATGCCATGATAGTGATGAAATAACATGGATGATTCTAAAATCTGATATTTTTGGCATGTTCTTTCATAATGATGGTATTTTATTTTTTTCATTATGATGTAGATTTAATCATTTTTGAGTAGGGGATTTAATATGTTGGAATTAATGAAAAATTATGGGGTGGAAAAACCAATCCATAATGTTCAATATTTCACCTCCATAAGAAATTCAAAAGACCTCTCCCCTCTCAATTTCACCATTGGTACAACAAAATTATATTAATATATATCTCTCCCAGTCTCTCTCCATACAAAATGAGAGGCTTTATTCATGTTATTTATCTTTTCATGGATGTGGTAGAAATGAATGTGAACCAAGATGGAAGGATTGGGATTATGGCTATTTACCAATGATGTAGGAATTTTTTATATTAAAATCTCATAATCCTAAACTATCAAAATTATCTTCCTTTAGAAAGGGATTACACATTGATGAATTATGTGAAAAAGTAAATGTTATAATAGTTTAATATTTAATAAGAATAATATTTAAATATTTTATTATTTCCTCTAATGGAACATGAATATAAAACTAATTTATTTTCAATCATTTTTGTAGCATGATACCAATTGTTTGAGAATTTATTATAGTATCAAAATTTAAAGGATTAAAACAATATTATTTTAAATAAATGATTTTGATTATTTTCTCATTATATGAAAAAATATTTTAATACTTAAACACCATTTCATTATATCCAAATGTAATATTGATTAATTAAATATTTAATTTATATAAAGGATTAAAAACATCGATGAAGCTTCCATGTTTATCAAGAATTTTTAAATAATAATCTTTATTGGATTATTTATTTAATAAAGTCTATTCATGATTATGAATGTTATTTTAATGATTTATCATTGATATGTAATTATTTTATTATTTTATAATTTATTTGAATATTCATAACTCATTTAGATACTCCCATTCAATTGTAAATTTGTTTAATATCAATGTTTATAGAAGATTCATTATGCCTAATATAGTGATTACACATACTTGGCATGAAGGTAATACAGCAGGTGAACTCCTGGATTTAAATAGTAGTGTTTATCATCCTATACAACCATTTTCTAGTATAGGGTATCTTCCTCTAAATTATAATATAATTTTATTTGGGGATTCCCAAGGGTTTCCCAATGTTAGAAATCCTTGACCCCAGATTTAGTGGTTTTCAATTCCTTAACAAAATATTTATGAAGTGAAAGGTGTTCTGCCAAATATGAATTTTGTTATATTAATTGTTAATGTTAAAGGGTGTTTTTATGTCAATATGTTTTTTGTTGGAATAAATATGTTAGACGAATATGAGGATACTAACTTGAGTATTTTAGGTGGAGAAGTTATAGGAATTGTGGAAATTAATATCTAATGACTGATGAAAAATTATTAATATTCATAGATATATGACATAGTATGTAGCAACACTAGATACAATTTTTTGAGGAAGATTAGTAGTGTTTGATAAGTTATTGTCCTATGTTAGAGAAATATAAGGAGTTACATATGTATTATTTGGATTTATTATATAAATAATAGGTTCTATGAAACCATCATAAGATCTACATAAGAATCATAGGATTATTTTAAGAATCATAAGGGATATCTATGCATGAAGAAACATTTTTCATAACCGTGACATGTGTAAGAATCACAAGGGATGTTGCGTAAGCATTTCCATGTGAAGATTCTTTAAAACAACCAAAAAAATTAAGGATTTATAGAATTTTTTTATTATTCTATTTTTAATGGGCTTCATAAGATAAGCATCAAATGTTTGAGGAAGTTGATAAGTGTTGGAGAAGAACTTTTCTTTTTTAGTAAAATGTAAACAGTAATGTATGAATGATTTTCATTCCATATATGCATCATAGGTATTTTATAATAACAATAAGCTCGGTTTAAGCATTATAGGAACTATTTGACAATAATAATTATTGTGTATGAATGAATATTGGTGTTTCCTAACTATGACTTGCTTAAACGCCATGTAATGTGTTGTGTAAATATGATAGTGAAAATATTCTATTAAATTCTTGGAATTAAAGAGATTTAGAGAATAAATGTTATTGTTATATTTAATATGGGATTCATATGATTAAAATAATGGTAATGTTATATTTTTAGGGAGTGGTAAATTTTTACAGTTTCAATTGTATACATGTAAATTTGGAAAGTTAAAAAGAATCTATATGATAATAATTCATGTAATGATTTAGAGAAGATGAGGTTGTGATCATTTAAAAAAAATTATAATAAATAATGGGTTCTTGAGTATTTCTAGTTTTCAAGATGACAATGAACAAGAATTTCAAAGAACCTTAAATCACGAGTCACAAGGGATGAAGGATGAATGAGTTTAAATGAGAATTCAATATGTAGAAATATCCATTTTTATGAGAGGGTTACCTAACACCAAGGATCGTGGAAATTCCATAATTCAAATATGGGAATAACATATAGAATGATTAATTATAATTAATATAAATTATTCAATTTCAAAAAATATACATATCTGTGATGAAGAAGTAGTTCTATCCACGAGGATATTCTATGAATTTTGAAAGTTAGATACACATATATATTAAGGAACGAAATAGGGCATGAAATTAGGATCTTTTAAAAAGAGAAGAATATTTTTTTTTGAATGAGTAATCATGATAATTAGATAATTAGGATCTCTGAATATTTAAAGTGAATTATTTAACCTAACAGACATTTTCTTCTTGGTGTTGATGTTCATGAAGATGTTCCTAAGTGAAGGTTATCCAATTTTCTTGTGGCGACATACTATCTCAAGAATAATTTATTTAAATCACTATATCAAATTTTTTAAATGATCTTGTTTTTCGGTTGTATAAACAGTAATTGAAGGTTTTAAATTATGGTGTTCAACTAAATCATAAAATGAGTGCAATTGGTGTATTTGACTGATTTTTGAATAATTTTAACATGCTTCCTAACTGATTATAGGATAGTTATAAATGGGGTATCTAACTATTTTTAATCTCTTATTTCTATAGTAGAGAATCCCTTTTTAGGGTTTCTAAACAACATGAAAATAAGTATGGTTTATAATGAAACTTTTAACTACTCATTCAAAGCCACTATTTCACATCTACTACACAAGAGGTGAGACTATAAGATAACATTGAGTGGATTGAGAACTTTAGTGTGTTAAATAGGTTTTTTTAAAAGTTAATAACTGAAAAAATAAAAATGGATCATTAATTTACCCCATGCCCTGTTGTTGATCCATCAGGATTTGGGAACTTCAATTAGTATCAAATGATATTTCTTACTAACGATCAATGAAGTATTCTTATATATGGATAATCTCTTATTATACAAAAATTAAGCAATTTCCTCATTTGATAAGAATAATTATCATAGTTTGTGGAACAATATGTCACCATTTTTTCTATCACCAAGCTAAGAAGTGAGATATACGACAACAATGGGTTTTTTACTCATTTCTGAAGGAGATTATATGAATCAAGTAGGTAATAAAATTATAGAGTTACATGATAATGATCAAAATACATATTTATATAATAGTAGTTTCACACAAAGGTCATGGTTTCCTAAATTAATAAAGAGATATGGAACAAATTCAGAAGTTTCTACGAAGATAATAATAATTTCAAATAATCCATGAAAAAATTCTGGATGATCCCATTCATATAAAATAAATATGGATGTTGATAAGACCATTAATGGATACTTTACAAGGGTCAGTGAGATTGTAAGAAGTATCTATGTTTTTTTGAGAATCTAGAATATATAATCATTCATAAAAAATGTTAAGAAATTTTCATAATCAATTTGATCCAAAAATATCATCCAAGGATGAAATAGAGTATTCAATACTAGATAAGTTTCACACCATACTCAAATCCCATGAGATAAGAAAAACTCCAACACTCAATAAAAAATAAATGGATGATGTGAATTTTAATGTAATGAGAAATATAAAAATTACAGAAGAAGTAATTAAATATGGTTTTTTACATGATGAGGATGGTAAAGATGAATTCAAAATGATTTTTTATCATTATTCAAAAAGGTTGAAATAAATTAATGTGAATGGGAAAATAAAAAAACAATACAGATATGGAATTGTGTATCTATAAACACAATTACTATGATTACCCATAGAAGAAGGAAGATGAATAAAAATCTAATGTGGATGATAATAAGCTTCAAATATAGAAAAGGGATAAGATTAAAAAGAAACATTCCATCAGTAAGAAAAGAAATTTGATGAGTAAGAATGAGAATATTGATACATCATCAATTATATCATCAGTTAATGAGGTAAATTTTCATACCAAAGTCCAAATAGATTTGGATACATCTAGTTGTGATTATTATGTTGAATAAAGAAACAAAATGGAATGGAAATTAAAGAATGAGTTGAAAACATGTATTTTGAATATTACAGAGCACATGGAAGAAAATAAATAATTATTAATGGGTAGAAATAGGGACATCAAAAAAACATTATGATAGATGATAGAAGCAATAAGTTTAAGTTGATGAGATCAGATCAAACAAGTTGATGGTAGATAAGAAAGAAAATATGGAATGTGATCGTGAACTAAAATAATGTTTCAAGGGGGGGGGGGTTATTTTTGAGTCACAATCATTATGATTAATAGTAAAATGTTATTATATCAATAAGAAGGAATATTACATAAAATAAATATATGATCGTGGTTAATCTTCTCATGTTTTTGAGATGATGGGACTAATAATTAGGTGAATTTGTTTTCTCATAAATCTCAAAATAGATCAACCACAATAAACAATATAAGTCTCTCAAAACTCTGTAGACTGATAAAAATTGGTAGTTGAACTATTACCTATCAAAGGAAATGGTGAATCTAAGAAAATCACTAAACATGTAAGAAATAAATAAAATATTTCATCATTGTACCATTAATAGATACTTGTATAGAACTACAATCAACCAGGAAGATCATAGTTTAGAGTTTTTCATGTTTTTTGGATGGTAAGGATGCAATGCATGTACTGGTTGGTTTATTATATCTTTTTTAGGGAAGACTCAAGAATAATGGGATATTTAGAAATCAATGGATGATAAAATATTAGTAATTGAATGTTTTGATCAATTCTATAGAAATATTTTAGACTCAAAATAGATTAAAGAATTGAAAATATGTATGTGGATGAAGTTGATAGGAGGGTCTCAAATATGATGTATGCATGACTATATTACAAGGGGATATTCTCTATAGTGTAAGAGGTAAGAATTATCAAAATTTAATGGATTCTAGTGAAATGAAAAGAAAATATTAATATGTATAAATGTAAAATTATGAACCCTATAAAAAATTTGAATAAAGTATTCCTGATAATATTTCCAAATTATTTGGATATATACAGGAAGAGGGATCTTGGTGAGGCTAAAGAAAATTAGGTGTCTTAAGAAATGAGGTTAAAGTTTATGAGAAGTTTTTCATAATTGGAAGCATGAAGATTTAGAAAACTAAAACAAAAAATATATATTCTACACATAGAAGAAGTTCATGGGATGAACAATGATAATAAAACTGATGATACTGAAAAAAAAGAGTTTTTATAGAAATATTCCCATAAATAAATTGGAATAATATAATATCTTTATTAGAGGTAAATTTATTAGAAATCATGTTACTTAGAAGTAATTAATAGTTCCCTCTATAATCAATATTATTCTTTTTTATTATTATATTATGTAGGGAATTGAATGACAGTCTTGAAGTTTTTACTTCTACGATTATATGAATGATGAGTTCTCCCATGGAGATATTTTGATGAAAATTCTCTATAATAATAAATGAGAGAAATGTATATATTTATTGAGAGAAAACTGAGGAGGATGTTTCCATTCAGTTTTTCTATAAAATATTGAATTTTTTGAAATCTTTAAAAATAAGAATTTTGTAGTCAGATAATCACAATCAAAACCATTTATTATGACTATATTTAGGTCATATAAGAAGAGGGAGTATTGGTTAATAAATTTTGAGTCATAAATGTGGTTTTGTTTTCATCAACTGAGCTTTTAATATTTTTTTGGTATGTTTGAATGGTATGTCATATTTTTTGCTAAAATTATTTTATATATCCCATATATGAAAAATTAGAAATTTTTTAGCATGGTATAAAATATACATAATGTTTTATAGATATCATTGATCTCCATGATTATACAATCTTACTTTCTTCATTGTCTTAGCCCAATTATACTTAGACTTGCCTAATTAATGTCTATTTACTAAGAAATTACTATAGTGACGTCCTTATCTAAAATTAGGGAAGAGATGTTGATTGGGTTTTGAAAAATAAATAATATTAGATGAGAAGATCCCTCAAATTTCCTTGAAATTTAATTTTAAATAACGGGAGATAAAGGTAAAATGGTAAGCACATATATTGACATGAAGTGTTTTTGGTGGTATAGAAAACAAAATAAAAACGTGGTTTTTATTACAAATGATTATTTGATTTTATTTTTTGTTAATGTGAGAGTAAGGTTTTTATTTCAATAAATATTATGTCGGAAAAAATAAGTAATTGGAATTTGTGGTTGTTATCTTGAAGAATTGAAGTGGGTAATGTAAATAAAAAGTGGACATTAATATGTGATGATTGATGAACTTTTCATAATAGTCATATACATGTGTGGAATAATGTACTCTAACTATATAAAATATGTTTGAGGATATTAATGTAGCACCCCAATACAGAAGCCGTTGAACCTGTAATCCATGTAGAAGGACCACTGGGACTTAGGTCCACCTCCTCGTATGCTAAAGGCTGCTTACTAACAGTGAGGGTCTAAATAGGTGAAGTTGGGGAGACTATACCCTATGGTTATAATAATAATAATAATAATAAGAAAAAATAGTAAAAAATATTATCAACACTATGGAAGAATTTAAAAAATCTCAACAGAATAATAATCAAATTATGGAAATAACAATAAAAAAAGAAAGAAACCAACATAGAATATACTGTATACATGTCAAATAGTTATATAAAACATGCATGATCGCCCATAGGTGACCATATGGCCACATACTTATAAATACAAAAAGAAAATTCATATTGATACAAATATACCCCGATTTATCTTCCATCTATCCCATATACTCACATCTCATCATTTCTCGCTAGGGTTTGTCCCATGATTTTGATCCCTTGACATATCTCAATGAAAAATGTCTGTATGTGTCCCATGGGGACCATGTAGGGTATCTTTAAAACTCAGTAGGTCACCAATAATATGTGACTATATTATATCCATATTCTCACTTGTGTATTCATATATAAATAAATAAATACAACAATCATGTATAACAAACATCACCCGATTTACTCATGCTCAACAGCCATGAGGAAGTGTTTACCTTCATTAGAAAAACTGGAAAAGGAACGATGTATCCCTGGTAAGTCATACACTAAGAACCCTTTTTCTATCATCCATAAAATTTCAAATGGAACCTCTTTCCAACCAATACAACATATAACCTCCTTTCACGTAAAACTGAAATCCCAAAACCACACCAAACAAATATTTCACATGTCCCTCAGACTTTCCTTCATCAAATCACCATCGAATCAACAAACATATCTCCCAAGCCACGATGATACCTGTAATTCCATAAAATTATTAGATTTTCCTCAAAATCATATAATTCTTTATCCCCCATCAAATATAATCACACCATCAACCTTGGATTTCTACAATGAGCACCTCCTCCATATCTGATGGTTATCACTATCCCCTAATCAGCATATTCTATAATGGAATCCACCTACAACGAGGGGTCAAAACCACCTCACTGATTCCTTTCCTATGTGAACATGACACCAAAAGTGTTATAAGCCAATATTAGTTAAGGAAAATCACCAACATACCTAAGCCTCAACATCCGGTAGAACTCTCTCACCACATGAAAACCTTGTCATCCAAACATTGAAAGTTTCATCACCCTCTGCCTTATTATGAATAACCTTATTACCTCAATCTCAGTGATCATCATCACCTAATGTCCCTCGGTCCATGCTCAACATGATCCCATGGAACCAAATTAGGCATATCACTATTTTATTAATTTAGAAAAATTCAACAACTAGCATACCCTGCCCAACCTGACTTGAAAACGCATTTCTATCATACCATGCCATTCAAGGACCTATGTACATAAAATTTCCTGGAGATTATTATTGGAATCCTACAATAATAATTATAAAATACTTGAATTGAATTAATGGTCTCCACCAGACCACCCACTCAGGGTGAATTAAATATGCATCCCATATCACACATATAAATAAGGTGAAATCTAGGCACCACCTACATTATTCATCTAGGAACTCACTATATAGTGACCAAAATCTAATCTGAGCCATATTAGTAAAAATGAATAATATAAAAAATGGAATTGAAATAAGATAAATGATCTCAAGTGAAAATAAAATTCTAGAAAATGAGATTAATGATGAACGATATAATAGTAGTATTCTTACCGATAGCTATCTAACACACATGTAGGCACTCGAATCAGAGCCTGAATGAAGGAGATGGAATAATGCCTTGAGTGGAAGGATAGATAATCCCATGGAAAGAGGAGGAACACTAATGGTATAATAAAAAGGAACAAAAATTAAAAAAAATGTTGGTGGGGATTTTGAAAAATTCACCCCATTTAATGAACCACATGGGTTGACCCCATAGTTTTACGAACCGTGCACAAACTATGTGGTGCAACTATCCAATGGGGTCACCCCCTCGAAGATTAAAATGCATGGTTTATAAAAACATGAAAATAAAATTTACACTCAATATAATTTCTCTTAGCTATCTCCAAATGATATCTAGACACCTCATAAAATTTTTACTAACCATTATCTACTTCTAAATGGGCTTCACAGTTAGCACTAACTGTGCACCAACCATGCACCCAATGTTGTGCTTCTATAGTTTTGGTTTTTGAAACTCGGTGAATTTGAAAACAATCCAAACCACCACGACACAAATCAGGCATTAGAACCAATACAAAAAACAATGTATTAATGCATTGTAACTCTCAATTTTGAATCCTGATTCTTAAAATCATATTTGTCCCATCAACCGACCAAAAAAACCAATTCCATTTGGAATTCCACCTCGCTAAAAAAATCAGGATGTTACAGCATCCTGGCCTTATGATAGATTATCACCTATCTATGTTTTCTCACACTGAGATTATAACAAATGTACCTATATCATAAAATTACCCTAGACTACCTCAGTTAACTACTTGTGGATAATTTCTATTATTAGTCTCTACCTTCAAAATTACTACCTATTCACTTCTCAACCTAAACATAAAAATTATTTTGGTTCCTCCAACTATACCCTAGACTTGCATATCCCCTCAAGAAATCCTATCATTACTACCCCTCATTAGATGATCAATTCATTCTCACATCATACATGAAGGCCACACATTCCTACATCATATTTGATACCCAAAAGGTACCCCACATCATGTATATATATATATATGCATTTCAACAAAATGTCTTGATTCCCACACATATCACACATGCAACGAATACTACCTAATTACCACATGTTAACCAATACCTAGACAGTTAAACTACCACTCATGAACCCCATGAAAAACATTAGTCATATTAAAAACAAATGAAATCATGGCCATGCTCAACACATGCCTCTATCCATCGTCAGCTATCTGACTTACTCTGACCATAATAGACCAACTGTATATACCAATCCGGAATCCTAACTACACAAAACATGCAATACCTACATATGTGTACCTACCATGGTCCACTAAACACACATATAGGACTCTCTATCCCTTTCAAAATCTACATGCATAGTAGTATCCTGATTACCATCTCCTAGAACTACTCTCTTTCCTACCATAGATCTATGAGTATGACCCGGTCCCTAAATCCCATGTATATGAGAAATATTCTTGAATAAAAACTCCAGAAATCACAAATCATCTTATTCCCAACACTCCTTTGGAGGTTGTTCACACTAGCTCTTAACATGACCTTTCTGCCCAAACTAGAAGCACACATTTGATGACCAAATCCTTGGTGGTCTACCTGAATATCATGCCTAACTTTCTTACTGAGGCTCATCATATCCTTGATTTAAGTTATCCAAAAAATCACTACTTGGAACACCTGTACCTTTCACCTAACTTGAATAGGTAATATCTTTTATAATCCCCTCATTTATCAAATCATATCTCACTACCTATGAGAATGAGGTCAAAGAAAATATGTTTACTTTCACCCTGATGTCATGCCTTAATCAATCCTTAATATAGCTCAGCATGGAAATGTCATCACATTCCATATAGGGCATGGAATGGGATAGCTCAATGATTTTCTCTACATAATCCATGACAAATGTTTCTCCCTACTGTAGTTTCATGAATTCACAAGTTTGATCTGCCCTTATCATATTCGAAAATAAATTCTCAAAGAACATGGTTTTAAAATCCTTTTATGTGATCCCCTCATGAATCCGTATGTTTACCTTTATCTTCCTCTATCTAGTTTAATCTCCTATGAGTATATGTTTAGCTAGATAAACCCTACACCCTTTGGTAGTCTCTATTAAATTGAATATGGTCTTGATATATTTGATCGAGTTCTCTATTGTACGCATTCCACCCTCACCCTAAAATAATGGTGGGTCCCATGAAGGGAAATCCCACATCAGAAACACCATGAATGGACCATATTATTGAGCCCTACTAACAATTCATTGCATGAAATATAACAATATTTCACTCATCTAATCACTTTGCCAAGGACCAACCTCTTCAATCTGCTATGGCTGACCCACCTACCTTAGAGACACTACTTATGGATCATAATGATATCCTCACTTTGGGGCATCATCTCATGCATGCTCGGATGGCACACTATATCCTCCCTCATATATCATCAATATAATATGTTTGGGGGAATCATTATAAATACAAGAAACCATGATCAATAACAACAATGACATTATATATATCAAAAATGTGGAAATCTATAAGTGGTATCATATCTCACCACATTTACCCTTCCCTATCACACCCATATCACATTTCCTCTAGCCCCATGGACCCTTTATGACCTATATAAGAGTGAGGAATCACATACCAATCATAAAAAAGGTTACCAGCTTAGGGTGGATGAGTAGAATTCCACCAACAAGCTATTCAATAAATTTTTTTAGGTATTTGTTAACATTTTATACATCACACCCCTTTCATTTATTCTATCATTCCATTTCATAGATAGGTCTATACATTCCATATACAAATAGGATCACATATTATCTCATCATGAAATACATACATGGGATGGATGAGTTGAATACCATAAAAAATCTATGATGGTGGACATTGTTAATATTTCTGTTTATAGTATAATCAACCCAAGCCATTTCCATGTATTCAAGGTTCCATGAAACTGTCACATTCATATATATATTTTAAGTGACCCTAAGTTCCTATCATGATTCATGATTGTTCTTACCCTTCCATGCTAGGCCAATGGTCAAAATATCATAAACCAATAACATCACACCCAAGTTTTCCACTCAAGGTGGGAAATCAGTCAAATGTAAAGGAGAAAAATGAAGATATTCTTTCCAACAACTTGTATATCAGTCTATCTTACATGCACAGGGATACATGTAGCCAAAAAATCTTCTTAACAAATTATGACTAGTTTAATGTCCCTAGTCTACCATAACCCAAATATCAAATGATATTTAAAACCATATTTTAATACAGCTTAGTGACCATCCTAACAGTATTTCTAGTTTTACATACCCTAGGATCCTAGGAATGTGCATGCCAAACAATGATTTGTTGCTCCCCAATCTAGGAGCCACTAAAGTAGTGCTCTCTATCACAGGACCGCTGGGATTTAGGCATGTCTCCCCATAAACCAGAGGATGAATATTATTTTTAAGGGTTTAAATAAGTGATTAGGGGAAGAATATAACCCTTATTCATAATAAAAGTAGTGATAATAATAAAATATTTTCAAAAAAATAATAGCACTACATAGTCATTTAATCAAACTCAGTAGAAGAATAAGAAAACAATGTCAATAACAATCCTAACGAAAACAACCATACATAGAATATAGTTTATGCTTTACATAAATTAAAATTAAACATGTAATATTTCTCAAGGTTAATCATATGAGAGAATACTATAAAATCATAACGGAACCTCTATTTCGATGGAAAGAACACCCTGGTCCATCTGCCATCCATCCCATGCATAAATGGTGCATTCCATCTAACCAATTTCCTACACATGAGTTTGACCCCTTACCTAATATCAAAGCCATAAATTTATAAATTCATCTTGAGGGGAAAATATAAGTCATGGGGATGAACTCTGTTGGCCACCACCAACATATTACTATCTCCTGTCCATATTTATACAAGTAAATTCATACATAAATAAAAATTCACTCTGTTCATGTATAAAATACATAATCCACTTTACCCAAGATCAATATCCCTAAATAAGATGCTACCTACTTCGGAAAATACTATAAATGTAATACGGTATCATTGGTTAGTTAAACCCTAATATCCCTTGATATCTCAACCATAACATGTTACCTAACACCTTGTTCCAACCAATAAAACATGTATCCTATTGTTGAGTACAAACAGAATCCCAATGAAACCCCCAAAAAATATTTCACAAGTCCCTTGTACCTCTATTCATCATATCACCATTAGCTCAGCAGCTCAAAGTCCCAAGGAACAATGATATGAATCCTTCCATAAACCCATCCAATTTTCCTCAAATTAACTGTGAGCCTTAGTACCCAATCAATATACTCACTACATAAACCATAAATTTCAACATTAAGACCTTACTCTATAATTGATAGTCGTCACTATCCCATAATCTTCTCATACTATGGAGGCCTCCACCCTTAATGAGTAGTGAAAAACACATCACTAAGTCATTTAATGTGTACACAAAACTCCAACAGAACTATCATTTAACCTTGGGGAGTGGTAATAAAAAACATACCTAAGACACATCATCTTGAGGAAATCCATCCCCACATTTGAACCTCATCTCACAATCACATCAAGGGTTATCATGCTCCGCCTCATCCTAATGAACATAGTTCCCTCAATCCCATTGACCATCATAACCTCAAGTCATTTAGGAAAATCCCTACACATACCCATGGAACCATCTTAGTCATAGGATAATTTAATTATTTTAATCAAATTAATCAACAGGAATACCCTTTCCAAACAAACTTGAAACCCCATTTCACTCATAAAATTCCATTCAAGGCTCAAAATTCATTATTAAACATGGTTTTGGAAATCATAATCCTCCAATAATAATTATAAAACACATTAATTAAATTAATGTTCTAACCTATACCACCCCACTCATGAATATTTATGTGTGAATCCCGTAGAACATATATGATCAAGGATAAGTCTAAGAACTACCTACCTTATGCTCATAGGTTCTCACTCACTATGTACTAACCATTAATTCGGGTTGTATCAGAAGAAAACAAATATTATGAAAAATATGCTAAAATAGGTAAATTGATCTCAAATGGAAATACCAATCCAAACAATAAATTAAAACAATAACGGAATAAAGAGGATCATTACCATTATCACTAGTTATCCAATGCACTAGATGATGATCAAATCAGAAACTAAATCCGGGTAGGGATGAAATTATGGGTTCCTGTAGCAGTACTGTAGTAGTGGTGGAACTATAGTAGTAGTGGCATTGTAGCGGAGGAGGCACTGTAGTAGAACTATAGCGATGCCGGTACTGTAGGAAGGATTTGTAGCAACGTTGGTACTGTAGAAGTACTATTCATCGAGGGGTCATTTGGGCCAAAAAATGGGCTTTCAAGCCTTGTATTCAAGAAACTTGGCCTTGGGCCTTCGGGCTAGGTAATGGGTCTCCCTCTACCTAGACTAGAAAGAGGTATTTTCTCTAATAATAAAATTGAGGCTTCGGCCACAACCGTTAATAAAATGGATGGAGGAGAAACATGAATGGGATAATAAATAAGGACGAAGAATATTAATGGAGTTTGATTTTGGTAAATTGACCTCATTTTATAAACCACATGGTTAGGCTATATGGTTTGGCTGACCATACACCAACCATGTGGTGCCACTATTCAAATTGGTAACCCCTTTGCATGGCTAGGTGCAAGGTTTTTCAAATAATGTGTAGCATGTATGCACCCTATAAAACATATTATAGGATCATATAATGGTTCTTTGGCCACATCATGTGGTTGGTAATAATCATGCTCTAGTTAAAAATATGAATCATGATTCGGTCCACATAGTTATGACTAACAGTGTTCCAACCGTGCACCAAATTTTGGGCCTCCTAGGTTTTTCTTTATGATGCCCAGTGATTTCAAAAATAAAACTAAACCCCTGATACACTTACTATGCATTAACCACATTCCAAATACAAGTTTTTAGTGCATTGTTACTCCCAAAATTTAATTTCAATGCTGAAAAGAAATTTTGGTACGCGCACAAACCAAAAATTTAAATTCCCCTATAAATTAAAATCCTCTCAAAAACCTGAGATGTTTTAGTTGAGAAGTGTTTGAGAAGTTATGGTCTCATTTTACTGAAATATAAGCAATTGTGTATCTATAATAGGTGATGTGTAACCATCGTAATATCTATTTAAGAATCATGTGAATTGTGTAACCATCAAAAGAACTATGTAACCAGGATCCATGTAAGTATCATGTGTGGTGATTCACAATCATGGTAATGTAAATATTCTATATAATACCATGATTAAATAAAGAGATATGGTTTAAATGCAAGGATTATTTTCATGTTGGTATTTAAGGGATACACATAACATGTTTGAGGATGTTTAGAGATATAAAAGAATCTATATATGCATTTATTATATTTTTTATATAAATCATAGGTGTTATATAAATATCATAAGATGTACATAAGAATTATAGAAATGGTGTAACCATTATAATCATTTTGAATGCATGAAGACATGTGTTGTGTAACTATTACAAATGTAATCATCATGTGAGGTGTTTTGTAAACCTAGTACAGTGATGATTCTATAAAATATCCAAAATAAAAAGGAATTTATGGAAAACATGTGATGATTACTTCTACATTAGGATTCATGGGATACAAATCAACACAATGTGATAATTTTAGACAAAAATATATTCATGTAATTTTATATGAATACATGGAATCCAGGAAAATAATTACCAATTTCCATGAGAATCATTCATGAAATATTTCAAAAAAATATGTTTCTATGGTCATGTTGAAGGAATGTAAATAATAATTAATGGGATACTGATTCTCAATATGAGATTGAATAAGAAATTAAATGAATATTAAATCTTACGTCTTAAGGTATATAAATTAGAAGGGTGGTTGAGCGTAAATGAGAATTATAAATAGATAAATATCCTCCAATTTTGGATAAGAATATTACCCGACAATAAGGATTATGGGTATTCTATAATTAAAATATAGTAATAATATCTATTATGTTTAATAGGGGTTAATATTTTTTAAAAAGGTTGGGGACGAAGCCTCATTTTATTAATAAAGCAAAGAAAAGACATTTTTTAACTAGGTAGAGGGAGAGCCATTACATAACCCGAAGACCCAGTGGGAATGTAGCCCATTACATAGCCTATAGGCCAAAAGTTTCGGCCCCAGGCCCATTCTAATTATTCTTAGAGATTAGTAAACTTATATATCATTGAAATAGAAATATGTTGATGTCATGATCTATTTAAAGGTGAATAATATTTTTTTCCCAAGAAATAAAAATATTAAGATGGTCCATATCTCTTAAGATATAAAGTAAATTTTAGATGCCAATAAAATATTTCAATATGCAATTAAATATCAAAGATAATAAAAATAGTGAATGTGATCTAGTTTTCTTATAATGGAAAACCATTTTAAGAAGAAAGAAATTACATAAATGGATCAACATTAAATAAGGAGATTTTTTTGGGTTGTATAACTAATAACTGTAGGATTGAGAATAAGATGTTAAACTAAAACATAGAAGGAGTGAAATTTGAGTGTCTAACAAATTAAAGAAGAATTTTAATTTGGGTTTCTAAACACATGTGTATACAATTAAGAATCCCTGTTGTATTTTCTATCTGACTGGTAGAGGAGTAGGATTTTATGTTGAACCTCATTATTATTTTTTCTTTCCATATATTTATCTTCTACTATACATGAGGTGAGTTTGTGAGGTAAAACATAGTCGATAGAGATCCTTAAGTAGTTCAAGAGATTATTTTAAATGGTAAAAACTAATAAAAAGAAAAAGGGACCATTGAATCACCCTTCCCCCTCTTAGTGGTCCATCTAGATCATGGAAAATCAAAAGGCATAATACCGAGATGTTTTCCTTTGGGAATGTCAACTTTATTCTCCTCTCATGATCATATTCATTAATGAAAATGATTTTGAGCCCATTATTGGGAAGTCAGGAATTACATTAACCACCTACAACATGAATTTATTCTCCCATTCATTACACATCAGTATTTTTATGTCATACTGAGACCTTTCCCAGAAAGCAAGATCCCTTTATAAGTAGAAAAATACTTACACATGTTAGAAAGAAAAAGATTTACAAAAAACCTTCCTGAAAAAAAGAAAGGATATCATCTGACGCATGATCAACCCAATTCAAATCCTTACCATTAACTCCTTTGTTGGTACACCCATCCACCAACACATTTGCCTCTCTATAAGCATGAGTCGCAATGTGTTCTGTTGAGTAGTGAGATTCCAGACATCTAGTCCAACGATTACTGAGCTTCCAAAAAAGATGTAAAACCCCAGTTTGAATAGCAGAGACTACAAAAGTAGAGTCACATTCAATCAAAAGTTTCTTCCAACCCCATCTTCCAGCTTGATAAACCACAATTATAACCCCAAGATTTTTTGCTTCAAGAGAAGAAGCAATACCGCATGATCCATAGATGCACCCAAGAAAGTTTCCCTGATAGTCCCTATAGGAAACACCAAAGCCAGAGGGACCCAGATTTACCCTTGAAGCCCCATCAGAGTTGGCTTTAATCCACCCATGAAAAGGATCCCTATAAATGACTTCCATTGTACCAAATGGAGGATGAAAGTTAACTTTCACCCCAACCCGATTAAGCATAGAAAAATTATGAATTGAGTTTGTACAAAACATAGCTATCAAAGTTTCCACCTCTCAGATAGCTATGGGAATCCCTGCAATAGCAGCACTGAATCGAAAACGTTGCAAGTCATGTATGAACATATTTCTTGATGTCTATATCAGATGAACATCCTCCCCTATAACAGCTTGAAAATATTCTGAAGCCGCGGTGACAGTTGCAAAGAGATCCAGCTTTTTATAAGATCTCCAATTGAATTGAATGAAGGCATACTAATTTCAAATATATCATAAATCACTTTCCCCATTTCTGAAGCCATAGAATGACTGAGGAAAATTTGTTCCACATCCTCCCTGTGTTGAAAGCACCAAGAAAAAATAAAGCAAAGAGAAATACCGCATACCTGCAAGAATTCATCAGTTGGAATTTTTTTGTGAGCCAACCTCCATGAATGAATAGACCAGGATGGCCTTAAAAACGTTCTCTACAGGTTACCAGTCCATTTCAAGTAAATTTAACTTCCAATAGAGTGATTATAAAATTATTTGGAGGTGAGAATTCCATTGACTGTAGGCTCCAAATCCCAAAATTCACCTCTAGGGGACCAATAATAATCATCCACAATCTAAGTGATATAATCAAGAAGATTATCAATGTTACCAAGATGATCCATGATAGAAAAATCAAAATCCGGGTTTGAATCCACCACCAGGACCAAGTTAATCAGATGATTCCCTATCCAATTGGATTTCCAAAAATGAAGAGAGGAATCCTTGGAAACGAGTCACCGAGAGTCAATATCAATTTTTTAAATAATAATATTGAAGTCATGCCACACCGAATAGTTGACATAATTAAAATTACGTGTCTTAAACCAATAAATAATCCTATCCCGAAGAAAACTAGGAGCCTCATATTTCATGTTCATAAGCTTCCATTTAAACCTGGCTGACAAAGAGTCATTAAAACCCAATAGATTCTTGAAGCCCAAACCACCCTCATCATGTGACATGCAAACATCATTCCAAGGAACCGTTTCCAGCCTCCTTTCTAAAATATTTCTGCTCCAAAAAAAATTCTTAATAAAAGTATTGATGCTCTTTATTAAATCAATCATCCATTTATACACCATAAAAGAGTACACAAATTTGGATATGATGGTTGATTTCACCAGGCAAACCCTACCAGCCATGGATAAAGATTTTCCCTTCCATGTAGAAATTTATCTTTTAATCATACTAACAATATTAGAGAAATGAAAAACCTTTGGTCTCCCTCAGAACATGGGAACTCCCAAACAGGTGAAGGGGAGATGTCCGTCAAGAATTCCAAATTCTATAATGATATCATTTTTCCTTATCGATGAGAATCCACTTCCAAAGTAAACAATGGACTTTCTCTAGCTAACAACTTATTCAGAAACCAATTCATAGAGCACAAGGGCTTCCTTTATATTATTGATATTTCCCTTATCACATTATGTGAAGGAATGATATCATCAGCATATAGAAGATGAGAGAGTGATACAGCCCCCCTTCTGTCATGAATAGAAATCTGTTTACCATTTCTAGACATGATAGAAAGAATCCTAATAAGATAATCCTCGATAATAGAAAAAAGGATGGCTGATAAGGGATCACCCTGCCTAACACCCCTCGAACAATCAAAATATCCTTCAAGAGATCCATTTATAAGAACTGAAATATGAGCATAACATAATATGGTTTTCACCCAAGTAACAAAAAAAAACATCATCAATCCCATGCATGACAAGGATCTTGCAGATGAAACCCCAATCCATTGTATCGAAATATTTCTTAACATCCAATTTGAGAGCAATATTTCCACCTATAATGGTTTTTTAAGAAGTTTAACACACTCTGATGTAGTGATAAAAAAATCTCGGATTGATCTTCCTTTGATGAAGGAAAACTGATTTGAAAAAACGATTTTGCAGGAAAATAAGGAAAGCCTATTAGCAAGGATTTTTCAAATAATTTTATAATCTATGTTAACAAGAACAACTGACCTAAAAAGTTGAATTTCATTGGCATTTTCCTCATTTATATGTGAATAAGAAACTGAGAATTCAAACCTCTAGAAAGAGATCCACCTCTAAAAAAGTGAATAATTAACCTGCAAAAATCAGCACTAATGAGATCCCAAAAGGTTTGAAAGAAGAGGATACCAAAACCATCCAGGCTAAGTGAGATATCAAGTTTGAGGCTAAAGACATCCTCTTTAATATTTGGGTCAAGAAGTACAACTGTGATAGTGGAATTTTCTTCTTGATTCCCCATTCTTGGAATCACCCCATCCATAGGATCAATTTTGGATCGGGGGCCATTGAATAGATCCTCAAAATAGTATTTGACATGCTCTGCTAGATCAACTCTGTTATCAATGAGGCTATCCCCATTATTAATCAATGAAAGAGGATTGGAGACTTTCCTGATTTTTTAAAGTTAGTTGAAGAATTGTGTGTTTCTGTCACCATCCTTTAACCACTTAGCTCTAAAAGATTCCCATTACAGAACATCTTCCATATCAAGAAGATTGTTCAGTTTAAGAGAAAGACCAGCTTCCATGTAAATTCCATCTGATAAATCACTATTGGTATTAAGTTCTTGAACCTTTTTAAGAGAATATTCAAGAGAAGAGATATCAAAGTCAAGGGAGCTGAAGCGATCATTGCTCCACATTATTAAGTTCCACTTTAGTATTTTGAGTTTATTGATACAGGAAAAGGAATCATCCCTATAATTCACAGAGCTTCTGGTGCTATAAACAATGGCCTTGCATTATGGATGAGTGACCCAAGCTTTTTTGAACCTAAAAGGAAAAATGGGTTTGGTTTCTTTCTCACTAAGATCCACCAAGATGGGATAATGATCAGAATTGAGTCGGGATAGTGTTGAACATTATATGGTATCCCATGTGTCCAAAGAGGCCCCATTAACAATGGACCTATCAATATTACTAGCCACAAATCTATCCAGGTGACTTTTATACCAGGTATTTTGGGAATTGACCATAATAATCTCAATCAAATCATTCTGATCAATACATGATATGAATTACCTGGAAGAGATTGAGTTGTTTTCCACTCCCATTTTTTCATATGGATTCAAAATTGCATTGAAGTCCCCCAAAATTAACCAAGTACTAGAGATGGTAGATTTGAGAGAAGCTATATCCATCCACAGATTCCTACAATCTTGATATCTGTTATGAGCATAAATGAAGGAGCAGGTAAATTGGGAACCAAGATAATAGACCAAGCAAGTGACATGTTGATCACTAGATATAACCATGGTGACATTTCCTATGGAATTATGGGCCATCACCCATAGAATCTTGACATCTGATAAACACATATTCGTGTCAAAAAAGTGGAACCCCCAAATCTCCAATTTAGCAATACCATAAGAGACTATTTTTTGGGCTCAGACAGACCTATAAGGACTGGTTTGAGCTTTTGAATAAATAAGCGAATGGATCAACATGTCTCCATGTTACCCAAACCTCGAAAATTCCTAAACATAATCATCATTGAAATATGGATTTGGGGTTTTAACCCCAAATATTAATACCTCCCAGTTTTTTAGTGGTATTCCAACCTTCTTCTTGGGAGGAGGAGACAACAGATCACTAATATCAGCATTGTTGGATTGGGTGCCCTTCCATTTGGACAGAGGATTAACCAGACCTGTCTGGGTATCCTGATTTGAGATACTGATAGGGGCAGGTTGCATTCCTCATACATTGGACTTCTCTCATGCAGTAGGATTTAAGAAGCCTGCTCCATTAGAATAGAACAGACAACTCCTAGAAACTGACTAGTGATGGGCGGATCTATCGGGTTCTCACGTAACTCCCTAGATGCATTGCGAGACCTTGATTCATCAAGCCTCATAATGTTGTCATGTAAACTGGAGGTAACAATTTTCCCCATTATAATAGAACAACCTACCTTTATCTTCCCAATAATGGACTGATCTTCATGGAGCCCAGACAACTCCTTTGAGGCATTAAGAGACTTGGATTCCTCCTACCCCGAACTATTATCATGCATACTGGCTGTAACAGCTTGCTCCATTGGAATGGAACAATCGAATCCCTGTATCTGAGTCCCTATTGATCTGTATAACCTTCTATAAATAATGTTCTCAGATTTAATTTTATCAGAAGATGTTGAACCTATCATGAAGTCTTCCAGATTTGAGGTGGTGATCATAAAATCAATATTTGAGGTATCATTATCCCTCATTGACCAAAGAAGGTCATTGATGTCATTACATAAATCCATAAAAGTGAATTCATCTTCCATTTGCTGCTGAATATCAAAGATCAAGTTATAAATATCCTTGGATATTACCAATTACAAATCATCCTCCTCCTTGATTCCCTGTTCAGAGGGAGTATTCCTTGCATGTTAATCTTATTGAGCTTCATCCTCCACCATTTATTCCCATGTTTGATTCATAGGGATATATGTTCCAGGCTGAGAATACACATGAGGCTATGTTGTCTTGGAATCCAGAGCCTGATTGGGATCTAATTGGGAGTTCGAAGGGACTTGGGAAGTTCCAGCCTGATCCCCTAGGACACCCTTCTTTTTAAGAGGCACATTTTTAGATTTCTTACTCTTATTGACATCAGTCCATTCCACTGATTTGGGAACAACAACCTATTTTAGAAGAACCCTGAAATTAGAAACTAAATGTACCACCATTTTACAAAAATCTCAAAATGATGGAACATTCTCACAGTCCACCTGAATTTCTGATCTACTCCCACAAGAAATAAAAGAGATGCTCTCGGGTCTCTTGACTTCCAAGTTCACATAACTAATATCCGAGAAAAGAACCCCAATTTCCCCTCCATGGAATGATGATCTATTCTGATTGGGGCGCCAATACATGATGCAAGATCATTAAGAATCTTTGGGGAATAATATACCCAATTAATCCCATGCAACCGCACCCATATTTGTGCATTAATTTGCCTAAATTTAAATGGATTGAAGTTTACATCCCATTCATATAGCCGCAGAAATCCAGCTTTCAATTGAAGATTTCCAATATTCGAGACAACGTTCAAGGCATCCTGATATTGAGGAATTATATGAAAGAATCCCGCCCAATAGTTATTAAACTCAAACCATGATTACCCCAGTAGTGGGAGATTATTTTCTTGATTTCATCATATGACCATGGCTTATCCCCCTTTGAATAAATAACACATTCGAGGATCATAAAAATAGAGAGGGAAATTCATTTCTGAAGAGATTCCGGATTTGAAACTATAGAGAAGCCCCTATTTTCATGTCGTGATACATTAGATGGTCTGGGGGATTCATCCTTGGAAGGATCCTTATAACCAGAGAGCGCTTCTATAAAATATAGTCCCTTATTCTTCAAATTCGAGGGTTCTTAGGTGTCAATATCTTTATTCGGATTCGTATGTGTGACACGACCATCTTGGAAGGTCAATTCCCATTCGAGATTGAATGATTCCATTAAAGAAATCAAGCACCAAATCAGAGAGGCAAGAGTTCTCCATTGCCGAATTCAATGAAATCTCCCGCAATTGCCAGACTCGCCATCTTCTCACCAAAGTATTCTCTGATCTTCATTACACTTTAGTTTGATTTTGGTCTCATGATGCTAAATTCGTGGACAAATGAAGAATCATGGGTTTGGGAACATAGTGTAAATGGTGCCATGGGTTTGGGGAATGGTTCAATGAATGGTTAGATGACAATGGATATGATGATGATGGAAAATTAAAAATATTCTTAGTGGGATCCACATGAGTATTTGACGGTTTTAATTTCCTCTAGTAGTAGAGGAGTTGATGGAAATAGAATTGATGGTCAGATTCTTAATGTGAAGATGATGTTTATTGGATTTTTAATTTCTATTTCTATACAACACGTAATCTTCGGTCAAATACCATGTACATCAACATCCATAATTTCTATATTGTAATTAATTCCACATGGCATGTATCCCATGAATATAACTATGTGACTCATACATAGTTTTTATAGGGTTTTATATGTATTATAATATGACATGTTTTGTGACTTTAGGTCACAAATCATGTTTCATGAGACTGTTTACTTCTATATATACAGAATACACATTCTTAGGGATTGTGTGAACTTACACGCTATGTATTCTAAAGAGATATCATATACATATTAAGATTTTATACACATAATTTATCTAATTATAAATACACTTTATATCAAATTCGCAAGGATTTGGTTGTGGCAGTACACAACCATCACTACCTGAGTGACCACTCATCACATAACTTATAGGGACACAAAATGTATGGACCAATTTATAATATTCTTTTTAATTTCTCATATGGGAGTTATGTTTGGACATATGGGTTGTCTATTTTGTGAGTCTTTTCTATATAGACCATAGAAATATGATCCACTTAGTCATTAGAAAATATTTAAATAGATTTTTGGATTGTTTGAGGATATTAGATCTATTATGGAAATAATACAATATGAGTGAGACATTTATAGTATACATGGTGGCAAACTACTCCCCCATGTGTTGGGGAAAGTTACTCTATGCATGGAGTACTATTAATCCCATGGGGATATTCTCATGATAAGGAGTGCTACCCCATATAGATGATGGAGTTGCGACTCCTCCATGTTCCAACACATGGTCCTCTATTTAGTTAGTCAATAACCCACTGCGTGTCATGGAATGTTACTCCATAAGGTTTGGGTAATAATTCCTTAAATATTCAGTCCTTGAAAATTCGTAGTCGACACTACAAATATAAACGAGTTTCATTGAAGTTAAAATAGTGTGAGTGATTGGGTTTTTAGTGCATTAGGTAAATTAAATCACTTTAGTAAATATGTCTTATTGAGATATATTGTATGGAATAATAAACTTGTATAATTTAGTTACATGTTTTCCATTTAAAAATGTCTACATAATTTCTATTTAGATGAATTTATATTTTCCCTTCCACTTTTGTATCTAAATAATCCTACTAGGTACATATATAATCTCCCATTAAAAAACTATATTCCCACACATATTGTGTCTTTATATATGACACATTATTCAGTGTTGGACTCTAAGGTCATAGAGATAGTTTTGCTGGTAGACATAGGAAATGATTAAAATTATCTAACATGGTAATGTTTATTTCTTATTATGGGTAGTGATAGTTCCTTATCAATGAAAACATGATTACTTTCCCTAATGATGAGTTGTTGGTCCCTGACATGGTACACCCAAACAAATGTGTGTTACTATAGATGCACATATATATATATATATATATCTGTGTGTGTGTGGATTATATATAGGTATATGCACTACCTCATTCTCAGGATGGTACTGATATAGTGTTTCAAATTACTGGCCATGCCTGAAGGCCGTATACAATGTATATACCCTACAATTATATGGGTTTATTATTATCACTATTATCAAATTTTCAGAAATTATTAGGGAATGGTTTTTAATTCTTACATTACCTATATAATTTTATAGTTACATTAACACTCATTATCATCATATGAATTTAATAGATTGGTGGAGACAAATTTATATTTATGAAAATATCACACCCTCTATGGGCCCCTTCTAAAATATGCAGATGTGTTTTTACATGATTTGGGTAAGGTAATGGACCATTATCATGGGAGATAAGGGCATATGGTATCACGAACATAGATGGATTCTTTTTATAATTTTTTATAGATTGATGGTGTTGATGCAATGGGGCTATATCAGGCGGTTTTGATGGAATTTTCATGCTTGCTACTTCTCATATTTTCTACTTAGGCAATGTTTGGTTGATAAATTATGTGCATATCTAGAAACATAATAATTACATCCCTTCAACATAACTTATAGATTTTCTACCATTGTTACATAATGATGAATATACAAATAGTTATTATATTATTTCCAATTATATTATCCTAATAAAAATATATGTTGGGGAGTTCATATACTTTATAATCATGTCGGTTTAATTTACCTATGTTTTATGTCAAATTTTTTTACTCAAATCCTTGTTTATTATTTATCACGGAGTAAAAACTATATCACACTCCTTTGTTAATAAAACCTTAGTATTTATTTTATCCTCTATCAATTATGTGGTTTTACTATGATATGTTTGTGACACTTCCCATTGAAATTTTAGTAATCTGGTCATGTTGATCACAAATATTACTCTAATGGAAAGAAACATTACAAAGAAAATCAACATTCCCTCAAATCATTATAAAAATATTATAATACAGAATGTGAATGTAAAAATTGACACTATGAGGGATACATAAATATATTTTTCATTCATATATCAAACCAATTCAATAATTCATCGAATAGAAAATTGGAGGGAAGAAATCATGAAAGTAGTGATGAAGATACATTAATGGAATTCCAATATAGACTAGATATTTTGTTAAGTCTTAATAAAATTATAATTTTTCAGAATAAAATAATTCTTTAATGAATTATAATTATTTATTAATGAAATATCATGATGAATCAACTGTTAAGGACTTCATTGAGATATAAATATATTTTATGGATAAGATGGTAGATTACAATTGAATCCTTAACGTGAGATATAATATGACCAAAATTTCCACTAAAAATATAATTTAAAATAATTATGAGAATAAGTACTTTAGGTTGAGAAATTAAATATTAAAAATATAACATAACATTAATTACATAAGGTTCATTTTTTTTAAAATAAATCCATGAAATATCCAAAATTGTAGATAATGTTATCGATAATACTAAGAAACATTGATATTATCTCATGAAACCAAGATTCATTATTTTAAACACATATTTTTTCAACACAAATGATAAAAGTAATGAAGATAAGGGAAATAAAGTGATTTTCTTAGCTAACTGAGAGAAAATACTCATTATAACAAAAAATTTCTGTGCTACAAATTAAAATTGATATAAGGTGTAGACGTATAAATAATACAAGGATAATGATATGGTAAAAGAAAAGGTAATAGAGGATCCTCCAAAGACTGATAAGGATAAAAAAATTAGAGTTTCAATTGAAAGGATAAACAGTGATAAACATTTGATGAATCTTATTTCCAATTGAATTTTTTTTTTATTTGGGTGAATATATTAGTGTTTTAATGTGTATAGTAATAATCAAAATAAATTATGGTTTAATTTATTCCTACCCTAAATAACAAGTGATCACGGATCAAGGGGTTAAATTGGAAGAAAATAAATCCCATAAGAGAAGACAACTAAAAGATAAGGTAAAATTGAATAAATTTCATGATTATTATGAGGAAACTTATGATAGATGTGATAAACATAGACAAAACACAAGAAATCATAAAATTATAATACCAAAGTAGTAATTTGAAGAAAAAAATAAAAAACAATTAGGATTAGGAGTACCAAATAGTGAGGAATTGCGGTTAATGTTGTATTAAAAGTTTGAAAAGCGTAAAATCCTTGGATAAATAATATTAGTTTGATGTCACATATGATTAAAATTATGAATATACTAATATGTATTTAATGTTATGATCGTTCTGTTACATTTATAAATTACCGATCACTAAATGGTAAATGAGTAGGACTTTTAAAATGAGGAAAAATAAATCCAAAAATGATATCTTTGTCAATTTTTTAAGGCATAATATTCTTAGTGCCTCGTAACTTTGTAAAAATATGAATTAGGTGTTCATTCAGAAGATTAAATGTGTCATATAAAGGACGACGTATTGAAATATTATAGTGATAATAAAATGAACATGTGTTAATCTATTTCAAACTTCAATGATAAAAATAGTTATTCTATGAGTATAATGAAGGAAAATAAGTGGTGTTATAGATGACTTGAAAATTTGGATCCAAATAATATAGATATGATAATAATTTATTGATCAATGAAAAATACACTAGGGAAACACTTGTGAGACATGACTTAATGGAATAATACTGAAAAGAGTCACAAGGTGGTGGAAAATAAGATTAAGGAACCACTTGAGTTAATAAACTCAGATGTGTATGGTCAAATGAGTTTGAACTCATCCAATATAAATAAGTATTTCATGAATTTTTTAATGATTTTAATTATATGAAATATGTTTTTTTATATCATTTATATCATAAACTCTTGATACTTTTAAGAAAACTCATTGGTCTATTGAAAATAAAATGGTTTGGGTTCTTAAAATGTTTTGTTTTGATAATGGATATAATTTCAATAATGAAATGTTTTTAGGAATATAAAATGAATCATGGAATAAGTAGTAAATATAATTCTCTATATAAACATAAATAATGAAGTAAATAAGAGTAAGAAATAAACATTAGTGTACATGTGGAAAACAATATCATTAAGCCATGAAAATTCAATGTATTTATGGAGATAATACAAAATAGTGGTTGTCTACATTTTCAATAGGTTTTCAAACTAGAAAAATCTTGTTAATACACTTAATGATATTTGTTTTAGAAATAAGTCCAATTTGAAAAGAAAAATGATATTATAAATCCCTTATTATAACATGATCAAATAGATACATTTAGTCATGATTGATGATAGATTATGTGAGGGAATATTTATTGGGTATACACCTACAGTGACCCAGTCTTATCATACATAGATTTTATATCTTTTTAGATGAATATTCAATATATTACACTATCAAATACCCAAGGACTATAATATTTTATCGTCTTTGGAGACTATGAACATATTTTTTTAATTTGGTGAAAGATCTATTGTTTCTCCCATTAATATATTCCTCTTTAGTACACATAATTATAAACCATTCATCACAACCTAGGGACAAGAAAAACAATAAACGGTGATCATAGATGCTTAGTATGGGTATATAGAGGAGATATATATGCATAAAATGAGTATAAGGGTATGAAAACATGATCCTAACATATGATAAAATACCCTATATAAAAAATGTTATAATATTAAGTCATTGAATGAAGATTAGTAGTACATAAGTCATTAATCATAATGAAATCAAAGAAGTGGTGTCATGATAGCAAAACTTTTTTAGAAGACATGGGATTTTAGCACACAAAAAAGACAAGAAAATCATTTTCATAATAGTCAAGACTCACTAACATGGATACCATAGTTGTATGGGTTAAATCCGCAAACCATCATAGTTTTCATGGTTCACTACTAAGAACATCATAGTGTAAAAATCCACTTACTAAACCAAGTTAACTCCACATTCTAGTTCTATATATCTCATGTGATATAAATCATTACCATTTCATTTGAGGGAGAATTAGGTACCACTCATAACATAATGAGAATAGTCCTTATATATTCTACACGATCATAAAACAAACACAATATCATGACCCATGTAATGAAATTGACTTCATAACAAATAAATTATATCAAACCCTATGGAAAAGGTATAGTTTTCATAATCCTCTCATCATTACATTATAGTATAACCAGTGAAAAGAAGCGTGTTTAATAAGATTTATTTCATGGTATATCCTATGAAAAGGAAAAAAGTTTCATAAAAATAATTTCATAATAAAACATAAACCATTCAAATAAATAATAAGAATTTTATCCTTGGATGATATCCTGATTAAATCATAATTAAGCTCAATGAAAGTCATTATACATAGAGAATGCTTTTGAAATAAAATCACTTGTAATGCTTCCTGAAGAAAATTTTATTTCTTTGAAAATAAAATTTTAGAATTAAACCTTATAATATAAATTCTGAAATACTTTTATTTTAAAATTATCATGAAAACTTATAAAAGATGATTTAAAAATAATATAAAAAAATTATTGAGGAAAATTTCTTTTACTCTTTGAAAAAAATGTTTTAAAACATGAATCATTTTGAATGTCATTTTAATTTAAATTGACCACGTAAAATTATAGTGAAAGATTTAAAATTAAATTATATAGTTTCTTTTGTAAAATATACTTACTTATTTAAAAAAAATTAAAACAATTTTTTTAAATCCATTTCTTTGAAAATAACCTTGAAAATTTATAATAAAATATTTAAAAATGAGTTTAAATTTTTTTGGGGTAGACTATCAATTCCTCTTGGAAAAACACTTTTTAAAACATAAAAATTTTGAAAATTGTTTTCCTTGATAATAAACATGAAAATTTATAAAGGAAGACTTACAAATCATTTAAAAAATTTCTTTAGGAAAATAAAGTTTCTTTAAAAAACTATTTTTGAAACTTAAAACATTTTCAATATCCTTTCCACTTTGAAATAAATTATTATAAATATAAAAATTACCCAAATAATAAGAAAAATTTTTTTCTAAGAAAAGTAATATGATAAAATTTAATGTAATCCTGAAATAATTTTGTGGTTAGGAATTAGAGAACTAATTTGATGTCTAGTATGTTGAAAAAATATTCTTTTCACATCTTCAGTAAAATAAAAATTGGAATTGTTAGAAAAATGTCATAAAGATCCCTTTAATATTTTGTTAAAAAAATTAAAACATGCTTAAAAATTTCATGAATAAATTATTTTAATAATTTTAAAATCTTTTTTGAATTTTTTTAGAGAACATAGTTTTGGAATATATAGTGTTTTGGATAGAAAAAACAAATAATGACAATTTTTCATAAAATCGTTATTTTAAACTATTGAGTATATAAAGAGAGAAAAATAAATGAAAACTATTTATTTTCATGAAAAATACATAGGAGAAGATTATTTAAAGAGTTTCTAGAGGGATATATTTTAATATTTTTTCATCAGAAACATAATCATGTGAAATCATGAATAACGATGAAATTGCAACATAAAACCCTTACCACATTGGTGTATTTGAATCATAATCCCCATGAAATAATATTGTCAAATAAATTATAAAATATAATTAGAATAAATCAATTCTGGATATGAAATGTCAATGTGTCTATATATACACCGTATAAAATAAGATATGTGCATTACGTAACATATGTATCAAAGTAGGAAAATTTGGGAAAATCCCTAACCACTTCGGTATTTTTGAATCAAAAACCCCTTTAACGAATAAAATAATGTTAAACATAAAATTATCCTGAAAAAGAAATATATTAATTATATAACATGTTAATGGGTCATTATATAAATCACACAAAAGAAATGATCGGTGAATTTCATATATCTCCATGAACTAAAAAAGAGACTAAAAATCCCATATTGTAAGTCTTGACTTCCTTCATAAATATTGGAAACTCTTGTATAATAAATATATGTTTATTATAAATCCATTAAAATAACATACATATATTTACTACCATATATTATTTACTTATGACCTTTTGTTACCCATTTATTAACAATCCCATGTTCAAGTCACTTTTCGAGTAATAACCATTTTTTCATATATGTGTTGATTTATTATTTTTGGTCCTATTACATTGATCATGGATAGATTATATCTATAATAGTAATAAATAAATACCTATATTATTTTAACATCAATTATAAATGTAATTACAATCATGAAATATTTTTTTGATAATTAAGTATGTTACGATCATAGAGATGATAAGTCATTCGTACGTTTGAGAAACATTCCTTTTTTTTCAAAAGTAATTATTTAAAGGAGGAAAATAATATTTTATCATTAAATAATGATAATAAAATGATAAATAAAATATAATTTTTTTAAATATACTTATAAATATCATCAATTTACTGTGGTGATCAAAAGGGAGAGTTGCATCACTTTGTGAAGGAGGTAGTCCACACGTAGACGAATGATGTTATCATATTTGAATGAGTTAAATGGTAAGAAATAAAATGATAAATTAAATATTAATAATGATAAATATTTTATTAATATTAATATTATATCATTTATATAATATATATTTATTAAATATTTCATTAATATATTCCTTTTAAAGCCCTAGTGAAAACGAATCACATCGTCTGGTGAGGCGGTTGTCTGTTGTACACATGAAAGACATTATCATAACCCCTATAGAATGTAATGTAAAAATGTATATTTAATATAATTAATCTAGAGGTATAATAATGTTATAAATATCATATGTATAGATATACTTTATATATATCATCATACCCAAATCTGAGAGGTGGTAATGAAAAATGAATGACATATGTTTGCAAGGCTGTAGTCTGTTGTACGTATGAATGAAGATTTCATAACCCATTTTATGGAAGTAGTGATGGTTTTGGTCATTAAATTAACATAAAAAAATTATTAGTCTTTTTATGATAATGAGGGTACAATATCATAATGGTTAAATAATAATTTATAGAGTTGGAGGAAGAAAAAAAATAAAAATGCTCAATGAGGAATGTTACTTCTTCTTCAAGAAAGCTCATTAGTTTTCCACTAAAATACTTCCTAGGTTTTATTTATTTTAAAATTACTTCTTAAAGAATTTGATGATGGATATTTTTAATTTATTAGGGTAGGTATTGGAAGATCCAAAAGTTTTGGATGGTGTCAAAAGAGAGAATATTGGTGGCCTTTTATAACAAAGGTGGGTGGCACTCATGTAAATTTCTGAAAATAAAAAATGTACCCATTTTTTTTACATAGAAAATGCTTAAAAATTGAGTATTAAAGATATTTATACATTATATGCTCAAAATATTTCCATAAAAATTATTTTATAAAAAATATTATTTCATTTTCTCCCTTATCTATTTAGTTTAACCCCCGAAAAATCCTTTTTACATCAACCGTAATAATTAATTTTTAGTTCTTTATCCATTAACTTTTAAAAAATATTTCATCATTATTAGATAATATAAATTATTTTTATTCCAAATATGGATTCCATTTTTCCAAATTCCATTTAAATTAGTGTATAAATTTAATTTAAAATTATTCCTACATATGTGTTGAGAAAACATGTTTTTAATGAGAAAAATTTCAAAAGATTACAATGTTTTTATATCAAACTTAATTATGAAAATGATTATAATGGAATAAATTAGACTAATAGATATATTAATGAACTAATTTTAATTAAAAATTAATTTAAATTATAATTTAAATTTATAAACAATTTAATTTAAAAGTAACTTTTCAATTCAGTATATTTCACCATTCATAAAAAAATATTATTTTTAGTAAATTAGAAAAAATTAAAAATAATATAATTCTGGAATGATGATTTATAAAATTAAAATTAATTTTTGAAATAAATTTCCAAACAGTTTAAATTTTTATTTTTAATTTAAGTACATAAAAAGCTGAGAAAATAAATTTTAGAAAAATATAGTTTTATGTGTAAAATTTGATTTATTCTTATATCTTGTATAGAAAACACATATGACATGTAAAATATCTGATCAAATATATGCTATTTAAATTTCATTAAAATAATTCAAAATAACATTTTCATCACTTATTAAGGTAAATCATGTTTGTTCGGATAAAAATATTTTTTTTTTGAAAAAATATTTTCTTTATTTTCATATTGAATTTATTTTCATTTATAGTTAATTAGTTTCCAAATAATTAATTTGATATACTTAGGTAAATCAAGTATATTCATTATTTATTTAATACTATCCATATCGAGCATTCTAACTGTAATGTGATAATTTTCAAAATAATATTTTAATTATAATTTTTGTTTTGTTTAAAGTCACTGTTGTGTGAGAGACATGCTAAAATCAGTGCACCATATAAGGGATGATAAATTTAGTTTCTTTTATAAAGAAAAATATCTAAAAAATTAATTTTTTTTGAAAATTTATATTTTATAAAATCTTTCGATGCTACATTCTACCCCCCATAAAATCAATTTCACCCATGAAATTCATATAGGACATCAATGGTTTAACATTTGAAAATTATTTCATACGAAACCACATTTTAATATGAATAATAAAAATTAACCTAAAAGGGATTGTTTGAAACACAAAGGTTACCTAAAGTAACCCAAAACTAGGTTTCCTCATAGGAGAACATGAGTAGAATGTAAATATTTGGACATGTATGAAAATAATATATAAATATAGAGAGTGATATTGATCATTGATCACAAGAAATATAATGATCCATAAAAGGATATTGACCAAAAAATTATAACTTAAGAGGCGTGAAAAGGTTATTGAGATCATAAAAATTGATGATAATAAGATAAAATTTTATTTCAAGATAATCTTCCTAATGTTGAATAATTTTCTCGATAAGATATTCATACATTATTTCATTATATTTCCTAAGAAAAATCCCAACCATTTTTTATGACTTAATTAATATTCACTTCATATATTACTCTTGAAAATAGAAGTAAAATTTTTATGACTGAACCACTAATGGACCATAATATTAATAAATAGAATTATAAGGAATTCTATCTATATTTAGTTTTAATAAAAATAAAATGGTTATCATAGGTTATCCAAATATGGATATATATTCATTTGGTGAAGTAATATACTAATATCTAAATCCTCGTCCGAATTTTAACTTAAACCATTTCGTAAATGGTTATCCATTTGACCCTTCCAAAATATTTAAATCTAAAACATAATAAATAATGTCACTAATTTTCTAAAAATAAACATATAATTAATCTCCCTTATATAATAAAGTGTATTTTTATTGTCATATATCAAACAGGTGAATACCTTCATCATTTAATCTCTTGAAGTATGGTAATAACTGGAATTTCCATTAAAAAATGTTGAAAAAAAATTCTTTATCATTACTCACATAAATTATTAGATAAAATCCCCAAAAAATGTTGTAAACACTATTAGAGATATCGTAAACCATATTCTCAAAAACCCATTAATGTAATTAGTAAAATCCAATTTACATTATTCCAATCAATAATAACTATATCCCAAAATTATTATTTGGAACATATTAATTATTATCTTTCCATTAATCAAAGAATTTTTTATGAATATTATTATTCCATCAAATTTATTTTCTTGGTCATTAGAATAATTAAAATTATTCTTTCAATTACATAATAAAAATATTATAATAAACTATCCTTATATATTTTATAATTTTTGAATTAAAAGTCATTAATGCTTCAACAATCCCACTTCATTCTTAGACTATTTACTAGGATTCATCTTCTTAATCCTTAATACCCATTTCCTTTAATGTGTCATTTGTTGTCTCTACATCATCAAAAATATAACCATCAATCATAGAACCCTACTTATTATCTTCTTGATATTTTCCCTTAAGACATAAATTTAAATAATTCCCTTAATTTTCAAATTTAAAACAGTAAAAAAATGATGATTAATTAGGGAGACTATTATTTTTATCCATTTTTTACCTAACATTGAATTTTTCACTAGAAATTAATTTCTTTGTGTTCTTATTTTTCTTATTCATAAATTATTTTAGTTACTATGAGAAATTCAATTATGAGATTATTCCAACAAAATTGATATATAGAAAGCTAAGTATTATTTTCTCCATGGAATCCACCACCCAAACACTCAGTGAACTCTATCATTATCTTCATTGGTGATTATGAGAGATTGTGAAGTTGTAAATTTTTAATAATTTTCCCTAATAATTTAATTGGAATAACCATAATATCGTTCACTATAGTCATCATCCCATTTGGATTTTCATCAAAAAAAAAAATTCTCACATTCAATGTAAAACCAGTTCCTTCTATTCTCACTGTTGACTAAAACTAGAAAGTGTAGTTTTATAAATACATAACATAGTATAAAACCACATAATCATGAAGAAATGAATTATAGGATGTCTAAATCATGACAAATTATTTTTAATAATGGAAAAAATTGGTTTGTCTAAGGTCATTCATAGTCACAATCTACATAAATCCATCATGATGGTTTGTAAAGTGTTTGAGAATTTTATAAGCATGTCCCCAAGAGTTTCAAACCAAGTGTCTAGAAAGTCCTGTTATTGTGCACTGGGGGAATATTGGGCCCATCTTAATATACCATTTTTATATTTATTAAACCTAGGTTCGTTAATTCCAAATCCACATTCACATATAATATCCATACAGGTATTCAATTGCTTTTAAGAAACATTCTTAATATTTTACCAAAATTCCAGTATACTTTACTGTACTTTGACTCATTTTTAGACTTATACATAGAGAAATCCCTAGAAATATGCATATAAATATCCCTAGGATCTCACTAATGTTTTTCATATCTTAGTATCCAAAGGTCAAATAAACCATTCATTTGGGACTATCTATAGAGACCTAGTATTATCATACATAGATATTACATCCTTTTAGATAAATATTCAATACATCACACCAACATATTCCTAAGGACCATAATAGATTGTGTATTTTAAGAATAAAAACAAAAACATATAATTTGGTGAATGTTATTAAATTTAAACCATAATTACATTCCCCTTTAGTTCTCTATCTTAAAAACATTCTTTATAACTTGGGGAAAGGAAACATAGAAAAGGGTGAGCTCAAATAATCATTAAGTGTAAAAAAAAGAAAGATTATCATAATATGACTATAAGTTTATGATATCATGATCATAACATATTAAAACCATACCTTATATATCAAAGGGTGGAATCATGAGTCTTGTCATATTATTTAAAAGTTCATAGGACATGAATCATAAGGAAATCAAAGGACATGTTCCATGAGAGTGTATCATTGAAAATACACATGAAATTGTGTCATACATTGATTGAAAATTACTTTTTTATTATCTAATCACTTTTGAGAAAAAAGTGAGAAACCATAGTAACAAGATCTAAAATGGAAATAATATAAAAAAACCTAGACAAAACAGCAAGTCCTACCCTTCCCAAGACCATCATTGTGTAAAATGTCCCTTACTGAATCGACTTCACTCTCTATCCCCATACAATCTATCTCATGAGATCTAAATCATTACCTAATATATTGGAAGGATTTATAGGTCCCACTAGCCACATAATGAAAATCATACATATGTATGCCATAATATAATAAATCATTCATCATATCATAAACCATGAAATGTAATGTGTTTTATAATAATTTCATCAATTCATAACCTTTTGAAAATAGATAGGTTTCATAATTAATTCATCATTTCTTCATAACATAATCTCTAAAAAATATTGATTTATAGGATTTATATCATAGTATAACTCATGGAAGAGAAACGAGTTTCATAAAAATCTGCTCATTCATATCATAAAAAATTCTACGCAAGAATAAGAATGGTATCCTTGGATCATTTCTCTAATAAATCATAAATAACCTCGAAGGATGTCATCATAGATGGAGAATGAATTTGAAATAAAATCAATTGGAATGTTCATTGATGAAATAAAAATTATTTTAAAATAACTTTCTAAATATAAATATTATAAAATAATTCGTGAGTCTATTTCATTGAAAATATACTTGAAAACATATAAAGGGATCTTTAAAAATCAATAATTCATTACGTAAGGAAAATATATTTTCATCAATAGAAAAAACCTTTTATAACATAAAATATTTTGAAAATAATTTTCCTTGAAATAACCTTAAGAATTTATAATGGAAGGCTCAATAATCATTTAAAAAATTTATGGAGGAATGTGTACATTAATCTTTTAAAAAATTCAAAAATAGATCATTTAAAAAAACTTTTCCTTGAAAATTTAATTGAATAATTATAAAGTAAGAATTAAAAATAATTTATAAAATATCATGAGGAAAATATCATCTTTTATTTTGAAAAAAAAATTCAAACAAAATCATTTTGAAAATAATTTACTTGAATAAAATATTGTATCAAGTTAAATGAATCTTTAAAGATAAATTATAAAATTTCTTGAGGACAATTACTTTTCATTAAAAAAACACTTTTAAAATGTGAAAATTTTCAAAAGAATTTTCAAATTGAAATTTTTTATTTAGAATGTAAAATTTCCCAAATATCATGTAATTTTATTATTTCAAAATATTTTTTAAACTTGTATGGGATGATTGAAATCATTGCGTAGTCATATTAGTGAGAAATATTTATCATGCCATGCATTCTAAAAATAAATATTTTTTTTGACGTTTTTAGTAAAATCAAAATGTAATTCATTAAAAATGTGATGATTATTATGTTAAAAAAATTAAACAAATTAAAACCTGGTTAAAAATGAATGTAATATGTCATTTTAATAATTATAAAATAATTTTTAAAACATTATTTGAAAATAATGTTTTGGAAGATAAAGGGTTTTCGACTGAAGAACATAACAAAGATGATTTTACAAAAAAAAATTATTTTAAACTATTAAGTACATATATAATGGAAAATTAATGTAAAATGTGTATTCTAATGACATAAACATAGGATAATAAATTTCAAGAGTTACTTTAGGGATTTTTCTTAGTATTTTATAATCGGAAACATAGTCTTGAGTAATCCTGATAAACGATGAGATTGTAAGATAAAACACATACCACTTTGGTAAATTTGAATCGAAATACCCATGATATAATAATGTTAAATGAAACATAAAATAATATTAGAATAAATAAATTCATGATATTTCATGTAAGGGGGTTTTTATATATACCTTTTAAAATAAGATATGTGTATAACATAACAAATTTCTCAACGAACAAAAATTGAGAAAAAATTCCTTACCGCTTGGGTATAATTTGAATCATAAGACCAATAAAGAATAACATCAAATGAAACATAAAATATCAAAAAATTTAATAGATTCATGATATAAAATTTCAATGAAATATTATATGCACCATAAAAAAGAAACATGTGGTCAACTTTCATATGTCCCCCAGAAATAAAAGACAGACGAGAAATCTTATACCATAAATCTCAACATTCTTTCTACACATTAAAAACTCATGTCTAATAAATTTAAGTTTATTATAAATAATTTATATAACCTAAAATATAAATTTCATACCATATGTGTTTTACTTATGACCTTATACTACTCATTTATGAACAAATATAGGTTAAAGTCATGTTTTAGAGAATAACCGCTTTATTTTTTGAATATGTTTTTATTTTTTATTTTTAGACCTAATAATTTGATCTTCGTTACATAGTATTGAAAATAATTGTAATTATGTAATAAAAATATTTATACATCAACTATTACTTTAAAAATAATCATGAATTATGGGTTTGAGAAATGATGTATGATACAATCATGGAGAGAAAAGATTGTATGTACGCATGAGTAACGTTTCAATTTTAAAATGGTCATTATAGAAAAGAAGATAATTAATCTATTATAATTACTAAATAATAATAATATCATAATTAAAACATTATTTCATTAATTATAATTATACATATCATCCATGTGGTGTGTTGATGAAAATAGAGAGTGACGTAGCTTCGTGATGACATTAGTCCACAAGTGCACAAATGATGTTATCATATTTAAATGAGTGAAAATGTATGAAGGATAATGATATATTATATTTTAAAAATGATAAATATGTAAAAAATATCATAATTATTTCTTTTATGTCATATATATTTATTAAAATTATCTTTATTATATTCCAAGAAAATCATTAGTGAAAACAAATCACATTGCATCGTGAGGTGGTAGTCCGCCTTAGAAACGAACGACATTATCATATCCACTATGGAAAAGAAATTAAGAAAGTTATATATATGATATAATATCTCAAGAGATATAATTATTTTACAAATATCATATATATATATATACTTTATATATATCATTATACCCAACTATGATGTGGTAATAAAGAATGAACGACTTTGGTTCGCGAGACAGTAGTCTACCATACATATGAATAGTGATTTTGTAAATAATTTGATGGAAGTTGAGATGGTTTTTTTTCATTAACAATACATAATTTTTTTTCTATACATAATATACTTATTTTATCATAATATCATGGTTTAATAGTAATTTAAGGAGGTGGAGGAAGAAATCATAAGAAAATGCTCATTGATGAACATCACCTCTCCATCGGGTGACCTACTTTGGTTTTCAAAAATTGCATTACTATGATGGATTTATGACTAAGATGATGGTCATAGGATAACATGAGAGACTTTGGGAAGTTATTTTGGAATGTATTGTCTTAAAAAAGCGTTTTATGTTGTTAGAAAGGGAGGAGTGGGGGTGGTCTTTTATATGTAAGGAGGGTGGCACACTTGTAATTGTTTTGAAGGAAACAGTGTAACCATATCTTTCTCATACCACAAGGATGAAAAATGGAGTATTATAGATAATTTTGAAATATAGAGTCTCTATATGGCCATATAATATATTTTAGAAAAGGTTTTTGGTTATTTTAACCCCAATATGTTTATGTTAACCCCCAACTAAACCAATTTATTACGTTAACCATGGTTACTAATTTTTTAATTTTTTACTATTCATTTTATTAAAATATGATTTTGAACGTATTATATAATAAAAATTATGATGATTAAAAATATTTAATCCATTTTTACAAATTCATTTCAAATAATTTTCATTATTTTATTTAAAATAAATCTCACATCTAGGATGAGAACGTGTGTTTTCCCAAGAGAAAGTTTTCAAAAGTATAAAAAGTTTTTATATCAAAATTCAATGTGAAAATGAATCCAATGACCAAAATTAGATAAGAATATATTTAATTTAACTAAATTTAATAAAAAAATTAAAATTTAATTTAACTTTATAAATAATTTAAACTAAAAGTGAGTTTTCAATTTATTATTTTTCACTATTCATTGAAAAAATTATTTTTTTACAAAAATTCTCAAAAATTATCCCTATGATAACTTTGAAATGATTATTTAAAACATTAAATTTTTGTTTTCAAATTTTCTTCCAAATTTTTTTAAAATTTAGTTCAAATATATGTTTTCAAACATGTGAGATATTTTATTTTTAGAAAAATACTATTTTAGGTTTAAAATTATATATATTATTCCATCTTTCAAAAAAAATATAATATTATTGTTAAATATTTAATTGAATATATAATATATAAATTTCATTAAAATAAATCACTAAAAGTTATTTTATTACTTTTTTGAGTTAAAAACATTATTGGACATAGAAATAGTTTTTCAGAAAAACATTTCCATTATTTTCGTATAGTTTTTATTTTAATTTCTAATTATTTATTAAACAAAGAATTCATTTTATATTCATGTGAAAACCATAAATTTTTATAATTTAGTTAATAAAATTCACATATGACAATCAATCTACTACGCAATTAATATCAAAATATTATTATAATAGTACTTCTCATTTCATTTAAAATCAATGTTCCATGTAATGTAAGATAAAGTTGATGTTGCATGTAACAGAAGCTAAACATGGTGGTGTGTAAAATTCAAGCTACCAATAAGTTTTCATTAATTTAAAAAAACATATTTCCTAAAATCTTAAGATGTTACATCATCCAATGGAAGCATCAATTAGTGTCACAAAAAAATTGATAAATATTATCGATAGATTTAATATTATTATTATAGAAAATAAAATGTATTTTAAAATGTCATTTCCTATTGATTATTTTATTGAAGAATATATTAGAGATAACATTTGAAAAAATGGAAGAGGTAATTATGAACTATAATATTTTTAAACTCTCAAGATTATTCTAAAATTTTAAAAGATAGAGAGGGTTTAGGGAATTAATTTTATATGTTTTAAATCCATGTGAATCATGTGAAGGAAGATAATAACATTAGAGATAAAATTTTGTTTTTTAAAACCCAAATAAAATTGATAAATTACAATTATTCAATCATAATTTTTTAATTTAATATAAATATTATTATAGAGGCATTTCAACTTAAAGATTGGATAATAATGGTCAGAGAAAAATAAAAACAATATAAAAATAATACTTGGGAATTGGTTTCATGTTACTAGGAAAAGATTTTTATTTTAAAAAATGGTCCCCTAAAATAAAATAAAAGGGAAATGAAATGTTATACCGAAAAAATATCCACATATTTTAAAATGATACTCTCAGATTGAGGGTATAGACACTTATATGAGTTTTTATCCAGTAAAAAATATTGAAATGATGATAATTTTTATTATGGTACATGATCAATAAATTTTCAATTTTTTTTAAATAGATGTGAAGCCCACATTTATTAATGGTGAAGTTTTGGAAATTTGGTAAATTTAGCAATATGAAGGGTTTATACTTAACTGTGATGGTTCTTGGGTTTTTCAAGATGCATAAGGATCTATAAGGGATAATGTAAGAACTGCGGTAATGTAATTAATGTTTGACAATATCATAAAAAATGTGAACTTCAATAGATTCAAAGTGGATAGAAATATCTATATCAAGGGAGATGAAAAAATAATCATTTGGGTTTTGTATATTTGTGAAATCATTTTTACCATGAAAAATAAGAATACATGTGTGGTATTTTATTCAAAAATGGTGAAATAATTTATACTGTCAATGATTAGAGAGATTCCATTTTTCTAGGCATTTTAAGACACAAAAAAAATATATATTTTAATTTCCTATCAAAATTAAATTGTTTTTATGTGTTTTTAATTAATCATGGAAGTATTGATATTATATATTGCATGGATGTTTCTACACCACACATTGCATTAACTGTTACTCTATGTGCATAATTAAATGAATAATCCTTAGGAGACACATCTTGTAGTGGTAAAATGGATATTTTGTAACATCAAAAGGAATCTAGATTTTATCATGGTTTAAAATATAAACACATTATTTTATATTTATATATTTTTTTATGTGTATTAGGTAGCTCATGTTGGTGATAAAAAATATATTTCTTACAGGGAATTCCTTATTTAAATAAGGTGCATTTATTTACACTCTAAGAATAAAAATTATCTCAAATCAAAAACATTGAAATTTTATTCTATAATGGCACCAAAATCCATAAAAAAAATGTTTTTTTATAAAGACACAACTCATAGAACTGAGGTAGGATGTTTCATTCACATTTATGGTTGGGTATTACAATCAATTTATAATCAATTTGTCAAATAATTTTCTACAATATTCAAAGTTAAATTATAATCACATTAATTACCATTTCATCTTTGAGAAGGTAAAACATGGTGATATTGAATTGTAATATGTTTCAAAAAATGAAACATTCATATATATCATGACATATCCCCTAAAAATTATCTCTTATATAATTTGAGAGTGGATTTATTTCCAAAAAAACATTGTATTTTTTTTGGTTTTTTCCCTCTTTCATTACATTTAATTTATTTATAATGCAGAAGAATAAAAATGATATCGTATTATAAATGTATGGAGACACAAATTCTTTTATAGGTTATAAATAGGTGGTGTTGTGTAGAGTTCTCTTAGCAGAAAAAACATGAGGTGTTGATATTTTATATTTAGAAAAGATACCAAGTTTTTTTTCATGTTTCTAACATATCAGAAGGGGGATTAAATATTACCATCATGATGCGAATTGAAAAAGGGGGAGATATGACTTGATCTCAATTGATACATGGTAAATATTATATTTATCTTTACATAGAGAGGTTAGATAAACATAAAAATAATTATTATATCATATGATGTATTGTTTATATCATTCTTACAGATGTAAGAATGTCTTGAACTTAGTCTATATAGAATTCATTGATGATTCTTTGAGGTCATGTTTTATTTATTGGAAACATACTCATGCATGATTTGAAGTCTAGTTGGTTTTATGTTAGAATGAAAAGTAATGATATTTTCATAAGATTAAGGAAATCATGGAGTGAAAGATGTTCTTAAATCATGATATTGTTGAATTAGTTGATAAAGTTACTCTAAAAAGAATCCACACAATATCTAAAATACATTATTTTATGAAATTGGCCCACACACATCAACATGAACCAACTCAAGACACTTTTTAAACTTTTTATCCTTTTCCTTTTTGGTCTTCCCAATAATCATTCCATTTTGACAAGTATAACACATGGGAGTTCAATTATGTGAATGTTTCATGGTATCACAAGATCCAAGATTATTAATTAACTCTTCGATGGACATTTGGATTAATTTGTCAAGAAATTTTTGATATATATTATTTTCTTATTACTTGGTCAAAAAATTCATGACATATCCTCCACCTATGATGTAACTATTCATCATGATTCTCATTCCTTTCATTATAGTTGTACCATATATTCCTTTGAAACTTCTAGCATTCTTATTGAAATTGACCACAATCCCTTAGTAATATAAATAAATTATATATAAAAAAGGGTAAATAAATCCTTAAAAAATACATCCATGAAACTCTAGTATTTTCAACCTATTACATATTTTTAGAGCTAATGATTTTCATACATTCATTAATTCAAAAAAAAAAGAAACCATAATTGTAATACTTTGTGACCATGAAATGATAATTGTGTTTTATGTGTGAAGTGAATATAATATCATAATCCATACTCTATATCCATATATTTATATTAGATTAATCTAAAAAACCTTCATATTCATAAATATTCCTTTCTTAACCCATGTTCACTACTTCACTTCCTTTAATGGTGAATGATATTGTTCTACCTTGGAATATATTAAAGAATCATCATTATTCATGGATTAAAATTAATTATCCATGTTAAAAAAATTTTATAATTATTCTAAGTACCAAGATAGCCTCTTATGGTTCTCCGTTTGAAAATATCAGTGTACCCTAAATCTATTATTACAACATCTGTTTCCATAACCATCACAATAAAAATAATATCCTTTAAAAACATAAGGAGGATAAGAATTAATACCCTTCATCTTCTTTTTCTATTTTTCCGTGAAATGTTTTTTCCCTTATAACACACATATTGTGTACATTCCATTTTTTCACAATAATAGATCTATTTTTTATTGTATTACTGCAGGTATTTCCTCATCCACTTGTGATCTTTTGAATATTTTTTTGTCACCCAAATTGATCATCTCCCAAGGTATGGGATCTTTTATATTCCCATCTACGTAAACTATTTTTTATCATGAACAATACCCTAATAATATATTATTCTATTTTCGTAATTTTAATCTTGTGTAAAATTGTCTAATATATCAGTTGACTCATTTTTCCATAATTTTACACATTTGTAGCTCATATAATCCATCATATGGATGTAAGTTTTGGATTTAGAGGTATTTCTTGATCTTAAATCCTTCATTGCATCTTCTTATTGGGTACTTCATCTTCATAATCATCTATGAATTTCATTGAACATATTATAGTGGAACCCAAATTTTCGAAATCAAAAGAAACTAAGAGGAAACTTTTCTTAGAATTTTCATTTTAATATTTTTATATTTTAGGAAAGGAAATAAATCCCCTCACCAAATTCCTTATAATTAAGACCATCCTGTTATGTGAATTTATTCATTTCATTGATTTCCACTACTTGAGAATTATTATTTCTTGTGTACTCATTGTCATTATTCCATATCAAGTATGACATGATATTTTTGTTGAGAATTTTAGTCTTAGATCATTTGGGTCTTTGACTTTGAGAACCAAGATCATCAAATTAAAATTTAATTCCAATATTTTTAGGATTCTCTTCATGATTCTAATATTATTTAGGGTATCTACATGTATAAAAATTTTCTCCATAATCACTTTCATCAAATTAATTAATAGACTAACAGATTCATTCAAATTCAACCTTATGTCTTCGTATATATTCTATAGTAAAAGTAATTTAGAATCATGCAGCTTAGAAGTTCCTTCATGAATATTTATTTTTTTAACCCATGGCATATGAGGATTTTTAAAAAATCTCATTTTTTGTATATTTTATTGAACATGGAACCCCCTAAAGTACTGACTCTATTTGTATCAGAAATATCCCCCTATGTGAATTTTTGTAATAATGATTTTATTTCCATGATGAAAAACAACATGTGTATAGAAGTCATATAGAAACACATTCCCAATGATCAAATTTATTTTTTCATCCAATTCATCCATAATTGAAATTTGTTAAATATTGTAATTACCTTGTTCCAATTGATTATTACCATGGGTTCATATACAAAATAATCTAATAAGAACCATAAGATCTAATACATCATGATGGTCTATAACTATATAAATAACCTAATAGGGGAGGCGAATAAAGGTTTGTTGATTTCTTAAAACAACCCTTACTGATGATCCTGTATGTCCATTATTAAGAGCAATTCTCTCCCAAAAAATAAATACAATTTGATAAATCAAGTAGACTCGGTGAAAATAAATTTTTACATAGTTCAACAAAACCATGATAATATAATTATCATACAATGATGATGTTCCAATCCACCAGAATCAATATGAAGACTTAATTTTTCATAAAATTTAGAGTGACAACAATAACCCTCAAATTTTATGACCTTAAAAAAGTTATATACTTAGAGATATAAATCATTGAGAAATGTTACTACTCTTTCAAGTAAACCAATCTCGATAATCACGAACTAAGAATGATATTACTTCATTGTTGGTTTATTAATCAGCCTCTCTTTCATTAACATAAATAACTTAATGATTTCTAATGAGATAACGTCACCGATTTCCTTTCTTTTATTTTACTTTCCATCACATATCTATAATTCCCTCTCCATTATTAAATCATAATTCCCATTTTATAAAGAATTATATTTTTCTAACCATGAATTAATCACCACGTTTCACCTTCAATTAATTTTTCATCCATATTAAATATGATTGTAAATTTATTCCTATTAAGACATAAATTTAGAGTCAGAGACTAAAATGAAAAGATTAAACATGATCCATAAAATATGTGCACATTAAAATTGGGATAATGTTATTTCATAGACTCTATTGTGGAATGATCTCCAACTTCAGAGCAAAATTCATTCCTTCAAATAAAAATCAGATTTTTGTATTGTTCATTTTAAAACCACCATTGTGTGAACACCTCCTTCACAACACAAAGCCCCTTGCCTTCATGTTTCTCCCATTTTACACCTACAATCATGGTGAAGAAAAAAACATATGTTTCCACTTTGACAATATCACCTTAGTGTAAGATTTCATCTATTGTGTGACCTTAACTTTGGGGGGAAAGACCAGATACTTTATTAAACTACTTTTTGATGCTTCCATATCCACTGTGGTGTGATTATGTAACACCCGAGACTTTTATGTTATATAAATCATAAAAGGAATCTTTTTCTACACAACACTTTCTTGGTAGCTTTCGTCGTATGCAATACCGAGTTTCACTAAACAACGATATGCTATTAAAATTTTATTAAAACTAGCCGTTATGAATAGTAATAACCACTTTTTGAAATTTTATAAATTTTATTTTTCAAAATGGACTTCATTTTTGGATTCGGAATATTGAAATTAGACAAGGGTGAAATTTTGGTATTTTTCTGAAAACTTTCAATTTTTGATGAATAGTGAAACCACTAAGTGGTAGTTAAAAAACTGAATTTTTCATAAAACTTAATTTTACCGCTTCTGTGAGTGGAATTTCAAAAATCCGAGAGACACGGTTGATGTCAGTAAGTAAAATGTGGTTCAATGAGATGAAAATAATTTTTTGGTGAATAATAACTTTTTACTTTTTTAACCACGGTTAAAAGTAAATATGTTAATTAAGGGTAAAGATAATATTATTATTACCTTAACACATGTCCTAATTCTATTGGACAAGTGTAATTCGACCAAAAACAAACTTAGGAATACAATATGACCATTTAGGCCCACTTGTATTAGATTAGGACATTTATTATAAATTTATTTAAAGAAGGGATAAAATAGTTAAAATCAAAGTTTAATAAGTAAATAATTTTTAATATGGGGTTATACTTAAAATAAATTCTACTATAAATATTCATTAGAAATCTAAAGAGATTTCCTATATAATGGTATTTTATTTGTAATTTTTAGACATTAAATAATTTAATTTATTTATGACACAACGAAGATGCATTAATTATATTATTAATGAAATATTGACATAATTGATGTTATAAATACCCAAATAAATGTAATTAGAAACTTTTTAGGAATTACACTAATTTTATAGGTTAATATGACATGTTAGTATTTAATTAATTAACTTGGTTCGAACTAATAATTCTGTTATGATTTTCACAAAAATCAATTACTAAATATTGTCAAAATTGATATAAAATAGTTTTTATAACAAATATTATATTAGTAATTGTTATTTTATTCCTAAAAATCTATGGTTCGGCCAAATAACTTAGATAAGGTTATATATATTAATAATAAATAACTCGGGGTTCGTTTGGCTGCTTATAGTAAGTTTATTAACCTTATAGTATAAGAACACAAGAAGACACGGTAAAAGTAAACTTATTTAACTTAATGTTAAATCTAAATGATAAGGTTAAAATAGGAACCTAAACTTGTCTAAATTCTATTGTATGAGAGGATTTCTACCCATACCCACCTTAGCTTCGAAATATATCAATTTGGAGCTATTGAAAACCGAACTTGTCTTTATAATAAAATAATATTTTTATTTATTCCAAAGGTGCCCCTCTCCTCCCTTATAAAAGGGCACCTCCTACCCCTCTTCCTCACACCACTTTGATCCTTCAAGATCGGCCAACCCCTGCCAAATTCTCCTCTCCACTTCCCTAGAGACATCCTAGAGGTCCTGGTCTTCTCCAAAGACCAATTTTAGTGCCCTAAAAGAAGGTCTCAAAGAAGCACTTCAAAGAAGAGGTAATGTCTGTTACCAATTCTTTCATCTTTATTTCTTCTTCCACTTCTTCTTCATTAGTTGTTTCATTATGAAGTAATAACATCAGTATCAATCATATACTGATATTTTATTATAAGTATGAAACAACCCTATTTCACCATCTATCCATCCTACGGAAAAAGAAATCACCGCGCATGCATACGTACGGAATACCGTCTCCACGCCGTGGTGTAATCTATTTTCCACCACCACCTTACTTGGATGGGTATAGTGGTGTAAATAATGAATATATATGACTATTATAAAGTGATAATGATTCTTAAATAGTATACATACACTCCAATACAATTCCATGATCATAGAAATGATATCATCACTCGTGCGTACGTACGGAATACCGTCTCCATGATGTGATGCGACTCGTTCTACATGATCTTCATTTCATAATGATTATATAAATGAATTGAATGAATTAATATGATATATATTACACTAATACCATTCTGGAAATGAGGTATCTATAACCTAAAGAGAATAATAAGAATTTATTCAACAAAACACGCATAAGAACAAAAAGTTATAAACACCCGAATAACAAGTAGCAATGAAATATTACTACTAAGAAGCTAAGAATATGACCATATATGATATCATAAAAATAAGTATGATTCTGTAATAAGTCAATAACATTATTTAAATCATTATAAAGGAGGTTCAGACACGTACAAAGAATATCGGACCTAAGGTAAGGGAAATATCACAATCTCATTTTTATCCGAGATTGTTTATACTTTGGTATTTACTGGGGTGTATTTTATCATCCACATCCATGTTTCCTCAATATGTAATATTGTTTCCATACAACTATAATTGTTTAAATCCAATTTCACCCTTCGGTGAGTTTTTACTAAATGATATGAAAGGAATCTTTTGTCGTTTTTCGTACGAGGTACTTTTTGACTTTCCGAAAAAAGTATGAGAAGAATGTTTTTTTAACTTATACGACATGAATGGATTTTTAAAACATTATTTCCAAGAAGCTTCATTTACAAGTTTTCATGTTTATTTTTAATCAACTTCTCTTAATTTAGAATTGTATGACATGTTACGAAAGTAAAAGTGTTTTTGAAGTAGAAAGGATATTTTCCTCAAGAATGGAGTTCAAGTGTTTTATCAAAATTATTTTCCATCTAAGATAATAAAGGGTTCTGTTTTCATCCCTATTATTACATTTATTTGATTATGTTGTGATGGAATTATTTTTATGAATTCCTTGATCTTATATGAATTGTTTTATGATGTCATGATGTTTAAGATTCCCATCATTATTACATGGGTTATGCAATGATGTATGATTTATGATTTTGTGGCACACATAAGAATGGTATCATTATGAGATGGGTGGGACCTATATCTCCCTCCAATTCATTGGTTAATGATTTTATATCTCATTAGATAGAAATGGCTGGAACAGTAGGTTAGACCAGTTCAGTGAATCAGGACTGAAACGAGGGTAACTCGGTTCAGAAAGGGACTTTGTCCACTAAGATAGTCTTGGAAATGAGTCTTGACAAACAATAAATGATTCTCTATGATTATGTGTGTATGCCACAAAGCTTCATGTTTTAAGTTATGATTATTGTTATTACATTTCACTTCCATGATTTATCCCATGTTATGAAATTATGATCTCTTTTGCAGGTTAAGATTTCCAAAAGTTATGTGCTTATGTATACGATGTGATTGACATTTCTTTTGTTTACCCTTACTGAGAATTTGAGCTCACCCTTTTGTATGTTTTCTTTCCCCAGGTCAGTAAGAAGGTTATTAAGTAAGATATGCCAAAAGGTACTATAGATATGATGTAATAAATGGGAGACAGTGTAGACGCTTTATGAACCAGTTGTTTATGTTTTCCAGTTTCTAAAGACACTATACCTATACGGTCCATTCGTGGATTTGTTATATGTTGTAATAATTAATCTTCAATTTTGAAGTATTAACAATGTATATAAAGTATGGGTCCTTATAGTTGGTATCAGAGGCAAAGTAGGTAGGAATGTATCCGATCCTTGGGAACTCTCACATGTGAGCGTTGGATGAAGCATGGCTCTCTGCCCAAGGGCTTCATGAGGAAATGGCTGCCACTAGGGATGGTGGTGTGTCCCGCCCAGGGGGTGTAGCCACCCATGGACTGCCCTGATAGGTATCAATTATAGTCCACTAGAAGTAATTCCAGACCGCTATAGTTGGTATCAGAGGAAAGGTATTATCAACCTTTGGAAACTAGGACGCAAAAGCCTTAGTAAGAACCCTAAGGATAATTCTAAGCATAGAACACAATCTTAGTGTTTTAGAAATTTCCATGAATAACCTAGGATAAGACCTTAAGTGTGAAATTTTATTCTTTATTATGTGGTTTTACTATTATAATTATTGTTTCTCACACTATTCTTCTTGGTTTTAGTCAATGGATGGAACCCGAAGGAACCGTGTTAATACGGAATGCGACGGGCAATGCAATGATTGTCCCCCTGAGAAACCAAACGTTATGGGAGCTGGAATGAAAAATCTTGTAGCCATGCTCACACAACTTTCTCAAGCTATGAATCATGCAGGACTTCCAAAAGAGCAAAGGAAGGAGCAACATTCTGTTGAATCCTTCATGAGACAGTGTCCTCCTTCATTCAGCGGGTCTACTGATCCATTAGTTGTTGAACAATGGATTATTACTACTGAAAAGATATTTTCAGTTCTTCAATGTTCTGAGCATGATAAAGTCATCTTAGCAGTGTATTGTTTGGAAGGTGATGCTGATCAATGGTGGAATCTTATTAAGAATACGAGGCAAAGGGATGAAATTGAGTCCATGGAATGGGACGAGTTCAAGAACTTATTTTTCAATAAGTACTTCCCTCGTATTCTCCGAACAAAGATGGAGAAAGAGTTTCTTGAACTGAAGCAAAAGGATGATGAATCTGTTGGTACCTATGAAGCGAATTTTACAAGACTTGAAAGGTATGATTCTGGTATTATTATCCAACCTGAGAGTAAGATCGATCAATTCTTTAGTGGCTTAAAACCAAGTCTTCGAAGGGCCTTAGCCATAAGGGACTTCAATAGCTACGAGGAAATCGTTCGATGTGCTCTCAAATTTGATATGGAGATTGGAGTAACCCATAAGTCATATGGGTTTGATAAGAAGAGGAAAATGGAATTCAAAGGAAAATCTAAAGAGCACATTGAAAAGAAGATGAGCTTTCCCTTATGCTCAAAGTGTGGAAAGAAACATGGAGGGAGTTGTCTTAAAGGGACAAGTAAATGTTTCAAATGTGGAATGGAAGGTCATCGGGCATTTGAATGCCGCGATGATGGGAAGAAGATGTCTGGTGATGCAAACAAAGGAAGGGATACACAGAATGAACCTACTACACTTCAATGTTTCAAGTGCAAGGAGATGGGAAATTATGCCGATAAATTCCCTAATCCAAGGGTTTATGATGATGGTCGACTTCAGCAAACTCTTAAGGCTAAAGACAATGGAAAGTCACATGCAATTTCTATCAGCGATGTGGAGTATGATAACGATGTGGTTAAAGGTACACTTACAATCCACTCTAAAGTAGCAAATGTTTTATTTGATTCTGGATCCACCCACTCTTTTATTTCTGAAGAATTTTCTAAGGGTATCACCGTATTACCTCAAAAATTAGATGTTGAGTAAGCTGCGACAACACCTAATGGCATAACAGTCGCATCAAAAGTTTATAATTCTTCTCCGATCGAAGTTTGTGGGAAAGTGCTTCCTGAAAATCTTGTGATCCTTCCTATAGTGGAATTTGATGTTATTCTTGGCATGGATTGGCTTTATTTATATGGAGCTCATATCAATTACCAAATAAGGGAAGTCACATTTCATATTCCAGATCAATCTATGATCGTCTATCAATGCAAGGATGAACATAGCCTTCCAGTGGAAATTTCTTCCATCTTATGGGTCTTGATTCCACTAAATGAAGGTTATTTATCTCAAATGGTTGGTGAGAAACTCACGATTAAGAATATTCCCATTGTACGGGAGTTTGATGGTGTCTTTCCGGAGGAATTACCCGGACTTCCACCAAATCGTTATGTTGAGTTATCAATAGAACTCGTACCGAGTGCTTTGCCCATTTCAAAGACACCTTATAGAATGGCCCGAATTGAGTTGCAGGAATTGAAGAAGCAACTCCAAGATAATCTTGATAAGGGATTCATACGCCCTAGTGTGTCACCTTGGGGAGCACCTGTTTTGTTTGTTAAGAAGAAAGATGGATCAATGAGACTCTGCATTGATTATCGAGAACTTAACAAGATCACTATCAAGAAAAAATATCCTCTACCACGCATTGATGACATATTTGACCAACTACGAGGAGCTCAATACTTTTCCAAGATTGATCTTCATTCAGGGTATCATCAATTAAGGGTCAAAAGAAAAGATATACCAAAGACGGCTTTCCGTACAAGTTATGGACACTATGAATTTATAGTGATGCCATTTGGTCTTACTGATTCCCCTGCTATCTTCATGGATCATATTAATAGAGTCTTTAGAGACTATCTTGATCAATTTGTGGTAGTCTTTATAGACAATATTCTTGTCTATTCAAAGAGAAAGGAAGAACATGAAGATCACTTGAGAATTATATTGAAGACCCTGATAAAGGAGAAGCTTTATGCAAAATTTTCCAAGTGTGAATTTTGGCTTCAAAAAGATGCATTTTTGGGGCACATAATCTCAAAAGAGGGGATATATGTGGATCCAGCAAAAACAGAGGTTATCGAAAGATGGTTGAGACCAACAACAGTAACTGAGATCTGAAGTTTTCTTGGTTTGGCTGGATATTATCGACGTTTTTTGAAATATTTTTCATGATTAACTAATCCAATCACCAAGTTGACTCGGAAAGGAGTTAATTTTGTCTGGATGGAAGAATGTGAAGAGAATTTCAAGGAGTTGAAAAGAAGGTTATCCAGTGCACCTGTGCTCACACTTACTTGTAGTGGAGAAAGGTTTGTGATCTATAGTGATGCATCCAAGAAGGGATTGGGGTGTGTTCTTATGCAAAATGATATGGTGATAGCTTATGCCTCACGACAGTTGAAAATCCATGAGCAAAATTACCCAAAACATGATTTGGAGTTAGCTGCAGTAGTCTTTGCATTAAAGATTTGGAGGCATTATCTTTATGGTGAAAGGTGTGATATTTATACTGATCATAAAAGTTTAAAGTATATTTTCACACAAAAGGAGCTGAATATGCACCAAAGAAGATGGTTGGAGCTGATTAAGGATTATGATTGCTCAATCCATTACCACCCTGGGAAAGCAAACAAGGTGGCAGATGCATTAAGTCAACAAGACCATGCTTGTTTATCCATGATGAGGATCACAAAAGATCCAATATTTATGGATTTACAAAGGATGGATCTTGGAATTATAATGGAAGGGGAAAAATTATATCTTTCTCAAATTAATGTTCAACCATCTATACATATGAAGATTAAAGAGGCACAGAAAGAAGATGTTGAGTTACAAAAGAAGGTGAGAAATGTTCCTGATTTCAACCTTGATTGTGATGGGATAATAAAGTTCAGGAATCGGGTTTGTGTTCCTCCCATCCCCGAATTAAAGAAGGAGCTGCTGGATGAGGCTCATAGTTCTTCATTCTCTATTCATCCTGGAAGCATGAAGATGTATAGGGACCTGAAAGAGTACTTCTGGTGGGATGACATGAAAAGAGATGTTGCTGAATATGTCTCTCGATGCTTGGTTTGTCAACAAGTTAAAGCTGAGAGATAGAAGTCTAAGTGGATGTTACAACCATTACCCATACCCGAATGGAAATGGGAAAACATCACTATGGACTTTGTCACAAGACTTCCTAAAACATCCAAAGGAAATAATGCTATCTGGGTCATAGTTGATCGTCTTACAAACTCTGCACACTTCATTGCTATTAGAGAGGATTTCCCTCTGGATCAGCTTGCCAGGATATATGTAAATGAAGTGGTAAGATTGCATGGAGTTCCACTTTCTATTATATCTGATCAGGATCCAAGATTTACCTCGAAGTTCTGGCGAAGTCTTCAGCATACTCTGGATACAGAGTTGAGTTTCAGCACTGCTTATCATCCTCAGACAGACGGTCAGTCTGAGAGATCAATTCAAACTCTAGAAGATATGTTGAGAGCTTGCTCTATGGATTTCAAAGGTGGTTGGGATGAACACCTACCTTTGGTGGAATTTTCTTATAATAATAGCTTTCACTCCAGTATTCAGATGGATCCTTATGAAGCTCTCTATGGAAAGAAATTCAGGACACCAACTTGATGGGATGAAGTTGGGGAAAGAAAGATATTAGGACCTGATCTCGTTGATGAAATGGCAGAAAAGGTCAGATCTATTCAACAACACATAAGAGCAGCTCAAAGTCGACAGAAAAGTTATGCCGAAAACCGAAGAAAAGACCTAGAGTTTGAAGTGGGTGATAAAGTGTTCTTACGAATATCTCCCTGGAAGAGGGTTATGAGATTTGGAAAGAAAGAGAAGTTGAGCCCTAGATATATCAGTTCTTTCGAAATACTGGATCGTGTTGGGAAGGTAGCTTACCGATTGGCGCTTCCACCGAATCTCTCTCAAATTCACGATGTGTTCCATGTATCTCTCCTGAGAAAGTACATACCTGATCCTTCACATGTACTCAGCTCAGAAGTTGTACCGCTAGAGCAAGATCTTTCTTATGAAGAACAACCGATAGAGATTCTGGATCCTAGCGAAAGAGTCCTACGAAACAGGACCACTCTATTGGTGAAAGTTTTATGGAGGAACCACAAATTAGAAGAAGCTACATGGGAGCTTGATGATATGATGAGGGAGAGGTATCCTCATCTGTTTGTTACAAAGTGACGAATTTCGAGGGCGAAATTCATTTTAAGGGGGGTAGAATGTAACACCCGAGACTTTTATGTTATATAAATCATAAAAGGAATCTTTTACTACACAATACTTTCTTGGCAGCTTGCGTCGTACGCAATACCGAGTTTCACTAAACAACGATATGCTATTAAAATATTATTAAAACTAGCCGTTATGAATAGTAATAACCACTTTTTGAAATTTTATAATTTTTTTTTTCAAAATGGACTAAATTTTTGGATTCGGAATATCAAAATTAGCCTAGGGTGAAATTTTGGTATTTTTCTGAAAACTTTCAATTTTTTGATGAATAGTGAAACCACTAAGTGGTAGTTAAAAAACTGAATTTTTCATAAAACTTAATTTTACCACTTCTGTGAGTGGAATATCAAAAATCCAAGAGACACGGTTGATGTCAGTAAGTAAAATGTGGTTCAATGAGATGAAAATAATTTTTTGGTGAATAGTAACTTTTTACTTTTTTTACCACGGTTAAAAGTAAATAGGGTAATTAAGGGTAAAGATGATATTATTATTACCCTAACACATGTCCTAATTCTATTGGACAAGTGTAATTCGACCAAAAACAATCTTAGGAATAAAATATGACCATTTAGGCCCACTTGGATTAGATTAGGACATTTATTATTAATTTATTTAAAGAAGGGTTAAAATAGTTAAAATCAAAGTTTAATAAGTAAATAATTTTTAATATGGGGTTATACATAAGATAAATTCGACTATAAATATTCATTAGAAAGCTAAAACGATTTCCTACATAATGGTATTTTATTTGTAATTTTTAGACATTAAATAAGTTAATTTATTTATGACACAATGATGATGCAATAATTATCTTATTAATGAAATATTGACATAATTGATTTTATAAATACCAAAATATATGTAATTAGAGACTTTTTATGAATTCCACTAATTTTCTAGGTTAGTATGAAATGTTAGTATTGATTTAATTAACATGGTTCGAACTAATAATTCTGTTATGATTTTCACAAAAAGAAATTCCTAAATAGTGTCAAAATTGACATAAAATAGTTTTAAAAAGAAATATTATATTAGTAATTGTTATTTTATTCCTAAAAATATAAGGTTCGGACAAATGACTTAGATAAGGTTATATATATTAATAATAAACAACTTGGGGTTCGTTTGGCTGCTTATAGTAAGTTTATTAACCTTATAGTATAAGAACACAAGAAGACACAGTAAAAGTAAACTTATTTAACTCATTGTTAAATATAAATGATATGGTTAAAATAGGAACCTAAACTTGTCTAAATTCTATTGGATGAGAGGATTTCGACCCATCCCCACCTCAGATTCTAAATATATCAATTTGGAGCTATTTAAAACCGAACTTGACATTATAATAAAATAATATTTTTAGTTATTCCAAAGGTTCCCCTCTCCTCCCTTATAAAAGGGAACCTCCTCCCCCTCTTCCTTACACCACTTTGAGCCTTCAAGCTCAGCCAACCCCTGAAAAATTCTCCTCTCCACTTCCCTAGAGACATCTTATAGGTCCTGGTCTTCTTCAAAGACCAATTTTAGTTCCCTAAAAGAAGGTCTCAAAGAAGCACTTCAAAGAAGAGGTAATGTCCGTTACCGATTCTTTCATATTTATTTCTTCTTCCACTTCTTCTTCTTTAGTTGTTTCATTATGAAGTAATAACATCATTATCACTCATATACGGATATGTTATTATAAGTATGAAACAACCCTATTTCACCATCTATCCATCCTATGGAAAAAGAAATCACCGCGCGTGCGTACGTACGGAATACGGTCTCCACGCTGTGGTGTAATCTATTTTCCACCACCACCTTACTTGGATGGGTATAGTGGTGTAAATAATGACTATATATGACTATTATAAAGTGATAATGATTCTTAAATAGTATACATACACTCCAATACAATTCCACGATCATAGGAACGATATCATCACTCGTGCGTACGTACGGAATACCGTCTCCACGATGTGATGCGACTTGTTCTACATGATCTTCATTTCATAATGAATATATAAATGAATTGAATGAATGAATATGATATATATTAAACTAATACCATTCTGGAAATTAGGTATCTATCACCTAATGAGAATAATAAGAATTTATTCGACAAAACACGCATAAGAACAAAAAGTTATAAACACCCGAATAACAAGTAGCAATGAAATATTACTACTAAGAAGCTAAGAATATGACCACATATGATATCATAAAAATAAGTATGATTCTGTAATAAGTCAATAACATTATTTAAATCATTATACAGGAGGTTCGGACTTGTACAAAGCATATCGGACCTAAGGTAAGGGAAATATCACAATCTCATTTTTATCTGAGATTGTTTATACTTTGGTATTTACTGGGGTGTATTTAATCATCGACATCCATGTTTCCTCAATATGTAATATTGTTTCAATCCAAATATAATTGTTTAAATCCAATTTTACCCTTCGGTGAGTTTTTAGTAAAATATATGAAATGAATCTTTTGTCGTTTTTCGTACGAGGTACTTTTTGACATTCCTACAAAAGTACGAGAAGAATGTTTTTTTAACTTATATGGCATGAATGGATTTTTAAAAAATTATTTCCAAGAAGCTTCATTTAAAAGTTTTCAAGTTTATTTTTAATCAACTTCTCTTAATTTAGAATTGTATGACATGTTATGAAAGGAAAAGTGTTTTTGAAGTAGAAAGGATATTTTCCTCAAGAATGGAGTTCAAGTGTTTTATCAAAATTATTTTCCATATAAGATAATAAAGGGTTCTGTTTTCATCCCTATTATTACATTTATTTGATTATGTTGTGATGGAATTATTTTTATGAATTCCTTTATCTAATATGAATTGTTTTATGATGTCATGATGTTTAAGATTCTCATCTTTATTACATGGGTTATGCAATGATGTATGATTTATGATTTTGTGGCACACATAAGAATGGTATCATTATGAGATGGGTGGGACCTATATCTCCCTCCAATGCATTGGGTAAAGATTTTATATCTCATGAGATAGACATGGCTGGAACGGTAGGTTATACCGGTTCAGTGAAGCAGGACTGAAACGAGGGTAAGTCGGTTCAGAAAGGGACTTTGTCCACTAAGATAGTCTTGGCAATGAGTATTGACTAACAAGAAATGATTCTCTGTGATTATGTGTGTATGCCACAAAGCATCATTTTTTATGTTATTATTATTGTGATTACATTTCACTCCCATGATTTATCCCATGTTATTAAATTATGATCTCTTTTGCAGGTTAAGATTTCCAAAATTTATGTGCTTATGTATACGATGTGATTGATATTTCGTTTGTTTACCCTTACTGAGCATTTGAGCTCACCCTTTTGTATGTTTTCTTTCCCTAGGCCAGGAAGAAGGTTATTAAGTAAGATATGCCAAAAGGGACTATAGATATGATGAAATAAATGGGAGACAATGTAGAAGCTTTATGAACCAGTTGTTTATATTTCCCAATTTCTAAAGACACTATACCTATACGTTCCTTTCGTGGTTTTGTTATATGTTGTAATAATTATGCTTCAATTTTGAAGTATTAACCATGTATGTAATGTATGGGTCGTTATAGTTGGTATCAGAGGCAAAGGTGGTAGGAATGTATCGGATCCTTGGGAACTCTCACATGTGAGCGTTGGATGAAGCATGGCTCTCCGCCCAAGGGCTTCATGAGGAAATGGCTGCCACTGGGGATGGTGGTGTGTCCCTCCCAGGGGGTGTATCCGCCCATGGAGTGCCCTGATAGGTATCAATTATAGTCCACTAGAAGTAATTCCAGACCTCTATAGATTACCCATCGGAAATTCCATGTTTATTCTTATTTTTTATGAATTTTATAAAATTCATGATATTTCAAATTGATACACTCAGATTGTAGAAAAATTTAAACAAACATCACTAAAAAACCTTGAGCATACAATTCACAGGGTCTTCAATATAGTATGAACTGTCCCCCGCATAAAATAAATCATTAGAATTTTCAACCATGTCATAGTTCACTCATGGTATGAACTAATACATTAAAGAATTATATGATATTAAATATTATTTCAATGGTTTGAATTAATAAAATGTATTCTTGAAATTTACACTCATTGAATCTAATCCATTATTCAATAAGTCTATTATGATACTGTTTCGTCCATCATGGTGCAATTTCTATTTTAGATAGAAAACATTGATCTGAAATGAGACCTATAATGGTGTGATCTATGTTGTTACAACATGATTTATAATTTAAAAATAGTTTTTATAAATCATAAGGACCATCTATATACCAGAATTTATTACTTGGTAACATAAATCATTAGTAAAAATCACTAGAATTTCATGAGATCAAAAGTATCTATTGTTATTTCAATGTATTGTATATAAATAAAGAAAAAGATCCATAAATCAACACATTTATTTGACCAATGCACACACACTAAAAAACAAAATAATCTAATGAAATATGAAAATAAAGTAATGGATATAAGAATTTACATGGTCTAGACATTAAGTATAACATATATAGAAGAACACAGTTACACATTCCACTATAATATAAAGTTAAAATAATTTCATTAATTTTTAAAAAAATCATCCAATTATATAACTAATTATATGTACTCACAAAACACATGTTCATGTGGAACCACTCCACATTTATAGTGGGGCCCACCCTACCATTTTGTTTCACCAACATTGAGCATTATGGGTGTCCATCTATTGAAATTGGTAACCTCCCATAAATTTTAGAAACCTCTACCTTGACCACTATATTTTATTGAATAGTTACGGTTACTCTTAAATTTTATTTTAATGAATCTTATATATCATCATTCATTGTAAAACCATTATGTATGAATATCATGTATTATAATCATTGACTACAATGTGATTCAAAAAATTCTATTCACCCATCTTCTATACTACTAAATCAACACACCCATTCTAGAATATATCATCTGAAACAACTGCCTTTTCTAGTTAACTGGTATTTCACTCTGCATGTCATTGAGACTATATTCTAGAGTTTATCCATTCTCTAATCTCAACTAAATCATGAAATTATACTTCATCATTCAAAAAAAATCATCCACTTTGAGAATTTATTCATCATAAATGTAGAAACCATCTATGTATAGGATAAAAATGAATATTCAAACATCTGTACCTGTAATAATGTCTCCACCAACATTCCGTCACCCTAGTCCCATTGATGAAAAATCCAACCTAGGAATTCCTAGGCTAAAACCATGGTAAACATGTCAAATGTATTTTATCTTATGGTTATATTCTATTTCTCTATATCACCATCCATTAATATCTTCTAAATGAAATGATATTTAATTTCAATGTGTTTTAACTGTGAGTGAATCAACAAGTTCCAATCTAACAGGATTACACATTTACTATAATAGAATAACAAATACACCTTTTCCCATTTAGATATCCTCTAAAAGATTCCAATAACATATTAGTTATTTCCCAGATTTTATTGTGGGTGTGAATTATACTTCTATTGTAGGAAATAAAACCATCATAAAAAACCTTCCCCACTAGATAACTTTCATTACTCTAAATTTGAAAATATAAAAATATATTATCTTATGAGTGTCTGAATGTACACCGAAGTCATCATCAACATAACCCCAAAATATATAATCAATTCATAAGAATACAATTATATCTTAAAATCCTATTAAATATTAGAGAATCCATTTTATGACTTCGTAGTGTTCTTTCTCGATATTTTCTATGAACTAGAAAATGAAACCCACTAAAAAATCATTGTATGGTGTTCACCACATTAGTTATACATTAATATTCGTGCCCAGAATTAAATTATGTATCAAATCATCCCTCATTTTCATTTTAATTGGATGGGGCCAATCCTACAATAGGGCCCAAAGGGGAATTCCTAATCCCCATGTGATGGAAACTAGTGTATGGGTGTCACTGAACAATTTTGGGAATGATTTTTCCTCAGAATAAAACATTTAAACATGTAATTTTCCAATGGATGTATTGAAGTAAACCTCCATATGTAGAAGGTCCATGAACCTTAAAAAATACAATAAATAATATAAATAATTAAATTTATTTTAAAAAATGTAATCCCATGGATCCCCTTCAACTCCCTCATACAAAAAAAACCCCTTTACTCAACATCCATAAATATACATATATAATACACAATCCATTTTTTAAAATAAATATAAAAAATTAGTAGAAATAGAGAGTGGGTTATTTGGTTGATGGGATATGAAAAACTGGATAAAAAATATCCAATTAACTTCTATATGAAAACAGATTACCATCCAATTTTGACCAAAAAAACACTGCATGTGTTGTGAAGTGTTAAAAAAACACAAAACTACAATATTATATAAGTGTGAGAATAAAATCTGGGTTGGAATTTCGAGAAACCATAACCCACATATTATCATTAATTTATTTTTATTAATTTCAATCTATTTGGAAATATAGTAGAAAAATATGTTTTAATTAATACGCCTATTAATAAAGAGAAAACAACATAATGTACTTGAAAATTTTATAATCTTCTCTTATCTTTTTCATTTTAACTGAATATTGTAACTTAAGAAAACATTTTTTAACCTAACCCCCTTTTCTCTAATGAATATTTTAAATACATCTTTATCATTATGTAAGAAAACTAAATCACATTGTATAAATAAAAGAGAATATAAAGGACATATATAATCCATTAATCAATAAAAAGAAGAAAACAATCATAGGTTATATATATTCCAATAGATACGGTTTTTTAAAAAAAGATCAAAAAAATACCCTATATCAAACCATCAACAAATGAATAAGTACCGTAGGCTCTACCCTAGGTTATGTAGTGAGATATTACTAAACATATAAAAACATGGACCAACCATCCAACTATTTTAACAGCCCAAACACAGGCCATCCAACTATCCTAAAACCATCATCTTCAAAGGAACCCCCTATCTAGTCATATTTCACACTAAAGGAGGCACTAGTAGTGTGTGAATCACTTGTGTGGAATAAATCTATACATACGACATAGTTATCTAGGTTCTAATGACTAAACATAATGAAGGTGAGATACCAATAATAGGGATTTTTAAAAGTATCAAAAACCTTAATAATAATACACCATCACATCCAAATCCTCATAAGAAAAACCACAAGTCGCATATCCATCACATCACCCAAAATATAAGGAACTGCATATAATGACCCAAAATTTTATGAATAAAATTAATTTTTTTTGATTTAATAAAATGTATTATGGATATATAAAACACATGAACTTATTTAGTTTTATTATATCGAATTGGATTTAAATTTCCATTAAGTATCTTTACTATTGATAATATAGTCATTGAATAGTGATCACTTGACTTGTATAAATATTGGTTTTTAAAAAATATTTTTGGAATAGGCAAAGGAACTGATAGCCTCAACTAGTAAGATCATATCCTATAAATCCCATTTATCAGATCTTCTATGGGAAAAATAATTTTTTCTCTTTTCCCTAAACCAATCCCAAGCTAAGATCCAATGACTTAATCATGACTGAAACCATTTACGGGAGAAGTTCAAGCTCATTGAGATCACATCCTAAACCATGTTCACCGAATGACCCCATAAAAGAACCACTATCACGTACCTTACTCTTAGGGAGTATGACAATGTAAAAAATAGATATGTATCAGGACGGTAGAAATAAGAATACGTATAATGAATACATTTTCCTCCTATAACTATTTGTAAATGATATTTGAAGCACATATAGTATTTTTGGTTAATATTCAAATTCAATTATTAAATATATTTTGATAAATTATTGGCCTTTTGAAATTAATAATATTTTAATATAATAATATTATTAAATTATTATTTTTTAAATATAAATGATTATAAAATTTTTTATGAATTTATTAGGGTTTGAAAACTATTTTTGACAGAAGCCTGTCATTTTCAATAAATAGTGGTTATTATTTTAAAAGTTAAAATTCACATATTTATAAATTTATTGATAAAAAAAATTATATTATTTTTGGATTCATCATATAAAAATTTTCAAATGGTGGTTTTTATCATAATTTTCTGAGACAATCAAATTTTTGTGTAAAAATTAAATACCCTATAAATATATGGTCTGTTTTATGACATCATAATAGCCCAAAAGTGTTGTAATAAATAATATAAAAGGTATCCTCGAAAAAATATATATTTTTCCTTTAAAATAATGTAATTTTATGTTTATTTTATTTATTTTATAAAGTCTTAGTGAATCCTCCAAGACTTATAATATATTTTAAAATTCTAGAATCATTTCTTTTAAAGTGTGACTCACCTTTATATAAGAAAGGGTAATATTTTATTATCTTCATCCCTTAGAATTATAAAATAATTTACACCACGCCACTTTTACAGAAACCATAGGATGGTTTGTGGTTTTAAATATTTTATTATTTAGTGTCCAAAAACATAATAATAATGAAATCCCCCTTCTTTTATATATAAACCCATCCAAGCTCACATTTCTATTCACCAATACTCCTTGAATCTCGTCCAACCTCTTCCCTCTACTCCCTAGTGTTATCCCAAGGTTCCCTCAAGCTCTCAAGAAGCCAATCCCAAGCCATCATAGTCATACATGACAGTAAGGGATCCTTACATTCCTCTCTTTCTTTCAATTCAAGAACTATCTCTGAAATTAGTCTTTATAATTTCAATTTTTTATACTTTCATTTAATTATTATGATTTACTTACAATCCAATTGATATTATTTTAATTTTACACCATTTATAATGTCTAATTTTGACCCATACATAAGATGATACTATCCTGAAATTTTATAAGGGATTCCTCTCTTCTCATTTCCATTCAAGCACTTATTTTATGTTATAATTCTTAAATTCCATTTTCATATGTTGGTATATGATTCTACATGATTAGATTACTATCCATTTTATTTATAACTAATGGTAGATTCCATTCACTCTCATTTACCCCATATGATTCTTTATGTACCCCAATTAACATACTAAAATTTTGAAAGGGTTATTTTTTTCTCCTCTTACTTCAAGACTCTTTATTATGTTACGCCTTCTATTTTCAATTAATTATGATTGGGAATATCCTTCCATGTCCCTATTTCTAACCATTTCATTTCAAAATTATGAGATACCCATTTCTCTCTCCACATCCAATTTTATGAATTTCTATTTGATGTCGTTATGCTTTTGAAATTGCACTAGGATTTTACAAAGGAACATTGATGTTTTTGAATGTATGTAATAATTTGTAATTAAATAATTGTATAAACCATTTCTTGAAATATCTATAATATACTGTCTTTTTCTTGTATGTGGGTTGTAAATTTTATTTCATTTAAATTTTTTATTGGTACATGATTTTGTTTATTTATGGAGGTGTTTATGGCATCGTTGTGTGTTGTTATGGTACACTATAGTGTGCCTATTTATTAACAATTTTAAAATCACTGATAAAAGGGTCATTTATCGATGCTAAATAAAATAGTTGACAAATGTTTTCCTTTATCAGTACTTCTATCAGCACTTTTTTTATCATGTAAAGATAACCCCTTTATCTTTATTTTGTTAGGGATGATAAAATACTTTTCCTTTTAATATTTCTTAGTTAGTCAGTACTTTTCTAGTGCTGATAAAGGAAAATTTTAGCACTTTTAAAGGCTTATTTCGTAGTAGTGAAACATCATAACTTTAACAAAATTTATAACCATAACCATACCAACAATTATAATTCATGAACTCTAAATTCATTAGATAATTTCATACTCATTCTATGAACAATTTTAAATCTATCAAAAACCTAGAGATCGATGCAGTATAACGAAAAACATAAATCGAAAAATTATAATCTAGTTTATTTCCTACATCCACTAAGAATAACACTATTTTTTCATAAAATTATGTTGAAATACATATCATGGATGATGGTTATCCCTATAAGAATAAAGTATGTAGTGAATATTTTATGAATTATGTCTAGTAAGCTAAATTTTCCAATCCAACAGAATTAAAATTTCATTAGGAAATGTTATTTAATATTCTTATTAATGAGTTTCTGAAACATGAACAAGCTAATTTACCACCCCAATAACTACTATCAATATCTCCACCATAATGGATTCATCAATTTAGGAGGTAGAATAATCATCCTAAAATTGGTTATCTTATAGGTTTACTCATTCAATGTGTTATTATCACCAAAATTTGATAATTTACTATATAGTCTTGTGGTTATTTTGAATATATTTCCATTTAGCATATATCAATGGTCTCAGAGGAATAATTTGAAACCTTTATATAATAAATTTCAATCTATTAACTAGAAAGTGAATATTCCGATTGAAATGTTAAAATATATGTTTACTCATATAAGTAAACTTTTATTATAGATTTGTTTATACCTTACATAGAATAAGGCTAAACCATTCTTATAATTCAAAGAATTCCATTCCTAGATACTAGTCAAGAAACCGTCAATGTGGAAAATGTTATGAATATTTTTTGTGTTTTTGATAAGATAGAATCATTTAAGAGGAAATTATTTGTAGAGTAATCACATCATGAGATTTTGGTGGTGGAAAAACCCCAGTCATGGGTAATGATTGATAAAAGATATGTAAAAATTAAAAGTGGTACATATTCATAACATATAAAATAACATGGAATCATTAAAAATATTTTATTATAAGTTATACTTAAACGAAATTAACTTTTAGAGAAAAGGAGTTGTACCCAAAAATTTATCCTTGAAAGAGTGCGTAAAAAAACTAAATAATTTTGTACAATAACCTAAATAAAAGTTCAATGTAGATCCAAATTATATTGAATCACTATATTTTATAATAAAATTTCATCTTCAAGGATGGTAAGAATTTTTATAATATTCCACATTAAGTTATCAAATAAAGAAGATATATCCAATAATTGAATATATATTTAGATATTTAGGGGAGATAATTGAGCTCTGGTGAAAATGTTAATCTATTGGGTGCATTAATTTTAGAGAATTTATAAAATTATTCCTTCTATTGAATTTAATAAAAAATTAGTTTACCGGTGATTTAAGGTTGTATATCCATAGTGAAGAATATATAGGTGGTCATGGTGAGTCTTTATATTAAAATTATATAAAAATGTTTGGGGATTTTATATTGTTATAGGATCCTATCTAAAATAAAATAGTTTTATTGAAATAATTATATTATAGCACTATTGATAGTCTTTAAAATAAATTATCTCATATGGATATAATGTAATACTTAATTTTATGAAAGGAAGTCCCTAGGATAACTTGATTTCCAAGCATAAAATGATTAAATAAATAAATTATTTACAAATAAAATTGAAACCAATACCTATGAATTTTAAAATAAATGACCTACTATATTGATTTTTTATGACCGAATCACCCAATAATAATATAGTGAAAATATGATGAAAAATAAATTGTATAACAAATAAAATATAAGAATCCTAAATTAAATAAATATTATAGTAATATAAATTACACCATACAATATCATAAAATCCATCAACAAAACTTATTTATCCTCTCAAGGCCACATGATCAATAAGAATATATAGATATAACATAATTATCACATTGGTTAAAATTTCATAGAACATATTTGGGATAAAAAATGAGAAGATAAATTAATTAAAAAAATATTTGATTAACTAAAAATTAAAATAATAAAACAACAACTGTAAAGAACTCTAAAACTCTATTTATTTTTGGGTTAAATTCAATTTCCTTTTATTTATCATTTGAAGAATATCATGGTGTATTTTTAATAAAATTATCACTTTTAAAAAAGTTTCTACAAGAAATATAAGGGCCCAGCCTTAAACATTACATAATCTTGAATTAAATGAATAATTCACATTGAGGATCTTTTCAGGTTTAGATATTTAGATAATTGGGCCAAAACTATTACATATCAACTTGATTATTACATGTATACACTACTACTTAGTATCCATTTTTTTAAAATAAAAATTCTTAAAAAGAAACATGTCTTGTTCCATGTTTTAGACAACATGAATTTTCCTTTATCCCATAATTTACCATATTAATCTTTAAGTCTTGCGGAAAACATTTCAAAACTTTGGATAAACATAAAAATATCAGTAAGGGATATACAAAGAAGGAAAACTATTAGTTTTTCAAAACTATAAGTAAACCATGAATACATTATCATAAGTAATAATTTTACCTTTTATGAAGTAATAAATACTATTTACTAGATAAAAGATTTTTGATTACCCTTTTGTAATAAAAATATTACTATAAAACCCACAGAAAGAAAACATAACATATATAGGTAACTTGGGACATAAACATACTAAAATGGAATAACCATACAGTCGACTTCTACACATATCACTAAATGGAATAACCATATGGCCGACATCCATACCCAATGCATTGGAGGTTATAATGTAACCACGTATACTAGTCTATCATGGCACCACCCATCATTTGATTTATCACTTAACCAACTTTAAAATGTCCATGTTCCATTATAAAATCATAAATCATAAAACATAAAATATTATAAATATAAAATTTTTACTAATAACATTTAATTTGAAATCAAAAGAAATAATTTCAAGATATTGAGATAATGAATCCATTTCAAAAACCATTTTCAATACCAAAATACCCAAAAACATAATAATGGGATTCCCTTTTTATTTAAAAAATACATTAAGAATTATAGAGGAATCCAAATAATGATTACGGCAATGGAGAGGTCATTGTCACCACAAACATTAAAAACATTATTTCATTTGTTTAGTAAAATGTTACGTAGAATGAATATTCCCTTTGAATGAAATTAAAAATCAATGGGTTTTATTATATACCATATAAAATAATGTCATTTATAAAACAAAATATGCCTCAATGAAAGGATATTGAGACGAAGTCCCTTACAAAGACTGTATCTTAAGATTAAGGATAAATCAATGACATCATTATGTGTGAAAAATATAAATACACTCAATATGATTGTAAATTCAGTGTAAATCAATCAAAGTACATTCACACATATTATTGTAAATACAAAACCAAAAACCTGGACGTCTAACTCAATTAATGGAAATTGATTTAAGATTACCCTTATCAAGTTCACATCAATGACATGAGAAATTATCAATGGAGTGATTATGTGTATCAAAAGTATATCCACACAAAGAAGAGTGGAAATTATTACATAAATAAATAAATAGTCATTCCACACATAATCATATCATGACATAATCAAGAAGTATACGATTAACCCAAACAATAGAAATTGGGTTAAGAAGTTCCCTTATGAAAATTCAGCAGCCTAACAGCGTCAATTGGAAATTCAAAAAATGCGTTGATGAGAGAAAAAGGGTATGCCATCACATGGAAATAAAATGTACAACAATAATGATATATAAGAACATATCACAACATTTTTAAAAAGAAATTTAATGACATAAAAGAAGTCTTCGACTAGAAGAGGAGAGTGAAAGGTTCCCCTACCGATTTGGTAACTTACGAAACATACACCACATGAAACAAGGATCATAAAATGAAGATGTAAATAACCATAAATTAAATTATATTACACAATGAATATAATAATTGGAAGTACATACAACACAAAAAATTAAATAGTTAAAAATATAGCATGAACCTCACGGGAATAAAAAGTGAGATGAAAACCCTTACCTCGTTATAATCAATCGAGTCGTATGACCAAAAATTAATAACCACTAAATGAATCATAGAATACCATGAGTATAAAGAGAATCATGATAATATTTATCAAATGGAATTAAAAAATACACCACATGAAATAAATAAGTGGTGAACAATGGAAATCTCAATGAATTAAAAGCGAGATAAGAAACCCCTTAACTCAAGTCTGACTAGTCTTGTATGATTTTGTTCTTCCTGAATAATAAACATAAGTTAATTTATTAGTGATTAAGAAACTTTTTAAGTTTATTATCCCTTTTATATCACTTATTACTTTTCTATAACAATTATTTAATTATTTGAGTTCATATCGGACATTGTTTTCGATGTACGGAACTTGAGTCAAAATTGACGTTTTTTTAATTAAAAGTTGTCCCTGCGGTCAAATTACATTATCTCCAGAATTATATTTAGGATTTAGATTTCTTATATATCATATATATCTAGTATATATATATTTTTATAATATAACATGACATTCGGAGATAGGAAATTAAATGCACCATTCATGGAGGCGGTAAGCCATACGTACACATGAACTCTACTTTCATTTCAATTTCATATTTGAAGAAATGAAAACATAATGATACATAGGTATATTAGAATTACAGTGTAACTCCCTGACCCCATTTACCCATAGTCGGTTCATTATTACACAACACTGGCATGATATAAGGAATCATGTCCTGAAAGACTGATCAGTTTATTAGCCTTGGAAACACTATATACATTCATAAGTCTTACATTACATCATAAAATGAAAAACAAAAAAAACATTTTCTTCATTAACCATAGTCATACACTATAGAATATTCTGCAGTTCAGTCATAAAATAGTTCTTCAAACCCTGGGAAAAATAATACATAGAAAGGGGTGAGATCAGATGCCCAGTAAGGATAACAATATAGCGGAAACATTAATAAATAAGCATAAACATTTAAGGTAATGTATAAGACTAAAACAAAGACTTTTAAACTTGAACTTCAGCATAATATGGAAAAGATAAAATCAAATAATACCATTTACTTATTCACATGGATATTACACTATTCGAATAATCACATGTAATATCAATAGCCACTTTCATAATGATGTAATGCATAATGCCAGGCTTTCATAACCACATAGTCAAGGCCTTGTGCCAAGACTACAAATAAGATTTTTTCAAGGCCATTTTTCAAGACACTATTTTGTCTCATGAGACCTATCGATGCATTGAGGAGCTATAGAGGGCTCCACCCATCACTTACTAAGTCCAATTCATTCCTCATATGAACAAGTTTAAACATAACATAAAAATTCTTATTAAAAATAGCATATGAAATGTCAATACTTTATCCATAAACTATGAATGGTGTAAAAATAAAACATCCACAGTTAAACATATCACAAAACCTTCAATTCAATATGGATGTTTTGTATCATAATTAATCAACTTCAAATAAGCTTAAAATCCATCAAAAGATGTTAACATAGATGAAATCAAAAACTTTTTTAGAGAAATATCTCTTTTTATTTTGAAATCATTTAAGAAAAATTTATTTTGGAAATATTATTAAAGCTTGTCAAAGAAGATTCTACGATGTTATAACGGCGGAAAATAGCCGTACCCATCGTACAAGTTAAAAAAAAGACATTATTACCTTAATTTATTTCGAAAAGGTTATAAAGGACCTTGTTTGGAAAACAATGAAAAGATTATTTTATTAACATATTATAAAAAATAAAACAAGGTTATAAATGACTATAACTAATTTTATATTAAATAGTAAAAATGTTTTGAAATACATTTTTACGAAACATGGATGTGGATGATAAAGACGTCCTAGTAGAAAATTACGTATTAACAACCTCAGATAATGAAGAGATTGTGAAATAAACCCTTACCTTGTACTTTTCCTTAGACGATGTTATGTTAATATCCTGTATAATAGTTAAAAAATTGTTATTAAATTATAAATGAACTATATACATGATTATGACATCATATATGATCTTCTAATAATGATTTATTAATAATATTTTAGTATTTTCGTCGTTTCGGGTGTTAACTTACTCATTTTATTTTATATGTTTTGTAACTTAATCTATGTCTGTTATGGATAGGTTGTATCTTATTAATATCCAGAATGATATCATGTCCTTAAACATTATTTGTAATCATAAAATGAAAATTAGTCTTGAACGGATACGATGGGGAATGAATCTCATCACATTCGTGGAGACGGTAATCTGTACGTACGCATGAGTGACAATATCATTCTTTTGATATTAGAATAAGATATAATTGGATGGTATTTTATATATACAGAATCATTATCATGTTATATTTATTATTTACATCAATTATACATCATTATAATACCCATCCAAAAAATAATGTATTGAATAACAATTACACCACGACGTAGAGACGGTAAGATGTACGTATGCACGTATGGTGACATGTCATTTAAAGGATAGATATAATATTTAATATGGTTGTACCATATTTATAATAACATCATAATATATAGAATATAATGGAGTTATTATTTTATAATGGAAACCACAAAGAAAGAGGTAGTGGAAGAAGAAAAGAACTTGAAAGAGGGTGGTGAATTTATTACCTCTTCTTCAGGTGTTTCCTTTTGAGTTGATCAAAATTGCTCCTCAGGTTGGATTTATGACTAAATTAAGCCCTATAGGATGAATGAAGGAAAGTTTAGAGTGTATTTTGGTAGGGTATGGCCGTACCAAATGGCTTTGAAGGTGTGAAATTTGAGAGAATGGGGAGTTCCCTTTTATAAGAGGGGAGAGGGTCAGTGTAGGAAAAACTTGAAATATTATTTTAGAATAAAATAATTTTCAGTTTCTAATGGATCCAAACTGATTGATTTCTAGTATAATATGGGTATGAGTCTAAAACCACCCAACCAATTGGTTTTATACAGTTTTGGGTCACTATATTAACCTTATCTTTTAGTTTTAACTCGTAGTTAATTAGTTGGACATTTACCATGTCTCTTTGTATTTTTATATTATATGGTTAATAAAAGTACTATAAACATCCAATAGATCGTCAAGTAGTTAATTAATGATAAAAATATCATTATATAAGTCTCTTGGACGAACCATATATTTTTAGGAATAGAATATCAATTAATAATATAATATTTGTTTTAAAAACTCTTTTATGTCAATTTTGACACTATTTGGTAATTGATTTTTGTTAAAATCTTAACAGCACGATTACTTCAAAAAAAGTTAATTAAATACATTCTAAGAAGTCATATTAACCTATAAAATTAGGGGAATTCATGAAAATTCTAAAATTACATTGATTTGGTTATTAAAGATATCAATTATTTTAATATTTCATTAATATGGTAATTACTAAATCACCATTGTTTCATAAATAAATTAAATTATTTAATGTCTAAAAATTATAAATAAAATACAATTGTGAAGGAAATATTTTTATATTTCCAATTAATATTTATAGATGAATTTATCCTATGTATAACCCTATATGAAAAATGTGTTAGTTATTAAATTTTGAATTTAACACTTTTAACTTTTCTTTGAATTAAATAATAATAAATGTCCTAATCTAATCCATGTGGACCAAGTAGGTTCATATTTTATTCCAAAGGTTGTTTTTGGTCGAATTATACTTATCCAATAGAATTAGTACTTTTTTTAGGTTAAAAATAATATCATTTTTACCTTTAATTACCCTATTTACTTTTAACTGTTGTAAATAAAAGTAAAAAGTTACTATTCACTAAAAATTATTTTCATCTCATTGAACCACATTTTACTTACTGATATCAACCATGTATCTTGGATTTTAGAAATTATACTCACAGATGCAGTAAAATTATGTTTTATGTAAATTTGAAAAAGCGCCTAGGAGGTTGGTAAAAGACGGTAAAAAGTTCAATAAAATTTTATATAACTAAAATTAATATAAAATGACTCCAATGAATTAAATAGAACTTATATAGGTATTATTTATATATTTTGACCAAAAATAAATTACAATAAAATAAATATTTAGTTAAATAAAAAGGCGGTTTTAACCAATAACTCGGTGTTTTTCAGTATTTATCAAAAATTGAATGCTTTCAAAAGAATACCAAAAATTCAGCCTAAGATAATTTCGATATTACACATCCAAAAATGAAGTCCATTTTGAAAGATAAAATTTATAAAATTTCAAAAAGTGTGTATTAATATTCATAATGACTAGTTTGATTGGTTGTGGTGTGTTAGAACCCGAAGTTACGTACAACACACGCTATTGTATTATTCAAAGAGAAGCATAACATGGAAGCTTGGGGTGTTACATTCTCCCCTCCTTAAAATAATTTCATCCACAAAATTTCTAGAGTATTATAGTGTAAAAAGACATAAGTGGTTCTTCATTATAAGTTCCTCGGGTTCCCACGTTTCCTCTTCCATCTTTTGGTTTCTCTATAGAACTTATACCAGATGAGTCATCTGGTTTCCCAACATGTGTTCTCTTGTATCAAGAACCTTGAAAGGCTCTTTGCAATAAGACAGATCGAGTTCTAGTTCTAATTCCTCATAGGTGAGTACATGCATTGGGTTAGGGATGTATTTTCTCAACAGTGATACGTGGAACACATCATGAAATTTGGAGTGACTTGGTGGCATTGCCAAATGGTAAGCTACAACCCCAATTTTTTCTAGAATTTCAAAAGATCCAATGTACCTAGGACTCAATTTACCCTTCTTACCGAAACGTATAACACCCTTCCAGGGAGATACCATCAAGAAAACATGATCAACGACTTGAAATTCCAAATCCTTCCTTCGATTATCGGCAGAACTCTTCTTCCTACATTGATCTGCTTTGATGTGGGTTTGGATTACCTTCACCCTTTACATCATTTCCTCAAAATGTTTTGGGCCTACAAGTTTTCTTTCACCAACATCAACCCTACAGGTTGGTGTGCGACATCTTTTTCCATATAACACTTCATATGGTGCCATCTGAATACTTGAATGGAAGATATTGTTATAAGAAAATTATACCAGAGGTAAATATTGACCCCACATATCTTGAAAGTCAAGAGAGAAGGATCTCGACATGTCTTCTAGGGATGGAATTGTTTGTTCTGATGGTCCCTCTATTTGAGGTTGGTAGGAAGTTCTCAAAAAAAGTTTAGTATCCAAGGCCTTCAGAATACTTTTCCTGAATCTTTATGTGAAACGGGGATCATGATCAGAAACAATTGATATGGGTAAACTATAGAGCCTTACAAATTCACTAAAATACAATCCTGCTAAATGTTCAAGTGATAAATCGTCTATTATAGTAAGAAAAGGTTCTGACTTGGTAAGACTATCAACAATTACCCATATTGTATATTTCCTTCTAGGAGTCTTTGGTAGTACCATGACAAAGTCTATTATAGTATTATCCCATTTACACTCAAGTATGGGAAGAGGTTGCATGACTCCTCCAGGCTGTTGCCTTCTAGTTTTCACTTGTTGACAAATCATACATCTTGACATAGAATCACTTATCTCCCTCTTCATGTTGTCCCACCAAAAATGTTTCTTCAAATCTCTATACATTTTTCTTATCCCCGAGTGTATAGATAAATTAGAGCTATGAGAATCACCCATAAAATCCCTTTTCAGATCAGGTATATCGGGAACACAAAGTCTCTTCCCAAATTTCAAAATTCCATCTTCATATATGAAGTTGATCAATTTCCCATCGTTCACATATTTAATCTTATTTTGAAATTCCTCATCATCAACCTGAGAAATTTTTATCCTTTCTAGTAAATATGGTTTGGCATCCATTTGAAAAATAATTGATGTTTCACCTTCCTTGGTTATTCCCATATTCATATTTACTAGATCCATAAAAATAGTATCCCTTTCAACTCTCATCTTGTTCCAAACAGCATGATATTTTCTTATCAAGGAATCTACCACCTAATTTACATTCCCCATGTGGTAGTGTATCATGCAATCATAATCCTTGAGTAGTTCAATCCGTCTCCTTTGTCTCATGTTGAGTTCTTTGTGTGAGAAAATATACTTTAAACTCTTGTGATCGGTATATATCTCACATATTTCACCATAGAGATAATGTCTCCATATATTAAAAGAAAATATTACAGCTGCTAACTCAATATCATGAGTAGGATAGTTTTTCTCATGAATTTTTAGCTATCATGATGGATAGGCAATAACCCTATCATTCTGCATAAGGACAGAACCAAGTCCTTTCTTTGATGCATCACTATAAATAACAAACCCACCATTCCCCAATAGTAGAGTCAAGATAAGATAATTGACTAATATTCTATTCAATTCTTCAAAACATTCTTCACACTCTTTTGTCCAAACAAATTTAACCCATTTTCGTGTGAGCTTTGTTAATGGGTTAGCCAACCAGGCAAAATTCTTGATGAAACATCGATAAAAACCTGCTAAACCAATAAAACTGCGTACCTCAGTTATACTCATTGGTGCCGGCCATTCTTGGATTAATCTTCTATTAGAAGGATCAATAGAGATTCCATCCTTAGAGACAATATAGCCATGAAAAGAATTCTCTTGAAGCAAGAATTCACAGTTTCTAAACTTTCCATATAATTCTTGTCTTCTAAGAGTCTTCAGAATAATGCGCATGTTATTTTCATGATCTTCACAGATTTTGGAGTGTACCAAGATACCATCAATAAATAACACTACAAAGTCATAAAGATATTCCTTGAAAACTCTATTCATTAGATCCATGAAAACATAGGTTGCATTAGACAGCACAAAAGGCATTATTGTAAACTCGTAATACCCGTACCTGGTTCGAAATGCTATTTTCAGAATTTCTTCCTTCTTCACACAAAATTGATGATATCCAGATCGTAGGTCAATATTTGAGAAATATTGAGATTTATGAAGTTGGTCAAATAAATCATTAATGTGTGGTAGGGGATACATGTTCATTATTGTTATAGCATTGATCTCCCTATAGTAAATGCACAACCTCATAGATCCATCATTATTCAAAAAAAAAGAACAGGGGCTCCCATAGAGAAACACTACGGTGAATAAATCCCTTATTACTCGATTCCACTTGTTGTTTCATTAGTTCTTCTAATTCCGCAGTGGCCATTCTATAAGGGGTATTTAATATGGGCCTTGAACCATGAATTAAGTCGATGGAAAACTCAATTTTTCGTTCAAGAGGATTTCCAGGTAAATCCTCAGGAAAAAATCAGCATATTCATGCACAATAGGTACATCCTCTATTTGAACATTCCTTTCCTCACCCATAGACATTTCATTCTCTTCCTCCCCGATAATTGAATTTAGTTGAGCTACTGGGGGTGGATCTAGATAAGAATATGATGGTGACGTTTCTTCTCTAAAGATAAGGTACTATTTATCATCATCGAAAATTGTAACCTCCTTTTTCTTACAATAAATTTTTACATCATGGTCTAAAATCCAATCCAAACTGAGGATTATATCAAATTAAATCATGGGTATAACGATGAGATATGCAGATAAATAATGTTTATATGACTTAATGGGAACTAATTCACAAAACTTTGTTGTAATGATACATCCCTTTGGCGTTTTTACAGACAACTCCTTTGTTAAATAAAATTGTAAATATATAATTTTCTAGGAAAACTGGGAAGATATGAAACAATGAGATGATCCAAAATCAAATAAATCATTTTCTAAACCTGAGGAAACAATTAAATTACCTTCCACTATGTCTTTTGGAACATCGACCTCAGCAATATAGATAGCATAAGCTTGGCATTGATCCCTTGGCCTTTTCTGAGGTATTTTTCCCTGACGCTTAGTACATTCCTTTGCATAATGTCCCATCTCCCTATAATTGTAGCATTGAACATCGGTAGTTTCTTTCTTCCCCTTGAAATCACGAGCTTGGTGGCCTTTATCACCGCCATTGTATTAGACTCTCATTCCTTTCAAGAATATACTGGGGTATTTCTTCCCACATTTAATAAAATATGGATATTCAAATTTTCCCTTCATCCCCTTATTTCCATTTCTAGTGTGATCAGTAGATCTCTTCTTCTCTTTCTTTACTTTAAAGATGTAAAACATAAATAATTCCATTTCCATCTTGATATCACATTCGACAATATATTCGTATGACGAGAAGGATTTTGAGACTAATTCTCGATGAAGAAATGGTTTTAACCCATCAACGAAACGATCAATCATACTTCTTGGGTTATGTATATAATCTGCAACATTCCTTGCTAACCTTGTAAAGTTAGCCTCATACATTGCCACATTCTCATCCTCCTTTTACTTCAGACTGAGAAATTTTCCATCCATATCTGCTCGATGGTCATGAGGGAAGTATTTTTCTAAGAAAATTTCTTTAAAATCTCTCCATTCTATATTTGATACTTCATCATCTTCCACTATGTTTTGATTCAATGACCATTATTGATTAGCATCTCTAGTGAGGCAGTAAACTGCCAAGACAACTTTTTCTCTTTCTCTACTCACCAAATGGTGGAATATTTTTTCTAAGGAATTTATCCATTGCTCAGCCACTAATGAATTTTTACTCCCATTGAATGTTGGTGGTTGTTTCTTCATGAAGTGATTTAACATTGATCCTCTACGCTGCGGATCAGGGAGCTCCATACAGGTAAGGTTGTTATCAATAACCTGAGTGAGTTGTCCCAGTATAGTGATAAGCTGATCAGCACCAGTTATATCAACAGATCCACTATAATTATCTTGAGCAAGAGGGTAATCCCTACATGGAGTGTGTTTATTTATATGGTTTCCATTCCTTCCACAAGGCACCATTTCTAAAAAATGGAATCAACTAGATTAGTTTATGAATCGAAATACATAATTCCATACTTGTAAAACACTTACATAAATTGAATAGTTTATGGATATAATCCATAATCATAATTTATTTGAGAATGTATATACTAATAAACCCTTTATAATGGTTTGTAAAGAAAATGAAAATTATCCTAATCATATCCCCTGAGAGTGTCGTAACCAAGAGTGCAGCAAGGGCCATTATCGTGCACCAGTTCCAGTTCGAGTCTAGCTCATACAGTTGTTTTCGGGTTTTACCCCTAGGTACATCTGTGCCAGAGCCACCTCTACATACTCGTATCCAGAAAGGGATGTATTTCCTGGAAAACTAACAAAATATCTACAATAACAAAATTCTATGAAGTTCTTCTATAGTAATCCTCAATGTCTATCATATGTCCATGTTCTCTAATCAATGTTTATCTAAATCTAGCTTCCAAGGATTGTAGTATACATTATATGATACCAACTGTAACACCCTAAACCCAGTTACCTAGAGTCGGTGCATTATTACATAACATTGGCATGATATATGGAATCATGTCCCGAAAGACCGATCAATTTAGTAGCCTTGGAAACACTAGATATATTCATAAGTCTTACATTACATCATAAAATGAAAAACAACAATTACATCATAAAATGAAAAACAACAACAACATTATCCTCATTAACCATAGTCATATCCCAGAGACTATCCTTGTAGGTCATTCATAAAATACTTCTTCACATCCTGGAAAAACTAACACATAGAAAGGGGTGAGCTCAGATGCTCATTAAGGATAACAATATATCGGATACATTAATAAATAATCATAAACATTTAAGGCTATGTATAAGTGTAAAACAAATCCTTTTAAACATGAACTTCAGCATAATATGTCAAAGATAAAATCAAATAATTCCATTTACTTATTCACATGGATATTACACTATTCGAATAATCACATGTAATATCAATAGCCACTTTCATAATGATGTAATGCATAATGCCAGGCTTTCATAACCACATAGTCAAGGCCTTGTGACAAGACTACAAATAAGATGTTTTCAAGTCCTTGTGTCGAGACACTAGTTTGTCTCATGAGACCTACCGATGCATCGAGGAGCTATAGCGGGCTCCACCCGTCACTTACTAAGTCCAATGCATTCCTTATATGAACAGGCTTAAACATAACATAAACATTTATATTAAAAATAGCATACAAAATGTCAATACTTTATCCATAAATTATGAATGGAGTAAAAATAAAACATCAATAGTCAAACATATCACAAAACCTTCAAAAAAATATGGATTTTTTGTATCATAATAATTCAACTTCAAATAATCTTAAAATCCATCAAAGGATGTTGACATAGATGAAATGAAAAACTTTTTTAGAGAAATAACTCTTTCTATTTTGAGATCATTTAATAAAACAATTATTTTGGAAATATTATTATAATCTTGTAAGGGAAGCTTCAACAATGTTATAACGATGGAAAATAGCCGCACCCGCCGTATAAGTTAAAAAAGACATTTTTACCTTAATTTTGTCGAAAAGGTTATAAAGGAACTTGTTTGGAAAATGAAAGAAAGATTCATTTATAAAAATATTATAAAAAGTCAAACAAGGGTATAAAATGACATTAACCCATTTTCTATTAAATAGTAAAAATGTTTTGAAATACATTTTTAAGAAACATGGATGTGAATGATAAAGAGGTCCTAGTAGATAATTACGTATAAACAACCTCAGATAGTGAAGAGATTGTGAAAAAAACCCTTACTTTATACTTTTAATAAGTCAATGGTATGTTATACTCCTGTATAATAGCTAAAATTTTTATTAAATTATACAAGAACCATATACACGATTATGATATCAAATATGATCTTCTAATAGTTATTTTTTAATAATATTTTAGTATTATCATCCTTTCAGGTGTTAACTTACTCATTTTCTTTTATATGTTTTGTTACATAAGTCATGTTTGTTATGGACAGCTTGTATCTTATTCATATACAAAATGTTATCAAGTCCTAAAACATTATTTTTAATCATCAAATGAAAATTAGACTTGAATGGATATGATGAGGAATGAATCTTATCGCGTTCATGGAGACTGTAATCCGTACGTACGCACGAGCGACAATATCATTCTTTTGATATTAAAATAATATATAATTGGATGGTATATTATATATATTTATAATAATTATAATGTTATATTTATTATTTACATCAATTAAACTTCATTATTATACTCATCCAAATAAGAATGTTTTGAATAACAATTAAACCAGTACGTGGAGACGGTAAGCTGTACGTACGCACGTATGGTGGATTGTCATTCAAAGGATGTATAGAATAATGAATATGGTTCTACCATATTTATAATAACTTCATAGTATATATAAGATATTTTAGTTATTATTTTAGAATGGAAACAACAAAGAAAGAGGTAGTGAAAGAATAAAAGAACTTGAAAGAGGGTGGTGAATTTATTACCACTTCTTCGGGTGTTTCTTTTTGATTTGATAAAAAGGGATCCTTAGGTTGGATTTATGACTAAATTAAGGCCTCTAGGATTAAGGGAATAAATTTGAGAGGGTATTTGGGCAGGGGTAGGCCGTTCCAAATGGCTTTGATGTTATGAAATTGAGAGAAGGGGGAGTGCCCTTTTATAAGATGGGTGAGGGTCATTATAGGAAAATATTGCCATATTATTTTATAATAAAATAATTTTATGTTTCCAATGGCTCAAAACTGATTTATGTCTAGGATAAGGTGGTTAGGGGTCGAAAACCACCCAACCAATAGGTTTCATATTGGTTTGGGTCACTATATTAACCTTATCTTTTAGGTTTAACTCTTAGTTAATTAGTTTGACATTTACCATGTCTCTTTGTATTTTTATATTATATTGTTAATAAACATACTATAAACTTCCAAGAGAACCCCAAGTGGTTCATTAATGATACACCTATCATTATATAAGCCTCTTGGCCAAACCATATATTTTTAGGAATATAATATCAATTAATAATATAATTTTTGTTTTAAAAACTCTTTTATGTCAATTTTAACACTATTTGGTAACTGATTTTTTTGAAAATCATAACAACATGTTTACTTTGAAAAAAAACTAATTAAATCAATTTTAAAATTTCATATTAACCTATAAAATTAGTGTAATTCATAAAAAGTCTAAAATTACATTTATTTGGGTATTTAAGATATCAATTATTTTAATTCTTCATTAATAAGGTAATTACTGCATCACCATTGTGTCATAAATAAATTACATTATTTAATGTCTATAAATTAAAAATAAGGAAATATTTTTAGCTTTATAATGAATATTTATAGTTGAATTTATCTTATTTATAACCCTATATTAATAAAAATTTGTTATTAAACATTGAATTTAACACTTTTATCTCATCTTTGAATTAAATAATAATAAATGTCCTAATCTAATCCAAGTGGACCAAAGATGTTCATATTTTATTCCTAAGGTTGTTTTTGGTCTAATTATACTTATCCAATAGAATTAGGACATGTGTTAGGGTAAAAATAATATCATTTTTATCTTTAATTACCCTATTTACTTTTAATTGTGGTAAACAATTGTAAAAAGTTACTATTCACAAAAAATTATTTCCATCTCATGGAACCAAATTTTACTTACTGATATCAACCGTGTGTCTCTAATTTTCGAAATTCAACTCACAGAAGTGGTAAAATTATGTTTTATGTAAATTTGAAAAAGCTCCTAGGAGGTGGAGAAAAGACGGTAAAAAGTTCAATAAAATTATATATATATAAATTTAATATGAAATGACTCCAATGAATTAAATTGAACATATATAGGTATTATGCATCTATTTGGACAAAAAATAAATTAAAATAAAATAAATAATTATTTAAATAAAAAATCGGTTTTAACCAATAACTTAGTGTTTTTACTATTCATCAAAAATTGAATGTTTCCAGAAAAATACCAAAAATTCACACTAAGCTAATTTAGATATTCTAAATAAAAAAAATGAAGTCCATTTTTAATGTCAAAATATATAAAATTTCAAAAAGTGGGTATTACTTTTCATAACCGATAGTTTGATTGGTTGTGGTGTGTTAGAACTCGAAGTTGTGTACAACACTTGTTATTGTATTATTCAAATAAAAACATTCCGTGGGAGTTTGGGGTGTTACATACAATATAATATCATATAATATATATGTTATATAATTTCATTAAATTAATACTTTATATATTCAATGTATGTCATGAAAGAATCACATCACCTTGAGGGGGTGGTAGTTTGCACTTACTCAAATGAAATTATCGTGTTTACACATATTGGAAAGCATAAAGTTATGTTTTTAAAAAATAATTATAGAAGAATAAAGAAAATATAATCATAATATATATCATATATAAATATAGTTCCACCATAATGGCCACTATAAGAGGCGGTAGGAGATAATTGAACGATAATCGTTTAGTGAGGTAGTAGTTTGTCGTCCACAGAAACAGTATGTTATTTACCCATTACACGAAGATGTGTGTAAGTGTAGTTAAACAAATTCTCATAAAAACATCCTATTATATTGAGGATACTATTTTCGTTATAATATAATGGAAAGAATAGATTTTATGGGGTTGGAGAAGTAAAATAAAAGAAAATAACTTAAGAGAAGATGTTACCTTTAAATTGGGTATCTCTCTTTGGTTTGAACAAAAAGGGTTACATTAATCAACTTCTTCATAGGGGAAGGATTCTAGGAGGAATATATGTATGTATGAATATTTAATGGGTATATTTTGGATGATCAAAGGGGCTTGATAGGTGTGACTAATGAGTTAGAGGTGAAGACTTTTTATAAGGTGGAGGAGAGGCTCTTTAGCAATGTTTGAAAGTGTTATTTTATGATAAACTTCTTTTTAGTTTCAAAAGGTCCAAAACTCCTTAAATTCTAAAATATAATGACTATTGTTTGAAATAAAATAATCCAATAAGAATTTTACATGTTTTGGATAGTTTTTTTATATTTTATAATCTCATTTATTTAAAAAGTTCATTAATGAGGTAAACACTGCATCATTATTGTGTCATAAATAATTTTATTTATTTGACTTATAAAAGTTATAAAAAAATATCATGATGTATTAAATATTTTTAGTATTCAAATTTATATTTATATTCCAAGATATAACTTATATAACCCCATGTAAAAATTGATTTACTAAAAGATATATGTTTAAGTCATTTTTTCCTTTACTTTAAATTAATTATTATAAAGTGTAATTATAACTCTTAAGTGGCTCCATGGGGTCCAAAAATCGACCCAAGGATGCCCATGGTAGGAAATTTATCAACAAATATGATTAGTACACATTTTATGGTAATTTAATATTATTATAACAATATATATTTACCCTTATTTACCTAATTTTCCCTTTAACAATGGTAAATAAAATATTTGATGAAGTAAATATTCATAATGTCTAAAAATAAAAGTTACCTATTTAAAAATTTTGGACATCATGATTCCAAATATGGAATCCATTTTTCTTAATTCAAAAAACATAAGTGGCAGAAATTAATTTAAAAATAATTCCTGTTGTCAAAACAAAAAGAGTGTTTTTCAGAAATAATAACTATCAAAAGATTGACACCTGTTTATGTCCAATTTCAAAGTAAAATTACTTCCATTGAACAAAATATAATTAAATGGTAAAAATATAATCCAATTATACATTAAAACCATTTAAAAAGATAATATAAACATATACAGAATATAGAATAAAAGGCAGTTTTGAATTAAAATATAATATTTTTGACTATTCATAAAAAATGGAATTTATTAAAAAATACCATAAATTTACCCAAAGTAAATTTTGATATCCTGATTCTGAAGAAGAATTTTATTTTCTCAAATATGACATATAAAAGTGAGAAAAACTTTATTTAATGTGGTTTCACAATCAAAAGGTGGTAAAACAACATTTTAAAGAATATTAGAGTATTTATGCTTAAGATTGGATTCATTCATATTTTAAGCCTCTAAAATTTATTGGATAAATGTAAAAAAAATTTATAAAAATATATAATCATATTTTATTTAGTTATATTAATTCCCTCCAATTCAAAGACTAGAATTTAACTACCATTTAAAATAATAATAATATTATAATATTTTTTGGTATAACTCAATGCTGGGTGCAATGTAAGTTTTCAAAAAAAACCTGTTGTTGTGTATCTGGTATTCCATCAAACATAGAATCCACATTAGATTAAAAATAATCTTTAATTCAAAAATATTAATAAATATGAAATTTTCATATTCTTTATTTACGTGGGATGTTACATCCTTCCCCCCTTTTGGGAATTGTGTCCTCACAATTTAAAAATTGGGCTCAAAAACATCATTAAAAGTCATACATCTAAAAAATAGTCAATAAAAATATTCTTTAAAAGAAATAAAATAATTTAAAAAGTTCATTCGATATGGATCATATTAGGATTCCCTGTAGGAAAACATGGATATGGAAGAGAAAAAAACCATCAAGGTTTGATGGAGAGTGGTATAAAACATGATCATGAAATGTAAAAAATATGAAAACCCCAAACATGTGATCGGTTAAACAGTCTTTGATTCCCCAGTAGGAAAATTTAAAGGAAAATATTTTTGTTTTAATTTAGTTATCATAAAGTTGAGGAATTTATTTATGAGATTATCTAAAAACCTAAGGAAACATACTTACTTGTCATGTAGACATCCATCCTTTACTTAATTTCTACTATAAAATCATCTTTTATCCAAATGATTAGTATTCAAACTGACTTGGTATATTTAAAATCACTAGAATCAACTTTTAGAGTATCAAATAATCCACCAAAGAAGAACTATATATTTTTCACAACCCATCCTCGGGACTCGTGTCGTGACTACCCCAAGCCTGCCTTCCATAGGCCAGGGGTTGGAGACTAGCACCAAAGGATTAAATCCCAATACTGGGAAGGAATTTTCTTTATAAAAGTAAAAAAACACAAAAAAGTATGCAATTGAAGTAAGCACCAAGAAAAACTGAATACAAAAGTAAGTGCTGAAAGATAAATGGTCCAGAATACAAACCCAACTGAAAAGTACAGTACAAATGATAAGCTAGTACAACTGCAGTAATGTAAAACAGCAACCACTAAGTCATCCTCTGGGAATCCCACCTGAAGGGTGGGTACAGATGGTATCATCAGCACCACATGTCCGTCTTTCCGCTCCGTGTACGTCTCGCCATGTGGTCCACCTCCGGGTTCCATCCAGCTTCACAAGCCTCCACCTCGATCAGTGATGTCTGTTTTCTGCATCCAACACAATGTAGTGCGGGCATAGCCCGTGGAGGGGTGAGTATATGATACTCACTAGGGACCACGATACCAACATGGTCTCACAATATCCTCTAAGGATAAATAAGAAGTAAGATACAAAACATGGCGCAACAAAAAACCCTACATAGGTATATCCCCATAAATATTCCTAAGTCATCAATCCCAGTTCAGCTCCAAATCTCGAGCCCAAGCACAACCCGGTCCACACAGGAATGAATTCAATCACAATGATGATAATGATTGAAAGTCAAGATTCATCTCACACAGGTATACTACTCACTAATAGGGGTGGAGATTATTAGATGTAGCCTCTGAATCATCTCCTCTGAAGAACCCACGTAGGATCTAAGTACAGAAGTCGTCACTGCCGAACCCACGGAGGATCCAAGTATAGTAATCATCACTGCCGAACCCACAATGGATCCATATACATTATTCATCGCTGCCGAACCCACGAAGGATCCAAGTATAGTACTCATCATCGTCGAACCCACGGAGGATCCCAGTACAGTAGTCGTCGCAGTCGCAGCCAGCTATAGGGTTCCCGCATATAACACGCTCAATTCTGGTAGGGTCTGCTCCTCAAGAAAAAGGGGAGTCGATATATCAACTATCACGAAGTCCATATTTGATGTATCCTGATGTTCCATTTCATTAAAAGGAATCGAATGCAATAGACTGCGCGTCAATCGGACGACTGGTATGAGAGATATTGGCTTTTCCGTTCTAGGGGTCCGGTTGGAATTACACTCATTCCAAACCCATACATTTTCCAAAATCTTTCAAAACTCACATATAGTATTGCAAAAAAACACCGCCTCTTCGTAAGGGTCCCAGTGCCGCAGACGGCGCGTCGATCGGACGCGTGGTCTTTAAGTTATTAACGCTTAAGTGATAACGGGTCCGGCCCGTTAAGCCCAGTGGGCTGGCAAGTCATGTCAACCCGGTTTCGGCGGGTCCGACCTGGCAGAGGGTCAGACTGGACTGGTGATTCATGCGGCCTGGACTGAGGGGGAAAGGCTGGCCGAGCGGTCTGGGGTGGGGGTGGGGTGGGGGGGGGGGGCAGCTTCTCGAACCGGCGGTGCCGAGCGCCGCCGCCCTCGTTACCCGCTGGCCAACCTTCCTAGTGCGAGCGGCCCACATGGGCAGGCCGCGGTTCCCCAAGCGCGGTTCCCTCCTAGCGCATTGGGTCTTCTCAACCCATCCGTCCGCTTGTCGGCCCGTTTTCCCACCAAACGGCCCGCGGAACGCGGGCCGTGGTCCTCTACAGCACGGTGCCCCTTGTGGAACTGCAGTCTTCCTTCGGCCCGGCCTGCTTTAGCCAGCTGGTTCTTCTTCAGCCGAGAGGCCCGTGGACGCGGGCCGCGATTCTTCGCACGTGGCTAGCGTGCGGCTGCCACCTTCTCTAGTCACCTCCTCTTTCAACTCACCTCTATCGTGAATAAAATTCAAGAAAACATCAGAGGGTCATCGGGTCGTATTTGTTCGGTCCGCGCCCTCCACATTAGGTGGTAACAATTCGTCAAGGTTATTCCAAAGAAAATAACACAATCGAGATAATTTATTCACTTATAAATTATACGAAACCCCTACCTCGAAATAAGGTTCATGGTAGTCGGCGTCGCGGGGAGACGGTGTCAACTTGTTGACGTCGGGGAAGAAGGATCCGAGGATGGCGTGTCGTCGACGTTCCTTGCTGGTGGTTCCTTCTCCTTTAGCTTGGCTGAAGATCAAAGGAGTCAATCGTCATTCTTTGGCGGTTCTTCGTTGGAAGGTTGGTGTTCTTCGATGAAGAGAGGAACTCCTTCTTCAAATTTTCAAGAGCTCTCCCAAAATCCTCTCAACAAAACGAGTGCCAATATAAAATAATACATAAGGCTATTATTTTATTCACACATGAATTTGTAAAATTCCAACACTTTAACTAATTAATTGGTGGATTCAATTCATTAATTAAAAGTGTTGGCAAATTTAGTGAGAGGGAGGTGGAAAGATCACAAATTAATTAAAGGGAGAGTTGTCAAATGAAAAGGGGAGATTAATGGGGAGTTTAAGGGAGTTGTAAGGTTGCGGTTCGTGTGGGCCCCACCTAACATATATCCTCTCATGGGAGGTTATGTGGGTGTGGGACCCACCTCTAACTCCCCATGGGAGGAAATAACCACCAAATATAAATAGAAATATATAACACATATTTTTATTTATTTTTAATAACAACCTGAAAAATAACTTCTCCCAACAAAACACAACTATGGTAAAAGTCCCCTTAGGCGAATACTAGCACTGCGAGTTCATTGGTGCCCTCATGTTTCGATTCCGATCACCGTTTCAAAAGTTAGAAAAACCTGCATGTAGTTTTACTGAACGTACCCGAACAAAACTTCAGAAACTGATTTCGGGCACACTGGGGATCAGAATCAAGTGTTGTTAGAAACCTCAAACTCATAAAATTACAAAGAATTAAAAAAATCCCTTGAAACTTTTGGGCCATTAAATTACTCCCACCTTTGGGATTTACATCCCCATAAATCTACAAATACACTAGGGGAATAAATGGGGGTACTAAGCTCGCATCTGAGCCTCCCGCTCCCAAGTTCTCTCCTGGAGGTTCCTGTGCTGCCAGCGAATGTGCACCTGAGGAATCGACCATCCACGTAGGACCTGCACCTATTGATCCTTGATCTCCACCGAGATCTCCGTGAATATTGCCCCGTCGTTGATATCCATCTTCCTATGGTCGATGATGTGGGCCGGGTCGTGCACGTATCTTCTCAGCTGAGATACGTGGAAGACGTCATGCACCCGGTGCAACTGAGGTGGAAGGGCTAGGTGGTAATCCACCTCTCCTACTTTGATGAGGACCTGGAAAGGTCCGATGAAACGTGGAAATAACTTTCCGCCCCGGCCAAATCTCTATAGACCTCGTCGAGGTGAGACCCATAAGAAAACGTGGTTTCTATCCTCAAACTCCAGTGGTCTCCATCTCCTATCAGCATAGGACGTCTTCCTGCTATGTTCAGTCTTCATCCACTCCTGGATGATCTGCACCTCCTCCGTCGTAGCCTGAACCATCTCTGGTCCTACAAGTTCTGACTCCCCAGGGTCAGTCCAGCATAGAGGTGATCTGCAAGGTTGGTCGTACAGTGCCTCGTAAGGGGACATCCCAATGGTGGAGTGGTAGCTGTTGTTGTACGCAAACTATACCAAGGATATGTGATCCTCCCAGCTACGACGAAGGTCGAGGACACATGCACGGAGCATGTCCTCAAGAGTCTGAATGGTCCCCTCGGTCTGGCCGTCTGTCTGAGGATGGAAGGCGGTGCTCAGATGTAGGTTCGTCCCAAAAGCCTTACGTAACCCCTTCCATAGTCGGGAAGTGAATTGAGCATCTCGATCAGAAATGATAGAAGATGGCACACCATGAAGCCGTATGATCTCCTGAATGTAGAGGCGTCCCATGCTCTCTGCTGAGCCCTGATCTCTGATAGATAGGAAGTGGGCTGACTTGGTTAGTCGGTCTACAATCACCCAGATAGAGTCATGCCCTATGAATGTACATGGAATCCTTGCCACGAAATCCATAGATATTCCGTCCCACTTCCACTCTGGGACCTCTAAGGGTTGTACCAATCCTACTGGTACCTGGTGCTCCACCTTCACTTGCTGACAAGTGAGGCATCGTGAAATGAACTATGCTATAACCTTCTTCATACCCGGCCACCAGTGCTGTCATTTGAGGTCCTGGTAAATCGTTGCCACCCCTGGATGTTCCGCTAGAGGGGAAGTGTGAAAATCCCTCAGAACATCCTCTTGCATTGCATCTTGTACCATTGTAAATCCCCTGAAGAGGATGATGTTCTCCCCTCCTTCAGACAATCCATCAGGTGCCTGGCCTGTGGATATCTGAGAAAATCATGTCTCATAGACAACGTCCCCACGTTGTGCTTCCTTGACTTGCTAAAGGAGTGGAGGAGTGACTGTGAGAGACTATAGAAAGGTTGCTCCATCACTATCCATAAAGGATATATGCAATGGTTTTAGCTTCTCTGTCGCCTCTCTTATTAGCTGAATGCCCGATCTCTTGCTGACAGCATCAGCTACAACGTTCCCCTTCCCAGGAGTATAGACTATCTCAAAGTCATAGTCCTGGAGGAACTCGAGCCATCACCACTATCTCATGTTCAGGTCCTTCTACAAGAAGACGTACCTGAGACTCTGGTGGTTAGAATAGACTGTAATGCTCTCACCCATCAAATAGTGCCGCCACATATTCAAGGCGAATACCACTGCAGCTAACTCTTGGTCATGGGTAGCATAGTTCTTCTCGTGTTGTCTCACCTGCTGTGAACCATAAACAATCATTTCTCGCTCCTTCATCATAACACACCTGATTCCAGTCCATGATGCATCGTAGTAAACTACGTACCCTACGCCCTCCTCTGGTATCCTCAAGATGGTTGCACTGGTCAATCTCCTTCTCAGCATCTGAAAGCTCTACTGGCATCTATCTGACCACATGAAGGGATTCCCCTTCTTAATAAAAGTTTAATGTGGTGCTGCAACTCTAGAGAAGTCTGGAACAAATCTCTGATAGTAGCCATCCAGACCCTGGAAACTCTGCACCTCCGTCACACTCCTGGGTGGCTCCCAAGTATGTACTACCTCGATCATCCCTGGATCCACTGAAACTCTCACCTCCAAGATGACGTGTCCTAGAAAGTGAACCTCTCGAATCCATAACTGGCACTTAGAGAGCTTATCATAAAGTTTGTGCTCTCAGAGTGTATCAAGTACAACCCACAAGTGGTAGGCTTGCTCCTCCTCAATAGTCGAGTAAATCCGTATGTCATCGATGAAGACTACGAAAAAGCGGTCGAGGTATGGCTGGAATATCCTATTCATGAGACCCATGAACACAACCGGTGCGTTGGTTATGCCGAAGGGCATAACAAAGAACTCATAGTGGCCATACCGACACCTGAGGCCATCTTCTGCACATCCTCGTCTTGAACTCTGAGCTGATGATAGCCTGAACCGAGGTCTATCTTCGAGAACCAACGTGCTCCCTTGAGCTGATCAATGAGGTCGTTAATCCTCATGAGTGGGTACTTGTTCATCACGTTCACCTGATTAAGGGGACGGTAGTCGACACAGAGTCACAAGCTCCCATCCGCCTTCTTGGTGAACAAAATCGAAGAAGCCCAAGATGAAACACTGGGTCGGATGAATCACTTCCCCTGCAAGTCTTCCAGCTATACCCGAAGCTCCCGAAGCTCGATGGGAGCCATACGATATGCTGGAGTAGATATTGGTGTTGTCCCAGGGTACATGTCAATGTAGAAGTCTAACTCTCTTTGAGGAGGTAGTCCTGGAACGTCATAAGGAAAAACACCCGTATACTGATCCACCCCAACAGGAAAACTCAGACTCCACGCATCAACCGCTCCGAGGATGAGACTAGCCAACTGATGTATCATTGGAGGACCTCTCCTCTCTGTAAGTCCATCCGGCACTGCAAAGGCTCCCTTCTCACCGGTGAAGGTGAACCTGCTCCCATCCGTGTGGACACACCTCACTTTGCACCTAATGCAGTCAATCTAAGCATGTACTGTAGACAACCAGTCCATACCCATGATGACGTCGTAAGTCCTTGACACAACTACAAGAAGATCCCAGCCGAAGCTCTAGCCTCCTAGAGTAAGCTCACTGTGTTGGAACCGGTGCGTAATCGTCGAGTCTTCTCCCTTAGGAGTCTCTAGCCGTAAGGATCAAGCCAACGGCTCCATCAGAATCTCCGAGCTCCGAACAAAGGCAGCAGTAATAAAATAATGACTCACACATGTGTCTATAAGTACTTCAACAAGGGTGGAGTAGACATATATAGTACCTAGAATCATCTCTGGTGTGCTGTGGTCGTATGCCTCAACTGCCTGGAGCTGGGCCTGTCTCTGTCCGTCAGCTTCCTATGGTCGAGGTGGACCTCCTGGTGGTGGTGGTGGTAGAGCCTCAAAATGACGTCCACCACCTGCCACTCGGGCTAACTCCCCTACCTCATCCACCTGCTCCCTACGGAACTCCATGTTCGAACCTTTTCCTCTGCCTGGGAGGTCCCTCTACTATCTGCTGCTCATCCGCATGATGGGTCAGACAGTCTCAAGCCATGTGACCCTGCCTGCCGCAAGCATAGCACTGCCTGCCCCTTGTATGGATGGATCTGTTTCGTGTTCCCTGAAAATACGAACCAGTATCCTGAGGTCTCCCACCTGATGTCTTGGTCCGCTTGGACCTCTGTGTCAACTGTCTTCTGCTAGTTGCAGAAGACTCCGCTGTGTGTTGCCCGGTGGTGGGTCCCGCTGCTGGTGTCGGATTAGCGAGAAAGTTCTCCACTAGAAGGGATCACTCCAGCACTCATGCCTACGTCAAAATGTTGAGAGAGATCATCAAAGCCCTGATCTCATGTGTGAGTCCCTGCTCAAAGGTTCGGGCCCTGAGGAATGGGTCTCGAACCATGTCTGTGGAGTAACATGAGAGGTCGGTAAACCTCGTTGAGTACTGAGCTACTGTCATGCTACACTGCTGCATATGAAGTAACTCCTGAATCCACACTGCATGTAGGGTGGATGGAACAAACTCTGAGCAAAAGAGACTCTAGAAGTATACCCAAAGTAAAGATGCCTCGTCATGCACTTGGAGCATCAGGGTCTACCATCTACCAACTGCTCCGTGTAGGAGACTCGCGGTAAGGATCACCATAAGGTCAGTTGGTGTCCATACCAACTTGAATAATCTGACGACATCCTCCAGCCAATCATCGGCTGCCTAGGGGCCCATCTCTCCGTGGAACCTGGGCGGCCTCTATCGCTAAAACTCATGCAACGCACTCAGGGGAGCATTCACTCTCTATCGTTGGGGCTGGTGATATCAGTGGCTCAGCGGGTAATGGCACCACTGGTGCCTCCGCTATGATGGGGCCCTACACCGAGGCCTCGTCGCTCGGTGGGCTACCATCCCAGACGTAACTTGAAACCCTAGCTGGCTGCGTTCGTAGGGCCATCCTGAAAAGAAACAAGTGTGCCACAGTTAAAACAGTATACCTGGTAAGCTGGCACAAAGTAATAACAATGAAAACTTTTGAAACACATATGAAATCAATTTTTTTGTGCACTAAGTTGGAAATCAGAGGTCAGGGTCCTTATGTATGGATACGTCGGCCGCCACACCAACACTAGACTCCCTGGACTAAAAACCATACGCAATACTGTTAACACTATTGCTTCATAGAAAAGAATGATCAGAGTCCCGAGTTCTGTGGTAGAACTGACTCCTCTGATACCAATATGTCATGACCTGTCCCCGGGACCTGTGCCTTGACTACCCCATACTAGCCTTCCATTGGTCGGGGGCTGGTGTCTAGCACCAAAGGCGTAAATCCCAATACTGGGAATCCATTGCCTTTATAAAAGTAAAAAAACACAACAGTGTACGCAATTGAAGTAAGAACCAAGAAAAACTGAATAAAAAAGTAAGTGCTGAAAGGTAAATGGGCCAGAATACAAACCCAAATGAAAGGTATAGTACAAATGAAAAGCTAGTACAACTGCAGTAAAGTAAAACAGAAACCACTGAGTCATCCTACGGGAATCCCACCTGAAGGGTGGGTATAGATGGTCTCCTCAGCACCACAGGTCCGTCCGTCCGCCCCGTTTATGTATCGCCAAGTGGTCCACCTCCGGGTACCATCCAGCTCCACAAGCCTCCACCTCGATCAGTGATGTTCGTTGTAGGCATCCAACACAACGTAGTGCGGGCATAGCCCATGCAGGGGTGAGTATATGATACTCAGTATGAACCCCGAGACCCGCATGGTCTCACAATTTCCACTGAGGATAAAAATAAGTATGATACAAAACACGGGGCAACAACCAACCCTACTTAGGTATATGCCCATACATATTACTAAGTCTTCAATCTGAGCTCGGCTCCAACTCTTGAGCCCAAGAAGAACCCAGTCCACACAGGAAAGAAGTCAATCACATCGATGATAATGATTGAAATTCAAGACTCAGCTCACACAGGTATACTACTCACGAAGAGGGGTGGAGATGATTAGATGTAGCCTCTGAATCATCTCCTGTGCCGAACCCACGTAGGATCCAAGTACAGAAGTCATCATTGCCGAACCCACAGAAGATCTAAGAACAGTAGTCATCACTACCGAACCTAAAGAGGATCCACGTATAGTACTCATTATCGTCGAACCCACGGAGAATCCCAGTACGATAGTCGTTGCAGTCGCAGCCAGCTCTCGGGTTCTTGCACACAACACGCTCGATTCTAGGAGGGTCTGCTCCTCGACCAAACAGGGGGTTGATACATCAACTGTCATGAATTCCAAGGTTTATGTATCATGAAGTTTCTTCTTGTCAAAAGGAACCCAACGTGAAAGACGACACGTCAATCGGACGCTCGGTCTGAGAGATATTGTATTTTCCATTCCAGGGGACCGGTTGGAATTACGCACGTCCCAAACCTGGCTGTTTTCCTAAATCATCCAAAACTCACTTAGATTATCGCAAAATTACCTCCTCATCGTAAGGGTCCCAGTGCCACAGACGGCGTGTTGATCGGACGAGCGGTCTTTATGTTATTCACGCTTAAGTGAAAACAGGACCGACCCGTTAAGCCCAGTGGGATGGCGGGTCGAGTCATCCAGGTTTGGTGGGTCCGTCCCGGTAGAGGGTCGGAATGGCCCGTTGATTCACGCGGCCCGACCTTGTGGGTTGTGGCCCAGCCTAACACGGTGCGGCGCGGCCCGACAGGCCGCGGCTCGGCCGGCTGGCCGAGTGGTCCGAGGGGGGGGGGGGGGTGGCCCGCCGGCTTCCTGAACCGGCGGCACCGCCCTCCCAACCGGCCTGCCGAAGCCGGCCGACCATCCAAGCATGAGTGGCCTACACGGGTGGGCCAGTGTTTCCCAAGCACGACGCCCTCCTGGCGTCGTGGGTTTTCTCAGCCCGGTCGGCCGCCTGCCAGCCAGTTCACCCGCCGAGCGGCCTGCAGAATGCGGGCGGCGATCCTCCGCAGCGCGGCACCCCTTGTGGAGCCGTGGTCTTCCTTTATCCCGAATGACTTTAGCAGGCTGGTTATTCATCGGCCGAGCGGCCCGCGGTTGGGGGCCGCGATTCTTCGTACGCGGCCAGCGCACGGCCGCCGCCTTCGCTCTTCGCCACCTCTTCCGATGTGCCTCTATCACGAATAAAATTCAGAAAACATCGGAGGGTCTTTAGGCCATGTTTGTTTGGCCTGCGCCCTCCGCCTTAGGTGGTAATAATTGGCCGAGGATATTCCAAAGAAAACAACACAATCAAGATAATTTATTCACTTATAAATTATACGAAACCCCTACCTCGAAATAACGTTCGCAGTAGTCGACATCACGGAAGACAGCGTCGCGGGGAGACGATGTCAACTCGTTGATGTTGGGGAATAAGGAGCCGAGGATGGCCTATCATTGGCGTTCCTTGTGGGTGGCTCCTTCTTCTTTGGCTTGGCCGAAGATCGAAGTAGTTGATCATCAGTCTTCGGCAGTTCTTCGTTGGAAGGTCGGTGTTCTTCGTTGAAGAGTGGAACTCCTTCTTCTAATTCTCAAGAGCTCTCCCAAAATCCTTTCAACACAACGAGTGCCAAAATAAAATAATAGCTATGGCTATTATTTAATTTACACATGAATTTTTAAAATTCAAACACTTTAATTAATTAATGAGAGGATTAAATTCATTAATTAAATGTGTTCACACAATTAATGATAGAGAGGTGGAGAGATCACAAATTAATTAGGGGGAGTGTTGTCAAATTAATGAAGGGGAGATTAATGGGGAGTTTAAGGGAGTTGTAAGGTTGGAGGTTCGTGTGGGCCCCACCTAACAAATATCCTCTCATGGGAGGTTATGTGGGTGTGGTCCTCACCTCTAACTCCCCTTGGGAGGAAATAACCACCAAACATAAAAGAAATATCTAACACATATTATTATTAATTTTTAATAACAACTCGAAAAATAACTTCTCCACCCGACAAAATGAAACTACGGTAAAGGTCCCCTTAGGCGAATACCAGTGCTGTGAGTTCATCGGTGCCCTCAGATTTCGATTCTGAGCACCAGTTCAATAGTTACAAAAACCCGCACATATGTTTACTGAACGTACCCGAACAGAACTTCAGAAATTGATTCCGGGCACACCGGGCCTCGGAATCAAGTGCTGTCAGAAACTACAGACTCGTAAAATTCCAAAGAATTAAGAAAAATAAATTCCTTGAAATTTACATTTATTAAAAATATTTCCCCTATCTTTAGTCATTAACCAAAATGAAAAATGGTTAGTACGAGATCAAATAATCCAAAAAAAATTATAATCAATTATAAAAGAAATACTATTATTAATCAATAAAATTTAACAAAAAGTACTCAAAGATCAAGAAAGACGATTCAATACACAATTTTCCTTAAAATTATTCAAAATAACCCAAACTAATATTTCAACCCGAAACTCAAATGGATTTAATCGCATAGTCTTGCAAAATAAATCTTAACATTTTTCTCCAAATAACATAGACTATTCTTAAAGTCTCATACTAAAGAGTGATTAACCGATTCACATATTCTCTATGAAAGGTTAATCCTTTCCTTAAATAACCCAAATTCCTATGTGTCCAAAATAAAAACATAGATTATTCCGTAATAAAATTTCAACTATTACTCCACAAAAGAGATACCATAGTATTCTATTTCCCTTAAGCATATAATATTCTGAAAGATAAAAAAACTTCTAAAAGAAACATTGTCATTTAATCACCAAATCATTTTCCTATACTGAGGATATACATTTGATAAAACATAAGTTCCCAAAATCAACTTATTCTTGATCAATAAAATCATTTAACTAAAAGAATAATTCAAACTATCAAGGTACTTCGTGTAGGCCAGTGGTAGGTGATGTACTCACCCTTTGGTTGTGGGTTCGATTCCTGCAGCCTTGCTGGACGCAATGGGTTGTCATCCATCTTGCGTGTTGTCCCTTTTTATAAAACTCAAAAATAACCCCAACATGTTTTAACCTCAAATGTTTTCTTATACCTTTCATTTTCTTCCCAACACATTAATACCACAACATTTTAATTCATTAATCCTTATAAATTGTCCTTTTTTTCACATCCATATAATAAAATAAAATTATTCCTAATAGATATAAAATCATACCTTTATCATGGTGTCCATGTTGTTTTATCATCAACTTCTTCACGTAGGAAGAAGGTCCATTTATTGATAAAATGATTTAGAGATCCTTCAAAATAATTTTCTTCCTTCATCCAAATACACCTTGACAACTTGGGTCATAAGGGTATTCATAGAAAAATATTTTTGGAAAATAACCATGTATGACATATAATTTCAAAACATCAGATAAAACCTGATTTTTATAAAATATTAGGACATATTTTGAGATGAAACTTTCAATCAATTGTCTTTTTAAAATACCATAGGTATGTTCTGAGAGACTATATTGTAAAATAAAAAATAAATAGGTTGCACAAGGGTCTAATTCTTTAGAACCTTTTTCAAAATCATAAGAATTTTAAAAATATTGTGATGAGGTAAAATATTTGAAAATTCATTGATAATATTTACCTTTCTTGAAAATAGGATAATATTATGAAAATATGATTTGATTAAATACAATCCATGATCCACGATGATATCGAGGTATAGTGGATGTGTTTGATATCTCAATCAACTGCTTTCATGTGATTTGTTTGCCATAAAAAGTTTCAAAATCATATGGACATGCCTTTTCAATAATTATTACAAGCATTTCATAAGGAAGAGATAAGAATGTTTTTTGATATCCACTTCCTTCCATTTTTAACTAACATTCCTTGATCTGAATAATTTATAAAACAAGCATTTAACTGAAATAATATACATAGGGACTAACCATGTGTTTAAAGAAAACTCATAATCCCTAAAGTTGTATAAACCAACCTTTGATACCAACTATAAGGATATGGACTTTAACATTACATAATATTTAATTAAATAAATAATTCAGATTGAGGAACTTTTCAGGTTTAGAGTTTTAGAGAATTAAGCCATAACTATTACATATCAACTTGAATAATACATGTAGACAATAATACTTAGTATCCATTTTTTTAAAATAAAAACTCTTAAAAATAAACATGTCTAGTTCCATGTTTTAGACAGCATGAGTTTTCCTTGATCCCATCCTTGACCCTATTCATATTTAAGCCCTTTGGAAAAAATTTCAAAACTTGGGATGAGCATAAAAAGCTCAGTAAGGGATACACAAATAAGGAAAACTGTTAGTTTTTGAAAACAACATGTAAACCATGAATACCTTATCGTATGTAATAATTTTCACTTTTATGAAGTAATAAATACACTTCACTGAATAAAATATCATTGATTAGACTTTTGTAATAAAAATATTACCATAATACCCATATAAAGCACACATAACATATATAGGAAACTTGGGACAAAAACATACTTAATTGGAATAACCATACGGTCACCTTCCACACAAATCACTAAATGGAATAGCCATACGACCGAATTCCATACCCAATGTATTGGAGGTTATAACGTAACCAACCATATTGGTTTATCATGGAACCACCCGTCATTTGTTTTATCATGTGACCACCCATCAAATTTCTAAGTACCATAATAAAATCACAACACAAAAAATATTTTAAATATAAACATTTCACTAATAACATTTTATTTTCAATCACAGGAAATGTTTTCTATTTATTGAAATAATCAATCCATTTCAAAACCATTTTCAATACCAAAATAGCCAAAATAGAATAAGGGGTTTCCTTTTTCATTTAAAAAAAACATTAAGTCATATATAAGAAGCCAAATAATGATTACGGTGGTGGAGAGTTCCTTTTCACTACAAACGTTAAAAACATTCTTTTGGTCATTTTGTAAAGAACTATGTTGAAAAAAATTCCCTTTCAATAAAAATAAAAGTCAAAGGGGATTATTATATATCATATAAAATAAAGTCATGTATAAAACAAAATATGGCTCAATGAAGGGAGATTGAGATGAGGTCCCTTACAAAGACCGTATCCTTAGATTTTGGATAAATCGATGAAATAATTATGTGTGAAAAATATAAATACACTAAATATGATTGTATATTCCGTGAAAATCAATTAGATGAAATTCAGACAAATTCTTGTAAATACAAAACCAATGACTTGGATGTGTAACTCAATGAATGGAAATTCAGTTAAGATTACCCTTTTCATGTTCATATTAATGACTTGAGGAAATATAAATAGAGTGATTATGTGTATCTAAATTATATCCAAAAAAAGAGGAGTTGAAATTATTACATAAATAAATAAATAGTTATTACACACATAATCATATCATGAGATAATAAAGAAGTATAATATCAACCCAAATAATGTAAATTGGGTTAAGAAATTCCCTTACGAAAATTCTCCATCCTAACAACATCAATTAAAAATTCAGAAAATGAGTTTATGAAAGAAGAAGGGTCTCTCATCACATGGACATAAAATTACAATAATAATTATATATAAAAACATATCCAAACATTTTTAAATTGAAATTTAAATATATAAACTAAGTCTTTGATTAGTATAAGAGAGAGAAAGGTTCGCCTATCGATTTGGTAACATACGAAACATACACCACATGAAAGAAGGATAATAAAATAAAGATGTAAATACCAATAAATTAAATTATACTAGACAATGAATATAATCATGGTAAGTACATACACCACAATAAAGGAAATAGTTACAAATATAGCATGAACCTCACGGGAATAAAAAGTGAGATGAAAACCACTTACCTCATTGTAATCAATCAATTAGTATGACAAAAAGTTAATAACCACTAAATGAATCATATAATTCCATGAATATAAATATAATCACGATAATATATATCAAATGGAAGTAAAAAATACAAAACATGCAACAAATAAGTGGTGAACAATGGAAATCTCACAAAATTAAAAGTGAGATAAGAGACCCCTTACCTCATGTCGGACTTGTCTTGTATGTGCCTTGTTATTCTTGAATAATAAACTTAAGTAAATTTCTACTTTAGGAAGAAAATGTTTCAAGTTTATTATTAATTTTATATCACTTATTACATTTCTATAATAATTAGTTAATTATTTGAGTTCATATTAGACTTTTTTTTGATGTTCGGAACTTGAGTAAAAATTGATCTTCTTTTAATTACAAGTTGTCTCTGTGATCAAAATACCGTTATATCCAGAATTATATTAATGAATTAGATATCATATATATCATATATATCTATTAAATATATATTTATAATATTACATGACATTTGGAGATATGAAATGAAATGCACCGTTCATAGAGACGGTAAGCCGTACGCACGTATGAACACTATTTTCATTTCAATTTCATATTTAATGGAATGAAAAATTGATGATAAATAGGTATATTATAATTCCATTATAATATAATATGATATATATGTTACATAATTTCATTAAATCCATCTTTTATATGTTCCGTGTTTTCACGAACGAATCATATCACCTTGAGGGGGTGGTAGTCCGCACATCCTCAAATGAAATTATCATGTTTACACATATTGGAAAGCATAATGGTATGTTGGTAAATAAAAATTATAGAAGTATAGAGAAAACATAAACATAATATATATCATATATAAATACATTTCCATCATAATGGCCACCATAGGAGCTGGTAGTAGAGAATTGAACAATCATCATTCCGTGAGGCAGTAGTTTTCCATCAACAGAAATAGTATGTTCTTTACCCATTAGAAGAAGTTGTGTGTAAGTGTAGTTTAAATAATTCTCTTAAAAACATTAGAGTATATTAAGGATACTGGTGTTGTTATAAAATAATGGGAAAATAGATTTTATGGAGTTAAATAAGAAAAAATAAAAGAAAAGAACTTAAGAGAAGACGTTACCATTAAATTGGGTATCTCCCTTTGGTTTGAACCAAAAGGTTTACTTGAATTACCTTCTGCCAAGGAGAAGGATTCTAGGAGGAAGAGAGGGATTTAGGGAGATTAATTTGATAGAGTTTGGATGAGCCAAGGGGCTTGAGAGGTGTGAGTAATGGGTTAGAGGTGAGGGTTTTTTATAAGGGGGATGAGGGATCTTTTGGAAATTTTGAAAGTACTATTTTATTATAAACATATTTTTGGTTTAAAAAGGTCCAAAACTAATTTAAGTTGAAGATAAGATGAATTTTTTTTTGAAATAAAATCATCCAATAATAATTGAGTTGGTTTTTGATAGTTTTTTTAAATTTTATATTCTCATTTATTTAAAAAATTCATTAATGAGGTAAACACTGCATCATTTTTGTGTCATAAATAATTTTATTTATTTGATGACTAAAAAATATAAAACAAATACCATGATGTAGGAAAACATTTTATATTTCAAATTAATATTTATATTCTAATAGATAACTTATATGACCCCATGTAAAAATTTATTTACTAAAAGATATATGTTTAATTCATTTTTTCCTTTACTTTAAATTAATTAATATGAAGTGTCATTATCACTCTTTAGTGGGCCCATGGGGTTCCAAATTATACCCAAGGATTACCATTGTCAGAAATATATCAACACAAATGATTAGGAGACATGTTAGGGTAATTTAATATTATTATAATAATATTGTTTTACCCTTATTTAACAAATTTACCCTTGAACCATGATAAATAAAATATTTACTGAAGTAAATATTCATAATGTCTAAAAATAAAAGTTACCTATTTACACAATTTGGACCTCCAGATTTAAAATATGGAATCCATTTTTACTAAATCAAAACATAGAAGTAGGATAAATTAATTTAAAATTAATTCCTTATTGTCAAAACAAAAATTGTTTTTTTAGAAATAATAACTATCAAATGATTGACACTTGTTTATGTCCAATTTCAAAATGAAATTACATAAAATTACCAAAATTGGATTAAATGGTAAAAATATAATCCAATTAAACTTCAAAACCATTTAAAAAGATAATATATAGATATAAATAAATTATAATAAAAGGCAATTTTGAATTAAAATACAATATATTTCACTATTCATTAAAAAATGAATTTTATTAGAAAAATACAAAAAATTTACCCATAATAAATTTTGATGTCCTGATTCTAAGAAGAATTTTATTTTGTCAAATATAATATATAAAAGTAAAAAAAACTATATTTAAGAAGGGTTCTCCATCTAAAGGTGGTAAAACGACCTTTAAAAAAATATTAGAGTATTTATGCTTAAAATAGGATTCATTCACATTTTAAGCATCAAATATTTATTGGATAAATGTAAAAACATTTAGAAAACATATATAATCATATTTTAGTATGTTCTATTCATTCCCTCCAATACAACGACCAAGATTTAACTACCATTTAATATAATAATAATATTATATTATTTTTCGGTATAACTCAACGTTGGGTGCAACGTAAGTTTTCAAAGAAACCCATTGTTGAGTATCTGGTTTTCCATCAAACATATCATCCCCTTTGAAGTAATATTAATTTTTAATTCCCAAATATTAATAAATATGAAAATGTCATATTCTTTATTTACCTAGGATGTTACAAGAAATTTCACTGATCATTAACATTGGTAGTACACCATATGTAGGGATAATAATTAACCAAATACTACATAACATTAGAAGAGAGTGTATGATATAAAATTTTATGTTACTAAAATACTTGATCATGTATAAAAAGAGTTGTCATCAAGAAATTATCTCAGGCTCTATCATATAATATCAAATATACACGGAATTTTTATTAATTACATGACATGTAGTTTTCTCAATGGTTTATATTTTCTTCCTTTTTTCACAAGGATTTGCCAATTAATGTTTTTTTACTTCAAATCATTAAATTAAATATATTAGAGTTAATGTTTTTAACTTTTAATAAAATTATAAGATCAATGATAAAATTAATCATATTTTCAATAGAAAAAATATAAAACTTCATATAATATTATGGAAAATCAAATTAACCCACAAAAGAATTTAAAACTCCATGGTAAAACAAATCATTTAGTCCCCACCTAAGATAAAGATTAATTATTAATATTTTACCATGTATATATAGCATTGTAGTATATTTTATTTTCTAAAGTTAGATTATGAATATAATACCTTATTATTTTAAATTCCTTATTTATTTTCACATACTACACAAATATCAGACTTATTTATTTTACAATTAGTTTTTATTCCACCCCTCTAGTGGATAATTTCTTACTCAATAAAATTATGTTTCAGTTGTTCTCATAAAAAATTTGAAAATATATTATCATAAGTTATAAATGAATCTATTTTATTTGTCGACTAATAAAATATACATTAATTATGATTATAATGGTCGGTAGATATATTTTATAAAATTATTATGTAATAAATATAACAGTATAATTTTTTTAATAAAATAACTAAAACAATATCTTCATTTTCCCTATAAAATTACACAGAATCCTTCATGTGTCATTATCCTATTATACACACATTTTTTATTTTTTAAAATAAAATTTTCCAAAATATGGAACTGTGACCTAGAAATAAATCAAGTACATGGACTAGTTTTCATTTTTTATTATTTCACAAAATTTCCAAATTGACAAAACCCCAACCCTACAAGTACACACACAAAAATTAATATGTTTTTGTTTGTTATTAATACAACTTTTTTTATAAATAAATCATTACATGATGTGTATATTATTAAATATAACATTAAAATGAATAAAATACACACTTTTTATTGGGTAGGTATTTAAACACATGATGGTTCCGTTCATAGAAGCTCTCGTAACTACAAGTGTGATATTTGTAACTTGATTATTTTATGTTCCTTTTTATTTAATTTTTTTTGTTAAATGAGGTGTCCAATATATTATTTCATTATTGGAATACATCATGAAATATAATTTAACATTTTTAATATATATATATATATAAGAAAAAATTGAAATTAGGATTTCTCCTAAAAACTGCTATTTTGATGTCCCTAGCTTAATATAAGTTTAATGTATTCAATAAAATTAGAATCTGACTACATATTATGTTGGTTAACTATCATAAAATTACTTGATACATTGATTTTTTACCTTAAAGTGTTCCTGATCACTATTTTTAATGTCCACATATTTTTCAGGGTAAACTCATATTGCGGTAAAGAGCTTTAACCAATTGGATTAAATCTTTCATAGAGAAATTATAATAATGAGTTATTTAGTTAAACCTTAAGATTAGTTCATAATTAGATATTTCAAAATATGATGGTCATTATAGGATATTAATCACTACATATTGATTTCAGAATTCTCATATGGATCCTAGAAGATTTTTTATAACTAAGTTGATCGAAACAACCACTTTTCCTTGTCTATTTTTCTATCAATATATAGTGTTTTCACGTCAAAATATGATCGATTTTTGAGTTCTATTTTCATATTATATGTCATAAAATACTAAAGTAATGGTTTTATAATTTAGTTTATATTTTTAAATGTATTGATATAGACCCATAGTGTATCATCATGTTTTAATTCCCAATGTTTTTGGGTTTTCCTATAATGCACTCATGAATATATTTCAATTATAAATTTGAAACCTTCTATTTACAACAGATTTGTGGGTTTAATTAATTTTTTTTATATCATAAATAATAATTAGGAAATATTACCCAAAGTATATTATTATTGAAGTGGGTCTTATGATTAAAAATCAATACCCAGGTTATACAAAAGAAATAAAAAAATGTTCATAGAAACCCCATTAAAACTTTTGTTGTATTTATTGATATAGCCTCCTCTTAAACCAAATTCGATTTATAGTCTACAAAAACCAATATATTTATAAACTCATAAGATATAAGGAACGTATATATAAATTAAATTTCTGATAAATTAATGTCTCCAACATTAAAATTAGATTTTTTTAATTCTATTCCATTTGACAATTTTACATGTTCCTTTTTATTGGTGAAATTTTGAAAAAACAAACACATGTATTATTATTTAATGTTTGGGATAATTGAAGAATATAAAGAACTCTTTCCTCAAATATTTCTATTCCATGGATCCCTATAATTTTTTGGAGTAAAAACAATATAAAATACATGATTATCCACAATCCTTTATGCATCTTCGGATAAGGCCACCACCACACTTTTAAAATAACAAAGGATAATAAAAATAGTTTTCATAATTTGAGAAGATTTTATTTTTTCACTAATAGGTATTTTCAGGATAAATTTATCCAGGGTAATGATATATTTCCATTCCAATAAACCATTATTACAGTCATCTAGTGGTGCGGAATTATAGTTCCTCTAGAAACTCATATAAAAAAACTTTTCTCTATTCTTCCGCCAAGTACATATGCTCAAATCATGATAGGTTGTCAGAAGTTTTTTTTTGAAATCCACATTTATCTTTAACCTCTATATCAAAATCCTTGAATAACATAACCCATGTAATCAATCAATGATTTCTGTCCTTTTTTATTAATTACTTCAATGTAGGCAGGTTTGTCTAAATAACTACATTTAAAATCAACAAAAAAGATCAAGATATTTTAAATAAGAATAATATTATTAACAATTATTTCTCAATTATCATATAATTTAATTAAACTTCCTTCAGCGTTCTGATGACATAGTAAATTGGTCAAACAATTTGATAAACTAATTTTTCAAATGTCAGTCCTATTATAATTTCATTGGGGTTATTCAAGTTCTCAAAAGGTTATTTTCAGTTTCATAGACTTTCCAATTGATATTATAACAATTTTATTTTTTTAACTCAAATTTTTTTACACATTTTACATAAATCTTTAATAGAAAATATTTATATTATATATTAATTTATAGATGAAAAAAAGGTTTTTTATATATCATCAAAAAAAATTTTACCTGAGAAAAAAACTAAGAATTCCATAATTTTTCATATGAATAATAAAATATTTTATTTCACTAAAATTTTATTAGTTAAATTATATTACATCTTTCTAAATTTTTTGGACCTTAATTGGCCATCACATTACCATAAATTAAAAAAATTCCCAATTTATTTTTTGTTCTTTTGTGTTCAACATTTTTTCACTCTCTATATATTTTTTAGACATATAAAAAATGTAACACCCATAAATTTACCAATAATAAATGGAAAATTATAAAATTTATTCAACAATATTAATGAAAATTGATTACATGAATTTTTTCTGAATGTTTCTGCGGTATTTTACATGCCGAATGTCATATTTTAGTATATAAAAGTTCGATGTTCAAAACAATTTTTTCCCCTTGTCTTTGGGATAATTTTGAATATAATATTATCCTAAATATTCCTCTAATAAATGATAAAATCAATGCCTAATTATTATTTTCATTTTTATTTTCTTGTAATAATAATGAAAATTATTAAATTTGTATCATTATTTTTTATAATGAACACATACTCCCCAGTCAGTCATTTTCATAGTTGATATTAGACTATATTTTTAATTAGGGACTGATGTATCATCTCTAAAAAACTTAGTTAATATCTGGTGAATTTTTAAAAATTAAATATTAAATATATGATCAATAGTAATTTCATAAATTATTTTTAACACCACTGTCCAGCCCCGAGACCTGTGCTTTTGGACCCGCTACAAAAATGTTGAATATTTTTTATATAAAAAGTAACTGAAAATATAAAGTCATTTACATTATCGAATATTTTTCAGTCTAGGATTTGGAGGAAAAAGAAAAATCTTAAAAAATGTCAATTTTAAAACAATAAATAAAAATTTAGTGATGATACTTTACTCGATCTATCTCCTAGTTTAAGATAATCATCTTGAGACTACTAAATTACGCTAAAAACATTTTATAAAAACCTTGGGTGATCATAATTTCCTAGTATGGGGATTTTTAAAAATCCAATGAAAACCCTTTTTGAGGATAAAATTTTAAAATACCATTTGAAGATACTTTTTAAAATATATATCTTTGGAAAACACTCTTAGAAATCCATTGAAAATTCTTATCGTTTTGTAAAAATTATTTTGAAAACACTTTTCAAAATATAATACATTTTTGAAAAATAACTTGAAAACATGATTTTGAAAATTCTTTTGAATATAATTACACCATTTTAAAAATTAATACTACTATTAAAAATACTTATATAATTTTAAAGAATTTCTATAACATTGAAAATTATTACACTATTTAAAATTCTATAATAATTTTTTAAAATAATTAATCTTTGAAAATTCATTAAAATAATCCAGTTATTTTTCAGAAAATATTAAGAAATCAATGGATAAAAACCATGTTTCCACTTAAAACATTGTAGGCTATCTGGGACAACCAACATTCCTAAAGGAAGAGTTCAATCCACACATCCATTTAAGGTGTATAGAGACCAAGTTCAAAAATTTTATAAAAACATTTTTGTGCTAGGCTAACATATATACACTTTAAAATAGATTTTTTATTTATTTTAAAAACATATCATTACATTATTACATTAAAAAACTTATATATATATATATATATATGAATTTTTATAGGAGATAACTTTTTAAATTTTGTATAAAAATTTTTTGAGGCATTTTGACTTTGCATAAATTCATGGAATGTTAATTACAATCAATGTTTTTAAATTTTCCTTTGTATAATCATAAAATATATTTTATTAAAATAAGAAATAATGTGATAAAATTAATCTTTCTAAAGTAAACCCTGAATAAAGATATTAAATTCTCATTTTATTAATTTATTTAATGTATAAATAATCATGTAAATATATGAACCCTTCATATAAAATAATAGATATTATAAATTACTATTCAAATAAAACAATAGATATATAATTTTTCATTCTTAAAATAATAATAAAAATATCCAATTATATAATACACATTAAATTCTAATAAATATTATTTTTAAATAAAATATTTCATCCTTTCATAATTTGAACAATATCAAATAGAGCAAGATTACGAACTATATTTAAGGTGAGTTTTCTTGCATAAGAAATAATACTTACATAAATTAATGAAATTATATTTAATTTTCTATATATATAGGTATATATATAGACACACAAATAAAATGTATTAAAATAATTAAACATTAGAATACTCTCTTTCTCACATAAAATATAGGAACATAAAATAATAATTTGAAATTATTAAAATAATTTTCTACGCACAGAATATGTGTAACGAAAGTATTAATTTTAAAAATAATAATTTCTTAATTAGAATGAACACATTGTTATATTATATATATATATATATATTCTTTATGAACATGATATTTAAAATAATATATACATTTATATATAAAACCTTTCCTTGAATGGAAGAATGGTTTGAATTAAAAAATATAATTTGTAACCATTTTTGAAATTAAAATTTGAAAATTATATATATATATATAAACAAATACAACCTTAATTAAACATAAAAATTAAAATACTATTATTGATAAATAATCTAGGAGTTTTAATATGTATGAATATATGAACTTTAATATAAAAATAATTTATATACAAAATAGTTTTTAGTAAAGAGATCTCGTTACATGATGGAAACCAAAAATTGTTTATCCTTTCATGGGGTATTCAAACCATGTGGGGGAATTGGCCTTCTTCCCGATGGATACTCAAACCATATGAATAGAGAGGATAAAGTAATAGGGTCTCATGTAGGGTAATTCTACGAAAATCTGATACATATGTATACAGGGAGGCTCGATCTGGTCTTCTTCTTCAAATTGAACTAATGAGGATTTTTAAGGGTGTGAAGAAGCTCTTATAAATATATTTATAGGTTTGGATGCTTCCAAGTGATTCTTGGGGTTTCAAAGGCCTTTTATAAAATTGAATAAATAAAATTACTAAAACTTCTAATTACAATGGATGTGTTTGAAAAAATCATTTTTCATTCCATTATCCTATAGAATAAATGGTTTTTAAAAAACAAAATGGTTTATTTTTAAACAAAAAAAAACCCACTTTTACAACAAGGTTTATTTGTTCTCACCTTAGTGACTCCATGAGATGTAATAAACAACAATGTAATATCAATGCAATTTTAGGTCAAACATTTTTAATGGGTACATATGAACATCATCGGTCTTGATTTATTTCTATATCCAAAATTAGTGAAGTATGGTATTGTTAGTAGGTCGATCTAACTATAGATGTCCTGTGGCTTAATGAGATCAAAGGGTTCCATAGAGGATGGAATTTTTAAGCATAGTTTGTGATAGATCAAATGAATATGTAGGATCAGGTGGTCTTAATTAGAATGATTAGCATGAGATGATCATATGGTTATGGTTTGTTCAATTGAATGGTTTTATTTTAACCATGGTTATTAAATGATGAATAATACCTAGTAAAAGAATAGCACATCTATACATAATAAATTTGACTGATCCCATAAAACATAAGCACCAACATTCACAAAGAAAAATTAAGAACATGCATTATACATGGTCATACACATACAATCTCACCTAACTACTACTTGACTCAGGTAGAGTCCTACCTAAACACCATGTAGCCTAATATTGGCTTGAAATATGCCTCCTTGTGCGGAGATCCATAATTCAGCCACTATTTGGGCTGTAGTGTGGTAGACCTCTCCACATGGTAAACCCACTTAGGTACCACATTATTTTAGGGGTCCCTTAGGTTATCTTAAATAGGTTTGATGATTATTTTATACAAGACAAAAACTACTTAAAAACTCGAATGAGTTGAAATGAAAAAATTATAATTTTTTTAAAAAAATTATCTTTAACTTTAAAATGGGTTAATTATTTTAAGAACATATTCACATTGATTATTTATTATAAAAAATATCAAATAATCATTTTATATTATGAGTTTTATCAAATATATATTATTACTCTAATAGTTATATTAAAACTATTACAAAGCTAATAAAAAATTTGTATTTAGAATAATATTTAACTAAAAAACTAAAGTAATTTATATTATTTATCATTTATAAATTATTTAAATTATATATTATGTTTTAAAAGGGCATTAATATATCATGTTACTTTTTTTGAGAAGTAATAATTTAATCAATTTAATGCCGAATAATAATTTTAAATAATAGAATATTATAGTTTAACTTACTTTTGGAAGATACATATATTAAGTGAATGTTGTTTCATCTAAGAAAATATAATAAAATTTCAAAAATTATTCTATTATGTAAATACCTTATGAATAAAACATATGATTATTAAAGAAAATAACATAATTTCTAGAATATAAAAACATTTCTCAGCTATGTTAAATTATATAAAGTATAAAAGATTAAATATTTGAACATACTTACATATTTTTTTATTAAAATAATAGTAATATTTTTATCTTAACATATAAACATAACCTAATTTTATTAAGGAAAAAAAATGAAGTCTAGGTTATGTTTTAATTTAGTTTATTTTAAGAATAAAACAAATCATTAAGTTAACATTTATAAAAATGATTAACTTTATGGGCGGTTACATTCTACCCCCTTACCGAAAACTTTTTCCCTAGAATTTAGTTTTCATTATTAAGGAAAATTATGAAATATAATTTTTAGAATTTGTAAACAATAATAACTAGAATTATTAATTATTAAAGGCTACATAACTTCCTAAGAGCTCAAAAGTAGATTCATAACCCAAATATTTTTTCCTCAAACACAAATGTTGTAAAATAAGGGTTTTACTGAAAGAAAATAAAGAAAAACTCTATTTATTTTTAACCAAAACTTCATAATATCCAAAGTTATTTAAAATGTTCTTTTGATACCAAATGTGAGGCCCCTATGACAACACTTCCATATCCACTACAAAAATGCTGTCTATTTTTTATATTTAAATTAACTAAAAAATATTTAGTCATTTATATATGAGGGTCTTTTCTTGTCTTAGATTTTGTGGAAAGGACCACACATAAAAATTATAAAAGATAAAGCAATGAATAAAAATTAAGTGACAATAATTTTATCATGCTTTTTATTTATTGAAACTAATCTCCTTGAGATATGTAAATTATCATGAAAAAGTTTTATAAAAAAATATTGTGACCATAATTTCCTAGTAATGGTTTTTTAAAAAATATTGTGAAAACCTTTTTTGAAATACATTTAAAAAAAATTAAAATATATATATATTTAAAACAATCTTATAAATCATTTGAAAATAAATATAATTTTGAAAACACTTTTCAAAATATGAAATCTTTTGAAAACTCCATCGAAAATACTTTGAAAAAATTATTTTGAAAATACTTTTGAAAATACTTATGCCTTTAAGATAGTTACTAATAAATTTAAAAATACTTTCATAATTTTAAAACATTGTAATACCATTGAAAAAATTTTCACCTTTGAAAATTCAATAACACTTTTTGAAAAAACATACACATTGAAAATGCTTTAGAATAATCGAGTGATTTCTCAAAAAATATTTTTAAATCTTTGGGAAAAAACCACAGGGCCACTTAAAACATTGAATGCTATTTGGGCCTACCCACATTCAATAGGAATGCTTTCATTCCCAACTTCCCATTCATTTTTATAGTGTCTATGTGCCAAAAAAATTTAAAAACATTTTTGATCTTTCCTTACATATATACATTTTTCGCAAGAGTTTTTTATTTAAAAACAAATAGTTACATTATTACATTCACACAATTATATATATATAAGGTTTTATTTGAAATTACTTGATATATTTTGGAATAATCAAATCACATGACATTTATACTTTTCATAAATTCATGGAATTCCAATTAACATATATGTATTTAAATTTTCCTTCAAAAACTCATGAAATACATTTTTTTGAAATAATAAATAAAGTGATAAATTTTATCATATAAAAATCATCTTTGGATAATGATATAAAATAATCATTTTATCAAAGGATTTTTTGCATAAATAATGGTTTAAATATTTGAACCCTTTACATAAAATAAAATCACTGGTAAATTACTATTCACAAAAAATAATCAATATAATTTTTCTTTCAATAAAATAATCATAAGAATAAAAAATTATAAAATACACAATAAATTATAATAAGAATCATTTTTAAATAAAACATTTTAATCTTTTATAAATTGAAAATATCATGTAGGGTAAGGTCATAACCTATATTTAAGGTGAATTTCCATATATATGAAATATTAATTTTTTCAAATCATGAAAAGATAATTAATTTTATATATATGTATATATATAAACACATAAAAAGTATAAGAATCTTGAAACATTTAGAATACTCTCTTTGTCACATAAATTATAAGAACAGAAAATAATTAATTGAAACTAGTGTAATAATTTCTTATACACATAATATGTGTAACATAAGTATTAATTTGAAAAAAATACATTATTAATTATAATGAGAACATATTAATAGTATATATATATATATTCATGAATAATATGAAAATTAAAACAATATATTCATATATGTAAACATCCTTGCATTGAATGGAAGAATAGTTTGAATTAATTCATAAAATTTATTGACATATTTGCAATAAAATTTGAAAATAATATATATATATATATATACACACCCTTACATAAACATAGATATGAAAATAATTATATTAATAAAAAATATTTGAGTTTGAGCGCATATTAATATATAAAATTGAATTTGAAAAAAATACAAAATAGGTTTAAATAAATAACCTTACCAATTGTAAACCAATAATGATTTCTTCATTATTGCGGTGTTCAAACAAAGAGGAGGAAATTGACAGCTCATTAATGGATTATTAAACCAAAGGGACATAGAGGAAATAATAAGAGGTTCCAATATTGGTGAATTATACTGAAAGCTGATAGAAATATATATATTGGGAGACAGAGTCAGGGATTCTTCATCAAATCTAATGACTGGGGTTCTTTCAGCGGTGGGAAGAGAATCATATATTTAAATTTATTGGTTTTTATTATTCGGAGGTAAGATTATAGTTTCATTGTAATTTTTTACTATTAATTAAAATTTCTTCCTATATACAATTTATTTCAGTGGTGGGGTTTCAAACACTATTTTCACATTCCATTATTCTTATGAATCTTGGGTTTTGAAAAATATGAAATTCGTTATTTTGAAATAGTAAAACCAACTTTTTCAATAGTATTTATACATTTTAACTTCAATTATTTTTTGATAATAAAGTAATAGATCTTCTGGATCAGAGTAACTCTAGGATGAACAACATTAATGGGTAGATCTGAAAAACTTCATCCCCTTTTTTTGCTATGTAAAAATAGTAGTGGAGTGTGGTACTGTTCATAGGTAGATCCAACTATTGTATCCCTATGGTGACATGAGATTAGAGGGTTACATTTAGGATGATTGTGGCTAGAATGGCATGTGAAGGAAGTTGTGAACATGAAGGATTGGGTGGTCATGCGGAGGAAGATGATAAGGAGAGGATCTGATGGTTGTGGTCATGCGATCAAATGACTGCCTTTTATCTGAGGTGTCTAAACAACGAACTGTTCCCACTAAAAAAGTTCCCCATTATAAAAAATTATATGTTTGAGAAACCCCATATAATATAATATTTGAAATGCATAAGTAAAAAGGAAAAAAAATGCCTTTTTCACGGGCCTATGTAAGTGATATCACCTAACCGCTACTTGACTCAGGCTATAGCCTACATAAACTCTCTGAGGCCTTATATTGGCTTGAACTATGCCTCCATGTGAGGTGATCCATATCTAAACAACTGCTTTTTAGGTCCATTAGTTTTCATTATAGAGGTTGGATAATATTTCAATACAAGGTAAGAACTATTTAAATACTCGAATAGTTGAAATAAAAAAGTATAATTGTTCAAATATTTTTATCTTCAACTTACAAATTCATTAATTATCCTAAAAAAATCTTTAAATTGGTAAATTATTAGAAAAATATTAAATATTAATTACACAATAATAATTTTAACAATTATATATTTTTACTCTAATAATAGTATCAAATCTATAATAAAGCTAATAAATATTTTGTATTAATAATAATATATAAATCAAAAACAAAAAAAATAAATTAACTAATATTATTAATGCCTTATAAATTATTTAAATTTTATATGATCTCCCAAAATTACTTTAATATATAAATTACATTTTAATAAAAATTAATAATGTAATTAATTTAGTGATAAAACATACTTTTATATAAAAGAATGTTATATTTTACCTTACATAAAAAAAATACATATATTAAGTGAATATTATTATATCTGAGAAAATAAAATACAATTTTACAAATTTTTTAATGATTTTAATTCCTTATAATTAAAACTTATGTTTATTAAAGGAAATAACTTAATTTGAAGAATATTAAATCATTTCTTAGTTGGGTTAGGTTATAAAAAATATAAAAGAATAAATATATTGATACACTTACATATTCATTATTAAAATACATGTAATATTTTTATCATAACGTATAAAAACAATATTTGAGCAAGGAAACTATTATATTATAGGTTAAATGATACAATAATTTGTTTTAACATAAACAAAAATAATTAAATTATCATTTATAAAAATGCTTTAATTCATGGGCTGTTACAACCACTTTCATCACCATGTCCTTAATTAGAAGTATTATCCAAATTGGATTTTATTAATTTGACATAAATTTTTACTAAATAAAACATTATGAGTTAAAATTGAAAGATTTATATAATTTATTTAAAAATGGGTTTACTTAATTTCTTTTTGATTATACATTAAGACTTGTGATGGTTTATCCCTTTTAATGTTATTAAAAGAGATGTTCATAATGATATATATTATTTTTAATTCAAATATATAAGAAAATTACATGTTTTCTATAAGAGGTTTCATGTCCATTTAATGTTTTTGGATTAATAAAAATTTTTACTTGGTGTCCTCATCTCATTGTATAGATTAATTTAAGAAAAGTTAACCTTTTGACTTTAACCTTTATTTATATTTTAAATACTACATCTATGATTCTAGATTGGGTCACTCTATGAGGTCCATTAGTCTATCAAATTTATCAGTACTCATGATATTTTTATGGTGATATTCTATTTTAGAACCAATAATTTCTAGGAATATTAATTCCCTGTACATTTCCTCTTGTTCCACTACATTCAATATATTTTGTTGAACTCCTTCATTACGAAAATGAAATACTAGTTTACCATGATGAAAATAAATTAATAATTTAAAAATAGTAAGGAATGGTCACCCACGAATTAATGAAACATTAATTGTAATTATATCCTTATTGGTTTTGTCTCATCCAAAACCATATTTTAAAAAAACCATATTCCATGAGATTAAAACATGAACCAAAATCACACATATCCATTATAAATTTACATGAACTAATTTAATGATGAATAATAATACTACATGGATACCAAAGCATGGTTGGATGATTTTATTCCACCATTGTTGATGATTCCTTAATAATTATAGACATTCACATTTATTATATTTTTATTATATCAATAAGGTGTTTCGTTATGAAATTAATATATATAATAATATGAGAAATAAATTTTGCGAATAAAATAATGATATGGAGTTAGATAAATATATTCATAAATTTAATTAATTGATTATATAGTTTTCTTTATTTCATTAATACATGGAATGTATGTATATATATTTAATTGGGCATAATAGGTAGTTATTCCAAACATAATTTTAGGTAAAATCTTATTATATAAATCTCGACACATATTTTACTATATATTTTATTTGATTAATTTATTCCTAATGTTTTAGGTTTATAGTCAATAATATTATTTAACATATGGGAGAAACATTTTGACCAAATTTTAGGGGTTCTTTTCTCTATTTATTTTTATGGTTCCTCTAAGAATTTACAATATTTGATAAGAAATATAGCCAATGTGTTGCACTAAAATTCTAAAGGATACATTATAAAAAATTATGTACTTTTTTTGTCAATTATATTTTATAGTTTGTTTTAATTTTCACAAAATGTCCTCCAAAGTCATATATTACTATGTTAGTTCATGATACTGAAAATAGATTAATTTATTAATTTTATTTATTCTTGGATTGGAATATACATTGAATTTTAAATTGGAAAACATAAGTGTCTTATTTTGTAGAATTTTTTGACGAACATTCATGGTTTTTCATAATAAAGTAGGATAGATCTTCTACCCTAAATTATAAATAGGGTTATGATGTTTACTTGATCTATTGATGGTGATAAAATTAATTTCCTCAATAAATATGTCCATTAATTTATTTCCCATAATAATTAACATAATATAGTCAATAGGGGTGGTTAATTTATTTTTATACAATAAAAAAATATAAAAGTAAAAAATTAAATAACATATAAATTTATATGGGTTTGAATGAAAAACCATACACTATAATTTAAACCTAGTATAAAAACTAGTTAATTTTTTGTATCACACTAGAGATTATTTTTTAAGGGAATTCAAAACACATTAAAGAATGATATTTTTATAGGAGGAATAACCATAATTTCCTAGTTTTTTTTGGGGTTTAAAAAACAATAAAAAATATATATTTTAAAGTGGTAAACCCCAATTATAGAACCCCAAATTTGTAATGGAAAAGAATAAAACTGAATTATTGATTAATAAAGGAGATAACTATAAATAATTTATTAAATATAATAATAAAATGACAAAAAATAGAAAAAATTGATCCATTTCTCTATGTTATCACCTTTGACACTTTAGTATTAATTATAAAAGATACATATAAACTTATAAAATCATTACATCCATGTCCTATAGTATTTATTCATACTCTACTTTTATAAATACTTGTTTATAATTGTTTTCTTTATCATGTTTTTAATAAAAAGATATTATTTTCTTATCATAATGGATAAATTCATATACATTCTATAAGATAATTTTCTTATTATTAGGTTTTCTCAACATCAATTTACGCACCCTTGATCAATAATTTTTGAGGGACACATGAAATATATTTAATAAAGATCAAATGAAATCATTAGTTAGTTTTACTCATCACATTACATCGCAATATGATGATCTCCCATTAATATTATCATTCATTGGGTTAATGAATTAACATTCTTTCATTTTTTTATTCTTAAAAACAATGAAACATTTGCTCATAATAAAATTATATGGTAACTATTTAGAAAAACCATATCTCATTCACTATATTCATTAGAATTTAGTATTTAATTGTTTTCATAAAATATTTAGTTGAAAAAAATTAAAATACAATAATTCACAATTCATTAATTTCAAATTGTCACTAGTTATATCCCAATTCTTCATATTTTATTTCATTATATTTCAATGTGACTATTCATATTCAATTTCAATTATCTATAAATATAAAACTCTTAGGGGTTTTATTGATGTATCTATCTAAAATAATGATATTTTCATAAAAGAATAATATTATAGATATTTTAATTTAATAATAAATAATCATAACTAAAAACTAAAATTAAATACATTAAATACTAAAATAGAAAATCACGATGTAGATAATGAATTATGGTGGCACTATATGTAGAATGTACATGTGGAAAATTGTATAAAATTTTGTCTCGTGCAATATTTATTAAGGAATTCAAAATTTAATGATTGTATTTCCCAAAATAAAAAGTAAAAAATATATAAAAATATATAAAAACAACAAATATTTCTGTTCATACCAAAATATAGGGATCCTATATCAGGTATCAAACATAATAATTGTAGAATCCCAGGTAAATGAAGAATAAATGATTTTCATATTTATTAATATTTGTGAATTAAATATTAATTTTAGTTTAAAATAGTTGCTATGTTCGATAGCATACCCGATACACAGCAACAGGGTTTTTTGAAATCTTACGTTGCACACTAATAATATAATATTATTATTTTTTATGGTCATTAACTCCTAGCCGTTGTATTGGCGGGACTAACCAAAACTAACTAAAATATTATTATAAATTTATTTATATTTATCCAATAAAAGTTAGAGGCTTAAAATATGAATGAATCTAATTTTAAGCATAATTTACATTAAAAGGATGACTTACAACCTTTTAATGGAGAACTCTATTTAAATATATTTTTGGTCAGTTTAATATGTTCTAATTGACTAAATAAAATCCTTCTTTATAATGGGGACATCAAATTTTTCTTTGGGTAATTTTTTGGTATTTTTCTGATAAAGTTCATTTTTTAACGAATAGTGAAAATTATTGTATTTTAATTCAAAAGTGCCTTTTAATATAATTTATTTATATGGTTAGATTATATTTTTAATTGGTTTTAAAGTGAAATTAAAATATATATTTACCATTTAATCCAATTTTGGTCATTGGAATTAATTTCACTTTGAAATTGGACATAAACAAGTATCAATCTTTTGATAGTTATTGTTTCTTAAAAACACACTATTTATTTTGATAATGGGAATTAATTTTAAAATTAATTAATGCCACTTATATGTTTTAAATTTGGAAAAATAGAAATAATTTTTTAATTCGGAATATCAAATATAGCTTAGGCTGAATTTTTGGTATTTTTCTGAAAAACATCAATTTTTGATGAATAGTGAAACCACTTAGTGGTTTTTAAAAAAATTAACTTTTTCATTTAAATGAAATTTTACCACTTCTGTGAATTGAATTTAAAAAATAAAACATACTTGGTTGTTATAAATAAGTGAAATATGTTTCATTAAGATGAAAATAGATTTTGGTGAATAGTAAATTTTGACTTTTATTTATCGCGGTTAAAGGTAAATAGGGTAATTCAAGGTTAAAAGAATATTATAATAATTCAAAATTTCTGTAAAACATATCCAAACCTTATTGGTTGAGTCATTTACGACCATGGTCATCTTTGGGTTGATTTTGGTACCCCATTTAGCAACATGGGAGAGATAATGACAATTTAGATTAATTAACTTAAAGTAAAGACAAAAATGACAAAAGAAAATATCTTTTAGTAAATAAATTTTTATAAGTGGTTATGTAAATTATCTTTTTGACTATAAATATTCTTTAGAAAGATAAAAAGATTTTCTACATCATGGTATTTTTTTAAAAATTTTGAGGCATAAAATAATTTAAATTATTTATGACAAAATAATGATGCAGTATTTACCTCATTAATAAATGATTTAAATAAATAAGATTATAATGATTAAAATATTATCCAAAACCTGTCCAATTCCTATTGGTAGATTATATTTCTTCCATGAGTCATCTTATCTTTGACTATAATGATTTTTGAACCATTATATACTGAATAAAATTATATAAGAAAATAATGTTTTCACACTTTCCTAAAGAGGCCCTCCTCTCCCTTATAAAAGGAGACCACTTCTATCCAATTCCTCACACCTTTCAAGCCTTTTGGCTTGTTCAAACTCTGTTCAAATAATCTCCATACATCCCTATCCTCCCAATAGAAGCCTTACCATAGGCAGAAGGCACTTCAATAAATCCTTTGGTTAAAATCAAAGGGAGTTACCCAAATTAAAGGTAATGGTTTCCCTTAAATTGTTTTCTTTTATTTTACTTCTCCAACCCCTAAAATTTTTTTATTACTTTCTTTTGTAACAATAATAGTATACTAAATAAACTAGGATGTTGTTATGAGAAGGATTCGAACTACACTTACACACACCTCCATCTAATGGATGAAGAACATAATGATTCTGTGGATGGAAAACTAACGCCTCATGAAACGATGATTGTTCAAATATCTCCAACCACCTCTCATGGTGGTCATTATGATGGAAATGTATTTATATAAGATATATGTTATGTTTATTATTTACTTATTCTTATGTAATTCCCATTTATATCACACCTTTATGGTTTGCATAGTGGGTAAATACGATAATCTCATTTGAGGAAGTGCGGACTACCGCCCGCTCAAAGTGATTTGATTCGTTAATGCCTTATGTAGGATGTATAAAGTATGGAGTTAATAATATTATATATGATATTATACGGGAAATATAATATAACTATGTATCATTATGTTTTAATTAAATTAAAATAAGAAATATAAATGAAAGTAGTGTTCATGCGTACGTACGACTTACCATCTCCATGAACGGTGCATTTCATTTCTTACATACAAATGTTATGTAATATTATAAATACATGTATATATTGGATATATATGATATATATGATATCTTAATCAGGACTATCATTCTGGATATAATGGAATATTGACCACATGGACAACTTGTAAATATAAGGTTTTCATTTTTGACTCAAGTACCAAATATCAACAAAATGGACGTTATTAACATAAATGATTACATAATATTTAAAACATGGTAATAAGTGATATAAAATGAATAATAAACTTGAAAAAGGTTCTTAAGCAAGTATAAATTAACTTTAGTTTTTTATTCAGGATATTAAAGAATGAACGTGTTAGTTCAGACACGAGGTAAGGGACTTCTTCTCAATCTCCTTTCATTGAGGCATATTTTGTTTCAATACAAGACTTTATATTATATGCTGTATAAACATCATTGACTTTTAATTTTTTTCAAAAGGAATATTATCTCTACAAAGCATTTTACTAAACAACAAAAAGTATTTTTCTTTTTAACGTACGTGATGACAACAACCTTTCCGCCGCCGGGAGTATTATTTGATCTTTGGCTTCCATAACAAGACGTAATGTTTTTAAATTAAAAAAAATACCATATAATATTTTATGTATTTTGGTATTGAAAATGGTTTTGATAATGGATTTGTTATATCAATATATTTAAGTGATATGTTTTGATTGAAATGTGGAAATGTTTTCATTCCTTTATATTTTTTTTACATATTCTGATTTTATAATGGTACGTGGACATTTGACGGGTGGTTACATGATAAACCAAATGATGGGTGGTGCGGTGAATACCAGGACTGGTGGTTACGTTATAACCTCCAATGCATTGGGTATGTAAGTCGGCCATATGACTATTCCATTTAGTGATATGAGTGGAAGTCGACCACATGGTTATTCCATTTAAGTATGTTTATTTCCCAAGTTACCTTTATATGTTATGTGTTCATTATATTGGTTTTATAGTAATCTTTTGATTACAAAAGGGTAAGTAATGATCTTTTATTCAGTGAAGATTATTTACTTCTTCATAAAGGTGAAATGTATTACTTATGTTAATGTATTCATGGTTTACTTTTTTTCAAAACTAACTGTTTTCCTTCTTTGTGTATCCCTTACTAAGATTTTTATGCTCATCCCATGTTTTTTAAAAAAAAAATTCTCATGAAATAATGTGGAATATGGTCAAGGATGGGATCAAGAAAAATTCATGATGTCTTAAACATGTAACTTGACATGACTATTTTTTTCAAGAGTTCATGTTTTGTAAAAAAATGGAAACTGTGTAGAAGCGTCTACTTTTTAAATATTTTGAGATGTAATAGTTATGTCCTAATTCTCTAAAAATCTAAACCTGAAAGGATCCTCAATGTGAATTATTCATTTAATTCAATATTAATCATGGTTTAAGGCCAGGTCCTTATAATTGGTATCAAAGGTCGGTTTAGATAACATTAGGAGTTAGGGTATTGTAAAATTAATATCCGTAATGTAATTTATGTTAATATTGAAATCATATAGCATTTACAGATTACCATGTTGCTTCGTCTAAGATATGTCTGTGTTAAGAATTCTTTTTCATAACAGAAACCGATCAGCTTTTCTGGGAAGGAATATAGAGGAGAATGACCTTCCGAATCAGCAACCAGAGATGGTTGGAATCAGAATTGAGCAGTTTACTACAGTGATGGCTCAGTTGAATAAGGTGTTAAATTGTGGATGTGTTTAGTGATGATATTTTGGATTATTAAAAAACTGAGGAACATGAGATTCATTTAAGATTTGTCTTTAAAAACATAAAAGAAAAGAAACTATTTGTTAAATTCATCCAGTGTGAGTTTTTGTTACAAAACATTTCTTTCCTTGGTCACATTGTTTCAAAAAAATTGCATAACTATTGATCTTGCTAAAACAAAAGTTTTTGAAGAATGGACAAGACCCACAAATATAACCGAGATTCCGAGGTTTCTAGGTTTGGAAGGTTATTACCGAAGGATTCTTGAAAATTTTGCACGGTTATATAGTCCAATGACTATGTTAACTGGAAAAAGTGTTAAGTTCATTTGTACAAAAGAATGTGAAAATTATTTTTAGGAATTGAAAAGGAGATTGGTGAATGCTCCAGTTTTGGAACTACCTTCCAGAAATGGTGAGTTTGTTATCTATAGTGATTCTTCATTGAAAGGAAAGGGTTGTGTCCTAATGTAGAATGATCAGGTATTTGCTTATGCTTCACGTCAGTTGAAACCACCTGAGATAAATTAACCTACACATGATTTGGAATTAGATTCTTTTGTTTTTGCTTTAAAAATATGGTGGAATCATTTGTATGGAGTGAAGTGAGAAATATATACTGACCACAAAAGTTTGAAGTATATATTAACTCAAAAATAATTGAACATGAGATAGAGGAGATTTTTGGAATTAATCAAGGATTATGATGGCCCGATCCTTTATCATCCGGGAAAATCAAATAAAGTGGCTGATGCTTTGAGTCGAAAAAGTAATGCTTCATTAGAAATGTTACGTTGGGAATGAGATCTTTTGGTTTTTTATTTGATGAAATTTTTCATAGATGTTTTTTTTTGCAAGAAATTATTCTGTTTTTCTTCAGGTGTCAGGGAAATCATCTCTATCAGATAGAATTAAGCAAGCGCAGAAGGAAGACAGTGAGTTGTAGAAAAAGGTTGTGTTGGTTCATAAGGGTAAGTTGCCTAATTTTAATGTTGATAATGATTGTGTTTTGAGATTTGGAAAGAGATTATATGTGCCTTGTGATTCACAGTTGAATAATGAGTTGTAATGTGAAGCTCATAGTTCTCCGTTTTCAGTTCATCCTGGTAGTACTAAGATGTACAGAGATCTTTGAGAGTATTACTGGTGGGATGGAATAAAAAGAGATATTGCTGATTTTACTGTGAAGTGTTTGACTTGCCAGCAGGTTAAAGTAGAGTGACAGTTACTGAAAGGAATGCTTCAGCCTCTACTGGTGCCAGAGTGGAAATGGTAAAATATATCCATGGGCTTCACTGTGGGATTACCAAAGACATCTCGAGGTAATAATGCAATATGGGTTATAGTTGATCGATTGACTAAATCTGCTCATTTCCATCCTATGAGAGATACTTTGTCTCTAGATCAACTTGCTTGGTTGTATGTTAAAGAGATAGTTAGGTTTCATGGAGTTCCTCTCTCTATTGTCTCTGATCATGATCACAGGTTTACTTCAAAAATTTGGAAAGGACATCAGAAGTTATTGGGTACTGAATTAAATTTTAGTACAGCTTTTCATCCTCAATCACATGGGAAGTCAGAACGAACAATTCAGACCTTGGAGGATATGTTACGTACTTGATCGATATATTATCAGGGATGTTGGGACCAACATCTATCTTTGGTTGAATTTTTTTATAATAACAGTTTTCATTCCAGTTTATAGATGGCTCCATTTGAGACATTATATGGAATGAATTTTCGAACTCCATCATTTTGGGATGATGTAGGTGAAAGGAAGCTTATGGGGCCCAAATTGGTAGAAGATATGGTAGAGAAAGTTCAGTTGATTTAGAAGCACATGAGAACAGCTCAGAGCAGACAAAAAAGTTATGCATATAACCGGAGGAAGGATCTTTCTTTTGAGGTAGGTGATCATGTATTTCATTAAGATTCTCTATGAAAAAGTGTGATTCATTTTGGTAAGAAGGGAAATTTGAGTCTGGGGTTTATTGGACCAAATGAAATCCTGGAGAAAGTTAGATCAGTTGCATAGAAAGTGTCTTTACCTCCAAGTTTATCCCAGGTACACAATATTTTTCATGTTTCGATGTTGAGAAAGTATATTCCAGATCCATCTCATGTTTTGAGCCCAGACATAGTTTAGTTGGAAGAGAATCTCTCTTATGAAGAATAGCCAGTCCAAATTCTTGACCGTAGAGAGAAAGTGTTGCGAAATAATGTAATTCACTAGGTAAAGGTTTTTTTGAAAAACCATATGGTTGAAGACGCAACGTGGGAATTTGAAAATGCTCTGAGGGATAAATAACCCCAACTTATTTTTATAAGTGAATAAAAATTGCGAGAACACAATTTCCAAAAGGGGGGAAGGATGTAACATCCTAGGTAAATGAAGAATAAAATATTTTCATATTTATTAATATTTTTTAATTAAATATTAATTTTAGTTTAAAAGGGTTGCTATGTTCGATAGTGTACCTGATACGCAATAATGGGTTTCTTTGAAATCTAATGTTGCACACTAATAATATAATATTGTTATTTTAAATGATCATTAACTCTTAACTGTTGTATTGGTGGGACTGAACAAAACTAACTATAATATGATTATACATGTATTTATATTTATCCAATAAAAGTTAGAGGCTTAAAATATGAATGAATCTAATTTTAAGCATAATTTACAGTAAAAGGGCGATTTACCGACTTTTAATGGAGAACCCCATTTAAATATAGTTTTTTTCACTTTAATACATTCCAATTGACCAAATAAAATCCTTTTTTAGAATGTGTACATCAACTTTTACTCTGGGTAATTTTTTTATAAGGCCCCAGCCTTAAACCTTACTTAATCTTGAGTTATTGCAAGATTACAAATTGAGGATCTTTTTGGGTTTAGAGTTTTAGAGAATTAGATCATAAAACTTGCATTACATTCCACATATAAACAAAGTGGTTACATAAAGATAGTATTCATTTTTTCCATCAATGGAAACATATTTAAAATAAGACATGGATTCATTCTTGACACTTCCTTGACACTATCATCATATCATGTACCTTTCCCTTGACCTGTGAAAAACATTTCAAAAAAACATGGGATGAGCATAAAAATCTCAGTATGGGTTATAAAAATATGGAAAGGAAACATAAGTTCATATATACATAAGAATGAAATCATACTTTACCCATAAAACATAAGCACTTTAACATACCTCATAAAATCATGAATAAATCATAGAAATCATAATACATAAAGGTAACTTGAGGCATTCATAACATTCTTACATAGGGAGTAACCCTCTTGGTTACATTTGGAATACCCATCACAGTATATTCCCTAAATCTCTTCGTAGAAACCTTAACGTTTCACTCCTTCGCGTTACCCAATGCATTGGAGAGCTATATCGGGCTCACCCGCCCTTAGTTTATCACGGAACCACCCGTATTCATAATAATGCCCAAGAACCATAACATAATCGCATAACATAAAACATGCATAAAGGCAACATAACATTTCCACATTTCAATCAAAAGATATCAATACAACACATTGATATAAAAAAACATTATGAAAACCATTTTCACTACCAAAATAAATGAAATTTAAAACATGGTATTTATTTTTCTTTTAAAAAAAGGTATGGCTTGTAGAGGAAGCCGAAACTCAAATAATGGTCACGGCGGTGGAGAAGTCGTTGTCGCCGCATACGTACGACAAAAACATTCCCTTTTTTCGTTTAGTAAAACGCTTCGTATAAAAAAGATTCCTTTTGGATAAACGTAAAAGTCAAAGGGGTTTATACACCGTATAAAAGAAGGTTGTGTATAAAACAAAATATGCCTCAATGAAAGGAGATTGAGAGGAAGTCCCATTCCTCAGGTCCGACTTGACTCGGTCGTTCTTTAATCTCTGGAATAATAAACTTTACTTAATCTCTACTTTCTTAAGAACCTTTTTCAAGTTCATTATTCCTTTTATACCATGTTTTTAACATCATGTAATCATTTAAGTTTATAATGTTCATTTTGTCGATATTTGGTTCTTAAGTCAAAAATAGACTTCTAACACTTACATGTTGTTAATTTGGTCAAAGGTTCATTATATCCAGAATGATATTAATGATTTGGATAACATATATATCATATATATTCATCATATACATGTATTTATAATATTACATCACATTTAGAGGTAAGAAATGAACTGCACCATTCATGGAGACGGTAAGCCGTACGTACGCATGAACGCTACTTCCATTTCTATTTCATATTTTCTAGAATGTAATCATAATGATATAAGAGTATATTATAATTCCAGTATAATAACATATATAATATCATTAACTTTATCCTTTACACATCCCACATATGGTATTAACGAATCAAATCACTTTCAGGGGGCGGTAGTCCGCACTTCCTAAAATGAAGATATCGTGTTTACACATAATGGAAACCATAAAGGTATGCCAAAAATGAAAAAAAAAACAGAAGCTTAAGGAAAACATAAACATATTATATATCATATATAAAAATAGTGACATCATAATGTCCACCTTTGAAGGTGTTAAATGAGTACTGAACAATCATCGTTTCGGGAGGCAGAATTTCGCCATCCACGGAAACCGTAAGTTCATTAACCATTTGATGTAGTTTTGTGAGAGTGTAGTTCAAATAAATCTTATAAAAACATCCTAGTATATTTAATATACTGTTGTTGTTACAAAATAAGTAAATAAAAAGAGTTTAGTGGGTTGGAGAAACAAAATAAAACAAATGAACATGAGAGAATGAATTACCTTTAAAAGTGTAACTCCTTTTGATTTGAGCCTAAAGGCTTCCTTTGAAAGGATTCTGCCCAAAGTGAATCCTCTAGGATGAGGAGAGGGATGTGGAGAGAGTAAATGGGCAGGTTTTGGCCGAGCCAAAGGCTTGAGGAGTGTGTGAAATGAGGTAGGGGTGGGGGCCTTTTATAAGAGGAGAGGAGGGGCACTTTTGGAAAGTAAAGAAATATTACATTATTTGAAAATGTGTATCGGTTTTAAAAGGTCCCAAATTGATATAATTCGAGGATAAGGTGATAAGGGTTCGAAATCCAGTAATCCAATTGGTTTTGGACATGTGTAGTTCATAGATTTTACATTATCTTTCCATTTTATTTAAATCGTCAAATAATGATGTCATCGCTGCATCATTATTATGTCATAAATAATTTAATATATTTAATGTCTAAAAATTATAAAAAAACTACTATGATGTAGGAAATCTTTTTAGATTTCCAATGACTATTTATAATCAAAAATCTGATCTTTATAACCCCATGTAAAAATTGTTTTTGTAAAACATATTATGTTTGTGTCATTTTTACTTTTACATTAAATAAAAAGTTGTTTATGTCATTTCCCAACCAAAGTGGATCCATGGGGTCCCCAAGTTGACCCATGGCTTGTCTTGGTCGGCCATGACACAACCAATGAGGGTAGGACATGTGTCAATCTCATCTTATTTTATTAAAGCATTATTTTTACCTTAAACTACACTAATTACCACTAATCGCGATTAAGAACTTAATAAGTTACTATTCACCAAAAAATTATTATAATCTCATTGAACCACATTTTACTTATTAATGAAAACCATGTATGTCGGATTTTTTAAATTCAAAACACAATGATGGCAAAATTTCATTTAAACGGAAAATCAGTCTTTATAAGTACCACTTAGTGGTTTCACTATTCATCAAAAATTGAAGTTTTTCAGAAAATTACCAAAAATTCACCCTAATCTATATTTGATATTACGAATTCAAAAATGAAGTCTATTTTAAAAAATTCAAAACATATAAGTCACATTAATTAATTTAATAATTAATTCCCGCTGTCAGAGCAAATAGTGTGTTTTTATGAAACAATAAGTATCAAAGGATTGACACTAGTTTAAGTCCAATTTCAAAGTGAAATTGATTCCAATGACCACCATTGGATTAAATGGTAAAAATATATTCATATTACACATTAAGACCAATTCAAAAGATAATCTAATCATATAAATAAATTAGATTAAAAAGCAGTTTTGATGTAAAATGCAGTATTTTTCACTATTCATTAAAAAATGAACACTGTCAGAAAAATACCAAAAATTCACACAAAGTAAATTTTGATGTCCCAGTCATAAAGAATAAGTTTATTTTGACAAACATAGTTTATAAAATTGTCAAAAGATAGATTTAAAAAGGGTTTTCCATCATAAGGCAGTAAAACAATCTTTTAAGAATATTAGTATATTCCATGCTTAAGATTGGATTTATTTTCATTTTAAGCCTCTAAAACACTATCTTAATCATTAATAGACATAGATAAAAATATCTATTATTCATTACTTACTTGGGATGTTACATCCTTCCCCCCTTTAGAAAATTTCATCCCCGCAATTTATTTACTTATCGAATAAATGGGGGTACTTATCCCTCATTGCATTTTCAGATTCCCATGTTGCCTCTTCAATCCTGTGGTTTTTCCACAAAACCTTTACCTGGTGAATCACTTTATTCCATAACACTTGCTCCCTGTGGTCAAGAATCTAGACTGGTTGTTCCTCATAAGATATGTTCTCTTCCAGCTGAACTACCTCTGCACTCAAAACATGAGATTGATCTGGCATATACTTTCTCAACATAGAAACGTGAAAAACATTGTGTACCTGAGATAAACTCGGAGGTAAAGCCACTCGGTATGAAACTGATCCAACTCTCTCCAGAATTTCATATGGTCCAACAAAACTTGGACTCAACTTTCCATTCTTACCAAATCTCATCACACTTTTCCAAGGAGAAACCTTGAGAAAAACATGATCACCTACCTCGAATGATAGATCCTTCCTCCTGTTATCCGCATAACTCTTCTGCCTGCTCTGAGCTGTTCTCATGTGTTTCTGAATCAGCTGAACTTTTTCTGCCATCTCTTCTACCAATTCTAGTCCTATCAACTTCCTTTCACCCACTTCATCCCAGAAAGGTGGAGTTCGACACCGCTTCCCATATAATGCCTAAAATGGTGCCATCTGTATACTGGAATGAAAACTGTTATTATATGAAAATTCAACCAAAGAAAGATGTTGGTCCCAACTTCCCTGATAATCCACAGAACAAGCTCGCAACATATCCTCCAAGGTCTGAATTGTTCGTTCCGACTGCCCATCTGATTGAGGATAAAAAGTTGTACTAAAAATTTATTCAGTACCCAACGACTTCTAAAGGCCTTTCCAAAAGTTAGAAGTGAACCTGGGATCACTATCAGATACAATAGAGAGGGTAACTCCATGTAACCTGACTATCTCTTTAAGATACAAACGGGAAAGTTGATCTAGGGAAAAAGTATCTCGTATAGAAAGGAAATGAGCAGATTTGGTCAAGCGATCAACAATAACCCAAATTGCATTATTAGCTCGAGATGTCTTCGGTAATCCCACAACAATGTCCATGGATATATTCTCCCATTTCCACTCTGGCACTGGTAAAGGATGAAGCATCCCTTTCGGTAACTACCGCTCTGCTTTAACCTGCTGACAAGTCAAACACTTCACAGTAAAATCAGTAATATCTCTTTTCATTCCATCCCACCAGTAATACTCCCGCAGATATCTGTACATCTTAGTACTGCCAGGATGAACTGAAAACGGAGAACTATGAGCTTCACATAACAACTCTCTCTTCAACTGTGAATCACAAGGCACACACAATCTCTTCCCAAATCTCAAAACGCAATCATTATCAATGTTGAATTCAGGCAACTTACCTTTCTGAACCAGCTCTACCTTTTTCTGCAACTCACTGTCTTGCTTCTGTGCTTGCTTGATTATATCTGATAGAGATGATCTCACTGATACCTGAAACAAAACAGAAGGACTTCCTGCACCAACAACTTCTATGCCAAAGTTCATCAAATCCTTAACCAAAGGATCACGTTCCAAACGCAACATTGTTAATGAAGCATTACTTTTTCGACTCAAAGCATCAGCCACTTTCTTTGCTTTTCCCGGATGGTAATGAATTGTACAATCATAATCCTTGATTAATTCTAGCCATCTCCTCTGTCTCATGTTGAACTCTTTCTGAGTGAATATATACTTTAAAATTTTGTGATTGGTATATATTTCACACTTTACTCCATACAAATGATGCCTCCAAATTTTTAAAGCAAAAAAAACAGCAGCTAATTCCAAATAATGTGTAGGGTAATTTACCTCATGAGTTTTCAACCGTAGTGAAGCATAAGAAATTACCTGATCATTATGCATTAGGATGCAACCAAGTCCTTTCAATGAAGCATCACTGTATATAACAAACTCACCATTCCTGGAAGGTAGTGCCAAAACTGTAGCATTCAACAATCTTCTTTTCAATTCTTGAAAACAATCATCACATTCTTTTGTCCAGATAAACTTAACACCCTTCCGAGTTAGCTTAGTCATTGGACTAGATAACCATGAAAAATTTCAAACAAACCTTCGGTAATAGCCTGCCAAACCAAGGAATCTACGAATCTCAGTTACATTTTTGGTTCTTGGCCATTCTTCAACAACTTTTGTTTTTGCAGGATCAACGGTTATTCCATCTTTTGAAACAATGTGACCAAGAAAAGAAATTTGTTGCAACCAAAACTCACATTTGCTGAATTTCCCCATACAATTTCTTTTCTTTTAAGGTTTTCAAGATAGCCCTTAAATGTTTTTCATGATCCTATTTACTTTCAGAAAACACCAAAATATCATCAATGAAAACCACCAAAAACTTATCCAAGAACTCATGAAAAATTCTATTCATTAAGTACATGAATACAGCAGGTGCATTGGTTAGCCCAAAAGGCATTACTACAAATTCATAATGACCATATCTCGTACGGAACGCGGTCTTCGGAATATATGCCTCCTTTACCTTCAGCTGATGGTACCCCGATCTCAGGTCAATCTTTGAAAAAAAACTGAGCTCCCTGGAGCTGATCAAACAAATCATCGATATGAGGCAAAGGATATTTGTTCTTAACAGTGATGTTATTCAAGGCTCTATAATCAATGGAATTTCTCATAGAACCATCTTTCTTTTTAAAAAATAAAACAGGAGCACCCCATGGTGATGTGCTAGGTCTAATGAAACCTTTCTATAATAAATCTTGCAATTTCTCCTTCAACTCTAAAAGTTCAATTTGTGCCATTCGATATGGGGGTTTTGAAATTGGCTTAGCATCAGGAACTAAGTCAACAGTAAACTCAACTTCCTGATCTGGTATTATTCCAGGCAACTCATCTGGAAAAACATCAGGATACTCATTTACCACTGGCACATCATTAATCTGAACAGTTCCTTTATTTTCAACGACTTGTGCAAGGTAACATTCATTTACATCTTTTACAAGTTTCTCGGCCTCTTGATATGTTATCAAAAGTAAGGGTTCATTCCTGTAAACAAACTTAAAGTCTTTCTGAAAAGAAACTTCTTTAGCTCTACAGTCAATATTAGCATGGTAAATATAGAGCCAATCCATACCCAGGATAACATCAAACTCTACTAGAGGTAGAACAATAAGGTTTGAAAGTAGGTTCTTTCCACAGATAAGGATAGTAAGATTCTTATAAATTCTTTTTGCCTCAACATTTCCCCCAGGTGTTAAAGTTTAGGAGTCATTTCTTGAGATGGTATTCCCACTTCACTAGAAAAGGTTTCAGAGATGAAAGAATGTGTAGACCCCGAATCAAACAACACACTGGCATAATCTGAAAAAAACAAACAAAGTACCTGATACAACTTCATTTGATGGCCCGACATCTGATGAAGTAGTTGCAAAGGATTTCACCACCCCATTATGCTTGTATTCTAACTACTTCCCATCACTCAAGCTCTTTGTCAGACACTCATTTGCATAGTGACCCATCTCATTGCACTTATAACATTTCACTAACTTTAAATCAAATTTGTTCTTACCATCACCTTGATCCTTTTCAGTGCAATCAAGAGCCTTATGTCCCATCTTACCACATCGGTAGCACTTTCCAGAATTCAGAGGACATTCCCCAGCATGCCTTTTTCCACATTTATCACAAACTGGAAACCTAGTTCTCTTACCATCAGACTTTTTTGAAGAATTCTTACCTTTCTCCTGCCACCTCGGTCTCTTCTTCTGCTGGTTGTTATAGAACACTTGGTCATCGGCAAACTCCATTTCCACCTTCTCAGCACATCAAACAAGCTTTTCATAACTTTTAAACTCACGAGAAGCTAATGCCCTTCGATATTTTGGCTTTAATCCTGAGTAAAAACAATTGATTTTACTATCAAGGTCTCGGATAAAATTTGGAGCATACCTTTCCAATCGAGTGAACCTTTCTTCATAGGTAGCCACTGAGTCTTCCTCTTTCCTCAATTCCAACAATTGATTTTCCATCCTAAGTCGAACAGCCTTAGGAAAATACTTCTCAAGAAACATACCTTTGAATTCATCCCAGTCGAGAGCATCAATCTCATCAGCGACCCTGATATTTTTAACCATCGACCACCACTGATCTGCCTCACCCTCCAAATGGTAAATAGAAAGACTAACCTTTTGATTGTCTGAACACCCCATGACATCAAAAATCTTCTCCAGTGCTTTAATCCACCCTTCAGCTAGCACAGGGTCAGATGATCCTCTGAATGATGGTGTATGTTGCCTCATGAAATGTTCCACCGCTGACATGTTCCTCTGCGGTTGATCTGGTTAATCTCGTGCATGGATACCACCACCATTTATCACTTGAGTCAACTGTGCCATTACTGCAACAAACTGTTCAGTTCCAATTCCGACCATTTTTTGATGCTGATTTGGAAGGTCATTTCCCTCTGTATGCCTTCCCAGAAAAGTTGTTCTGTTTCCTCTATGAAAAACCATTCTTAACAAACATGTCTTAGATGAAGCAACATGGTAATCTTCAAATACTATATCACTTCAATTTGACCATAAATTTTTTTTGGATAATCATTTAATAGAATTCTAACTCCTATAGTTATCTAAACCAACCTTTGATACCAACTATAAGGATCCATCCTTAAACCTTACTTAATCTTGAGTTATTACAAGATTACACATTGAGGATCTTTTTGGGTTTAGAGTTTTAGAGAATTAGATCATAAAACTTGCATTACATTCCACATATAAACAAAGTGGTTACATAAAGATAGTATTCATTTTTCCGATCAATGGAAACATATTTAAAATAAGACATGGATTTATTCTTGACACTTCCTTGACACTATCATCATATCATGTACCTTTCCCTTGACCTATGAAAAACAATTCAAAAAAACTTGGGATGAGCATAAAAAGCTCAGTATGGGTTATAAAAATATGGAAAGGAAACATAAGTTCATATATACATAAGAATGAAATAATACTTTTCCCATAAAACAAAAGCACTTTAACATACCTCATAAAATCATGAATAAATCATAGAAATCATAATACATAAAGCTAACTTGAGGCATTCATAACATTCTTACGTAGGGAGTAACCCTCTTGGTTACGTTTGGAATACCCATCACAGTATATTCCCTAAATCTCTTCGGAGAAACCTTAAAGTTTCACTCCTTCACATTACCCAATGCATTGGAGAGCTATATCAGGCTCACCCGCCCTTAGTTTATCACGGAACCACCCATCTTCATAATAATTCCCAAGAACCATAACATAATCGTATCACATAAAACATGCATAAAGGCAACATAAAATTTCCACATTTCAATCACAAGATATCAATAAAACACATTGATATAATAAAAACATTATGAAAACCATTTTCACTACCAAAATAAAAGAAAATTAAAACATGGTATTTATTTTTCTTTTAAAAAAAGGTATGGCTTGTAGAGGAAGTCAAAACTCAAATAAGGGTCACGGTGGCGGAGAAGTCGTTGTCGCCGCATACGGACGACAAAAACATTCCCTTTTGTTATTTAGTAAAACGCTTTGTATAAAAAAGATTCATTTTGGATAAATGTAAAATTCAAAGGGGTTTATACACCGTATAAAAGAAGGTTGTGTATAAAACAAAATATGCCTCAATGAAAGGAGATTGAGATGAAGTCCCATACCTCGGGTCCGACTTGACTCGGTCGTTCTTTAATCTCCTGAATAATAAACTTGAGTTAATCTCTACTTTATTAAGAACCTTTTTCAAGTTCATTATTCCTTTTATACCATGTTATGAACATCATGTAATCATTTAAGTTTATAATGTTCATTTTTTTGGTATTTGGTTCTTAAGTCAAAAATAGACTTCTTACACTTACATGTTGTTAATTTGGTCAAAGTTTCATTATATCCAGAATGATATTAATTAATTGGATAACATATATATCATATATATTCATAATATACATGTATTTATAATATTACATCACATTTAGAGGTAAGAAATGAAATGCACCGTTCATGGAGACGGTAAGCCGTACGTACGTATGAACGCTACTTCCATTTCTATTTAGTATTTTATGGAATGGAATCATAATGATATAAGATTATATAATAATTCCAGTATAATAACATATATAATATCATTAACTTTATCCTTTACACATCCCACATATGGTATTAACGAATCAAATCACTTTTAGGGGGCGGTAGTCCGCACTTCCTAAAATGAAGATATCATGTTTACCCATAATGGAAACCATAATGGTATGTCCAAAATGAAAAAAAAACAGAAGATTAAGGACAACATAAACATATTATATATCATATATAAAAATAGTGACATCATAATGGCCACCTTTGAAGGTGTTAAATGAGTATTGAACAATCATCGTTTCGGGAGGCAGAATTTCGCCATCCACGGAAACCGTATGTTCTTTAACCATTTGATGTAGTTGTGTGAGAGTGTAGCTCAAATAAATCTTATAACAACATCCTAGTATATTGAATATACTGGTGTGGTTACAAAATAAGTAAATAAAAAGAGTTTATGGGGTTGGAGAAACAAAATAAAACAAATGAACATGAGAGAACGAATTACCTTTAAAAGTGTAACTCCTTTTGATTTGAGCCTAAAGGCTTCCTTTGAAAGGATTCTGCACAAAGGAAATACTCTAGGATGAGGAGAGGGATGTGGAGAGAGTAAATGGGCAGGGGTTGGCCAAGCCAAAGGCTTGAGGAGTGTGTGAAATGAGGTAGGGGTGGGGGCCTTTTATAAGAGGAGAGGAGGGGCACTTTTGGAAAGTAAAGAAATATTACTTTATTTGAAAATGTGTTTCGGTTTTAAAAGGTCCCAAATTGATATAATTCGTGGATAAGGTGATAAGGGTTCTAAATACACTCATCCAATTGGTTTTGGACATGTGTAGTTTATATATTTTACATTATCTTTCCATTTTCTTTAAATCGTCAAATAATGATGTCATCACTGCAACATTATTATGTCATAAATAATTTAATTTATTTAATGTCTAAAAAATAAAAAAAAATACTATGATGTAGGAAATAATTTTATCTTTCCATTTACTATTTATAATAAAAAATCTGATCTTTATAACCCCATGTAAAAATTGTTTTCGTAAAACATATTATGTTTGTGTCATTTTTACTTTTACATTAAATAAAAAGTTGTTTATGTCATTTCCCAACCAAAGTGGATCCATGGGGTACCCAAGTTGACCCATGGCTTGTCTTGGTCGGCCATGACACAACCAATGAGGGTAGGACATGTGTCAAGCTCATTTTATTTTATTAAAGCATTATTTTTACCTTAAACTACACTAATTACCACTAATCGCGTTTAAGAACTTAATAAGTTACTATTCACCAAAAAATTATTATAATCTCATTGAACCACATTTTACTTCTTAATGACAACCATGTATGTCAGATTTTTGAAATTCAAAACACAATGATGGAAAAATTTCATTTAAACGGAAAATCAGTCTTTATAAGTACCACTTAGTGTTTTCACTATTCATCAAAAATTGAAGTTTTTCAGAAAATTACCAAAAATTCACCCTAAGATATATTTGATATTAAGAATTCAAAAATGAAGTCTATTTTACAAAATTCAAAACATATAAGTCACATTAATTAATTTAATAATTAATTCCCGCTGTCAGAGCAAATAACGCGTTTTTATGAAACAATAAGTATCAAAAGATTGACACTAGTTTAAGTCCAATTTTAAAGTGAAATTGATTCCAATGACCACCATTGGATTAAATGGTAAAAATAAATTCATATTACACATTAATACGAATTCAAAAGATAATCTAATCATATAAATAAATTATATTAAAAAGCAGTTTTGATGTAAAATGCAGTATTTTTCACTATTCATTAAAAAAGAACATTGTCGGAAAAATACCAAAAATTCACAAAAAGTAAATTTTGATGTCCCAATCATAAAGAATAAGTTTATTTTGACAAATATAGTTTATAAAATTGTCAAAAGATAGATTTAAAAAGGGATTTCCATCATAAGGCAGTAAAACAATCTTTTAAGAATATTAGTGTATTCCATGCTTAAGATTGGATTTATTTTCATTTTAAGCCTCTAAAACACTATCTTAATCATTAATAGACATAGATAAAAATATCTATTATTCATTACTTACTTGGGATGTTACATTTTAGGTATTTTTCTGATAAAGTTTATTTTTAATGAATAGTGAAAAATATTGTATTTTAATTCAAAAGTGCCTTTTAATCTAATTTATCTATATGGTTAGATTATATTTTTAATTTGTTTCAAAGTGAAAATTAAAATATATTTTTACCATTTAATCCAATTTTAGTCATGGGAATTAATTTCACTTTGAAATTGGACATAAACAAGTATCAATCTTTTGATAGTTATTGTTTCTTAAAAACACGCTATTTGTTTTGATAACAGGAATTAATATTAAAATTTATTAATTCCACTTCTATGTTTTGAATATGGAAAAATAGACATCATTTTTGAATTCAGAATATCAAATATTGCTTAGGCTGAATTTTTGGTATTTTTCTGAAAAACATCAATTTTTGATGAATAGTGAAACCACTTTGTGGTAGTTAAAAAATTGACTTTTTCATTTAAATGAAATTTTACCACTTCTGTGAATTGAATTTAAAAAATCCGACATACATGGTTGTTATCAATAAGTAAAATGTGGTTCATTATGATTAAAATAATTTTTGGTGAATAGTAACTTTTGACGTTTCTTTACCGCGGTTAAAGGTAAATATGGTAATTCAAGGTTAAAAAAATATTATAATAATTGAAAATTACATTAACACTTGTTCAAACCTTATTGGTTGAGTCATTTACGACCATGGGTATCTTTGGGTCGATTTTGGGACCCCATTGAGCCACTTGGGAGTGATAATGGAAATTTAGATTAATTAACTTAAAGTAAAGACAAAAATGACAAAAGAAAATATCTTTTAGTAAATTAATTTTTATAAGGGTTTATATAAATTATCTTTTCGACTATAAATATTATATAGAAAGATAACAATATTTCCTACATCGTGGTATTTTGTTTCATTATTTTTAGACATCAAATAATTTAAATTATTTATGACACAATAATGATGAAGTATTTACCTCATTAATAAATTCTTTAAATAAATAAGATTATAATGATTAAAATATTATACAAAACCTATCCAATTCCTATTAGTTGATTATATTTAGACCATGAGTCATCTTAACTTTGACTATAATGATTTTTGGACCATTATAAGCTGAATATAATTATATAATAAAATAATGTTTTCACACTTTCCTAAAGATCCCTTCCTCTCCCTTATAAAAGGAGACCACTTCTTACCAATTACTCACACCTCTCAAGTATTTTGGCTTTTCCAAACTCTGCCCAAATAATCTACCTACATCCCTCTCCTCCCACTAGATGCCTTACCTTAGGCATAAGGCACTTCAATAAATCCTTTGGATAAAACCAAAGAGAGTTACCCAAATTAAAGGTAATTGTTTCTCTTAAATTGTTTTCTTTTATTTTACTTCTCCAACCCCTAAAATCTTTTTATTCCATTATTTTGTAACAACACCAGTATCCTGAATATACTAGTATGTTTTTATGAGAATTATTCAATCTAAACATACACACACCCACATCTAATGGATGAAGTATATAATGTTTCTGTGGATGACAAACTAACGCCTCACGAAACGATGATTTTTCCAATATCTCCAACCGCCACTCATGGTGGAAATTATGATGTAACTGTATTTATATATGATATATATTATTTTTATTATTTCCTTATGGTTCTGTAAATTCCAATAATATCACACCTTTATTGTTTCTATAGTGGGTAAATACGATAATCTCATTTGTGGAAGTGCGGACTACCGTCCCCTCAAAGTGATGTGATTCATTAATGCCTTATGTGGGATGTATAAAGGATGGAGTTAATAATATTATATATGATATTATACAGGAATTATTATATACCTATGTATCATTATGTTTTAATTCCATTAAAATAAAAAATTTAAAACAAAGTAGCGTTTATGCGTACGTACAACTTACCGTCTCCAAGAACAATGCATTTCATTTATTACCTACAAATGTTATGTACTATTATAAATACCTGTCTATAATGGATATATATAATATATATGATATCATAATCATGAATATAATTCTGGATATAATAGACTATTGACCACATGGACAACATATAAATATAAGGTGTTCATTTTTTACTCAAGTACCAAATATCGACAAAATGGATGTTATTAACTTAAATGATTACATAATATTTATAACAAGGTAATAAGAGATATAAAAGGAATAATAAACTTGAAAAGGGTTCTTAAACAAGTATAAATTAACATTATTTTATTATTCCGGATATTAAAGAACGAACGGGTCAAGTTGGACACGAGGTAAGGGACTTCGTCTCAATCTCCTTTCATTTAGGCATATTTTATTTCAATACAAGACTTTATTTTATACGCTTTATAAACACCTTTTACTTTTACTTTTATTCAAAATAAATCTTTTCTCCAGGAATCATTTTCCTAAATGACAAAAATTATGTTTCTTTTTAACGTACGCAGTGACAACGACCTTTCCACCGCAGCGAGCATTATTTGATCTTTGGCTTCCTTAACAAGCCGTAATGTTTTTAAAAGAAAATAAATACCATACTCTTTTATGTATTTTGGTATTGAAAATGTTTTTGATAATGTATTTATTATATAAATATATTTAAGTGATATATTTTGACTAAAATGTGGAAATGCTTTCTTTCCTTTATATTTGTTTTATGTCTTATGATTTTATAATGGTACTTGGACATTTGACGGGTGGTGAAGTGATAAACCAAATGATGGGTGGTGCCGTAAATACCCGGATGGGTGGTTACGTTATAACCTCTAATGCATTGGGTATTTAAGTCGGTCGTATGGCTATTCCATTTAGTGATATGTGTGGAAGTCAACCGTATGGTTATTCCATTTATGTATGTTTATGTCCCAAGTTACCTTTATATGTTATGTGTTCCTTATATGGGTTTTATGGTAATATTTTGGTTACAAAAGGGTAAGTAATGAACTTTTATTTAGTGAAGAGTATTTACTTCTTCATAAAGGTGAAAAGTATTACTTATTTGAATGTATTCATGGTTTACTTGTTGTTTTGAAAAACTAACTGTTTTCCTTCGTTGTGTATCCCTTACTGAGCTTTTTATGCTCATCCCAATTTTTTGAAATTTCTTTCAATGGACATAATGTGGAATAGGGTCAATGATGGGGTCAAGGAAAAGTCATTATGTCCTAAACATGGAACTTCACATGACACTTTTTTTCAAGAGTTCATGTTTTGTAAAAAAATGGAAACTGTGTAGAAGCGTCTATTTTTTAAATCTTTTTAGATGTAATAGTTATGTCCTAATTATCTAAACCTCTAAAAGTGAAAAGATCCTAAATGTTAATTATTCATTTAATTAAATATTAAGCAAGGTTTAAGGTATGTTCCTTATACTAACCATTAAAAAAATTTCACTGTGTGACCTATACTATAGATTATTCATGTTGAAGATGGTGTTTAAAAAAAGATACATGTTGTTTTTTATCCATGTTGGATTTATACCATTTAATTTCCTTTCTGATGATTCAAAATTTACTTCATGTGTGGTTTTAGAGTCCACATAATATATACCTATTTTATTTTAAATACCCATAAGGTTTTCAATAAATATTATTTCAATCCATTTCCTCTAAAAAATTTATCACTTCCTCAAGAATTGTTTTCATAAATAGTTCATTTTCAAGAAAATCTACCATCGTTCTGTTATTTTTGTTCATACTCTAATAAATATATAAAACAAGAATTTAAATTCCATTACATGTAATGGATAGAATAAAAATATCTATTTATATTGTTTTTAAAGATTATACAATGATTTTTATTTCTGCTGATAAAAATTTTCGGTTTGTTTTAAATTTCTTATAAGAGGAGGAATGTATTAATACAAAAAACTAAACAAATTAAATACATGTAATTGGTGAATTTTTTAGAATATTTTTCAACCATACATTTTTCAAATCATTTAGGAAAAATTTAATTCTCATAATCTTATAACATATTTTGGAATTTCATGTTTTTTAAAAGTATTTAATAGTTTTAAAAAAATTAGTGAGATGTTTATTATGGTTCTTATTAGGTAACACATCAAACTTGACATCATTTTGTATCATCATTAATACTTTTAATTAAATTTAAAAATATTTTTATTGGACTTGTGGTTAAATAATACGCGTTTCACTTTCATAAATGGATGCTTGAACTTAAAATTTATCTATTATTTTATTTTTCACATTTACATGGAAAATGACGGTATTTTTTAATGTTATCTATATAATTCATTTTAATTTTATGTTCATATTTTTTAAAAATAGACATTTTTCCCCTTATTATTTAATTATTTTAAGGAAAAAATTCATAAATAGATGATAACCATGATTTTTGAGTTCTATGAAAATTGGAACATCCATTATTCAACAATATTCTCATGAAAAATTAACAAGAAAATTGAATAAAACATATATATTATAAATAAATGGAATAATAAAATAATTATATTAGATTTATTTATTCTCAAATAAATATAATTATAGTATTTTCCCTTTAATAAAAAAATAGGGAAAAATATTTTTTAGTTAGAAGTGCCATTCCCTACGGAATTACATATAATAGTTAATTAGAAAACTCATTTTTATGTTTTTAAATGTAATAGATCTATTTTAAGGTGGTTCATTATGAGTTTATATAAAAATAAATAATAAAACAAATGGATTTTATAGATATTTGAGTTCTTTTATAAAATGTAAATAATTTAATTAATTTAATTTCACCAGAAACCTATTTTTTATTAAAATAAAGTATCTCACATTATTATATATAGATATTATATATTATGAAGTTTTTCTCATAGGGAATTGTGATGTGATAATATAAAATTATTGAAGAAAATAAATATTTTATCAATGAACTTTTAAAAAATACACATGATTTTTTAAATAAATAATCAATTATACAGAATATTTATTTTAAAATCACATCATACCCTGTTAAACAAAATTAAGGATGAAAATAATTAATATAATAAATAAAATCCAAGTTTAATAAAATAAATAGTCACTATAATAATAAACATCACACCTCACACATTTGTAAAATCCCCCAAATCAGATTCTTTATCCTCTCATGGTTATGGAATTGGTATGTATCGAATGCCTTATAGAAAATATATATAATTTCAGAGTTCTATTACATATTATCCATTGAATGTAAAAGCATCTTATTTATAGGCATATGGAATTCCATGGTGTATATAAAAGCATATAGTGTGTTATTTGAAATCTTTACCTTTCACTAAATTTTCATTATATAATCTAGATATTCAATTAATTTAGTTCATCATCATTTATTGTTGTAATGTTATTTGGAATATAGATTGCCAATTTCAGTTCTACACCCTGTGAATTGGTCAAAATAATTTAACCACCTCTTAGATTTAGTGCTTAATATAAAATACATGATGTTTATAACAAAAAAATATTTATTCATGTACAAAAATGGATGTTATCATGTACTACTCTAATGCTCTGTCATGTACTATAAAATATACAATACATGTTTGTTTGATGTATATGGAGTGTATTTTTATTCAAGGTCCATTTTTTCCATTTTTTCTTTTTATTTAAATGATTTCATAATTTATACTCTTTTACTTAAAAATTTCAATATTTTATCAGTTATTTGGAATTCTTATGAAATTTAGTCAAATACAAAGATCAGTAGTATGAATATATGTGTTTTCTACGAAATCCATATGATATTGAAGCATAAATTGGGGAACATCTGGGAAGGAACCAAGGTATTTATCATTATTAATAAATTGATTTGTGTAATATTTTCTAAGTACTAAAATGAATATAAAATACTCATAAAGACAAAAACAACCAAATAATGCAGAAAAAATAGAAAACGGATAAACTGTGGTAGCTAGGAATATCCCATTGAAACCTAAATAATAATAAATCCGCACTTGAGGAGCATAAGAAATCCAAAACCCCAACCTATATGTCATACAGACATGCATATTTAAACCACACAAGGATCATTATTGAGAAAAAGACTTATATTGTATTTTTTATGTTTATAATTAATTTATTGGGCATCTATTCCCTATAATTTCAATAATATAATTCATCATATAATTTTCTTTTTTTATAAATTTATGTTTAAATTATTTTTAATGTCTATAATCATTATTTGATGTAATTTTCTCAAAAAAAATTGAATTGAAATATAAATAAAAACATTTCCATGAAGGATGTCCTATTACTCATTGAAAAAATAATAAATTAATTTTAGAAAACAAATAAGTAATTAAATGAAACAAAATTTAAATTTATTTTTTAACCTTTTATTATGAGTTTAACTCAAGTAATATTAAAATTAATACTTATGAAAAATATATATTTTCAAGTGTGGGGATGTATTACGTGAAACCATATTTTTTATTTTTCTATCCCCATTATTATAAGATACATTTCAAATAATTTAAAATTATTATAAAATACAAGTATTTATGGTGGCTAATGATGAAACCATAATTATTTAATTTTTATGTTATGTGAGAGTTTTGAGTGACTAAAATTTTTATTCAAGTGATCGATAAGGTCAAAATCAGGTATTTTTTAATTTTCATCATGAAATAATTTTTAAAAAATTAAAATATCAAAAAATAAATAAGGTCAATATTGATATTGAAATTTATATTATACATATTATAAGTTCTTGTTTTTATGTGGGTGTGAAAAGAAAATAACAATAGTATGTAAGGGATTAAAAAAAATTATGCATCTTTATCGTTTTTGTTTTAATCTCAAAAAAGATCATGTAAAGAAATTGAAGGAAAAGTATTTGATTTTGGACGATTTAAATTATAAAAATGATTTTGGTGGTCAAATGTTTTAAATTTCTATACCATAAATTATATATTTTTAAAATGTTATAAATAAATGGTGGAGCATGATATGAATGTAATCTCTAATCTTTTAAAACATAATTTTTTTATATAAACAAATATATTATGATGAAATTTTTAATTGTGAATATTAAATTATCTTCATTGTTTTTTCAATATAGTACAATATTTTATTGATAAATTTTTATATATAACATGAATATTAAACAATAAGTTTAGATAATTATTTACTTGTATGTATGTGATTGAATGTTACCCATGTTGTTACATAATTTATTAAAAAATAATTCTTAGGAATATTGTTAAAGAGAAAAAATTTCTTAAGTATGAGGGAATTCAGACATTAATTATTTTATATATACCTCTCTATATTTAAATAATATTTTTTCATGAATATAAAATTTTATTTTAATAAATTGGTATGTAAAATTATTATTTGAGACATTTTTTAATGACTAAACTAAGATCACATGTGACTTGACTTGGACCACCACAACAACTCTTGCATTCTTCCCGATAAACAGATGATGGAATCAATGGAATATGATCAATTAGATTTTATGGTATGTAATTTTCTATATTTTAAAATTACCTTAGGTAACTAAGGGTTATTCCATAAAACTATTATGACCCATTCATATAATGGATATCCCAAAAAATTATTACCTATTTTCAATAGGGGTACCAGTCACACATGTGTGATTGTAATATAAGTATTATATATATATATGGGAAATAAAATCCAAAAAATCCAAGAATGCATCATCAATTGAAATCAAAATCATGAAATAACTCTTATATAAGAATAACCATAAAAAATAAAATTTTAAATTAGGTATCAATTAAGATTTATTTGATCCAAAAATAAAAAAAATGTATCTATCCATATTTGAAATAGACATTCATAGAAAGTAATATAAATTCCATCCAAACTCCAAATTTATCATAAAAATCACTCTTCAATATTGGTTCACTTAAATTATTTGTATCACTGATAACAGAAACTAAAATTATCTCAAGTTACACATGATGGGTTCAAGTATGCCAAACCTCGATAGTGGTCACCACTCAAACCCTACCTATATAACATAACGCCAAGTTTATATAGTAGCAACACAAAGTAGGGAAATCAATAAATAAATAATATTTACATAATCATTTCATTTATAAATTTAAATAAAGTAATCTACCTTGGGTGTTGATTTCTATGTTCTAGACAAGGGTCGACATAAAATTACCTTACCTACTCTACTCATGGCTAGGAATTTTGAAAGGTCAGACTATGTCCACATAGTAAAACAAGTAGGGTAAAGCCACATTTGAACAATATCCTACCAAAGGAGGTAAAAATCACTTGGGGAAGGGGATAAATTCCCTTTAATGAGAGTAAATATATATATAGAAGAAAGAATAATGTATATATATTTATATATTGGAGTTTGTGTGCATATCACTTCCCCTTTCAATATATAATGCCTCTCCCTTGGCCCTCACATCACATCTGAGGACCTAAAAACCATTATAATAATATATCCATATTTTTTATTTATTTATAATGATAGAAAGGTATATATATATATGAATAACCATAACATATTTAAAGTATCTTAGTATGTTTAGCTAAATAATACAAAACTAATGGAATTCTAAATAAACAAGGCATACTAGTAGAAATTAGAAAACATTTAACCAACATAAAATGTAGTTTAAATAATTATCATGGAAAAAAATTCATAGAAATAATATTTTTGATTTTGTTTCACTCTTCATTTTGTTGTTGTTAATCAATAAACTATAAATACAAACATATAGAGATGATAGGAAAGCTACCAATAAACATGTTAAATCCTAATACGAATGTAGAGGAAGAGAATATTCCACCATACAATGGATTTGAAAAACCTAGGAAGGAATAAATTAAAGATTTAGAACATTATGAGAAAATTATATAAAGTAGGGAGAAGAAGGAAGATCCCATAATTTCCTTCCCAAATAGAATCCCATACAATGCACTAGAAATGATTTAGAATAATATATATGATTGGATTAGTTAAAGTTTATGAAAGAGATAATGATATATCAATGGAGACAAAAAAGTAACCCGAAGTATATAAACCCTAGGATAAGGCATAATATGAGTTTCTATTTTTTAATAAAAAAAATCATTTTTCCAGTAATTAACAAAAACTCATGGATCCTACCGAGTACCTGATGTGGGACCAATTTCCACATGTTGGGTTATGTGGTACTTGCTGTAAATCTACCAAGTGTTCATTACTATAAACAAGCTCCATACAATTTCCACTTAATTCCATTGGTACACATTAATCATTCACGAGGTACCCTTTTCCATTCTTATACATAAAATTCATTTCTCTCTCCTCCCTTATCCAATACATTATTCATCAAACCATATTTTACTCCATCTTTATCAGTGTCCTCACAAAATATCCAAAATCAAAATAAAATTAAAAACAGATACTGATATGGGATAGTAAAACTCCTCCACCATCACACTTCCCATCCACATGAAGCATCATTTATAATTTTTAGAAATAATCATGAAAATTGAACTTTTACCTCAATATACCACTATGTGGTTTAATGTTTAAGTTTCCCAACCTTTCATTAAATATATACTATATGAATTAATTCCCCTCATAGAAAATTATCACATTGGCTGATGATGTATATTGGTCTCTCCAGAGAAGAACCATTAGTTTATTTCTATATATCATAAAAGTGAAATATATGTGTAGGATTGAGTACATAATTTCTCATTTGAGAGATATAATACACATTTTTAATAATAATAAAATGAATAGATAAGGATAACATGTTGGAAGTTTCCTTTATACAGTTCAAGATTTTAAATGGATTGATAAATCATGATGTCATTTTTCAAATTTTCAACATACTCTGATGATCTAATAATGATGAAACCTGAATAAATAAAATATCACTAACACAAGATTACATAGTTCAAAACCTAGGATTTTTAGAAGAATGTGAGTTTCTCAGAGTGTTTTTCAATTATTTTTTAATCAACTTTACATAATTGTTCATATTTTACACTATAGTAGGTATAATTATAAATCGTATACAATCTCAGTTCACTATAGTAGATCAGAAAAAAGGAATACCATATATATCCTTAATAGGGTACATATATAAAACAGAACATGATTTATCTAGCTAATTTTTCACTATATTTTTCTTTTAGATGTTTTAAATTTTTCAAATGTGACTTGTAAAAAGTTGTTTTAGGTGTTTCAGAGGTGTTCATGGATAGGCGTAAGATGTTTAGTAAAGGGAAGTATTATCTTGAAGCATAAGAGACACTTCAATCCACCGGATCATCACTGAATTCCACTAGCCTTCCCATTTTATAGATAGTATGCAGAGACCCATTCTTGACGTACATAGACATTACATTACTTTTGCGGAAAACATAATACATGACACAAACAGATGCCCAATGACCATATTAGTTTAGTCTTTGGAAACATAGAACATAAACTTCTAATCATGGTGAAAGATCTTCAATATCTCCCATAAATATCGCCCCCATTTTTTACCTAAAACCTCCCTTTTTATCCTACAGAAAAGATAACATAAAAAGGGTAAGCTCAAATTCTCAATAAGGATAACATGGAGAAAACTATACAATCCATATTTATTTGAACTTAAAAAACATGAACATAAAGTTTAAACATCAAAATATTGATTCATGAAATATATCTTGGCAGTACATAAGTCATAGATCTTAAAGGAACATTAATCATGATAAAATAACATGGGAATAAAACATGTAATTGTTGTAGACCATTAAGCACATGATATGATTTCTATAGTAGCCAAGGCATTGCTGCCAAGACCATCATAGTGGACAAAGTCCATTACTGAACTGGGTTTACTTGTTGTTCCAGCCATGTCTATCTCAGGAGATATAAATCTTTACCCAATGCATTGTAGGGAGATATAGGTCTCACCCATCTCATATTGAAATCATTCTTACGTGTGCCACAAAACAATCATAAATTATTTCTCATAACCCAATGAATAAAATGGGTTTCATAAACATCATCCCATCACAAAATAATCCATATAAAACAAATCTATATCATTTCATAATAAGAAAAATAAAACCATTTAAATAATAGATACATTATACTTGAAACAAAAACATATTAAATAATGTCATCTTAGATGGAAACTACCTTCGATAAAACACTTGAAATGAATTCCTGAGGAAAATATCCTTTTTATTCAAAATCATTTTCTTTTCTCAAAATTACTTGTAATTTAAAAATAAAAGGATGTTGTTGAAAATAATCATGAACTCTTGTAGATTAAGATTCATGAAAATAATGCGTCATGAAATGGTAAAAATCTCTTCCTGTCGTATAAGTTAAAAAATACATTCTCCTCGTACTTTGGTCAGAAAAGTCAAAAAGTTCCTCGTAGGTAAAAAAAGAAAGATTCCTTCCATACCATGTGGCAAAAGCAAAAAATGGGTAAAAAGGACTTTAAACATTCATGAAAACATTTTTATAAAACATGGACATGGATGATAAATATAACCCTAGTAAATAGTTACGAATAAATAATCTCGGTTAAGAACAAGATTGGAATAATTATCCCTTACCTTATGTCCAATTTCATTTGTATGTGTCCGAGACTCCTGTATAGTGGGTTTAAACATATTATTAAATTGTAATAGAACCATAATAATATTTTTTATATCATATATGATTTACTTAAGACTTTATATTACCTGTTCGTTTGTTAATTCCATGTTAATGCATCGTTTTGGGTAAAATCATTTCATTTGTCGTACGTGTTTTGACTTATAATTATTTATATGATTACATAGATCATGATTAATTACATCCATAATGTAAAACAATATTTATATAATATATATATTTAGAATATAAATATATACAATAGATCGATAAATGGAATGAAATACACCGTTCATGGAGATGGTAGACTGTACGTACGCACGAATGATTTTTTCGTTTCATTATTAAATTGAATGGATGTAAGTAAATAACATATACATAAATAAAGTATCATTATTATTTCATATATCTAATTATTATTCATTATATATAATTTTTAATCATTCTTGATTGGTTGACATGGAGAATGAACGTCATCGCGTTGTGGAGACGGTAATCCGTACGTAAGCACGAGCGATGATATTGTTCTCATAATTATTGAATGGAATTAGAGTGGATGATAGAATATATTAGAATTATTATCATGTTATAATAATCATATATAGTTATTCTTTACACCATTATACCCATCCAAGTATGATGGTGGTGGAAAAACAGATTACACCACGGCGTGGAGATGGTATTCCGTACGTACGCACGCGTGGTAATTTCATTTTCTGTAGGATGGATAGAAGGTGAAATAGGGTTGTTTTATATTTATAATAACATATCAGTATATAATTAATAGTTATGTTATTAATTTATAATGAAACAACTAAATAAGAGGATGTAGAAGAAGAAAGAAACATGAAAGAAACGGTAGAAGGGATCACCGCTTCCTCAATGTGCCTCTTTTAAACTTCCTCTTAGGGTAATAGAGTTGGTATTTTGAGAAGAAAAGAACCACTATGATATAACTATATAGGTTGAGAAGAGTAATTGGAAGGGTTTTTCTGAGCTTGAAGGCTCAAAATTGTTTGAAGAGAAGAGGGAGGAGGTGCCCTTTTATAAGGGAGGAGAGGGGCACTTTTGGAAACCTAAAAAATATTAATTTATAATAAATTCAAACCCCTCTTAAAACACTCCAAAATGACTCAAATTAGGATATGAGATGAGATAGAGTTGTAATATCGTCATGAAATAAAATTTAGACATGTTTTCCGTTTATTTTAAACCTTATCACATTGATTTATCCTTATTTAATATATTTAATTTTATTTGTGGCAATAATATTCTCATTATTAAATTGTCATAAATACTTACTTATTTGTTGAGAATTTTCCATATTTAGATACATTATTACATTTTTTACCATATAATTTTCTATTTGAAAATATTAAATATTTTTATGATTTTTAAACAATTTATTAATATGTTATTTTTATAAATTATCAATAATGTCAATTTTGACGATATATAATTATTTGTACATAAATAACATCCACACAGAAGATATATTCAAAAAATATATTTAATAGATTCCAAACATGTCATATGCATATAAAAAATTCTTGGAGAACATTAATTTGTTCATATAATATTTATTTTAATATTTTTAAAACCATTTATTTGATATTTATCTTAGTAAAATTATTACTACAACATTTTTTTATAATTAATTAATATATTTATTTGTTGCATAAAAATTAAAAATAAAATCCTATGATGATAAAATTTCTATTAAATTTAATAATAATAATTTTACTCTAATTTATCATCTTAAAATCACAATATTTAAATTGTTATATTTATGAAATTATGAAGGTGACACCTTTAACATCATTTAAAATAAAATAATATAAATGTCATACTTTGTTTTATAAGACTCCAAATAGTCCACAAGTAGAAAATTAGATTCTTATGGTGTAGGGATACATGAACAATAAGTTTTGGTCAAGTTTCTAGTCCTTTTTATAGGTATTAATATTTTAAGTAAAAATATATTATTGATTTTTTACTAAATAAATAATTTCTACATCATTAATGTATAAGCTATTAAAGTAATTATATATTTCTTAAAAATCACAAATAAATTACCATGATGAATACAAAAAATTTATCTTTCAAATTAGTATTTATAATCGAATTTATATTCTGTATAACCTTATATTAAAAAAACTTAATTATTAATGTTTGAGTGAGACATATTTCACTTTCCTTTAAATAAAATAAAATAAAGGTCTTAATCACATCCATGTGGGTTCCAAAAGATACCATTTCAACCCAAGTATATTTTAGTACAATATATAATCATCCAATTATATTAAGACAAGTTTTAGGGTAATAATATTAATTGTATCCTTAATTACCTAATTTTCCTTTAACTGTGGTAAATAAAATTTACCGTAGTTACTATTTATAATGCCCAAAAAAAAGTTGTCTGTTAACATAATTTGGACCTTCTGATTCCAAATATGGAATCCATTTTTCCAAATTCCAGACACAAAAGTTGTAGAAATTAATTTAAAATTAACCCCATTGTCGAAAAAAATGGGTTTTTGTTTAAAACATTGCAACAGATTGAATTGATTTAACCTATGAATTCAATGTAAAATCAATGACAATTACATAAATTATATTAAATGGTAATAATATATTCTATTTATACTTTAAATCCATTCAACATTATAATTTAACAATATAAATTATCTCGATGAAAAAAAAATTTAATTAAAATTTATTGTGTGTTTACTATTCATTAAAATATGAAAGTTATCAGAAAAATATAAAAAACTTATCCAAAGTAAATTTTTATATCCTGATTCAAAAGAATTAGTTTATTTCGTCAAATTGAACTTATAGACATGCCAAAAATTAGATTTAAAATGGGTGTGCCATCAAAAGGTGGCAAAACAGCATTTTTTGAAAAATACTTATTTTACCCAAAAAATTATTTTGTTCTCATACCATGTTCTAGAAAATGTGTAATATGAATTATAATGTTATAAAATTCAAAATATGGTTAATACTATTCATAAATTCTAGTTCATAATAATATTATAACAATATATCGTTGTTTAGTGAAACTCGGTATTGCATACAACACACACAATCGAGGAAGGTATCTCTTGCATGTAATGCAAGACAATTCAGGGTTGCGTATAGGAAAAGAATCCTTTAGAGTTGCGTATAACATAATAAAAATATAGTTCAGTTATACATTGATCGAAATCTACACTTTTTGTTGTGTAAAATGAGTTTTATTTGAATGAACTTGAAATTGTGTGCAACACAATCCAAGAATAGTGTTGTGTATACTATAAGCTAATACGGTGTTGCGTATAGTGCAAGATAATATTGGTTATGTGTAAAACACAAGAAATCAAATAAATTAAGGGAAATATTTATCATAAAATCTATGGGTGTCACATTATACCCTCCTTAAAATGAATTTCGCCCTCGAAATTCGTCGGGGTTATAAATGGTTTACTATTTGAATGTTTCTTTGATAGAAACCAACATCATAAAAAGGAATAATAAAACATCATTTTAAAAGGGAACGTTATAAAATAACGAATACCCAAATTTACTCATCACTCGGTTTCCACATAGGAGAACATAGGTGAAAATATGGATATGGAAGAGATATCTAACCCTCATGTTATGATGAAGAGTTGTAGAGAACATGGCTATGAATAAGACAACAATCACAAAGCCATAAATTTGTGATGATCTAAGGTATCATATAATTCATCAAATATGAGGGCACTAGGACAAATTTTTTGGTTTTCAAGATCATTTCCCTAAAGTGGATGAATTAAAAGAAATTCTAACTTGATTTTAGTGAAATGTCTTTGTTGGTCATTCTATGAACAAATTCCACTTCATCTCTTATTTAAGGAAATGATGTTGAATTTTTCATTCTCAAAGTGTTATCAGATCATGCGATATAATGATAGGCCATTCAATCTGTCTATATCACAAAAAGGTTATCACAAATTATTAAATATACATTAGTCCATCTATGGTGAGATTAATTGTATATAGTTCCAAAAATGGACTTATACTTCATTTATCATACCGCTTAATAAAATAAAACTAATTTCCAATAACCAGGGACTTCCTGTAGGCTAGTGGTAGGCGATAAAGGCCTGTCACACATTGGTTGTGGGTTCAATTCCCACAGCATTGTCCGACCCGATGGGTTGTCACCCATCCTACAGGTTTTCTTTTTTCTAAAAATATACTATTATAACATTTCAGAAATAATATCAAAAAAAGTTTTATCCTTAAACAATACTATCTGATGTCCAAAATAATCCATTCCAACATTTAGGCTTATCCAAAATACTTTTATCCAATCTCATAGTACAAAGAAAACAATTACTAGAATGGTCATATAACAAGAATGTGAAAACCATCATTTATCCCCCATATATCATAAGATATATCTTATTGATCGCATTCCAAACATGTGAATACCTTAATCTTGTATTCTCTTGCAACATGAATTACCATAGAACCTTAGTGAAAATATGAATGCTGTCAAAAGTTAACTCTTTCCACATACCAAAATCCCAAAAATTCATTATACTCAACCCATGATATCACTTTGTCCTTATATCAATCATGATCTCATTAATACTATCAAACATATTATTTTATACTTATCCCTTCATTATGCACATATCATCTGCTTTCCAAAAATATTTCAATCACTTTTCATGGTAACCGGTACAATATTCTTATGGAATACCACAATGGACCAATACATAGATATTCCAATATTCCATAAAAGTACCTCAACAACATTATTCTTGAATTCCAATACATAAACCCTTCAATCCATCATCTTCAACGATTGGCATGGAACATGTCCTTCCTCGATTTAGATGTAACCTCTTAGGTCAGGTCATTGAGTTGGGTAATGCCCATGTTCTCCACAGATAATACATTGAACTCCATAATAGTCTATCACTCTATGACCCTTATCCACACATAGATAACATCTTCCCCTCTATTTGATGTATTCATCAAGGTTCTTCTTCCCTTCTTTAGAAATGTCAATCTTCGTTTCCCAATTCTCATCACCATGAGAACATGCATAAAAGTCCATCTTCCTCTTATTTGATGAATTATGAATACCACTAAAGTTCACCTTGTTAATCATATATCGTGATGACTGATTCAGAATAATCACAATATCTTTCTCTCTAGTAATTACACAATTTCGTTGCCCATAGTCACCAATTTTTCCATCAGATTCAATGTTGACCCAATTCCTTCTGGTTCCCTCCAATGACTAAAACCAAAAACCAATGTGTAAGAAACAGTTAAAATAACGAGTAACCACATAATCATAAAAAGTCACTTATGGGATGTCTAACATATGACACCTTCTTTTATCCATGACACTATAGGTTAAACCTAGTTTCTTCATTATTATTTCCATAATTCTAGGAATATAATCTATAGTTAGACATACCTTAGGGACATCCCTCGACATACCTTAGAAATATCTCAAGGGATGTCACTAAACATTTTGCATCCTATTTTCCAAAGGTTGACTAAACTTTCACTTTGATACCAACTATAGAGACTCATGCTTGACGTACATAGACATTACATTACTTTTGTAGAAAACTTAATACATGACACAAACAGGCGCCCAATGACCATATTAGTTTAGTGTCTTTGGAAACATGGAACCTAAACTTCTAATCACATTGAACGATCTTCAACAACTCCCATAAAGATATTCCCTATTTTTTTACCTAAATCCTTCCTTTATATCCTGGGGAAAAGAAATCATAAAAAGGGTGAGCTCAAATGCTCAGTAAGGTTAAGCATGGAGAAAATAAAATAAAAAATATTCATTTGAACTTTAGAAAACATGAACATAATGTTTAAAAATCAAAATATTGAGTTGTGAAATAAATCTTGGTAGTACATAAGTCATAGATTTTAAAGGAACATTAATCATGATAAAATATAATTGGAATAAAAAATGTAATCGTGGAAAAACATTAATCACATGATATTATTTCCATAGTAGCCAAGGCATTGCTTCCAAGACCATCATAGTGGTCAATGTCCATTACTGAACCGGGTTTACTTATCCTTCCAGCCATTTCTATCTCATGAGATATAAATCTTTAACCAATGCATTGGAAGGAAATATAGGTCCCACACATCTCATATTGAAATCATTCATACGTGTGCCACAAAACAATCATAAATCATTCCTCATAACCCAAAGAATAAAATGGGTTTCATAAATATCATCCCATCATAACATAATCCATATAAACCAAATGGATATCCTTTCATCATAAAAAAATAAAACCACATAAATAATATAGATGTTATACTTGAAACATAAACATATTAAATAATGTCATCTTAGATGGAAAATAGCTTTGAAAAAACACTTGAAATGAATTCCTAAGGAAAATATCCTTTCTTCTTCAAATTAATTTTCTTTTCTCAAAATTCCATAAAATTTATAAAGAAAAGGATTTTGTTGAAAATAATCATGAAATATTGTAGATTATGCTTCATGAAAATAATGTGTTATGAAACCATAAAAATCAGTTCATGCCGTAAAAGTTAAAAAAACAATCTCCTTGTACTTTTGTCAGAAAAGTCAAGAAGTTACCCGTATGATAAAAAAAGATATATTCCTTAAATACCATATGGTAAAAGTAAAAAATGGTTAAAAATGACTTTAAACATACATGGAAACATTTTTAGAAAACATGGACATGGATGATAAATATAACCCCAGTAAATAGTTACGAATAAACAATCTCGGTTAAGAACGAGATTGGAATAATTATCCCTTACCTTATGTCCAATTTCATATGTATATGTCCGAGACTACTGTATAGTGGGTTTAAACATATTATTAACTTTTAATATAACCATAACAATATTTATGATATCATATATGATTCACTTACGACTGTATATTACCCGTTCAATTGTCAATTCCATGTTAATGCATCGTTTTGGGTAAAATCATTTCATTTGTCGTACGTGTTTTGACTTGTAATTATTCATATGATTACATAGATCATGATTACTTAATTCCATAAAGTGTATAATTATTTATATATAAATATATATTTAGAATATAAATATATATAAAAGATCGATAAATGGAACGAAATACACCGTTCATGGAGATGGTAGACCGTACGTACGCATGAACGCTATTTTCTTTTCCTTATTAAATTTAATGGATGTAAGTAAATAACATATACATAAATAAAATATCATTATTATGTCATATATCTCATTATTATTCATTATATATACTTTATAATCATTCTTTAATGGTTAACAAGGAAAATGAATGTCATCACGTCGTGGAGACGGTAATTCGTAGGTACGCATGAGCGATGATATTGTTCCCATAATTATTGAATAGAATTAAAGTGGATAATAGAATATATTGGAATTAGTATCATGATATAATAATAATATATAGTTATTCTTTACACCAGTATATCTATCCAAGTAAGGTGGTGGTGGAAAAACTGATTACACCACGGCGTGCAGACGGTATTCCGTACATACACACGTGCGGTGATTTCAATTTCTATAGGATGGTTATAAGGTGAAATAGGGTGATTCATATTTATAATAACATATAAGTATATAATTAATACTTATTTTATTACTTTATAATGAAACAACTAAAGAAGAGGAAGTATAAGAAGAAAGAAACTTGAATGAAACGGTAGAAGTGATCACCTCTTCCTCAACGTGCCTCTTTTAAACTTCCTCTTAGGGCAATAGAGTTGGTATTTTGAGAATACCAGAAAATCTATGATATAACTAAAGAGTTTTAAAAGACTAATTTTTAGGGTTTAGTTGAGCTTTAAGACTCAAAATGGTGTGAAGAGAAGGGGGAGGAGGTGACCTTTTATAAGGGAGGAGAGGGGGACTTTTGGAAACCTAAAAAATATTAATTTATAATAAATTCAAACCCCACAAAAAAACCTCCAAAATGACTCATATTAGAAGATGAGATGAGATAGGGTTTTAATCTAATCAACCAATAAAATTTAGACATGTTTTAAGTTTATTTTAACCCTTATCACTTTGATTTATCCTTATTTAATTTATTTAATTTTATTTTATGGCAATAATATTCTAATTATTAAATTGTTATAAATACTTACTTATTTGTTTTTAATTTTCCATTATTAGATACATTATTAAAATTTTGATTATATAATTTTCAATTTGTAATTTTTAAATATTTTTATGATTTTTAAACAATTTATTAATATGTATTTTTATAAAATATCATTAGTGTCAATATTGATACTATTCAATTATTTGAACATAAATAACATTCAAACAGAAGATATATTCGAAAAAAAATATTTAATAGATTCCTAACATGTCATATGCATCAAAAAAATTCTTGGAGAACATTAATTTGTTCATATAATATTTATTTTAATATTTTAAAAACCATTTATTTGATATTTCTATTAGTAAAATAATTACTACCACTTTTTTATATAATTATTTAATATATTTTTTTTCATAAAAATTAAAAATAAAATCCTATTGTGAATATAAATCGATTACCTTTCAAAATAATACTTTTACTCCATTTTATCATCTTAAAATCCCGTCATTTAAATTGTTATATTTATTAAATTATGATGGTGACAACTTTGACATAATTTAAAATAAAATAATATAGATGTCATAATGTGTTTTATATGGCCAAAAATAGTCCACAAGTCGACACATAGATGATTATGGTGTAGATATACTTGAAAAATAAGGTTTTTCATGTTTCTGGTCCTTTGGATAGGTATTATTATTTTAATAAAAACTATATTACTAATTTTTCACTGAATAAATAATTTATGTATCATTAATGTATAAGCTATTAAGGTAATTATATATTTCTTAAAATCGCAAAAAAAATTACCATGATGAAGAAAAACATTTAACATTAAAATGTGTATTTATAATTGAAATTATATTCTGTATAACCTTATACTAAAATTACATTAATTATTAAAGTTTGAGTGAGACATATTTCACTTTCCGTTAAATAAAATAAACTAAAGGTCTTAATCGCATATATGTGGATTCCAAAAGAAACCATTTCAACCCAAGTATATTTTAGGACGAAATATAATCATCCAATTATATTAAGACAAGTGTTAGGGTAATAATATTATTGTTACCCTTAAATGCACAATTTACCTTTAACTGTGGTAAATAAAATTTACTATATTTATTATTCATAATCCCAAAAAATAAAAAATAGACTATTTAAATAATTTGTACCTACTAATTCAAAATATTGAATCCATTTTTCCAAATTCAAGACACATCTATTACAGAAATTAATTTTAAATTAATCCCGTTGTCGAAAAAACCGGTTTTTGTTTAAAACATTGCAATAGATTGAATTGATTAAACCTACGAATTCAATGTAAAATAAATGATAATGACATAAATTATATTAAATGGTAAAAATATATTCTATTTATACTTTAAATCCATTAAACATTATAATTTAACAAATATAAATTATCTCAATGAAAAAAGTTGTTTTTAATTAAAATTTAGTGTGTTTTTACTATTCATTAAAATATGAAAGTAATCAGAAAAATATAAAAAACTTATCCAAAGTAAATTTTTATTTCTGGATTCAAAATAATTAGTTTATTTTGTAGAATTTAACTTATAAACATGTCAAAAATTAGATTTAAAATGGTTGCGCTATCAAAAGGCAGCAAAACTGCATTTTTTTAAAAATACTAATTTTACCCAAAAAAATTATTTTTTTCTCATACCATGTTCTAGAAAATGTGTAAGATGAATTATAATGTTATAAAATTCAAAATTTGGTTAATACTATTCATAACGGCTAGTTCATAATTATATTATAACAATATATTGCTGTTTAATGAAACTCAGTATTGCATAGAACACACACAATCGAGGAAGGTCTCTCTTGCGTGTAATGCAAGCCAATTCAGGGTTGCGTATATGGAATGCATCCTTTGGTGTTGCATATAACATAATCAAAATATAGTTCAGCTATACATTGATCAAAATCTATACTTGGTGGTGTGTAAAATGAATTTTATTTGAAAGAACTTGAAATTGTGTGGAACAAAAGCCTAGAATAGTGTTGTGTATACTAAAAGCTAATACGGTGTTGCGTATAGGGAATGCTAATATTGGTGAAGTGTACAAAACAAGAAATAAAATAAATTAAAATAAATATTTATCAGAAAATCTTGGGGTGTCACATTCTACACCCTTAAAATGAATTTCGCCCTCGAAATTCTTCGGGGTTATAAATTGTTTACTATTTGAATGTTTCTTTCATAGAAACCCACATCATAAAAAGGAATAATATAAAATCATTTTAAAAACGAACGTTATAAACATAATGAATACCCAAAGTAACTCATCACTCGATTTCCATATAAGAGAACATAGGTGAAAATATGGAATTGGGAGAAAAATATAACCATCATGTTATGATGAAGAGTGGTAGAAAACATGGCTATGAAAAAAGCCAACAATCACAAAGCTATAAATTTGTGATGATATAAGGTACCAAATAATTCATCAGATATGAGGGCACTAGGACAAATTTTTTGGTCTTCATGATCATTTCCCTAAAGTGGATGAATTAAAAGAAATTCTAACTTGATTTTAGTGAAATATCATTGTTGGTCATTATATGAATAATTTACACTTCATCTCTTATTTAAAGAAATGAAGTTGAATTTTTCATTCTCGAAGTGTTATCAGATCATTCGATATAATGATAGGTCATTCCATCTGTATTTATCACAAAAAGTTATAATAAATTATTAAATATACATAAGTCCATCTATGGTGAGAATAATTGTATATGGCTCCAAAAATGAACTTATACTTCATTTATCATACCACTTAATAAAATAAAACTAATTTCCACTAACGAGGGGCTTCCTTTAGGCCAGTGGTAGGCGATAAGGGCCTGTCACACTTTGGTTGTGGGTTCAATACCCATAACATTGGCCGACGCGATGGGTTGTCGCCCATCCTATAGGTTTTCTTTTTTTCTAAAACTATATTATTATAACATTTCGGAAATAATATCAAAAAAAAGTTTTATCCTCAAACAATACTATCTAATGTCCAACATAATCCATTCCAACATGTATGCTTATCCATAATACTTCTATCCAATCTCATAGTACAAAGAAAATAATTACCGTAAAGGTCATTAACAATAATGTGAATACCATCATTTATCACCCATATATCATAAGATATATCTTATTTATAGCATTACAAACATGTGAATACCATAATATTGTATTCTCTTGTAGCATGAATTACCATAGAACCTTAGTGAAAACATGAATGCTGACAAAAAGTTAACTCTTTCCACATACCAAAATCCCAAAAATTCATTATACTCAAACCATGATATCACTTTGTCCTTATATCAATCATGATCTTATGAATACTATCAAACATATTATTTTCTCTTTATCCCTTAATTATGCACATATCATCTGCTTTCCAAAAATATTTCAATCACTTTTCATGGTTACCGGTACCATATTCTTGTGGAATACCACAATGGAACAATACATAGATATTGCAATATACCATAAAAGTAACTCAACATCATTATTCTTGAATTCCAATACATACACCATTCAATACATCATCTTCAACGATTGGCATGGAATATGTCCTTCCTCAATTTAGAAGTAACCTCTTAGGTCAGGTCATTGAGTTGGGTAATTCCCATGTTATCCAAATATAAAAACATTGAACTCTATAACAGTCTATCACTCTATGACCCTTTTCCACACACATACAATATCTTCCCCTCTATTTGATGCATTCATCAAGTTTCTTCTTCCCTTCTTTAGAAATATCAATCTTCCTTTCCCTATTCTCCTCACCCTGAGAACATGCGTAAAAGTCCATCATCCTCTTATATGATGAATTAGGAATACCACTAAAGTTCACCTTGTTAATCATATATCATGATGGACGATTCGGAATAATCACAATATCTTTCTCTCTTGGAATTACACAATTTCGTTTCCCATAGTCAAAAATTTTTCCATCAGATTCAATGTTGACCCAATTACTTCGGGTTCCCTCCACTGACTAAAACGAAAAACCAATGGGTAAGAAATGGTTAAAATAACGAGGAACCACATAATCATAAATAGTCACTTATCGGATTTCTAACTTATGATTTCTTCTTTAATCCATGACACCATAGGTTCAACCTAGGTTATTCATGATTGTTTCCATAATTCTAGGACTTTAATATATAGTTAGACATACCTTAGGGACATCCCTTGACATACCATAGAAATATCTCTAGGGATATCAATAATCTTTTTGCATCCTAGTTTCCAAAGGTTGACTAAACCTTCGCTTTGATACCAACTATAGAGACCGATGCTTGACGTACATAAACATTACATTACTTTTTCATTAAACTTAATACATGACACAAACAGACGGCCAATGACCGTATTATTTTAGTGTCTTTTGAAACATAAAACCTAAACTTATAATCACAGTGAAATATCTTCAATATCTCCCATAATGATTTTCCCCCTTTTTATACCTAAAACCTTCCTTTATATCATGGGGAAAATAAATCATAAAAAGGGTGAGCTCAAATGCTCAGTAAGGGTAAGCATAGAGAATATAAAATAAAACATATTCATTTGAACTTTAAAAAACATGAACATAAAGTTTAAACATCAAAATCTTGAGTTCTGAAATAAATCTTGGTAGTACATAAGTCATAGATCTTAAAGGAACATTAATCATGATAAAATACCATGGGAATAAAACATGGAATTATGGAACACCATTAATCACATGATATGATTTCCGTAGTAGTCAAGGAATTGCTGCCAAGACCATCATAGTGGTCAAAGTACATTACTAAACCGGGTTTACTTTTTGTTCCAGCCATTTATATCTCAAGAGATATAAATCTCTACCCAATGCATTGGATGGAGATATAGGTACCACCCATCTCATATTGAAATCATTCTAACGTGTGCCACAAAACAGTCATAAATCATTCATCATAACTCAAAGAATAAAATGGGTTTCATAAACATCATCCCATCATAACATAATCCATATAAAATAAATGGATATTATTTCATCATAAGAAAAATAAAACCAAGTAAATAATATAGACGTTATACTTGAAACATTAACATATTAAATAATCTCATCTTAGATAGAAAATAGCTTTGATAAAACACTTGAAATGAATTGCTGAAGAAAATATCCTATCTTCTTCAAAATCATTTTCTTTTCTCAAAATGCCATGCAATTTTTAATGAAAATTATATTGTTGAAAGTAATCATTAAATCTTGTAGATTAAGATTCTTGAAAATAATGCGTTATGAAACCATAAAAATCCTTTCATGCCGTATAAGTTAAAAAAACATTCTCCTTGTACTTTTGTCAGAAAAGTCAAAAAGTTCCTTGTATGGTAAAAAAAGAAATATTCATTTCATATAATATGGTAAAACTCAAAAATGGGTAAAAAGGTCTTTAAACATAAATTAAAACATTTTTAGAAAACATGGACATTGATGATAAATATAACCCCAGTAAATAGTTACGAATAAACAATCTCGGTTAAGAACGAGATTGGAATAATTATCTCTTACCTTATGTCCAATTTCATCCATATGTGTCCGAGACTCCTGTATAGTGGGTTTAAACTTATTATTAACTTGTAATAGAACTATAATAATATTTATGATATCATATATGATTCACTTACGACTTTATATTACACGTTCATTTTTCAATTCCATGTTAATGCATCGTTTTGGGTAAAATCATTTCATTTTCCATACGTGTTTTGACTTGTAATTATTCATATGATTACATAGATCATGATTAATTACTTCCAGAAAGTATAAGATGCTTTATATATAATATATATTCAGAATATAAATATATATAATAGATCGATAAATGTAACGAAATACATCGTTCATAGAGATGGTAGACCGTACGTACGCATGAGCGCTATTTTCGTTTCCTTATTAAATTAAATTGATATAAGTAAATAACATATACATAAATAAAGTATCATTATTATGTCATATATCTCATTATTATTCATTATATATAGTTTATAATCTTTATTTAATGGTTAACATGGAGAATGAATGTTATCGCGTCGTGGAGACTGTAATCCGTAGGTATGCATGACCGATGATATTGTTCACATAATTATTGAATGGAATTGGAGTGGTTGATAGAATATAGTAGAATTAGTATCATGTTATAATAATAATATATAGTTATTATTTACACTGGTATACCCATCCAAGTAAGGTGGTGGTGGAAAAATAGATTACACCACGGTGTGGAGACAGTATTCCGTACATACGCACGCATGGTGATCTCATTTTCTTATAGGATGGATAGAAGGATAAATAGGGTTGATTAATATTTATAAGAACATAAAAGTATATAATTAATACTTATGTTATTAATTTATAATGAAACAACAAACGAATAGGAGGTAGAAGAAGAAATAAACTTGAAAGAAACGGTAGAAGGGATCACCTCTTCCTCAACGTGCCTCTTTTAAACATACTCTTAGGGCACTAGAGTTGGTATTTTGAGAAGACCAGAACCACTATGATATAACTAGAGAGTTTGAGAAGAGTAATTATCAGGGTTTTTCCGAGCTTGAAGGCTCAATATGGTGTGAAGAGAAGAGGGAGGAGGTGACCTTTTATAAGGGAGGAGAGGGGCACTTTTGGAAACCTAAAAAATATTAATTTATAATAAATTCAAACCCCAAAAAAAACCTCCAAAATGACTCAGATTAGAAGATGAGATGAGATTGGGTTTTAATATAATCAACCAATAAAATTTTGACATGTTTTAGGTTTATTTTAAACCTTATCAATTTGATTTATCCTTTTTTTAATTTATTTAATTTTATTTGTGGCAATAATATTTTAATTATTAAATTTTTATAAATAATTACTTATTGGGTTTTAATTTTCCATAATTAGATACATTATTACATTTTTGACCATATAATTTTCAATTTTCAATTTTTAAATATTTTTATTATTTTTAAACAGTTTATTAATATGTTATTTTTAGAAAATATCAATTGTGTCAATTTTGACACTATTCAATTATTTGAACATAAATAACATTCACACAGAAGATATATTCGAAAAAAATATTTAATAGATTCCTAAAATGTCATATGCATCAAAACAATTCTTGGAGAACATTAATTTGTTCATATTATATTTATTTTAATATTTTAAAAACCATTTATTTGATATTTCTATTAGTAAAATAATTACTACCACTTTTTTGTATAATTATTTAATATATTTATTTTTTGCATAAAATTTAAAAATAAAATCCTATGATGAATATAAATATATTACCTTTCATAATAAAACTTTTACTAGTATTTATCATATTAAAATCCCAACATTTAAATTGTTATATTTATTAAATTATGAAGGTGACAACTTTGACATCATTTAAAATAATATAATATAAATTTCATAATCTGTTTTATATGGCTAAAAATGGTCCCCAAGTTGAAACTTGGATGATTATGGTGTATATATACTCGAAAAATAAATTTTTTTTCATGTTTCCGGTTCTTTTGGATAGGTATTATTATTTTAATAAAAACTATATTATTGATTTTTCACTGAATAAATAATTTCTGTATCATTAATGTATAAGCTATTAAGGTAATTATATATTTCTTAAAAATCACAAATAAATTACCATGATGAATAAAAACATTTTCTCTTTAAAATTAATATTTATAATCGAATTTATATTCTGTATAACCTTATACTAAAAATTCATTAATTATTAAAGTTTGAGTGAGACATATTTCATTTTCCTTTAAATAAAATAAACTAAAGGTCTTAATCGCATCCATGTGGGTTCCAAAAGAAAAAATTTTGACCCAAGTATATTTTAGGATGAAATATAATCATCCAATTATATGAACACAAGTGTTAGGGTAATAATATTATTTTTACCCTTAATTACCTAATTTACCTTTAACTCTGGTAAATAAAATTTACCGTAGTTTCTATTCAAAATGCCCAAAAATAAAAAATAGACTATTAACATAATTTGGACCTACGGATTCCAAATATTGAATCCATTTTTCCAAATTCAAGACACAGAAGTTTTAGAAATTAATTTAAAATTAATCCCATTTTCGAAAAAAATGGGTTTTTGTTTAAAACATTGAAAAAGATTGAATTGATTTAAACTATGAATTAAATTTAAAATAAATCCTAATGACATAAATTATATTAAATAGTAAAATAGATTCTATTTATACTTTAAAACCATTAAAAATTTTAATTTAACCATATAAATTATCTCAATGAAAAAAATTTGTTTTTAATTAAACTTTAGTGTGTTTTTACTATTCATTAAAATATGAAAGTTATCAGAAAAATATCAAAAACTTATCCAAAGTAAAATATTATATCCTGATTCAAAAGAATTAGTTTATTTTGTCAAATTAAACTTAAAAAAATGTCATAAATTAGATTTAAAATCAGTGCACCATCAAAAGGTGGCAAAATTGAATTTTTTTGAAAAATACTTAATTTACCAGAAAAATTTATTTTGTTCTCAAACTATATTATAGAAAATGTCTAAGATTAATTAAATCATTATAAAATTCAAAATGAGGTTAATACTATTCATAACGGCTAGTTCATAATAATATTATAACAATATATCATTGTTTAGTTAAACTCGGTATTGCGTACAACACACGCTATCGAGGAAGGTCGCTCTTACGTGTAATGCAAGCCAATTCAGTGTTGCATATAGGGAAAGATTCCTTTGGTGTTGTTTATAACATAATCAAAATATAGTTCAGTTATACATTGATCAAAATCTATACTTGGTGTTGCGTAAAATGAATTTTATTCGAAAGAACATTAAATTGTGTGCAACAAAAGCCAAGAATAGTGTTGCATATACTACAAGCTAATATGGTGTTGTGTATAGCGCAAGATAATCATGGTGAAGTTTAAAACACAAGACATCAACGAAATTAAAAAGAATATTTCTCTTAAAATCTCGGTGTGTTACATAGTATCCAGGTACGACAAAAAGAATCCCACCAACTAGTTTGTGAGACCCACTATACATCTATTAGATACCATATAAATGTACCTCTTATAGGATCCCCACATGACAACTAGTGTGGTTTCTTGTGGTTCAACTATTATTGATTAAACCACTAGCTAACCAATGAAATCAGAGGATAGATAGTGAATTCAGGATGGGCCAGGTTAATAAGAGGAAGAATCATATTTTTACCACCAAAAACACTTTCTAACCCTTTTTTCACCTAATTCGACTATAACATAGGATTGATGATTTTAAGGGTTCTAAAAAGCTTCGTCTACTTATCAAACACTGGTTTTCAATCCCATGATCAATTCTTCAATCTAAATATCTAGATTCAATGAGATTTTGTTATAATTGCTAAAATATTCTTATTTTCTCCATTAATATTTTTCATCCATCCTAGAGGTGGTGGATATTTCATTCTTCATAGAGAATTTTTTTCTGGTTCATTGATTTTGACATCATATATTGGATTTATTCTTCTCCTCTTTTAAGGTGGGTTGTCTAAATAATCTCCATATGGTCTATTTGGTTCTCTTTGTATATGAATCATGTATGATCACATCATCAATCCATGAATGTTGAATAATCTAATTATAATCCCATTAAATTTATTTAATCATCATTATTTGACCTAACATGCATACTATGGGTTCTATTGTTGACTAACACATAGACCTGTGCCCACCTGAGAGGTGTTTTACACATAACCTTATCTTAGAAAATGGAATTCATGATTATATAATAGTATAATTAAATTATTATATCGGTAATTGGTATTTCCGGAATCAAAAATTTTTATTTTACATTGTTCACTAGGTTTGAAAATGGATATTTGTTAGGGAATTAGAATTGTTAAAAAATTTATGTGAATTGATTATTTGGAAAGAGAATGGTAATTTTTTTATCCATAAAATATTTGCATGAAACTATTATTTGGAAGGAAGGATAAATCAATGTTACTAAAATAGGAAAAAAGGTAATTGGAATTAAATAACCAATGTTTCATATGTTAACATTCTTGTAATGTTTGGTATTTTGGATTTATTATTGCACTTGTTTTATTTTGATATTGAAATTTTAAATCAGCCAGAGAATTAGAAATTCAAACTGGGTCTAATGTCTTCTAGGCAGGTAAGTTTTCCTAACATGGGAGTTTACATAGGATCCATCGATATTTATTTCTATTTTAATGTTAATGTATTGAGGTAATATGTTTGAATATATTTCATGATAATTATCATTGGCTCCATTAAAAATTTAAATATGTAACTCACCCTTGGATTGGTAATTTAACATGGGATGATTTTAGAGGCTCTAGAATGGATATTCATAGATATTTTATTAACACATGAAATATATAACTCACCCATGGCATGGTAATTTACCTTTGGAATATTAAAATTAATATATCATTTAGATATATCATAGAGTCCAATGACACATAAAATGTGTGATCAGTCCTTGGAATAGAAATACACCTAGACTCAATGATGTGAAAAGACGAAGGCATGAAAAATTATGCCAAAATAGGTATGGATAATCCCAACTATAATCATAATTCTTGGGGATTATAGGGTTTATTTTGATGATTGATAGTTTATAAAATAATTATTATGTACCTCATATTGTTTAATTCACTATTATAAGGACTGGATTTTTTATAAACTGTTGGTGGTGGCCCTCTATGCTTTACCCACACCTTATATTGGATATCGTTTTGTAACTAGTCAAACTTCATGGATAGTAATATGAATAATGGAAAGGGGATAAATTCTTGATTAGATTATTTGATTTCCGGGATTTTAGGTTAGATTTTGGAACAATTATGGGAATTAAGACCAGTTTTGGGAGTGTTTAATTTAGGATTATTTCTTTCATTTTAGTTATTTTTATGGAATTTTAGTATAGTATCAATTAAAAAATTTCATTGTAGATTATATTGGATTTATTTGGGATTTTCATATTTATCTTCTAGAGTTGACTTATATTGATTGGTTATCATGTTTTCCAATGTTATTTTTATACAATACCAGAGGGAATAATCTCCCCAATGTATATCTTGGACCCTCACTACATGTCTATATCCTCTAGTGTACAGGGAGTAATTCTTGAGTTAATGTTGAGATTTGAATCTCTCATGTGAGGGAGATCTTAGAAAAAACATTAAAAAGTGGAACAAAATGTCATCCTTTATTTTACCACATATTTTTGGAAAGTAGAAAATAGAATATGATGTGTCGAGGATTACTAATGATCTCATTCATGGGAGAAGATAACACATGTGTGGGGGAAACCAAAGTTACTAGGGATAAGATTACTATTTATGAGATGCATCCTTTTAGTTGTGATGTTATTTATCCTTTGGCGATTCACCTACTATGCATGTTACTATTTTATGAAATATTACAGAATGTAAGGTATAGAACAAGGTGCATATACATGCATCATAATAGAAACGTAGGAATTTATATTATAATTTAGTATCCATGTTAAGAACTAATTTATTTAACATGAAATTACAATAAATTCCTCATAAAAATAAATAATATAACTATGTTAATGTATCATTAATTTACATGTTGACCGAAGAAATTATGTGACCATATATCTTTGGTTATATGTTTTTTCATTTTCCTTTTGAGATTGATCATGTTGTGAACACTTTGTTATGAGGAGTGAATTGAAAATTATAAGGGAAAATGCCTCAATGTTGTCTTCAGGTTGAGTTTTAAGAGTGTGGTAATGAGAAAATAAATCATAGTGTAAAGATAGAACTTCCATTGGCTCTGAGGAGTCTTGTGGAAGATCATCATTGTAATAGTATATTGTGATTCATGTGATCCATGGAGAGTGAGACCAATAATGTCCCACCCTCGATGTATAATCTAATGATGGAGTTTCAACTAAAACTACCTCCCAAATAAACTTTAGAAAGAGGCCTCAATCAAATGATTTCTAGATTGAGTCGACCAAGATGATATTTAGTCACTGGGGGATAGTTGTGTGTATGAGGGTAAATTTTTTTTCTTATATGATATGAGTACATTCCATGTGCCGGTGGGACAACATAGTATCATATAGACTTCATTGGGATCTAGAAATCATTCGAGGAGAAATTTAAAAGTCACTAATATTCAGAGATTCTAAAGGATGAAAGGGATTGGGAGTTTATTCCCCAGACATAGGGGATCATTCTTGTGATTGAATTTGCTGGTTTATTCATGGATTGGAAATACTTTTCTACTTCTTGGGAAAAAATTTACTATAACACCCTGAGTTTTTTTATTTAATTTAATCATTTTTTATTTTTTTAATTCATGCAACACTAAGTACTACATCTGTTATATGAAATCACAAAGATATCCTTGCTTTGTACATAACAACAACTTGAATAGGTGTTAATCATAAAATTTATATTATCTTGTGGTATACAAAAAATTTATATTACATTTTGGTACATGAAACACTGTATTTTTCTTATGTTATATAAAATTCAGAGTTCCTTTGATAACTTACATGATACAAAATACATAGTTCTACAAAACTACAATGTATTATTAATATTATAGTTAAAATATTATATTAGCTATCACATATTCGTTGGGATGATATTTATGAATAAAATTAATTAGATTATAAAAATATGGTGTACACATGTATATAATAATAATTCTCTGGTGACCAATAACCATAACTACAAATAAAACCCTTTTTATGATATAAGAAATCTTTTACTGGAAAACCTTATTTATGAAATCAAACATGTTTTACAACAATTAATTAATTAAACCACTTTTAATAAATTATTTTAATGAAATATATATGTGGATAAATTATATTATATTCAATCAACTATATAACATCAATAATACATGTTTTTTATATAGTAGAAAATATTGTGACCAATTTTACACAAAAAAGATATATATTTTTATAAAAGGTAATTTTACAACCATTTAATTGATATAATATTTAAAACATAATTTTAAAAAAAATTATAATTTTTTTTGAAAAAATAAATTTATTTAATTATATAAAAAAACAAAATTTAATTAGGATTAATTTTTGGAATTTTTCAAAGATGTTTCATTTTTAGATGACTAGTGAATAATATTGATTGTTAATTGAAAAATTCTTTTTCATTGAATTTATTTGTAAAGTTAAATTATATTTTTAATATATTTTTAAAGTTTAATTGGATAAATTATACATCAAATAATACAATTTATGTCATTATAATTAGTTTCACATTTAAATTGGATATAAAAACTTTTTAAACTTTTTAACATTTTTACATTAAAAACTCGTCGCCTCATCCCGTCTGGGGATTAAATTAAAATTAATTTCCACCGCACATGTGATTAGAATTTAGAAAAATAGATTCCATATTTTGAATAAAAATTATTTTAAATTAATAATAATGAAAAATTATTTTTTTAACAAAAAATATAGTGAAATAGATTAAAATTATTTACAATGATTAAGGTAAAAACAAGAGTACTTTGTGGTTAAACATTAAATATATGGTATTAAAATGGAGCTAAAATTTTCCAAAACCCATAGTATGTCCATATTTATACCTAAACCATTAATGGATTGAATTTATTGTATTATATATTCCTCTTGGTAGGTAAAACATGGGGTGTACACAATTCCTTTAAAAAATTCCACGCGTGTCCTCTCCCTCCACTTATAAAAGGGCACTCACCCCCTTACTTATTCAAACATCTCAAACCCTTTATCTATTTAAAAACCTGTCTCATGATCCACCTAAATTCACTTCCTTAATTTCATAAGACTCTATTTATGATGAAATCAAACAAAGGATTTCCTTTGGTTCAAACCAAAAGGAGTTACCCAAAGAAGATGTAACATCATTAAACAAACAAATTTCTTTTATTTATTTCTCCACCCACAAAACTAATATTATTACATGATTATATAATAACCTCTGTATCATAAATATAATGAGGCATTGTTTTGTTATGTCTTTTAACTAAACACACACACACTTCCATCAAGTGGAATACACAATCATCATTCATGTGTACGATGGACTACTGCCTCACAAACTGATGTCGTTCATTCTTCCATTTACACCATTCAATGTTTTTAATAACGATGGGAATTTGTTTTATGATATTTATGATGTATTTATGATTATTTAGTTATTATATAACTCATATCTTTATTATTTCCATTTTGTGGGAATATGAGAAAATCGTATTTGGATGAGTGGATTTTTGCCTCCTCAAAGTGATGTGATTTGTTCACATGTTACATGGATTGTATTAAGAATGGGTTTAGAAAATATAACAACCCATACTTTACATTAATAATTAATAATTAAAAATTGAAGTACACTTATTACAACATATTACAAAACCATGAAAGGAAAATATAGGTATAGTGTCTTTGGAAACTGGGAAACATAAACAACAGGTCCATAAAGCATCTACATTGTCTCCCATTTATTTCATCATATCTAGAGTACCTTTTGGCATATCCTACTTAATAACCTTAGTCCTGACCTGGGGAAATAAAACATACAAAAGGGTGAGCTCAAATTCTCATTAAGGGTAAACAAAAGAAAAAAATCAATCACATCATATTCATAAGAACATAACATTTTAGAAATCATAACCTGCAAAAGAAATCATAATTTCAAAACATGGGATAAATCATAGTAGTGAAATTTAATCCCAATAATCATAACATAATACATGAAAATTTATGGCATACACACATAATCATAGAAAATCATTTCTTTGTAGTCAAGACTCAATTCCAATACTATCTTAGCGGACAAAGTCCTTTTCTGAACCGAGTTCACTCCTCGTTTCAGTCCTATTTCACTGAACCAGTTTAACCTGCCATTCCAGCCATTTCTATCTCATGAGATTTAAATCATTACCCAATTCATTTGAGGGAGATATAGGTCCCACCATCTCATAATGATACCATTCTTATGTGTTCCACAAAATCATAAACCATATATCATAGCATAACCCATGTAATAAAAATGGGAATCTTAAAAATCATGCCATCATAATGTAATCCATATAAGATAAAAGGACATTATAAAAATAATTCCATCATAACATAATCAAATCAATGTAAAAATAGGGATAAAAACAGAACCCTATATTATCTTAGATGGAAAATAATTTTGATAAAACACTTGAACTCCATTCTTGAGGAAAATATCCTTTCTACTTCAAAAACATTTTTCCTTTCTTAACATGTCATATAATTTTAAACTAAAAGATGTTGATTAAAAATAAACATGAAATCTTGTAAATGAAACTTCATGGAAATAATGTTCTATTAATCCATTCATGTCGTATAAGTTAAAAAAACATTCTTCTCGTACTTTGGCTGGAAAAGTTAAAAAGTACCTCGTACGAAAAATGACAAAAGATTCCATTCATATATTTTACTAAAAACACACCAAAGGGTAAAATTGGATTTAAATAATTGTATGAGGATGGAAATAATATTAAATATTGAGGAAACATGGATGTGGATGATAAATATTCCCCAGTAAATACCAAAGTATAAACAATCTAGGATAAAAATGAGATTGTGAGATTTTCCCTTACTATAGGTCCGATTTGCTTCGTAAGTGTCCGAACCTCCTGTATAATGATTTAAATAATGTCATTGACTTATTCCAGAATCATACTTAATTTTATGATATCATATATGGTCATATTCTTAGCTTCTTATTAGTAATATTTCATTATTACTTGTTATTTGGGTGTTTATTGCTTTTTGTTCTTATGCGTGTTTTGTCTAATAAATTCTTATTCTTATTTTTCGGTTATAGAGACCTCATTTACATAATGGTATTATTGTAATACATATCATATTTATTCACTCAATTCATTTATGTAATCATTATGCAATGAAAATCAGGTAGAACGAGTCGCATCACATTGTGGAGACGGTATTCCGTACGTACGCACGAGCGATGATATCATTCTCATGATCATGGAATTGTATTGGAGTGTATGTATACTATTTCAGAATCAATATCTCTTTACAAAAATCATATATAGTTATTATTTACACCACTATACCCATCCAAGTAAGGTGGTGGTGGAAAATAGATTACACCACGGCGTGGAGACGGTATTCCGTACGTACGCACACGCGGTGATTTCGTTCTCCGTAGGATGGATAGATGGTGAAATAGGGTTGTTTCATACTTATAATAACATATCAGTATATGAGTGATACTGATGTTATTACTTCATAATGAAACAACTAAAGAAGAATAAGTGGATGAAGAAATAAAGTTGAAAGAATCGGTAACGGACATTACCTCTTCTTTGAAGCGCCTCTTTGAGACATCCTCTTAGGGCACTAACATTGGTCTTTGAAGAAGACCAGGACCTATAGGATGTTTTTAGGGAAGTGGAGAAGAAAATTTGTCAGGGTTTAGCCGAGCATGAAGGCTCAAAGTGGTGTGAGGAAGAGAGGGAGGAGGTTCTCTTTTATAAGGGAGGAGAGGGGCACCTTTGGAAAAACTAAAAATGATGTTTTATTATAAAGTCATATTCGGTTTTTAATAGCTCTAAATTGATTTATTTCTAAGATAAGGTGGGGATGGTTCCAAATCCTCTCATCAAATAGAATTTAGACAAGTTTAGGTTTCTCTTTTAACCTTATCATTTAGATTTAACTTTAAGTTAAATAATTCTACTTTTACCGTGTCTTCTTGTTTTCTTAAACTATAAGGTTGATAAACATACTATAACTAGACAAAAGAACCCCAAGTTGTTTATTATTAATATATATAACCTTATCTAAGTTATTTGGCCGAACCTTATATTTTTAGGAATAAAATAACAATTAATAATAATATTTTTTTTAAAAAACTATTTTATGTCAATTTTGACACTATTTGGTAATTGATTTTTGTGAAAATCATAACAGAGAGATTATTTCGAAAAAAGTTAATTAAATAAATACTAACATGTCATATTAACATATAATATTATTTTAATTCATAAAAAGTCTCAAATTACATTTATTTGGGTATTTATAACATCAATTATGTCAATATTTCATTAATAAGATAATTACTACATCATCTTTGTGTCATAAATAAATTACTTTATTTAATGTCTAAAAATTATAAATAAAATAAAATTATGTAAAAAATCTTTTTAGATTTCTAATTAATATTTATAGTAGAATTTATCTAATGTATAACTCTATATTAAAAATGATTTAGTTATTAAACATTGATTTTAAATATTTTAACCCTTCATTAAATAAATTAATATTAACTGTCCTAATCTAATCCAAGTTGGCCTAAATGGTAATATTTTCTTCCTAAGGTTGTTTTTGGTCGAATTACACTTATCCAATAGAATTAGGACATGTGTTAGGGTAATAATAATATCATTTTTATCCTTAATTACCCTATTTACTTTTAACCGTGGTAAAAAAAGTTAAAAGGTACTATTCACCAAAAATTATTTTCATCTCATTGAACCACATTTTAGTCCTTGATATTAAATGTGTCTCTCGGATTTTTGAAATTCCACTCATAGAAGCGGTAAAATTATTTTTTATGTAAATTTTCAAATTCTCCTAGGAGGTGGGTAAAAGACAGTGAAAAGTTCAATAAAATTTTAATATATCTAAAATTATTATAAAATGACTCCAATGAATTGCATTGAACTTATATAGGTATTATGTAACAATTTTGACCTAAAATAAACTTAAATAAAATAAATAATTATTTAAATAAAAAGTCTGTTTTTAAATAGTAACTCAGTGTTTTCACTATTAATCAAAAATTGAAAGTTTTCCGAAAAATACCAAAATACCACCCTAGGCTTATTTCGATATTCCAAATCCAAAAATGAAGTCCATTTTGAAAAATAAAATTTACAAAATTTCAAGAAGTGGGTATTACTATTCATAACAGCTAGTTTTAGTAATATTTTAATAGCATATCGTTGTTTAGTTAAACTCGGTATTGCGTACGACGCAAGCTATTGAGGAAGGTCGTGATTGCGTGTAAAGCAAGCCAAGCTAGTGTTGTGTGTAGTTAAATATTTCTTTGATGATTTATATAACATAAAAACAAAATATTTTTCATAAAAGTCTCGGGTGTTACATTCTACCCCCCTTAAAATGAATTTCGCCCTGGAAATTTGTCACTTTGTAACAAACAGATGAGGATACCTCTCCCTCATCATATCCTCAATCTCCCATTTAGCTTCTTCTAATTGGTAGTTCCTCCATAAAACTTTCACTAAGTATGTGGTCTTGTTTCGTAGGAATTTTTCACTACAATCCGGAATCTCTATCAGCTATTCTTCATAAGAAAGATCTTGCTCCAGCATTACAACTTCTGAGCTGAGTACATGTGAAGGATCAGGTATGTACTTTCTTAGGAGAGATACACGGAACACATCATGAACTTGAGAGATATTCGGTGGAAGCGCCAATCGGTAAGTGACCTTCCCAACACGATCCAGTATTTCGAATGGACCGATATATCTAGGGCTCAGCTTTACCTTCTTTCCAAATCTCATTACTCTCTTCCAAGGAGATATTCGTAAGAACACTTTATCACCCACTTCAAACTCTAGGAATTTTCTTTGGTTGTCGACATAACTTTTTTGTGGAATATGAGCTTCTAATATGAGTTGTTGAATAGATCTGACCTTTTCTACCATCTCATCAACAAGATCAGGTCCTAATAGCTTTCTTTCCCCAACTTCATCCCAGTAAGTTGGAGTCCTGCATTTCTTTCCATAGGGAGATTCATAAGGAGCCAACTGAATACTAGAGTGAAAGCTATTATTATAAGAAAAAATCACCAAATGTAGGTGTCGATCCCAACCACCTTTGAAATCCATAGAGCAAGATCTCAACATATCTTCTAGAGTTTGAATTGTCCTCTCAGACTGACTGTCTGTCTGAGGATGATAAGTAGTGCTGAAACTCAACTCTGTATCCAGAGTATGCTGAATACTTCACCAGAACTTCGGGGTAAATCTCGGATCCCAATCAGATATAATGGAAAGTGGTACTCTATGTGATCTTACCACTTCCTTCACATATATCCTGGAAAGCTGGTCCAGATAGAAATCCTCTCTAATAGCGATGAAGTGTGCTAACTTTGTAAGACGATCAACTATGACTCATATAGCATTATTGCCTTGGGATGTTTTAAGAAGTCTAGAGACAAAGTCCATATTGATGTTTTCCCATTTCCATTCTGGTATGGGTAATGGTTGTACCATCCCCTTAGACTTCTGTCTCTCATCTTTAACTTGCTGAAAATCCAAGCATCGAGAGACGTATTCAGCAACATCTCTTTTCATTCCATCCCACCAGAAGTACTCTTTCAAGTCCCTATACATCTTCGTGCTTCCAGGATGAATAGAGAATGAAGAACTATGAGCCTTATCCAGCAGCTCCTTCTTTAATTCTAGGATGGGAGGAACACAAACCTAATTCCTGAACATTATTATCCCATCACAATCAAGATTGAATTCAGGAACATTTCTCACCTTCTTTTGTAACTCTAAATCTTCTTTCTGTGCCTCTTTAATCTTCACATGTATAGATGGTTGAACATTCATTTGAGAAAGATCAGATTTTTCCCCTTCCATTATAATTCCAAGATCCATCATTTGTAAATCCATAAATATTGGATCTTTTGTGATCCTCATCATGGATAAACTAGCATGGTATTGTCGACTTAATGCATCTTCCACCTTGTTTGATTTCCCAGGGTGGTAATGAATTGAGCAGTCATAATCCTTAATCAGCTCCAACCATCTTCTTTGGCGCATATTTATCTCCTTTTGTGTGAAAATATACTTTAAACTTTTATGATTAGTATAAATATCACACCTTTCTCCATAAAGATAATTCCTCCAAATCTTTAATGCAAGGATTACTGCAGCTAAATCCAAATCATGAGTTGGGTAATTTTTCTCATGTATTTTCAACTGTCGTGAGGCATAAGGTAACACCATATCATTTTTCATAAGAACACACCCCAACCCCTTCATGGATGCATCACTATAGATCACAAACCTTTCTCCACTACAAGGAAGTGTGAGTACTGGTGCACTGGATAAACTTCTTTTCAACTCCTTGAAATTATATTCACATTCCTCCATCCGTACAAACTTAACTCCTTTCTGAGTCAACTTGGTAGTGGATTAGATAATCGTGAAACATCTATCACAAAATGTAACGCCCCGACCCTAATTACCTAGAGTCGGTGCATTATTACATAACATTGGCATGATCATGAGAAAGATCAAGTCTCGAAAGACCGATTAATTTAGTAGCCTTAGAATAACTAGATACATCCATAAATTTTTACATTACATCAAAAAAAAACATCTTGTCTTCATATCCCCTCATACTATCCCTGCAGGTCATTCATAAATTACTTCTTCATAATCCTGGGAAAAATAAAACATTGAAAGGGGTGAGCTTGGATGCTCAGTAAGGATAACATTATAGCAGAAGCTTTCATAAATAAGCATAAACACTTAAGGCAATTTATAACTAAAACAAAAGCCTTTTAAATTTAAACTTCAGCATAAAATGGCGAAGGTAAAATGAAATAATGCCATTTACTTACTCACATGGATATTCTACTAGTCGAATGATCACATGCAATATCAATAACCTCTTTCATAATGATGGAATGCATAATGCCAGACTATCATAACCACATAGCCAAGGCCTCGTGCCAAGACTACAAATAAGATTTTGCCAAGGCCTTGTGCCAAGACACTAGTTTGTCTCATGAGACCTACCGATGCATTGAGGAGCTATAGCGGGCTCCACCCGTCACTTATTAAGTCCAATGCATTCCTCATATGAATAGGTTTAAGCATAAAATAAACATTCGTATTAAAACTAGCATACGAAATGTCAATACTTTAACCACAAACCATGAATGGTATAAAAATAGAACATCCACAGTCAAACATAACTCATTTGATACAATATGAAAGATTTTATTGTATCACATTAACCTCAATCATGAATAATGAAGGATGTTGACATAGATGAAAATAATCATCATAACTTTTTGAGAGAAATATCCCCCTTTTCTTGAAATCATTTAAAAGTCACACTATTTGTCAAAAAGCCATTTAAAAATAGATTTTTGAATCAAAGTGTCCCATACAACTTTGAAACTTTTTTAAAAGGATTTTTAATTTTAAAACTTTAATGTCCATATAAATAAATTCTTAAAACCATTTTTTAAATATGGACATTAATGAGCATGATTTAGAAGAATAATTCTTTAAAACATTTTAAAATGGTATTTTGGTTAGAGATTCTGACCAAAAGAGAGACACATGAATACAAATAATTGAGGTAATAAAAACTTTGTAATATCATGAGAATAAAGGTAATTCATGATATACTATGTCAAAGTACATTATATACACCACATAAAAGTGATTTGGTGTATATCAACAAAGAAGTCTCAATGGAATGTAAGTTGAGATGAAATCTCTCATAAAGGCCATATCCTTAGGTTAAGGATAAATCAACAACATAATTATGTGTGAAAAATATAAATACACTAAATATGATTGGATATTCAGTGTAAAATAATCAAAGGATATTCACACATATTCTTGTAAAAACAACACCAACGAATTGGATGTTTAACTCAACAAATGGTGAAAGAGTTAAAATTACTCTTATCAAGTTCATATCAATGACTTGAGAATTATCAATGGAGTGATTATGTGTATCAAACTTATATCCACAGGAAGGGGAGTGGAAATTATGACATAATCAAATGAATAGTGATTCCACACATAATCTTGGGGTAATATAATCAATGAAATATGCGTAAAGCCAAATGAGTGGAAATTGAAATTTAAAATTCCCTTATCGATTAGGTAACTTTCGAAACATACACCCATGAAAGAAGTATCATACCATGATGATGTAAATACCCATAAATTAAAGTATATTACACAATGAATACAATCATGGGCAGTACACATAAACCACATGCAATAATTAAGTGGTGATCAATGGAATTCTCACGGAATTAAAAGTGAGATAAGAAAATCCCTTACTTTGTACTTTTTCCTTGGTCGATGGTAGGTTTACCTCCTGTATAATGGTGAAATAATTGTTATTGAATAATACAAGAATCATTTACTTTAATATGATATCATATATGATCTTCTAACATTGATTTGTTAATAATATCTTAGTATTAATGCCGTTTCGGGTGTTAACTTACTCATTTTCTTTTATATGTTTTGTTACATAAGTCATGTTTGTTGTATCTTATTCATATCCAGAATGATATCAAGTCCTTAAACATCATTTTTAAATCATTAAATGATAATTATACTTGAATGGATACGATGGAGAATGAATCTCATCGCGTTCGTGGAGACGGTAGTCCGTACGTACGCACGAACGCTACTTCCATTTAATTTTTTATTTTAAAAGAATCGAATCTAAATGATACATAGGTATATTACTATTCCAGTATAATATAATATTTTATATATGTTACTTAAGTTCATTAACACCATCCTTTATACGTTCCATGTGTGGTATGAACGAGTCATATCATTTTAAGGGGGCGGTAGTCCGCACTTCCTCAAATGAAATTATCGTATGTATATACAACATGAAATGAAAAATGGTATGAAATAAAATGGAATTAAAGAAGCTTATATATAAAATATATATCATTAATATCATATTTAATTACAGTGCCATCATAATGGCCACCATGAGAGGCGGTAAGATGTTTTTTGAACAATCATCGTTTCGTGAGGCGTTAGTTTGCCATCCACAGAAACATTATGTTCATCATCCATTATATGGAGTTGTGTGTATGTGTAGTTTTAATACTTCTTATAACAACATCCTAGTATATTGAGGATACTGGTGTTGTTACAAAAGAAGGGAAATAAAAAGATTTTGGGGGTTGAAGGAGCAAAATAAATGAAAATAATTTAAGAGAAATCGTTACCTTTAATTTAGGTAACTCACTTTGGTTGGAACCAATGGACTTGTTGAAATGCTTTCTGCCTAAGGGGAAGCTTCAAGGAGGAGGATAGGGATGTGGGGAGCTTAGTTGGGCAGAGTTTGGACGAGCCAAGTGGCTTTAGAGGTGTGAGGAAAAGAGAAGGAGGAGTGCCCTTTTATAAGAGGGGTGAGGGGCACCTTTGGAAAAGCTAGAAATATTAATTTATAATAAATTCATATTCGGTTTCCAAAGGCTCCAAAGTTGACTATTCAAAGTATGAGGTGGGGATAGGTCGAAAACAACTCATCCAATAGAATTTAGACAGGTTTGGGTACTTATATTAACCTTATCTTTAAGTATTAACTCTAAGTTAATTAGTTTCACTTTTACAATGTCTCTTTGTATTTTTATATACTATGGTTAATAAACATACTATATACATCCAAGAGACCCCCAAGTGGTCCATTAATGATTAACCTATCATGATATAAGTCTCTTGGCAGAACCTTAGATTTTTAGGAATTTAATATCAATTAATAATATAATATTTGTTTTAAGAACTCTTTTATGTCAATTTTGACACTATTCATTAGTTGATTTTTGTGAAACTCATAACAGATTGATTATTTCGAAAAAAGTCAATTAAATAAATCCTAATATATCATAGTATCCTAGAAAATTAGTTTAATTCATTAAAAGTGTCATATTATATTTATTTGGGTATTTATAAAATCAATTATTTTAATTTTTCACTATTATAGTAATTAATGCATCATCATTGTGTCATTACTATTTTACATTATTTGATGTCTAAAAAGTATAAATAAAATATCATTATGTAGGAAATATTTTTAGCTTTCTAATGAATATTTATAATCTAAAATCCAACATATATAACCCTATGTAACAATTGTTTTTCTAAAAGATATATGCTTGTGTCATTTTTGTATTCATTTTAACTTAATTAATATAAAGTGTCATTATCACTTACAAGTGGATCCATGGGGTCCCAAAATTGACCCAAAGATGCCCATGGTCGACCATGTATCAACCAATAGGGTTAAGACACATTTTAGGGTAATTTAGTATTATTATAATATTATTTTTTTAACCCTTATTTACCGGATTTACCCTTAACCATGGTAAATAAAATATTTACCGCAGTAATTATTCAAAATGTCTAAAAATAAAAGTTACCTATTTACAAAATTTGGAAATCCTGATTCCAAATATGGAATCCATTTTTCTAAATTCAAAACACAGAAGTGGCAGAAATTAATTTAAAATTAATTCCCGCTGTCAAAACAAAAAGCGTGTTTTTAAGAGATAATAACTATCAAAAGATTGACACTTGTTTATGTTCGGTTTAATTGTAAAATTATGTCCAATGACCAACATTATATTAAATGGTAAAAATATACTCTAAATATACTTTAAAACCATTCAAATTCACAATTTATCACTATTAATTATTTTGATTAAAAAAAGTTGTTTTTAATTAAAATTTAGTAATTTTCACTATTCATCAAAATATGAAAGTTATCTGAAAAGTACCAAAATTTCACCTTAGGCTAAATTCGATATTCCGAATCCAAAAATGAAGTCCATTTTGAAATATAAAATATATATAATTTCAAAAAGTAGGTATTACTATTCATAACGGCTAGTTTGATTGGTTGTGGTGTGTTAAAATCTCGAAGTTGCGTACAACACACGCTACTGTTTTATTCAAAGGAAAGCGTACCGTGGAAGCTTGGGATGTTTTATTTTAAATTTTTTTTTGATGTCCCCATTTAGTCAAAAAGTTTAAAATATTTTATTAAAAAAGGGTTCACCATTAAAAGTTGGTAAAACTACAATACTGAAGATGAATTTGTTCTTACATTATGTCTAAGAAACTCATAATATGGATTCTAAAATTATAAGGATTATATAAAGTTTAAAATTTAGTTAATACTATTCATAACCTTTTTTGAACGGCTTGTTTGGTAAGTCATGGTGCGCTTGAACTCGGTGTTGCGTGTAGTGCAAGTTATTGAATTATTTTGAAGAAATAACACACTATGAAATCTTGGGGTGTTACATTCTCCCCTCCTTCAATAAATTGCGTCCTCGGAATTTGAAATTGTTCTTCGAAAATAAAAGGTTGAAAATAGAAAATATATTTGTGGGAAAACCCACATCGGAAATTGGTTTACTAAAATTTAGTCTTAATATGAGGAAAAGAGAAATGAAAGGGTCACCACCAAATTATAATCTCGATTAGGAGAACATTGGTGGCAATTAGAGACATATAATTGGAGGAAAAACGTAAATATTTATAGGTAGTGGTTGAGGTCATCAATCACAAACAAGTATAAAATTGAGGTCCTTAAACTCATCAATCTATGATGATTTGAAGTGCCATCGGTTCAACAAAATATAGGGTATTGGGATCAGACATTTTTGACATTTCAAAATATCTTAGTTGAAATCCCACATCGAAAAATGAATTAATGAGGCCTCTATTTAAAATAAAGAGTGGAAAGTATGAATATTACCGAAAATAACACATACTAGGGTTCCATGTAGGAAAATATGGATATGGAGGAGAAATCTAACCATCAATTATCTGATGGAGAGTGGTAGAGAACATGGCTATGAAAAGGCCAACAATCCCAAAGCCATAAATTAGTGATGATTTAAGGTACCATCTAGGACAACATTTTTTTAAAGTTACCTTACATAAGGAAGAGGAATTCATTTATGATATTGACTAAGAACATTATGAGATATACTTAAATTTTAAGTAGATTTTCATTCTTTAATAAATTTCCACCACTAACTCAATTTTTTTTAAACGATGAGAATTCAAGAAGACTTGGTCACACTGGAAGAGCTAGAATAAACTTCTATAGAATCACATGATCCATGCAGGATAAACCATATATTTACATTATCTTTGAAGATTAATCAAAACCAAAATGGTCAGTGAATGATCTAATGATCCCCCAAAAGGATATTCATTGAGATAAATATGCACTAATCTTAATTTCTAAAATTAAACCAACAATACCCCAAAGTTAAATAGATACCATTCAATAACCAATTGTCCTTAAAATCCTTTAATATAATCCAAACTAATATTGAAACCCAAAACATAGAAGAATTTGATTATGTAGTCTCCCATGTTAAATTGTATCTCCAAATGACATCAGATACTCTTAAAGTCACATACTCAAAAGTAATTAACCTAATCACATATTCTCTATTATAGGTTAATCATTTCCATAAATAACCCACATCACTATAAATCCACAATAAAAACGTAGATAAAAATCTATCATTACTCCACAAATGAAACCCCATAGTATTCTATTTTCCTTGGGCATATAGTGTTCCCAACAAAGCGAACATCTTCCAAAATAACATTTATCACTTAATCACCAAATCATTTTCCCAAATCAACTTATTATTGATCAATAAAATCATTTAACTAAAAAAAAGTCACACTAACCAGGGACTTCACGTAGTCCAGTGGTAGGCGATAAATCCCAATCGCACTTTGGTTGTGGGTTCGATTCTCATAGCTTTGTCCGACGCGACGGGTTGTCACACAGTCTACATGTTGTCCTTTTTCAAAAACTATATTTTATAATATTGCCAAAATGAGATAAATTCCTCAAAATACTATATCATAAATTTAACCACAAATGTTATATCATACCTTGAATCTTCATCCCAAATTAGAATAACTTATAATTCTCTCAAACCCCAATGATCATATAAATCCAAATGGTTATTTATACCTATATCCACAAGAGAAGAGACAATTCTTCCTCAAATATCATTCTCACATGGAAAACTGCGTGGTTACAAATACAAGAGAAAATTATTCCATAGTAAACCCATCAACAAGGAGTGCTAATACTTTTTAAACATTTATCCAACCATTTATTCCCACATAGCTTCTATTTTGACCAAGAAAATATCCTATAGAATAGGACATTCACTCGGGTAATGGCCAGGTCCCCTACATTTACGGCAAATGACTGTAAATGGACTCTTGGGACCATTTTTATCTTCTTCCATAGTACTCTTCATTTTTCTTCGGCAATTCTTTACTTTATGTCCTTCCTTCCCGCACGTAAAACATTTCGTTGTCCCATTGAGACACTTTCCTGGGTGTCTCTTTCCACATTTCTTGCATGATGAAAATTGAGGGTTCTTTTCTCCATGGTCTCCATTGCTGGAGCTCTTATCATTTATCACCTTTCTCTTCCTTGTTGAGTCTGGGAGTTGGTTAATATATATGTTGTTGATCATATTTTTGGAAAACTGATTTGGCATAAAGACGATATCTTTTACGCCTATCAACATTCCATTTTGTTGCTCATTGCCACCACCGTTCCCATCTTTTACATCATTCTCAAAGTCACTATGACTTCCTTGGAATCCAGCCATTGACTAAAACCATAAAGCATTATGTGAGTAATAGTAGTCGTAAAATCATTTAGGGATTAAAATGTCACCATATTCTCAATTTGAAACATATTAGGATTAACCAAGGTCATTTACTCTCATCTTATATATATATTACTTAAATTGGTTTGTAAAGAAAATGTAAATTATCCTAAGCATATCCCCCGGGAGTGTCGTAACCAAGAGTGCAGCAAGGCCCGTTGTCGTGCACCAGTTCCCGTTCGAGTCTAGCTCAAAGCGGTGTTTTCGGGTTTTACCCCTAGGTACATCTGTGCCAGAGCCGCCTCTACCTACTCGTATCCAGACAGGGATGTATTGCTCGGAAAACTAACAAAATCTCTACAATACCAAAATTCTAGGAAGTTATTTTATACTAATCCTCAAAGTTCATCTTAGGTCTACGTGCTCTAATCAGAGTTTATCTAAATCTAGCTTCCAAGGTTTGTACTAAACTTCCTCTGATACCAACTGTAACGCCCCAACCCTAATTACCTAGAGTCGGTGCATTATTACATAACATTGGCATGATCATGAGAAAGATCAAGTCTCGAAAGACCGATTAGTTTAGTAGCCTTGGAATAACTAGATACATCCATAAATTTTTACATTACATCAAAAAAAAACATCTTGTCTTCATATCCCCTCATACTATCCCTGCAGGTCATTCATAAATTACTTCTTCATAATCCTGGGAAAAATAAAACATTGAAAGGGGTGAGCTCGGATGCTCAGTAAGGATAACATTATAGCAGAAGCTTTCATAAATAAGCATAAACACTGAAGGCAATTTATAACTAAAACAAAAGCCTTTTAAATTTAAACTTCAGCATAAAATGGCGAAGGTAAAATGAAATAATGCCATTTACTTACTCACATGGATATTCTACTAGTCGAATGATCACATGCAATATCAATAACCACTTTCATAATGATGGAATGCATAATGCCAGACTATCATAACCACATAGCCAAGGCCTCGTGCCAAGACTACAAATAAGATTTTGCCAAGGCCTTGTGCCAAGACACTAGTTTGTCTCATGAGACCTACCGATGCATCGAGGAGCTATAGCGGGCTCCACCCGTCACTTATTAAGTCCAATGCATTCCTCATATGAATAGGTTTAAGCATAAAATAAACATTCGTATTAAAACTAGCATACGAAATGTCAATACTTTAACCACAAACCATGAATGGTATAAAAATAGAACATCCACAGTCAAACATAACTCATTTGATACAATATGAAAGATTTTATTGTATCACATTAACCTCAATCATGAATAATGAAGGATGTTGACATAGATGAAAATAATCATCATATCTTTTTGAGAGAAATATCCCCCTTTTCTTGAAATCATTTAAAAGTCACACTATTTGTCAAAAAGCCATTTAAAAATAGATTTTTGAATCAAAGTGTCACATACCACTTTGAAACTTTTTTAAAAGGATTTTTAATTTTAAAACTTTAATGTCCATATAAATAAATCTTTAAAACCATTTTTAAAATATGGACATTAATGAGCATGATTTAGAAGAATAATTCTTTAAAACATTTTAAAATGGTATTTTGGTTAGAGATTCTGACCAAAAGAGAGACACATGAATACAAATAATTGAGGTAATCAAAACTTTGTAATATCATGAGAATAAAGGGAATTCATGATATACTATGTCAAAGTACATTATATACACCACATAAAAGTGATTTGGTGTATATCAACAAAGAAGTCTCAATGGAATGTAAGTTGAGATGAAATCTCTCATAAAGGCCATATCCTTAGGTTAAGGATAAATCAACAACATAATTATGTGTGAAAAATATAAATACACTAAATATGATTGGATATTCAGTGTAAAATAATCAAAGGATATTCACACATATTCTTGTAAAAACAACACCAACGAATTGGATGTTTAACTCAACAAATGGTGAAAGAGTTAAAATTACTCTTATCAAGTTCATATCAATGACTTGAGAATTATCAATGGAGTGATTATGTGTATCAAACTTATATCCACAGGAAGGGGAGTGGAAATTATGACATAATCAAATGAATAGTGATTCCACACATAATCTTGGGGTAATATAATCAATGAAATATGCGTAAATCCAAATGAGTGGAAATTGAAATTTCAAATTCCCTTATCGATTAGGTAACTTTCGAAACATACACCCATGAAAGAAGTATCATACCATGATGATGTAAATACCCATAAATTAAAGTATATTACACAATGAATACAATCATGGGCAGTACACATACACCACATGCAATAATTAAGTGGTGATCAATGGAATTCTCACGGAATTAAAAGTGAGATAAGAAAATCCCTTACTTTGTACTTTTTCCTTGGTCGATGGTAGGTTTACCTCCTGTATAAAGGTGAAATAATTGTTATTGAATAATACATGAATCATTTACTTTAATATGATATCATATATGATCTTCTAACATTGATTTGTTAATAATATCTTAGTATTAATGCCGTTTCGGGTGTTAACTTACTCATTTTCTTTTATATGTTTTGTTACATAAGTCATGTTTGTTGTATCTTATTCATATCCAGAATGATATCAAGTCCTTAAAAATCATTTTTAAATCATTAAATGATAATTATACTTGAATGGATACGATGGAGAATGAATCTCATCGCGTTCGTGGAGACGGTAGTCCGTACGTACGCACGAACGCTACTTCCATTTAATTTTTTATTTTAAAAGAATCGAATCTAAATGATACATAGGTATATTACTATTACAGTATAATATAATATTTTATATATGTTACTTAAGTTCATTAACACCATCCTTTATACGTTCCATGTGTGGTATGAACGAGTCATATCATTTTAAGGGGGCGGTAGTCCGCACTTCCTCAAATGAAATTATCGTATGTATATACAACATGAAATGAATAATGGTATGAAATAAAATGGAATTACAGAAGCTTATATATAAAATATATATCATTAATATCATATTTAATTACAGTTCCATCATAATGGCCACCATGAGAGGCGGTAAGATGTTTTTTGAACAATCATTGTTTCGTGAGGCGTTAGTTTGCCATCCACAGAAACATTATGTTCATCATCCATTAGATGGAGTTGTGTGTATGTGTAGTTTGAATACTTCTTATAACAACATCCTAGTATATTGAGGATACCGGTGTTGTTACAAAAGAAGGGAAATAAAAAGATTTTGGGGGTTGAAGAAGCAAAATAAATGAAAATAATTTAAGAGAAATCGTTACCTTTAATTTAGGTAACTCACTTTGGTTGGAACCAAAGGACTTGTTGAAATGCTTTCTGCCTAAGGGGAAGCTTCAAAGAGGAGGATAGGGATGTGGGGAGCTTAGTTGGGCAGAGTTTGGACGAGCCAAGTGGCTTGAGAGGTGTGAGGAAAAGAGAAGGAGGAGTGCCCTTTTATAAGAGGGGTGAGGGGCACCTTTGGAAAAGCTAGAAATATTAATTTATAATAAATTCATATTCGGTTTCCAAAGGCTCCAAAGTTGACTATTCAAAGTATGAGGTGGGGATAGGTCGAAAACAACTCATCCAATAGAATTTAGACAGGTTTGGGTACTTATATTAACTTTATCTTTAAGTATTAACTCTAAGTTAATTAGTTTCACTTTTACAATGTCTCTTTGTATTTTTATATAATATGGTTAATAAACATACTATATACATCCAAGCGACCCCCAAGTGGTCCATTAATTTTTAAACTATAATGATATAAGTCTCTTGGAAGAACCATAGATTTTTAGGAATTTAATATCAATTAATAATATAATATTTGTTTTAAGAACTCTTTTATGTCAATTTTGACACTATTCATTAGTTGATTTTTGTGAAACTCATAACAGATTGATTATTTCGAAAAAAGTCAATTAAATCAATCCTAATATATCATAGTATCCTAGAAAATTAGTTTAATTCATTAAAAGTGTCATATTATATTTATTTGGGTATTTATAAAATCAATTATTTTAATTTTTCACTATTATAGTAATTACTGCATCATCATTGTGTCATTAATATTTTACATTATTTGATGTCTAAAAAGTATAAATAAAATATCATTATGTAGGAAATCTTTTTAGCTTTCTAATTAATATTTATAATCTAAAATCCAACATATATAACCCTATGTAACAATTGTTTTTCTAAAAGATATATGCTTGTGTCATTTTTGTATTCATTTTAACTTAATTAATATAAAGTGTCATTATCACTTACAAGTGGATCCATGGGGTCCCAAAATTGACCCAAAGATGCCCATGGTCGACCATGTATCAACCAATAGGTTTAAGACACATTTTAGGGTAATTTAGTATTATTATAATATTATTTTTTTAACCCTTATTTACCGGATTTACCCTTAACCATGGTAAATAAAATATTTACCGCAGTAATTATTCAAAATGTCTAAAAATAAAAGTTACCTATTTACACAATTTGGAAATCCTGATTCCAAATATGGAATCCATTTTTCTAAATTCAAAACACAGAAGTGGCAGAAATTAATTTAAAATTAATTCCCGCTGTCAAAACAAAAAGCGTGTTTTTAAGAGATAATAACTATCAAAAGATTGACACTTGTTTATGTTCGGTTTAATTGTAAAATTATGTCCAATGACCAACATTATATTAAATGGTAAAAATATACTCTAAATATACTTTAAAACCATTAAAATTCACAATTTATCACTATTAATTATTTTGATTAAAAAAGTTGTTTTTAATTAAAATTTAGTAATTTTCACTATTCATCAAAATATGAAATTTATCCGAAAAGTACCAAAATTTCACCTTAGGCTAAATTCGATATTCCGAATCCAAAAATGAAGTCCATTTTGAAATATAAAATATATATAATTTCAAAAAGTAGGTATTACTATTCATAACGGCTAGTTTGATTGGTTGTGGTGTGTTAAAATCTCGAAGTTGCGTACAACACACGCTACTGTTTTATTCAAAGGAAAGCGTACCGTGGAAGCTTGGGATGTTTTATTTTAAATTTTTTTTTTGATGTCCCCATTTAGTCAAAAAGTTTAAAATATTTTATTAAAAAAGGGTTCACCATTAAAAGTTGGTAAAACTACAATACTGAAGATGAATTTGTTCTTACATTATGTCTAAGAAACTCATAATATGGATTCTAAAATTATAAGGATTATATAAAGTTTAAAATTTAGTTAATACTATTCATAACCTTTTTTGAACGGCTTGTTTGGTAAGTCATGGTGCGCTTGAACTCGGTGTTGCGTGTAGTGCAAGTTATTGAATTATTTTGAAGAAATAACACACTATGAAATCTTGGGGTGTTACACAAAACATCGATAATATCCAGCCAAACCAAGAAAACATCATATCTCAGTTACTATCTTTGGTCTCGACCATCTTTCGATAACCTCTGTTTTTGCTGGATCCACAGATATCCCCTCTTTTGAGATTATGTTACCCAAAAATGAATCTTTTTTGAAGCCAAAATTCACACTTGATAAATTTGTAATAAAGCTTCTCCTTTCTCAGGGTCTTCAATATAATTCTCAAGTGATCTTCATGTTCTTCCTTGCTCTTTGAATAGACAAGAATATCGTCGATAAAGACTACCAAAAACTGATCAATATAGTCTCTAAATACTCTATTCATCAGATCCATGAAGATATCAGTGGAGTTAGTAAGACCAAATGGCATTACTATAAATTCATAGTGTCCATACCTTGTACGGAAAGCCGTCTTTGGTATATCCTCCATTTTGACCCTTAATTGATGATACCCTAAAAGAAGATAAATCTTGGAAAAGTATTGAGCTCCACGTAGTTTGTCAAATAATTCATCAATGCGCTGGAGAGGATATTTGTTCTTGATAGTGATCTTGTTAAGTTCTTGATAATCAATACAGAGTCTCATTGATCCATCTTTCTTCTTAAAAAATAGAACAGGTCCTCCCCAAGGTGACGCACTAGGGTGTATGAATCCCTTATCAATATTCTCTTGGAGTTGCTTCTTCAATTCCTATAACTCAATTGCGGCTATTCTATAAGGTGTCTTTAAAATAGGCAGAGCACCCGGTACGAGTTCTATTGAAAACTCGACTTCAAAATTTGGTGGAAGACCTGCCAATTCCTATGGAAAGATATCATCAAACACCCTTAAAATGGGCATATTATTAATCGTGAGTTTCTCTCCTACCATTTGAGATAAATAACCCTCATTTAGTGGAATCAAGACCCATAGGATTGAAGAAATTTCCACTGGAAGGTTATGTTCATCCTTGCATCGATAGACAATCATAGATTGATCTAGAATATGAAATGTGACTTCCCTTCTTTGGAAATTGATATGATCGCCATATAAAGAAAGAAAATCCATGCCAAGAATCAAATCAAATTCCACTATAGGAAGGATCACAAGATTTGAAGGAAGCACATTCCCACAAACTTCAATCGGAGAAGAATTGTAAACTTTTGATGCGACTGTTGTGCCATTATGGGTTGTCACAGCTAACTCAACATCTAATTGTTGAGGTAATACGGTGATACACTTAGAAAATTCTTTAGAAATAAAAGATTGGGTGTATCCATAATCAAATAAAACATTTTCTACTTTAGAGTGGATGGTAAGTGTACCTTTCACCACTTTGTTATCGTACTCCACATCGCTGATAGAAATTGCATGTGACTTTCCTTTGTATTTAGCCTTAAGAGTTTGTTGTCATTGATCATCATCAACAACCCTTGGATTAGGGAATTTATTGGAATAATTCCCCATTTCCTTGCATCTGTAACATTGAAGTGTAGTAGGTGCACTCTGTGTAGCCTTTTCTTTGTTCGCATCACTAGACATCTTCTTCCCATCATTGCGGTATTCAAATGCCTAATGACCATCCTTTCCACATTTGAAACATTTACTTGTCCCTTTAAGAAAATTCCCTCCAAGTTTCTTTCCACACTTTGAGCATAAGGGAAAACTCATATTCTTTTTAGTGTGCTATTTAGATTTTCCTTTGAATTCCATTTTCCTCTTCTTATCAAACCCATATGACTGATGGGTTACTCTAATCTCCATCTCAACCATGAGAGCACATCGAAAAATTTCCTCTTAGCTATTGAAGTCCCTTATGGCTAATACCCTTCGAAGACTTGGTTTTAAGCCACTAATGAATTGATCGATCTTACTCTCGGGTTGGATAATAATACTAAAAGCATACGTTCATGTCTTGTAAAATTTTCTTCATAGGTACCAACAGATTCATCATCCTTTTTCTTTAGTTCAAGAAACTCCTTCTCCATCTTTGTTAGAATAATATGATGGAAGTACTTATTTAAAAATAAGTTCTTGAACTCATCCCATTCCATGGACTCAATTTCATATCTTTGCCTCGTATTCATGATAATATTCCACCATTGATCAGCATCTCCTTCCAAACGATATACTGCTATGATGACTTTATCATGTTCAGAACATTGATAAACTGAAAATATATTTTCAGTGGTACTGATCCATTGTTCAGCCACTAATGGATCAGAAGACCCACTGAATGAAGGTGGAAGCTACCTCATGAAGGATTCAACAGAATGTTGCTCCTTCCTATGCTCATTTAGAAGTCTTGCATGATTCATAGCTTGAGAATGTTTTGTGATCATGGCTACAATAATTTTCATTCCAGCTCCCATAACGTTTGGTTGCTCAGGGGGAAAATCATTGCATTTCCCGTCGCATTCCGCATTAACACGGTTCTTTCGGGTTCATCCATTGACTAAAACCAAGAAGAATAGTGTGACCAACACTATTTAGAATTTTAAAAAAACATAATCAAGATAAAATTTTACACTTAATGTCTTATCATAGGTTATTCATGGACATTTCTAAAACACTAAGATTGTGTTCTATGCTTAGACTTATCCTTAGGGTTCGTACTAAGGCTTTCACATCCTAGTTTCCAAAGGTTTACTATACCTTTCCTCTAATACCAACTATAACGACCCATACTTTACATACATTGTTAATACTTCAAAATTGAAGTACACTTATTACAACATATAACAAAACCTTTAAAGGACCATATAGGTATAGTGTCATTGGAAACTGGGAAACATAAACAACTGGTCCATAAAGCATCTACATTGTCTCCCATTTATTTCAAAATATCTTGAGTCCCTTTTGGCATATCCTACATAATAACCTTCTTTCCTGACCTGGGGAAAGAAAACATACAAAAGGGTGAGCACAAATGCTCAGTTAGGGTAAACAAAAGAAAAAAATCCATCACATCATATTCATAAGAACACAACATTTTAGAAATCTTAACCTACAAAAGAAATCATAATTTCATAACATGTGATAAATCATAGTAGTGAAATGTAATCCCAATAATAATAACATAAAACATGAAACTTTTTGGAATAAACACATAATCATAGAAAATCATTTCTTAGTAGTCAAGACTCATTGCAATGACAATCTTAGCGGACAAATTCCTTTTCTGAACCGATTTCACTCCTCGTTTCAGTCCTGTTTCACTGAACCAGTTTAACCTGCCATTCCATCCATGTATATCTCATGAGATATAAATCTTTACCTAATGCATTAGAGAGATATATAGGTCCCACCCATCTCATAATGATACCATTCTTATGTGTGCCACAAAATCATAAACCATACATCATACCATAACCCATGTAATAAAATTGGGAATCTTAAACATCATGCCATCATATCATAATCCATATAAGATAAAGAAAATCATAAAAATAATTCCATCATAACATAATCAAATCAATGTAAAAATAGGGATAGAAATATAACCCTATATTATCTTAGATGGAAAATAATTTTGATAAAACACTTGAAACCTATTCTTGAGGAAAATATCCTTTCTACTTCAAAAACATTTTTCCTTTCTTAACATGTCATAAAATTTTAAACTAAAAGAAGTTGATTAAAAATAAACTTGAAAACTTGTAAAGGAGGCTTCACAAAAATAATGTTCTTATGAATCCATTCATGTCGTATAAGTTAAAAAAACATTCTTCTCATACTTTGGCCAGAAAAGTCAAAAAGTACCTCGTACGAAAAACGACAAAAGAGTCCTTTCATATCTTTTACTAAAAACACACAGAAGGGTAAAATTGGAGTTAAATAATTGTAGGAGGATGGAAATAATATTACATATTGAGGAAACCTGGATGTGGATGATAATTATTCCTCAGTAAATACTAAAGTATAAACAATCTTGGATAAAAATGAGATTGTGAGATTTTCCCTTACCTTAGGTCCGATTTGATTCGTAAGTTTCTGAACCTCCTATATAATTATTTAAAAAAAGTCATTGACTTATTCTAGAAGCATAATTATTTTTATGATATAATATATGGTCATATTTTTTAGCTTCTTATTAGTAATATTTCATTCTTACTTGTTATTCGGGTGTTTTTTGCTTTTTGTTCTTATTCGCGTTTTGCCGAATAAATTCTTATTATTATTTTTAGGTTATAGATCCCTCATTTATAGAATGGTATTAGTGTAATAAATATAATATTTATTCACTAAATTCATTTATGTAATCATTATGCAATGAAAATCATGTAGGATGAGTCGCATCACATCGTGGAGACAGTATTCCGTACGTACGCACGAGTGATGATATCGTTCCCATGATCGTGGAATTGTATTGGAGTGTATGTATAATATTTCAGAATCAATATAACTTTAAAATAATAATATATAGTTATTATTTACACCATTATACCCATCCAAGTAAGGTGGTGGTGGAAAATATATTGCACCACGGCGTGGAGACGGTATTCCGTACGTACGCATGCGTGGGGATTTCGTTTTCTGTAGGATGGATAGATGGTGAAATAGGGTTGATTCATAATTATAATAACATATCAGTATATTAGTGATACTTATTTTATTACTTCATAATGAAACAAATAATGAAGAAGAGGTGGAAGAAGAAATAAAGTTGAAAGAATCGGTAACAGACATTACCTCTTCTTTGAAGCGCCTCTTTGAGACCTCCTCTTAGGGCACAAAAATTGGACTTTGAAGAAGAAAAGGACCTCTAGGTTGTTTCTAGGGAAGTGGAGAAGATAATTTGGCAGGGTTTGGACGAGATTTAAGTCTCAAAGTGGTGTGAGGAAGAGAGGGAGGAGGTGGCCTTTTATTAGGGATGAGAGGGGCACCTTTGAAAAAACTAAAAATATTATTTTATTATAAAGTCATATTCCGTTTTTAATCGCTCCAAATTGATTTATTTCGAAGATAAGGTGGGTATGGGTCGAAATCCTCTCATCCAATAGAATTTAGAGATGTTTATGTTTCTATTTTAATCTTATCATTTAGATTTAACATTATGTTAAATAATTTTACCTTTACTGTGTCTTCTTGTTTTCTTACACTATAAGGTTAATAAACTTACTATAACAAGAAAAAAGAACCCCAAGTTGTATATTATTAATATATATAGCCTTATATAATTCATTTTACAGAACGGTAGATTTTTAGGAATAAAATAACAATTAATAATAAAATATTTGATTTAAAAACTATTTTATGTCAATTTTGACACTATTTGGTAATTGATTTTTGTGAAACTCATAACAGAAAGATTAGTTCGACCAAAGTTAATTAAATCAATAATAACATGTCATATTAACATATAATAGTTTTTTAATTCATAAAAAGTATCAAATTACATTTATTTGGGTATTTAGAACATCAATTATGTCAATATTTCATTAATATGATAATTACTGCATCATCTTTGTGTCATAAATAAATTAAATTATTTAATGTCTAAAAATTATAAATAAAATACCATTATGTAGGAAATCTTTTTTATCTTTAAAATGAATATTAATAGGGGAATTTAACTTATGTATAACACTATATTAATAATTATTTAGTTATTAAATGTTGATTTTAACTATTTTAACCCTTCTTTAAATAAATTAATATTAAATGTCCTAATCAAATCCACGTGGGCCTAAATGGTCATATTTTATTCCTAAGGTTGTTTTTGGTCGAATTACACTTATCCAATAGAATTAAGACATGTGTTAGGATAATAATAATATCATTTTTACCCTTAATTATCCTATTTACTTTTAACTATGGAAAAAAAGTAAAAAGTTACTATTCACCAAAAAATTATTTTCATCTCAATGAACCACATTTTAGTCCTTCATATTAACCGTGTCTCTCGGATTTTTGAAATTCCACTCACATAAGCGGTAAAATTATGTTTTATGTAAATTTGAAAATTCTCTTAAGAGGTGGGTAAAAGACAGTGAAAAGTGCAATAAAATTTTTATATATCTAAAATTATTATAAAATGACTCCAATGAATTGCATTGAACTTATATAGGTATTATGTATCAATTTTGACCTAAAATAAATTTAAATAAAATAAATAATTTTTTAAATAAAAAGTCGGTTTTTAAATAATAACCCAGTGTTTTCACTATTAATCAAAAATTGAAAGTTTTCAGAAAAATACCAAAATTTCACCCTAGTCTAATTTTGATATTCCGAATCCAAAAATGAAGTCCATTTTGAAAAATAAAATTTAAAAAATTTCAAAAAGTCGGTATTACTATTCATAATGGCCAGTTTTAATCATATTTTAATAGCATATCGTTGTTTAGCGAAACTCGGTATTGCGTATGACGCAAGCTATCGAGGAAGGTCGCGATTGCGTGTAAAGAAATGCCAAGCTAGTATTGTGTGTAATCAAAGATTCCTTTGATGATGTATATAACATAAAAACAAAATATTTCTCATAAAAGTCTCGGGTGTTACAGAAAACCTATATGATATATATGAAATGATAATTATATTTTAATTATAACAGATATACACATATAATTCATTCCCATTCTTTCTTTAAATAATATAATAAAATAGAAAGAGCTTTCATGCATATGTACAACCTACTGTCTCTATGAACGGTGTATTCCATTTAATATTTCTATATTTTATAAATTATGATAAATACCTATATAATGAATATATATTATATTTAAACAATTTTATAAATTATAGAAATAATTAGATCATGATATATGTAATAGGATCAATAATAACAAGTCAGAACCTAAACAAAAAATAAAATAGTTATTACTCAAAACACAACATTAACACGAAATTATTAATAAAATATATTATAAAGTCATTGTAAAATCACATATGTTATAATATATAATAATATATTATGTGGTAAATTTATAATAAACTTGTATTTATTATACATGAGGTTTGAACATCCATGAAGAGAGTCAATACTTTAGGTAATACTTTTCTCGTCTCACTTTTATTTCTGTGAGATATATGTTATATTAACCACTTATTCTTATTATTTGATGTATATAATTTCTTCTGAAATTTTATATCATGTTTTTTATTTATTTCATTATATTAGAAGTTTCAATTTATATTATCCATTCATGTAACTCATGATTAAAATGTTACACAAGTAGTAAGGGGGTGTCAAGTCTCACATTTATTTCTACGAGACTTATGCCTTATTCAACACTCATTTAATTTTTGTTGTGTATATATTTACCATGAATATATTATATGATTATTATATTTAAATTTATCGGTATTTACAAACCCATTTTATGATCTCTATTTCATGGGGTTTAACGGTTCAAATGTTACTAAATCAGCATGGTAATTTTTCCCCAATTTGACTTCTTTGAGACACATGTTATGTTATGCATCTATATTCATTTACAAGGTTCATATAATAACATTTTAAATGTTTTATCATGAATATAATTATTTTAATGACATTTTAATATTATATTAATTTCATTCTATCATGGGTGTTATGATTTGATGTTACCAAAGTCATATGATTTTATTAATAAAATCTCATCCTTACTAGGATTGTATATGATTATGCTTATAATAATGAAATCCATTGATCCATCATTCAATATATCTCATGAATTTTCTTCTCATAATTTTATCCTAATATATTCATTTATCAGTACCATATTTCCACTATTTGGTACTTAATATAATTAAGAAAATGTTTTTAAGAAAACATTACCTTATTTCACTCTTCTGTTGGAAATATATTTTACATAAAAACCTTATTTAATTTTTTTTAAATGATTTTATATGATCATTTTCAAGGGAAATGTATTTTAAAAATCTTTTATAGTATTCAAAGATTCTTTATATGTTTTCAAATATATTTTAAACGATAAAGGTTTTCAAAAGTGTTTTGTGTTATAAATGAAATTTTCAAAATAAGAATCATATATTCCTCACGAAATGTTTTTAAAAGATATTTAAAAAAAATTCTATATAAGATGAAATAATTTTATGTTACACATTCTTTGATAAGAATATAGTCCAAGGGTTCCATTCACATTCATTCTCTGAATGGTTTATGTTTTCATGGACATATGTTTACAAAAATTGTCTCCCTTTAATGAGTTATACGATTATGAAATTTGTTTCTCTTTAATGGGTTATATAATTTTGAAACCCACTTCTTTGAATGGGATATTATTTGAAAAATTGAATATGAATGTTTTATATTTTCTACATGTTATGATATGATGACATGTTTATGATATCTGTATCATTTCATGGGTTATGATATTATTTTTTATGATCTTGAGGAACATATATGTATAATTTCATTATGAGAGGGGTGAGATATATATCTGTAGAAAATATATTGGGTAATGATTTATATCCCATGAATTTTACATTTTTGGAATGAGGAGTGAACTCGGTTCAGTAAAGGGTTTTGTCCACTAAGATGGTCATGGTAGTCAACCTTGACTAATAATATGGTCTCAAGAGTAAACCCATTCCCCTAATATGGCCTTGGAATTAATCCTCGACTACTATATAAATCATTCATATATTCTTATGTGTATTCTGAAATTCCTTCTCTCATTCCTATGGTATTCTTCCATGTTGTATGATCAAGATTATCATAGATTAATTACTTTTGAAATGATAATATTTCTTTTATGGCTCTTGAATATAATATTCGTTATGCAGGGTATGATCCTCTAATGTTATTATCTTTTCTCATACTATTATTATCATTATTGTTCTTCTATATCTCCTTTGTTTTCATTTACAAGATCACCCATTCTTACATTTCCTTTCCCCATGTTATGAATATATGTATTATTTTTTTGGTTTATGAGAAGGGTGATAGTCATGTAGATCCTAGTGGGAGATAATGTAGCTCAATTATATACTAGTTATTATGTTTCCATATTTTCTAATTCGCTAAACTAAAATTATATTTGGTAATGTGTTTCTATAATGTATTTTGTATTCTGCAAAAATTATGAAATTTTTATATATGAGAAGCGAGGGTCAGTATAATTGGTGTCAGACTGAAGGTTTATTCAACCTTTGGATGATAGGATAAGAAAACCATAGTTATACCCCTAAGATCATTTTTATATAAATATTCCTAAGTATGAGACAATGTAAAAGAAAATGTCTTGGAATTTTGGAAAAGGATATAGTGAGTGGTTTCCTAGTAACACATCCTTGTCTGAATACTAGAAGTAGACGTGGCTCTATCACAAATTTACATTGTGGTAAGAACCCCAAAACCCTATTTTGAGCTATAATCGTCTGGGAACCATTGCATGACAATGAGCCTTTTTTCACACCTATTCTGAAACTCCTAAGGGACATGCTTTGGAAAGTAAAAAACAATTCATAAACCAACATGAAGTATTTATATAAAAGTTGGCTATAAATAATCTAGGATGAACCTAATGTGTCATAGTTTTAAGAAGGTTTCATTATTTAAGACATCGTATAAGTGATTAAATGATTATATAGTTTCCCAACTATTATTAGTGTTTCTTATTCTCTAATTTTCAGTTTAATCAATGTAGGTAAACTTAAGGAAATGGGTATACATTGAATGTAATAAAAAAATTGTTTATGATAACTAAAATGGGATGATCACTAGACTGAATGACATTATGATCATACCTAATCAGTTTTAAAGGAACATGATTATAAAAATATACTATAATCAACTCTAAATCTCACCAAATTAGAGAAGAAAAATTCTTCTGAGAATTCGGGTAATGGATACCATAATGGAAAAAATATTTTGTTTCCTATATTTTGAGAATGTGGGATGAAGACACAATTGAATGTCTTAGATTAATGATAATATTTTTTGACTGTGAAAAATAAGGACAAAAAATAAGTAACTTCAAAGGTAAAATGAAAGGTTAGGTTAACAAAATGGATGAGAATAATATCCTCCTTATGAAATCATCGATGGCTGAATTTTTTAAATGTGGAAATAATGGGAAATATTGAAATCGATGTCCTAAGTGGATAGATTATAAATAGAATCAACAAGTTGCTATGAGTAATGGTTATATTGTTGATGATAATGAGACTATTGGTTAAATGTGAATGGAAGAAGTTATTATGTAATATAATTATTCAGCCTTGTTAATGGATTAAGGATGAAGTTGAATAATCAATGTTTTTATATATTTGGATTCAAGATTTATTAAATATATAATGATTTTTCAACAACATTTTTTCATTAAGAAATTGAAAGAAAATTTTAAATGGTAAATATGTCCTAGAAAAGTGTTTTAATGGAAATGTTATATTTTCTGGAAAATAAATGATTATGGGAAGGTAACCCTTAATATGTTCTGAATGAAAAAAAAATTGATGTTCAGTATAAATAGAGAGATTATTGACATGAATAAATTAATTTTGTTAGTATTAATGAACTTGTAACTGGTAAAGTATCTTTTAAGAGGTTTTTAATGCTATCATGGATGGAGATTAAGAAATTTATTGATTTAAGGAATATATCGAATGATCTTTGGAATAAGAAAGCATGCATATTTTCAATAAGGACCTGTGCTAATTCAGGTTATTATCATGTTTCAATAAAATACCTTATGAATTTATTCACATATTTGGAATATGAAAACCAAGATCCAGTTTATGATATATTTTGGATCAATGTTAATTTTATTTAGTGATCTTATTTTTGAAGTATTTGACTTTAATATTTTGGGAGGGTTATAAGGTTAACGATTTATGGAATGGTATATGTTAAAATTTGTAAGAGGTTTTAGAGATTAAAGTATATATCTCCATATAATAATTTATTCATATTTGATAACTTGTGATAAAATTTTTTTAGATAAATAAATATGTAATGTCCCCTCATTCTATTTATGGGTCTCATTATTTTCTACTACTTTAGGAATGGAAAATTCACCTTCATTTCATTGAATATGAGATTAAGATGAAATTGATCAAGGAAAAACAAAGGGTGAGATTGTGTTAAAATAAAGAAAGTATATTTTTTCATGAAAATTCATCACGTTTAGGAATGGATCTTAAAAAAATTCTCATTATCAACATTTTTTATGATATCAATGTCCTTTTTCAAGCCTCTTTGGGTTATTTATTTGTGAACATTAACTATCTCTAAAAAATTTTATCTATCACTCTCCATGATAACATGATATTTATATTTCACTTCCATGTCCCTATTTTCACTTTCCACATATTTTATCCTTTGTGTAATCCTAGATATATGTTATATTTGGTAACCATTATGTTTACAACTTTCCCTTTTTAATGGTTGTTTTAGTATTCATTTTTACGACGTGGGTTTCTATGAAAGGAACAATCAATTATTAAACCTTTAATAACCTAGAAGAATTTCAATGGATAAATTCATTTTAAGGGGGGTATAATGTAACACACACCCTTTTTTAGAATTATTTTTTGGATTTAATTTATTCTTTTTGATATTTTCCCTTTAATTAAACATTCAATATAGCATGTGATTTATTAAAGAACTAATTTAATATTTCATTATATGCAATTCCAAGTCGATATTTTGCTACATACAACACATAGATTATCTTGTGGGGGCATGAAACACATATATTAGCATGTGGTATTTTCAACCATATGTTTGGATTCTGTTACATTCAATACTATGTTCTTTTGATAACTTTTATGAAAAAAGACCAAGTTTTATGAAACGTCAATATACTACTAGTATTATTATTAAAATATTATTATTGTTGTCACCTAAAAATTATATTGGTTGTGTTGAATAAGATTAATTAAATTATAAAAATATGGTTTACACGTGTATATAAAAAGAACTATTTAGTGGCCAATTAACTAGAAATGAATATAAAATCCTTTGGAAAGTATATGAAATATTTTTTTGGAAAACTATATTTATGTAATGAAACATTTTTTACCACAATAAATTAATTAAAACACTATTGATAATTTATTTTAATTAAATATATATACTATTCTATAAACTATAGGAAAATAATCTTATTTGTTTTATATACAATATTAAAGAATAAATCCAATTTTACTCATGAAGATATATATTTTTATAAAAGGTAATTTTACCACCTTTTCATGGAATTAATATTTTAAATATAATTTATGAAACTTTGAGAAATATTATTTTAAAAAATAATTTTTTAAAATAATAGTATAGAAATTTACCAATGGTGACATTTGGTATTTTTCTAAGAAGTTTTATTTTTTTATGAATGGTGAAAAAATATAATTTTAATTAAAAAATTATTTCTAATTTATTTATATTGTTTTGTTAATTTTTAATTTTATTTTAATGTATAATTAGATCAAAAAAAATATATTAATTAAATTTATTTCATTCTAATCAATTTTAAATTTAAATTTTATATAAAAACATTTCAAACTTTTAAACATTTTTTACTTTAAAAACCTGTTTTCCCATCCCGTCTGTGAGAATAATTCTAAAAAAATCATCCAATTATGTGAATATAATTAAGAAAAATGGTTTAAATATTTGAGAACAGTATAATTTATAATATATAATATGTTCAACATAGTTTTTCACCCAAAATATTAGTGAAAGTTATTAAAATTAATTACAACGATTAAGGTCAAAACAAAATTACATAGTGGTTAAACTTTAATCTTAATATGTATAAATTTCCATAAACATGTCCAAAAACCATTTTATGTCCATATTTTGACCTATAAACTTCATGTATATAATTGTTTATGTTATGGAATCATATTGGTAGGCCAAAATGTGGGGATCACACACTTTTTTTCAAATATGTCACGTGTTTCCTCTCCCTCCACTTATGAAAGGGCCCTCACCCCACAACCCTCATCACTTATTATCACCTATTAATATATTTTTCTCATCTAAAATCAATAAAAATATCCTCCCAACTTCCCTCCATTCACACTAGACACCTTTATTTGGGTATAAATCCAATTCAGGAAGCCCTTTGGGGAAATCCAAAAGGAGATACCCAAAGAAGAGGTAACATCCTTCAACAAGAACTTTTTTTTATTTAATTATCCACCCCTCCATTATACTTAATAAATGATAATATAACAACCTAATTATCATAAATATACTTATATTTATTTATGTTAAGGTTTCTACCTAAACTCACACAGATATCCATCAAATGGGATACACAATCATTGTTCGTGTGTACGGTAGACTACCACCCCGTGAATAAATGTCATCAGTTATTCCATTACAATCATTCAAGGTTACGAATAATGGTGTAATTACAATTTATATATGAAATATATAATGTTTATGATTTTTTTATTCTTATTTAATTATTATATAATAATTACCATCATTCATACCATTTTTTTAGAATATGAAAACTTTGTTTAGGGATGTGTGGACTACCGCCTCATCAAAGTGATGTGATTCATTAACACTTTACAAATATTCTATTAAGGACGGGTTTAGTAAAATTATAAGATATATATGAAATAATAATTAAAATATAATGATAATATATATATATATATGTATATGTCATATAATTTAATTCCTTTTATACGATAAGAAAATGGAAACAATGTTCATGCGTACGTATAACCTTCCGTCTCTATGAATGGTTTATTCAATTTAATATTTATATTAAAGATTATTAATAATATTTATAGAATGTATATATATGATATTTAAAAAATGTTTTTACATTATTAAAATAAGTTAATCATGATATAAGTAAGTGGATCAAGAATAACAATTCAAAACATATACAAAAAATGTAGCTATTGACCAAAACATAACTTTAACATGAAATTAATAATAAAAAGGTAATATAATGTCACAATAAATTAACATATGGTATGATATATTAGAATATGGTTTGGTAGTATATGTATAATAAACTTATATTTAATATACTGGAGGTCTAACATGTAATAATAAAGTCAATACACAAGGTAAGTGTTTTCTCATCTCCCTATTATTTCAACAACATATATGCAATATTCACAACCTATTATTATTGTGTGGTGTATATACATCCCTATGAAGTATTATATCTCTATTTTGATTTATTTTATGATATTAAATGTTTCAATTGATATTATCCTTTCATGTATCTCATGATTCAAACGTTACTCAAGTTGTAATGGAATTTCTAGTATCACTTTTATTTCTGTGAGACTTATGCCTTATTCACAACTTATTCTGTTTTGTGTGTTGTATATAATACACATGAATATATTATTAGATTATTATTGTTAAATTTATGGGTATTTACATACCTATTTTATGATCTCTATTTCATGGGGTTTTATGGTTCAAATGTTACCAAATGTGTATGGAAATTTTGTCTCAACTTTCATTATTTGGGACACATGTTATTTTATACACCTATATTCATATATATGGTGTATATAATTCCCATTTACATGTTGTATCATTAATGTCATTATTTTCATGATATTTAATTCTTTTATAAATTTCATTCTCTCATGAGGATTATTATATTACATTATTGACGTGGTAAGAGTTTATTGCTATAATCACATCATTATCGAGATTATATATGATTTTGATTATATTTATGAAATATCATGATCCATATATCAAGAACTACCATGAATATTCTCTCTAATAAGGTTATTCATGATATCATCATGTATTATTACCATTTTCCCACCATTTTATACATTAGATAATTAATAAAATGATTTTAATAAAATCTAACCTTATTTACCTCTTCGGTGGGAAATTTATTTTATGGAAAAACCATGATTTTAAATAAATTAATATAATATGGTCATTTATTCTCATTTCTGAATAAATATCATTTGTTTATTTATTATTTTAAAAGATTATTTATCTATTTTTAAATATATTTTCAAATGAAAAGGTTTTCAAAAATGATTTATGTTTCACAAAGAGTTTTTCAAAGTAGAAAGGATATTATCCTCAATAAATATTTTTAAAATATATTTCAAAATTAATTTACTTCTAAGATGACATCTGTTGGGGTTGCTGATTCCATACTGATAAACTGATCTAAGGGTTCCATTCATATTCTTTCTATAAATGGTTTATTTTTTAATATCATGATTTTTATTAAACCTATTTCTCTTTCACATGTTATATGTTCATGAAACCCGTTTCTATTTCATGATTTATATTATTTTTAATATCGATTATTTTTATGTGTTATTATTTTACGAAGTGATTATAAAACTTGTATCTTTTCCAAAGGTTATGATATGATGAAACATTTATCATACCCATTTCATTTCATGGGTTATTATATGATTTTATATGATCTTTTGGAATACATATGTATGATTTCATTATGAGATGGGTAGGACATATATCTCCCTCCAATGCAAGGTGTAAATATTTATATCTCATGATATAGACTTATCAGGAATGTCGATTGAACTTAGTTAAATAATAGACCTTATCCTATAAGATGGTTTTTGGAGTGATCCTTGACTACTAGGATGGTTTGGGTAGTGAACCCACTCTACTAACATGCCCTTGGAATTAATCCTTGACTAATATGGAAATTATCTTTATATACTTATGTGTATACGAAAATTCTACGTCTTGTACCTATTTTATTCATTCATGTCTTATAATCTTGATTACCCAATGAATTATGTCTTTTGAACTGCCAATATTTATTCCGTGACTCTTTATTTTGATCTTTTATATACAAGGTATGATCTCATAATGTTATGATATTTTTTTCATACAATTATGCTCATTATTATGCTTACATATCTCTCTTGTTTACACTTACTGAGCACTTGATCTCACCCTTTATTATGTTTCGATTCCCTATGTTATAAAGATATGTATTATGTTTTATGGGTATAATAAGGGGATATTCGTGGAAAACATAGTGAGAGATATTATTGCTCACAGATGTACTAGGTTTTTGTTTCCATGTTTCCAAAGGCACTAAACTAATACAATATTTGGGAATGTGTTTTTGAAATGTATTAAGTAATCCACAATAATGATGTAATGTCTACGTATGATAAGCGAGAGATGTTATAATGAGATAGCCAAGTTTAATCCCTTATAGGTTTGTCTCTGGTATGAGATCACGTCACAAATGAATATTTTCAACTTAATAATTTTTTTGATTTGATAAGTCTTTCTCTTTTAACAAAAGGTTCCACAAAGGAGGCATTGACTGGTGGTCATGTAGTTTCTTAGGGATGATCTGGGAATTCCTATTTTGGTTGTAATAAGTTCTTATAGGATAATTTCATCCAAGGAAGTGGTAAGTAGAATATCTAAGGGAGTGGAAGGTCATCTCATGATCGTAGCCAATAGTAGTTTATTCAACATGTTAGAGATAGCCACAAGTGATTTCATTATCCTTTCCCAGTAGTGCAGTGTCAAAGTGGTGATATGAATGTTCACATGTAGTGGTTCTTTATGAAGACTGAACAGTCATGTTGTGTTGTAGTATTGGGGTAAGCACTAAATTCTGGGAAGGAATCAGCTTCCACTTAGAAAATATGTGGCTAGAGGTACACTGGAAACTTGGTTTGGGGTAGGGGTGTGGAACCCTAACTTAGGAGTGGAATTATCAACAAGAGGTATCATCATATGGTTTTTGTTATAGAGAATATGTAAGAAGTGTGAGTTAAATTCATTTTTCTACAGTCTATGTTTACCGATCTGGATATACGACCTTCCACTATCATAGGTATGATTTTTATGTCATATACACTTCAATGTATTTTATTTAATTTTTTACCATAAAATTCATTTATATCTACTATATTTTATAGTGTATTGGGTTTGGCTATAGAAATATTGGATGGTTTTATAACCATAGATACACCATTAAGGGTGTGATCAGAAGTTATCATACATTGTAAGGTGTTCACTCTTGAAATTTTTATCTACCATTTTCTTTGGGTAATGAGTGTGCTAGAAATGGTAGTGTTTGATTTCATTATTGGTATATAATAGATATTTCTATATTAGGTTCTTATCAAATGTTATTAGAGGATATTGAATTTTTTGTCAATAAAAAGGTGAATTTATATCCATCATGGGGAATGTGATCTTCAGGTCAGTCATACAGGACCAATTCAGTGTAGATTAGATTGTCTCATGACCTATATAGCACGCCTTATTCTAAACGATGTTGAGTTGTAGTAAAGTACCTTTATTTTAGTGGTAAATCTATTTCATGATTTCTTTCCTGATGAGTTCTCCAACATACCACTGAAGTGTGAGATCGATATCACTATCATGTTGGTATTGAGATCATAAACTATTTCTATCCCTATTTTTATAATGGAACCCATAGAATTTTGGAGTTTAAAATTTAGTGGGAGGATCTAGATGTTAAGGTATTCATAAGGCCAAGTACATCACATTGAAGTTATTCTATATTACATTCCAATAAGTAATATATGACCATGCATTTATGTGTGGATTATTCGAGGATGATCCAAATGGAAGTCAAGAATATGTATCCCATTCCACACATTGATGATCTCTCTGTTCAGCTGAGAGAGGCCTAGATATTCTATAAGATTCACTATAAGTCAAGGTACAGACAATTGAGGGTGATATTGGGAGACATTCCTTAAAATACTGTTAGGAGTTGTTATAGTTTGTGTGATATCAAGGATATTCTATTTGGTCAAATGAACACACTTATTGTATTCATGGTATTGATGAATCTTAAAATCCACCCATATCATTATCTCTTTGTTGTGGTTTTCATAAATGACATCATTTTGTACTCCCAGTCTAGAGACAATCATTCCCAACATCTTGAATACTCTTTGAGTATACAGAGAGAGCATCAAATATATGAAATGATATCTAAAAATTATTTTTGGATTGATATAGTTCACTTGTAGGGCCATTTTATCTTATATTAAAGAGAATCAATGGATCTATATAATTTTAAATACATGGTTACATGGATGTAACCTAAAAACATCTTCAATATTTGGACATTTATAGTTTGGTAAGGATATTACTGATGTTTCAACCTTCAATTATCCCTTCTAGAAACACTAATGGGAAATTTTACCACGTAATGGGTTAAATTATTTCTTATGATTCTTGAATGGAGGGTTTTTAATAATTTAATTGATTTTTTACATCATAAATGATCCCCAAAATACCAATGATAAGTAAGGTGTATAATTTTTATTGAGATGCATCAGGAGTCAGGCTCTGAGTTTTTTTGATATTAGAGGATTGAGTTGTTACTTATGGATATATATATATATATATATATGAAAACATGAGTTAAATTACTATACTCATGATATGGATTTATCTATGGTGGTAACTTCCCAATGATTCTAGAGATGTTATCTATTAGACGAGACATTTTTTTATATAGAGATTGTAAGAGTATGAATTGTGTATTTTTGTAACAGGACCTGGACCTTTAATTGAGGAAGGGGTTTGAGTAATTTCTATATTTTTTATTTTTGTTCAAATATTCTCATGGAAAGGGTAGAACCAATACTGATGACTCTAGTAGAAATACGTAGACTCTGGATATATGATAATATTATGATAAGTATAAACTAATGGTGTTCTTTGAGGAATTGCATTTGGATGCCTAGGAGTCTCTGGGGATAGAAAAACTGACATCAATATCTTTTAATCCCATTATTATTTATCATATCAATAAGTGATAGTAATATGTAATAAAGGGTTTATCCCTAGGAGAAAACATATATGGTGGTGATCCACTATTGAGATGGTTCCTTGACATCAGTGAGATTATTCAGGTCTATGTCCAAATCTAGGTTTCTACAAGTATACCCAAGGATTTGATGATGGAGTTCCAAGCATCTAAATAGAGGTACTTCCTAGGTTGAAAAAAGTGTATCACGATCTCTATAGGACATACTGGTGGATATTAATGATGAAAAAAATAACAATATTCTTGGAATGAGACTACACCTATCATTAAGTGAAGTTCAAGCATAAGTGTTTCATGGGGTTACTATATAATTTCCCCATTTTATTATAGAAGGGGGATGATCACTCCATGTAATTTGTGATAGGTTATCCCTAGAAACTGTAGAAGCCTTATGCATTGTGGGTGATCATAGATCACCTAAATAAGTTATCAAATATCTCTAATATCAAAGAAACCTTCAATGTTGATGAATTGAGTAACCTATACATGATGAATATATTTTGGGGTCATGTTTTTCTATGGAGTATCATTTCTGATCATGATAATTATTTTATTTCACATTTCAATAAGGGACTTTATAAGTTGATAGGTCTATGAGGATTTTCTGAGCAAAACATTCCATTCTTAGACTAATAGATAATATGAATGGATGATTTTGATACTGTAGGACATATTGTTAGCTTCTGTTTTTGATTTTAATGGTTCTTGAGTTAATTAGCTTGAAATTTTGGATTCATATTATAATAATGACTTCTAAGAAATGATAAAAATGGATCATTTTGAGGCTTTACATGGAACACAATATCATTTACCTGTTTGATAGTTAGAGGCTGTTGAGTCAGTATTTATTGGACAAAATCTCATGTAAGGGATGTTCGAGAAGGATCAGTTGACCAAAATGTGGCCAGAAACCATGAAGAGCATAAAGAAGTACTTTTTGGACACTAAGTGGTGACCTAAGGAGATTTAGGTTGGTCACATGGGTTTTCAATAGGTTCCACAATGGTTAGAGAAATTTAATGTGCATAATAAAGTGAAGAAAGTGCCAATGTTTTTAATTTCATTTCAGATAGCGGAGTGGATCTGTCAAGTTATTTTCTGATCGGATCTTCCATAGATCTACCATTCTATAAACAATATGTTTCATTTGTTTTTCTCAAATTATAAATACTAATTACATTGATCTTGATGATGATGGGTCCTTTAAGGAGTGTCTGAATTGTATCATAGATTGTAATGAGAAGAATATTCTAGGAATGAATGTTCCCCTACTACAAGTGATGTGAAATCATGCGTTTGTGTAGGAGGATAACTATGAGAGAGAGTCTGGTATGGATGTGTAGTAGCTTGATTTTTTCATTGATAACCCACAGTGATGTGTGGGAGAATTGATTGGGGATTATATATTATATGGCTGGGAGGTTATATGGACAGATCTTTTACCTAGGTCCTTTATCACTCTTTTTTTGACCCATTTAAAATTCTATAAAATATCCTTATACATGGTTGTTTTGGTGTTTTGAAGGTACTCTACATCTTAGAGGAGGCTAGCAATTGAATTCTATATGTGTCTTGCAACATAAGAGATGCTTCAGTTCCATTGGATAGCTGGTGGAGCCCACTGGCTTATAGTAGGCATTAGATGTATCTAGTTATGGTTATAGGAAGTCCACCAGAAAGATGGTGAGATCCACTCACTAGCTTATCGATTCAATGTATAATAATCCTCCTATAGGAGTCCCAACAGCATGCCGATGGGAACCCACCAGCCCTTCGGTGTAGTTTTCAGTGGTGCACCTATTCTAACTAACATCACCATCATGCTTGTGGAATCTAGCAGTAGCCTATGGAATCGAGATAGGTCAGATTATTATGGGGAAGAATAATATTTCATCCCCTAGAATCCTTCGTTTATCCTTGTTAATACATCATTTGAACTTAACTAGATGTTTTTTATTTTAAAGTGTTATATAAGGATTCCTAGACTTCTCCAATGCCGATTTTTGATTATTTGATCCATTCATCATCATGGACTTCTAGATTCACTGAATTTTTCCTGGAATATATAAATTCATCTTATTTTATTCTAGAATAATATTCATCCAGAACTGATAGCATGGACCCATTACTATACTTTGGTAATAATTGTGTAGTTCAATGATAGGAATTTCAAATTAGATATTAATTATTCACATTTTTTACATTAGGTAGTCCTAAGATTGCGCTTAAAGTTTAATTTGTTTCTCTAGTACGTGAAACATGAACATTCACACCATTATGATGTGTGCACAACCTATTAAAATTTGAATCTCCTTGTGTTTCATAAATCATCATTTGTTGGCCACCCACAGATCTTGTTGGTTCCATCAATGAAAGGGACAAAGACTTGTAGCTACATGAGAGGTGTTACACCCTTAATCATAGTTGTAAAATCCTGATAATTTAATAGTAGTACACTATGTTCAATATTATACATAACATGAAACACCGAATCTAAACGAACACGAAAATACTATCATAATATTACTATTTAATGCAACAATTATCACCTAGATTTTGAAGTGGAATGAAAGAATAATATTAATCAAATTATAATATATATATATATATATATTGATCCAGCCCAATTAAAATGAAATGATTAATTATTAATAAATCATTACTCACTACGAGAAAACCGCCGTTTAGCGGCGGTTTTTTCGCGGCGGTTTTAAAAACCGCCGCGAAATGAAATGAAAAAAATAAAAAAACATGAGAAACCCCGAAATCACTAAAACGACCATAACTTTTGATCCGAGCGTCCGTTGAAGCGCCATGACTAGTCAAATCGAAGCTCATGAAGAGATCTAGAGGCAAATATAATCAAAACCGTGAGATGGTCTAAGGTGTGGACGATATTAGAGTTATAAAAAAGTTGAAAAAAGTTCTCCAACTTCAAATGGCCATGACTTTTGCTCCGAGTGTCCGTTTGGGCTCTACCACATATCAAATCGAAGCCAGCAAAGAGAGATACACACCAAGTTGAAAAAAGCAATCTTTTTTCATGTTTTTAGACCCCAAAAACCCCTCCAAAGGCCTCCAAAACCCCATTTCCGTCACAGGTGTCCCGTCGAAATTGTCTTCAAACGGACCTAACTTTCGATCCACGTGTCAGTTTGGCTTCCTCCACCTGCCAGATCATAGCTCATTCCATGTGCTTCAGTTTGACTGGTCGCGGTTCCCACATGAACTCCTAGATCATATGTTATGGCCTTTTTAGTGGGATCGGGTTTGTTATGTTTTTCAATGCCTCGTTTCTAGCACCCGTTCCCCGTCAGCTTTTTTTTAAATGGTCGTAACTTCCGATCCGCCTGTCCATTCGGACTCTTTCACCTTTCAGGTTGAAGATCTTTTCAGGATCTTTGATTTGACAGGTCACAGATCTAAAACAGACTCTCGGATCTTATGTCATCTCCGTTAATGTGAGTCCAATGTTTTTGTCTCTTTATGACCATTTTGACGGGTTTTAACGGTAGCTCCATTTATTACTGTTTATTTGGGTTTCCATGGCTTGTTATCTTTATCAATGGTTTTTTGTGGGTTATTATGATGATTATGTAGAATTATTAAGGACTTTTCTAGAGTCGTCACGAGTTTTCATGCGTTCTCATTTTTTTGAATATCTCATTCTTCATATGCTTCTCCCTCCTTTTTCATGCATTTTCATGATTTTTCATCCCTTATCACGTCTTTTCATACTTTTTCATGTGTTTCCTTTATTATTTATTATTTATTATTTATAATATACTTTTATTTATTTATTATATATTATTTGTAACTGGTTATTTATTGTTTATTATTTATTATTTATTATTTATTCTTTATATTTATTAAATATTTATGTGTATTTATTATTTATTATTTATTCTTTATTCTTTATTCTTTATTATTTATTAGTTATTATTTATTTTTTATTATTTATTAGTTATTATTTATATTTATATTTATTTATTATTTATATTTATTTATTATTTATTATTTATTATTTATTATTTATATTTATTTATTATTTGTTATTTATATTTATTTATTATTTATTATTTATTATTTATTATTTATTATTTATTATTTATTATTTATATTTATTTTTATTTATTATTTCTTATTTCTTATTTCTTATTTATTATTTATTATTTATATTTATTTATCATTTATATTTATTTATTATTTATTATTTATCTTTATTTATTATTTATTATTTATATTTATTTATTATTTGTTATTTATATTTATTTATTATTTATTATTTATTATTAATTATTTATATTTATTAATTATTAATTATTTATATTTATTTATTATTAATTATTTATATTTATTTATTATTTTTTATTTATATTTATTTATTATTTGTTATTTATATTTATTTATTATTTGTTATTTATATTTATTTATTATTTCTATATATATTTATTTATTATTTATATTTATATTTATTTATTATTTATATTTATATTTATTTATTATTTATATTTATATTTATTTATTATTTATATTTATTTATTATTTATTAATTATTAATTATTATTTATATTTATTTATTATTTATTATTTATAAATATTTATTATTTATTATTTATATTTATTATTTATTATTTATTATTTATTATTTATTATTTATTATTTATTATTTATTATTTATTATTTATTATTTATTATTTATTATTTATTATTTATTATTTATTATTATTATTTATTATTTATTATTTATTATTTATTATTTATTATTTATTATTTATTACTTATTATTTATTATTTATTATTTACAATTTATTATTTATTATTTATTATTTATTATTTATTATTTATTATTTATTATTTATTATTTATTATTTATCTTTATTTATTATTTATTATTTATTATTTATTATTTATTATTTATTATTTATCATTTATTATTTATTATGTATTATTTATAGTTATATTTATTTATTATTTATATTTATTTATAATTTATTATTTATTATTTATTATTTATTATTTATTTTTTATTAATTATTAATTATTAATTATTTATTATTTATATTTTTTTATTATTTATTATTTATTATTTATTATTTATTATTTATTATTTATTATTTATTATTTATTATTTATTATTTATTATTTATATTTATTTATTATTTATTATTTATTATTTATTATTTATTATTTATATTTATTATTTATTTATTATTTATTTATTTTTTATTATTTATATTTATTTATTATTTATATTTATTTATTATTTATTATTTATATTTATTTATTATTTATTATTTATATTTATTTATTATTTATTATTTATATTTATTTATTATTTATTATTTATATTTATTTATTATTTATTATTTATTATTTATTATTTATTATTTATTATTTATCATTTATTATTTATTATTTATTATTTATTATTTATTATTTATTATTTATTATTTATTGGTTATTATTTATTATTTATTATTTATTATTTATTATTTATTATTTATTATTTATTATTTATTATTTATTATTTATTAGTTATTATTTATTATTTATTATTTATTATTTATTATTTATTATTTATTATTTATTATTTATTATTTATTATTTATTATTTATATTTATTTATTATTTATTATTTATTATTTATTTAATATTTATTATTTAATATTAAATATTTAATATTTATTATTTATTATTTAATATTTAATATTTAATATTTATTATTTATTATTTATTATTTATTATTTATTATTTGTTATTTATTATTTATTATTTATTATTTATTATTTATTATTTATTATTTATTATTTATTATTACCGAGTTTATATCTATTATTTATGTATTATTTGATTTTTCAAATAATATATATAAGTATATTAATTTCTGTTTATTAACCACATGGCGAGCTTGCTGGAGTGGTAAAGTCTTTGGAAAATATGCAAGAGGTTAGAGGTTCAAATCTCACCAGACGCAGAATTTATTTATATTGCATGGGCATGCATCGGCATGCATGTGCATGTGCATGGGATGTGCATGCATGGATAAATAAAGTAAATAAAATAATATGAAATAAATAAATAAATACGAAATAAAAAAAATAAAAAATAAATACGAAATAAAAAAAATAAATAATATATACAAAATTAAATAAATAAAATATATAAAATAAATAAATAAAATATAAATAAAGTAAATAAAATAATATGAAATAAATAAATAAATAAATAAATAAATACGAAATAAAAAAAATAAAAAATAAATACGAAATAAAAAAAATAAATAATAAATACAAAATTAAATAAATAAAATATATAAAATAAATAAATAAAATATATAAAATAAATAAAATAAATAAATAGATAAATAAAATATATAAAATAAATAAATAAATAAATAACATATATAAAATATATAAAATATATAAAATAAATAAATAAATAAATAACATATATAAAATATATAAAATAAATAAATAAAATAAATAAATAAATCATATAAATAAAATAAATAAATAAATAAAATAAATAAAATAAATAAATAAAATAAATACGAAATAAAATAAATACGAAATAAATACGAAATAAAAGAAATAAATAAATAAATAAGTAAATAAATAAAATAATAAATAAATAAATAAAATAAATAAATAAAAGAAATAAAACAAATAAAAGAAATAAATAAAATAAATAAAATAAATAAATAAAATAAATAAAATAAATAAAATAAATAAATAAAATAAATAAAATAAATAAAATAAATAAAATAAATAAAATAAATAAAATAAATAAAATAAATAAAATAAATAAAATAAATAAAATAAATAAAATAAATAAAATAAATAAAATAAATAAAATAAATAAAATAAATAAATTAAATACGAAATAAATAAATAAATATATATATATAATTAAAAAAATTAAAAAAAATTAAAAAAAAACCGCCGCTAAAAAACCGCCGCAAAACGTTCTGCGACGGTTTTGAAAAACGCCGCGAATAGTTTCCCGACCCACGATTTAGCGGCGGTTTTTGAAAACCGCCGACAATCGATTTAGCGGCAGTTTAAACCGCCACGAAACGAAAAAAGACCGCCGCTAAATGCCTTTTTTGCCGTAGTGACTTAATTTTCAATAATGTTGTTTTTTGATTTAGAAATAAGTATTCTTACAAAATGATTTTTATTAAATTTTAGTGATTAAATATTATAATTATGGTTTGAAACATCAATAATTATTATTTTAGAAAAATTATATATTTTTTTAAATCAGCATATCAAAATTTTTAGGGTGAAATTTTAATATTTTTCTAAAACAATTTCATTTAAAATTTAATAGTGAAAAATCATTTTCTTATTTTTTTCAACAATTTGAAATATTATATTTTATTTTTAAAATTATTTCAAATTAAAAAAAATTTAATTTATTAAATTATTAATAATCCAAATATATTTATTTCAATAAAAAAATATGTTTACTTTTGGTATAAACACACTTTTATATCTAAAAAGGCCTTTTTTGGAAAAATATTTGTTATGTCTAAAACGTGTTTTTATAGATTTAATCGATCAGTATCGATGTGTTATATTAATTATAATCTATATATTATATATTAAATTAAATATTTTTACATTCATATAATATTTTTAGTATTCATGGGATGATAATAAATCCAGTTTATTCTTAAAAACTACATTTTCCTAAAAATCAATTTTGCACACATGTGACCACTTATTTTAAAATTAATTTATACCACTTATTGGTAATAAATTTGATAAAATTTATTCTATATTTTTATTCAAATTTTCATATTTTGAAAATATTCCCATATTGTTTTTCATTATGAATAGTAAATGCAAAAAAATGACCATCTCTATAATGGGTGAATTCGATTAATCTAGGTAAAAACTAGGTGTTAAGACCACAAATTTTCATCATAATTCTAATTAGATGGATATAATTTTAAAACTTTTTACCTTAGTCTTGAAATGGAATTGTTAAATTGTAACTTTCCCCTGAAAATGGCCCTAATAGAATTTAAATGTAAGAATTTTATGAAATGGAACTCTCTTAGTTTAAAATATAGATTATTTTTCAACATAGGGAACAAAATCCAGATATTAATAAACCTAAATATCTTTTCTGAGGTCAATGAAATTATTTTCTTAATAGAAATTTATTTCAAATTTTTTAAATTCTATAATTACCCAAAATGATTCTACATCACTAAGACATTATTTATTTAATTAATATGAAAAATAAAATAAATGCTTTTATAAATATTGAAATTTTCATAATTTGAATGAGATAATGTTTACCATGAATTTTCTATATCTATATGACATGATAGTGTAGTTTTAAAGAATTATATTTGAATCACCATTTTTTCATGATGTATTTAATGTCATGTTTAATGAAATGTGTCGAGGTTTTCATTAATTATATTTCATCAATATAATAATTTATTTAATTATTTAAAATTCATAAAATTATCTTTGGCCATGTGAATGGAACATGGTTTAACACATAATTAGTGGTAGGGTTATTAGTCAAATTCCTATTAACAACAACATTATTAACCCTTTGTGATTAAAATAGTGTTTACCACGGTTAAGGTAAAAATTAAATAACCTAAGGGTTAATAAAAAATATGGATTAAAATTATATCAAAACATGTATAAATTTCATTTAATGATTTTATTCTTATGCTATAACAATTTTCTTATAATTTATTTCCATTTGGATTATTTTAGATCAAGAGTAGTCTTATTATATTTTAACTTTTTAAAAAATTTCAAATGTTCCCCTCACTTCAATTATAAATGGTCATCCATTCCTTCACTTATTTTCGCCACTATGATCCTTCTATCTGAACCATACACTACTAAAATATATTTTTTACAATAAAACCATGAGATTTTTTGAGATATATTTTTTCTAATTAATTTAATATTTTATAAATTTTTCATTAAAACAAATAAATATCTTATCTTGCATAACATGAAACACTGAGATTATCTTACGCTAAAAGAAACACTATGTTTAAAATAAACATGTATTATTAATAAAATATCTTTATTTAATATCATAGTTGTCACCTAGATGTTAGAATGGTGCATATGAATTGGATTAACTAAATAATGAAAATAAATGGGTTAAAAATTTAAATATAATGATTTATTTTGATACTAATTAATTTAAAATGAAAAAAAAACAATTTTAAAATAAAAGAAATATTTTTCTAAAAAACTATTTTTTCAAAAAAAAACATGTTTTAATAAAATAAATTTAAAAAAACTTTTTGTGAATTATTTTAATGAAATGTATATAAAATATATTCAACAAAATATTAAGGATTCAACATATATTTTGAATAAATAATAGAAAATAATAAATCCAATTTTATAATTTTAAATTGTATTCTTTTAAAAAGAGGGTTTTCTTTTTTCACATATTTTTAAAAAATATGTTTTTAAAATTTATGAAAATTTACTTGATTGAAGAATACTATTTTTTTGCATTAATAATATCAAAATTATATTAGTAATAAGTTTTGACAATTTTCATAAAAGATTATTATTTTGTTGAATAGAGAAAAATAATGACTTTTAATTGAAAACTACATTTTAATTTAAATTTGTATAACGATAAATTATAGCTTTTTTAAATTAAAATTATTTAAATAATTTGTATATTTATAAAAGTTAAGTCATTTTGATTTATATCATATGGAAATTGGATATAAAAAAATTGTAAACTTTTTAAGATTTTGTTTTTGAATGCCCGCTTTCTCATTTAGTTTGCATGATAAATTTTCAATTAAAATTTTCAACATGTGTGAATATAATTTGGAAAAATAGATTCCATATTTTAAAAATGAGTAATTTATATTTTATAATAATTTCATCATAATATTTGAACAAAATTAATAGTGATTTAAGGTAAAAATGTGTTTACTGAGTGTTGAATTATAAAGATAAGGGTTAAAATGACCTAATAAATTTTATAAAATATATTTTATGAGAATATTCCAACACTATAATATCTATTTCTCTAGAATATTCCATTTTGAATCTTTGTGGCATGAGCAAAACATGGGTAACCTATTTTCTTTACAAAAATTTGAAAGTGTTCCACTCACCCATGTATAAAATGCCACCACTCTCCTCTCTTATTCAAAAAATCACACCCATTTGGTTTGGAAAATATCAACCAACATACCAAATTACATTCTCTCATCCAATAATCCTTATTTTTGGAATAATTACTATCTAGGAATGATTTTTGGGAAAACCTAAGAAGTTTACTCGAAGAAGATATAACGTTCTTCAATGAGCATTTTTATTTTATTTATTCCTCCACCTCCATAAATTATTGTTAAAAAATTATTGAAATAAAAATAATAGAAAATTAATTATAATAATATTTTTTATGGTAATTTTAATTAACTACAACCATGTACACTCCATAAAATGGGATACTAAATCAACATTTGTGTGTATAGTGGACTACAGCCTCACGAACTGATGTCTTTCATTTTTCCATTACCACCTATCATAGTTGGTTGTGATGATGGATATAAACTGTATATATGATATTTAATAATTATATATACATTTTGAATCATTATATTATATATAACTTTTTTACTTCCCATTCCATAGGATATACAATAATGTTTCTAGTGTGTACGACAGATTGTCACCTCACAAATCAATGTGATTCATTTTCCCTAACACTTTACATGGAAGATAATAATGATAATTATACTGAATATATGTTATATATATATATGAGATAATTATATTTTGAATGAAATATTTTTCAATATTTAGGGGTTATATATATTTTTATTCCTTTCATTTTCACTCACCTAATGACAATAACGTTGTTAGTATACGTGTGGACTACCACCTTCACAAAGCGATGAGACTCTCATTTCATGAAAAAAAATATATGTAGGATATGTAAAAGTATATAAAAAGAACTTATCTGGTATTTATGAAAATATTTTCATTAGTTAAGGATAATATATTATATTTCTCCTTTCCATAATGATAATTGAAAAATAGAAATGTTACTCAAACGTAAGTACAGTTTACTAAATTCCTGATCGTAACGTTTTCATTTTTCATAACTATATATCATGATTGATATTGAAATTATAATTAATTTATAAATATGATAATAATATCATGATATTTATTATTTGTTTTATGGTACCATGATCAATTTAAGTGGACTAAAAATTACAAATCAAAACATATACATAAAACAAAGTTGTTTTACCCAAAACATGACATTAACAAGTAATTTTTAATAAATAGGTAATAAAATATCTTAATTAAATATTATATGGTATGGTATATGTATTTTGTGTTCATTAATAGATTTATAATAAACATATTTTTATTATAAATGAGGATTGAATGTGTGCAATAGAAGTCGAGACTTACGATAAGGGATTACATTCTCACTTTTTTACTTATATGAAACACATTCCATATTCAACCCCTATTTTTTAGGTGGTGTATATACTACCTCTGAATTTATTTTATTATGAAAATCCTTCAAATTATTTATATTTACATCTCAAAATTAAGATATCTCTTTAATTGGAGTTATGGTTCAAATGTTACCAATGTGGTAAGGGATTGTTGTCGCAACTTTCATTCTTTGAGATATATTTAATATTATACTCTTATATTCTTCTAAAATGTGTATATAAATTTCCTTTGACATGTAATATCATAAATTTATTTTTCATCATGATATTTTACTTTTTATTTAATGATATTTCTTCATGGGCATTACAGTTTAACGCTAATAAAGTGGTATGAATTTTATGTTACAATATCATCAATTATCCTAAATATTTATAATTATGTTTCGAATGATAAACTATTACGATAAATATATCAATAAACTAATGAATTATATTATAATATGGTTCTTCATGATATTTTCATGTAAAAAAACTATTTTTCGACACTCTGTTACTTTAAATAATTATGAAAATTCTTCTAAGAAAATCGTCTCTATTTCTCCCCTCTATCAAAAAACCGGGTTTTCATCCATAACCATGTTTTCCAAAAAAAATTATAATTTTTATTAACGTTAATTAATGTTTTTATTAAACACTTTATTACACCCACATTAATTTTAAATTTTTTTATAGGAATATTCATGTTGTTTTAGAAACATTTCTTGTTTGGATTTTATAAAAAATGTGATATTAATATTTTCTTCTAACATGCACGACATGAACTATATTTTCCACTGGCATGACCTCTTAATGATTTCAATCACCCCTTAAATGTTTTCAATATTATTTTCAATGTAAATTTTTTCCATAATATTTATGAAAATTTTCATAATGTAAATAAATGATTTTGGTTTAAAAAATAATTTTAAAAATGTTTTATAATGTGTATTCAAAGTGGTATAGATAATTTATTAAAGAATTGTATTAAATGATTTTTAAATAATAATATATATTTTTTCATTTTTATTTTAAAATAAAATTATTTTCAAAATTGTTTATGTTTTAAATTTTTTTTTTCAAAGCAGAAAGGTCACTTTCTTCATGGAAAATTTTAAACGACTTTTATCTAGTTATTGTTATGTTTTCAAGGTTATTTTCAAATAAAAAAATATTCAAAAGGTTTTATTTTTTAAAAGGTTATTTTCAAAGTAATGTTATCTTCCACAATAAATGTTTCCTATAATATTTTCATTTTCTATATTATATGACTTACTTTTATGTTACTTATGCTTTACTGGGGATATGATCCAAGGGTACCATTATTATTCCTTCTTTGAATGATTTATGTTTATGATAATAATATGTTTATAAAACCTATTTGTCTTCCACGGGTTATTCGATGATAAAAAAATGAAATAGAGTTATTTTTCATGTGTTCTACTATAATGAAATAGTAAAATGATTTTTAAACCTATCTCTTTTCTCTAGGTTATTATATGATTAAATGTTTATGAAACCCATTTAATTGAATGAGTTATGATACTATAAAAGTTTTAAGATATTTTGGTGCATATATATTTTATTTTCATTTTGTGATGGGTTAAACCTATATCTATCTCCAACTCATTGGACAATTATTTATATCTCATGAGGTTGATATGAATGGAATGGGGAGTAATCCTAGTCCAGTAAGGGACTTTGTCCACTATGATGGTCTTGGGAGTAAACCTTTACTGATATGATGGTTTTGGGAGTATACCTATTCCACTATGATATCCTAGGAAATGATCCTTTACTACTACAAAAATTATTTTCTATTATAATGTGTACGTCATAATACTATTTATTGTGGAAGTGTTATGCTTTCATGGATCAGGTTATTTGACATCCTTATGATTTATATCTTATGAACATTCAATAATTTTTCAATGAATCATGATTATGATTCTTAATGAGTTGGGGATGGCTTTAAAGTGTTATAATAATTTTCTTATACCCTTATTCTCATGTCATGATTATGTATCTACCTTGTTTTACCCTTAATGAGCATATGAGATCACCTGTTCCTATGATCCCTTTACCTAAGATTTGAAGAAAGTTTTTTAAGTAGGAGTATAAAATTTGATGATCGTTATGGGACACATTGAGTATATATCCAGAATTATGTTTATTTTATTCCATGCTTCCAAAGGAACTAAACTATTATGGTCATCTTGAGTGTGTTTATTTAATGTAATGAACATTCATTTAAAAATATTTAATATACATATATAGAAATCATGGGTTTCTATAGTTGGTATCATAGTAAATGTTTTTTTTAAAATTTGGAAAATAGGATGAGAAAACATTAGTGAGATTCCTAGTGTTATTTCTCAGGATATGTCCTAGAATGTCTCATAGGATAAGTTTAAGGATTAATAAATGTATAATAAAATGTCCTAGAATTTTGGTGAAGGATAGAGAAAGTGGTTTGTAAGAAACTAAATCCATATCTATATATTACAAGTGGATATAGATTTAGAATAGAGGTACCTGGGGGAATTGACTCCAAAAAGGGTGAATTGATCTTGACTTACTCATCACATGGTGAAAGAAAAAAACCCTTGCAGCAGAATTGGGTTAACACTCCTAGGGGATATGATTTGAAAGTTAAAAAACAATTTATGAAACATCATAAAGGATTTAAATAGATGAATTTTATTATTGACATAGGATAAACAAAATGTGTCTTATATTGAAAAGCTATTTCCATAATTTAGACATATTACAGGTGATATTTTCATGATTATATGGTTTTATAATTTGATTACTGTTATTCAAACTATTACTTTTAGTTTTAGTTAATTCTTGAAACCATAAAGAACTAGGTCTACATTGAATGTGACATATAATTTGTTGATGATCATCCATATGTGACGATGAATGGTGTAAAGGATGTTGTAATTATTCTTAATCAGTTATCATGATATATAATTAACAACATGAAATATAAGAAACTCTGAGGCTCACCAAAGAAGATAATGTTATAGGTCATTGAGATTTTGGGTAATGGACACTAGGGAAGAATAAAGATTCAGTTTCCTATATGATGATAATTTGGGAATAAGCTGTTAAGGGAATGTTTAAGAGTAAAAAGAAGATGTTTTGTGTTTGTAAAAATATTCCAATAAAGAAACTAATTAGAGAGGAAAAGTGAAATGTTCAGTTAGCACAATGGATGAGAATAATGGAATGTATAATATATCATATATGGTTGAACTATTCAACTGTGGAATGTATGAAATTCATGAAAATTGATGTACTAAGGGGAAATAACGTGTAGATAATCAAAAAAATAATTATGAGTAATGGTTTATCTATTGACAATGAAGAGATTATGAATGGGAAATTAAAGGAAGGATGTATTAAGGAATAAGATTAAGAATCTTATTTAATGTATTAATGATGAGGTGGAATAATATAAATGTTTATATATTACAAATCATGAATTATGAAATATATAAGCATTGTTTATGATGTTTTTTGTAAAGGATTTGTGAGAATATGTTAAAATGTACCGATGACCAAGAAATGTTATTTAATTGAATGAAAATATTTTATTGAAAATACATGATTTTGATAACCTGACTCTTAAAATTTTCATGATGTTGAGAACTTTTTTTAACTTCGATAAAGAGAAAATTGATATTGATAATGTAAATTGGATACTATAAATGACCTCAGAAATGAAAAATGATTTATTGAAAAATTTGTTTATGCTATCATTGATATTGTTTAAAAAATCATTTCATCTATGGAATATATTCTATAATTTTTTGTTTTATTCAATTAATGATAAAACATGATTGTTTTCATTTAGGTTTTATTGTCATTATAGTTTTTACCAAGCTTTAGGAGAATATGTGACCAAGGTATTCACATATCTGGCATGTAACCATTAAGAATTAATTAATGATATTTGGAGGATTAATGTTAATTTTATATTAGGAAATTTTATGACTGTATTTTTAAATTATTAATTTTGAAAGGTTTATAAGGTTAACCATTTATGGAATGGTATTTTTTTTGATGTTTTAGAGGTTAACATATTAATTCACCATTTGAAGAATTTTTCATATTAGATTACAAATGATTTCCATTTTGTTATAACAAAAGATAAAGGAAATTAATTATCATTGTATTATGGATATTATAATTTGTTAGTGCTTTTGGCTAAAAAATTCATCTTCACTTCAGAAAATAATAGGTGAAGTGGAAATTAATAAAAGAACAACCTAAGGAAATAATTTTTCTTAAGATACATTGGAAATCTTAAACCTAGGAATATCAGTCCCTTTGAAATTATTTAACTTTTAATGATGGTAGTTTATCAATTGGTGCATCCACCAAACCTTTATCAGGTTCAATTTGTGTTCCATGTATCTCTCTTGAGTAATTACATTCTTGATCCATAGTATGAACTAAAATTATAGTTCATACCACTTGATAATGATATTTCTTATATGGAAAACCCAGTAGAGAGTTGGATCAAATAAAAAAGGTTATATGAAATAGGAACAATTACGTGGTAAATGTTTTGTGGAAATATAACTAGCTTGAGGAAGATGCATGGGAACCTAAGGACTTAACAAGGTAGAATTATCCTCTGTTGTTGGTACTAATGTGATGAATTTCATGAGAGAAATTCATTCTATGGGGGTTAAATATAACACCCATAGATTTTTTGAAAAAAATAATAAATTTAATACTTTCTATATTATTCATTAAATACGACACTTATTTTATCTTTCGTAACATGAAACATTGAAATTACCACGTGTTATATGCAATGATGTGTTTAAATGAAATAGAACTTATTATTAAAATAATATTATTTAATATGATTATTATCACATAGACATTGGAATGAATGATATGAATAGGATTAACTGAATTATGAAATTAAATGGTTTGAAAAATTATATATAGTTAATTATTTTGTGACCAACATTTAAATCTATTTGGAATTAATTGAAATATTTTTCTGAAAACACTATTTTTATGAAAACAAAAACATTTTACCTAAATAAATTAAATAAAGATCTTTTGGTGAATTATTCTAGGGATGTTTAGAGAGTATATATTCCATAAATTATTTAACAATCATATTAAGTGTTTTCTATACTATATATAGGAATAAATCTACTTTTACATTTAAAAACTACATTTTTATAAAATATATTTTTTTGCCTTTTTTGTGAACATATTTTTTAAAATTAATTTTTTTACTTTTATAAAATTAATTTCAAAAAATAAATTTCATTTTTTAAAACACAATAAAATTCATATTTATGTTTATTATAAAAATGATGTAAAATTTGGAACATTTTCTCTTTGAAAACCCACTTTCTCCTCACGTATGTGGGATTAATTTTAAATTAAATTCTCACACACTGTGAATTGAATTTGATAAAATAGATTCCATATTTGGGAACATAATAATTTATATTTTCTACGAACTTTTAATTTATTTTTCACCTAAATTAATAGTGAAAATAATATAAATTAATTATTGCGGTAAAGGTAAAAATAGGTCCACCAGGGGTTCGACAAAAAATATAAGGGTTAAAATGACCTATAGTTTTTCTATAATATATTTAATGGAAATATTTTGACTATATAATGTATAATAATTGATAAAAATATATTTTTGGGCCTTTGGGAAGGAGAAAAGAATTGTTATTCCTTTTTCTTTTCTTAAAATTACAAGTGTGCCACTCACCTCACATATAAATGACCACCCACTATCCTCTTTTATTCATATGTTCCTACAATTTTGTTTCTACAGATATCCAAACAAATAACTTCCATTCTACCCTCATATCATCCTAGAAGCCTTATTTTAAGAATAAGTCCAAAATAAGATGGATTTTGGTGCAAACCTAATGAGGTTATCAAAAGAAGATATAGCATTTTTTCAACAATAATTTTTATTTTATTTCCTCATCCACCTCCATATATTATCATTAAAACATATCGATATAATAACATAAATATATTCCTAATAATAATATTATGTTGTATTATGTTCATGGCCTAAAACCACCTCCACTCCATCAAATGGTCTACGAAGACATCATTTGTATGTAAGACGGACTACCGCCTCGTGAACTGACGCCATTTGTTTTACCATCACCACCTCTCACGATTGGGTATGATGATGGGTCTAATGTGTGTATATATATATATATATGATATTTATAACATAATTATACCTATTTAATAATTATATCATAATAAAATTATTTTATTTCTATTCTATAGGGGATACGGTAACATCACTTGTATGTACGTACGTTATGCCACCCCCTCATGAAGTAATGTGATTCGTTTCCACTAAAGATTTACATAGATGATAATATGTATAAATTTAATTAATATATATATGTTATAAATAAAATTATTATGGTATTAATGGAATATTTGTCATTCTTAAAGGATAATATATCATTTTATTTCTTAAATTTTCACTCACTGAAAGATAAAAATGGCATTCATGTATATGTAGACTACCACCTTCACGAAACGATGTGACCCTCTTTTCATCGGCAAACCACATGAAGGATATATATAAGTATATTTAACGAAAAAATTGGGTATTTATGATATTATTATCATTATATAAATATAATTTATTACGTACCTCATTTCCATAATTATTTTTTCAAAATAGAATTGTAACTCATGTGTGTGTACGACCTACCGCATCCATGATTGTAGCGTACCTCATTTCTCGGAACCATATTTCATGATTTTTATTAAAATTATAATTTATGTATAAATAAAATAATTATTTTACGGTTATTATTATATATATATGGAACAATGATACAAATAATAGGTCCAAAAATAATAAATCAAAACATATATTAATGAAAAAGAGGTTTTACCAAAAACATAACATTAACATGGAACTGGACGTGAATGGGTAATAAAATAAAATAAGTAAATAATATATGTGTTGATATGTTATTATATGTCTCTAAATTTTTTTTATAATAAACTTCTATTTATAATAAAGTAGGATCAAATGTGTATAAAGGATGTTGAGACTTATGGTGATGGATTCTGGTCTCACTTTTTTTACTTCTATGAGACACATACCATATTCATCACTTATTTATTTTATGTGGTTTATATACTGACCATGACTTTATTTTTTATGATTATCTTAAATATTATTGGTCTTTACATGTCAATTTTAGTATCTCCCTTTTATGTGGTTTACAAATAAAAATTTACCAAAGATATAATAGATTTTTATCTCAATTTTCCTTCATTGAGACATATATTATGTTATGCACCAATATTCTTTTATAAAGTGTATATATATCCCCTTTTGACATGTAATATCATGAATTTTTTAACATCAAGATATTTTATGATTCATTTAATGATATTCCTTTATGGTTCGTACATTTTGAAGTTACCAAAGTGGTTAATATTTTACGTTAAAATCTCATCGTTTATCGTGATAATTTATGATTATGTTTACAATGATAAAATATTATAATATTTCCCCCAGGAAACTCATTATTTCTCTTATATTATTTTTATTTAATATTTTATTAGGTAATAGTACTATTTTTCTACTATGGTATTTAAAATAATTGAGTAAATGTTTTTAATAAAATATTTATTATTTATCTCTTTGGTTGAAAACCTATTTTTCTTCCAAAACCATGTTTTATAAAAATGTTTTCAATTTTTTTATCATATTCCAAAACAATAATTAAATAAATTATTACCCACATTTAACTTTTTATATATTTTTTTAAAAGGAATCTTCATGTCAATTTCCATACAATTCATCTTTTACATTTACCAAAAATGTGAAATGGTTGTTTGATTTTAACATTCTTTTATTGAAAATTACTTCCCACTATCATGAACAATCGATGATTTCATAGTTTCCTTACATGTTTTAAAAATAATTTTCAAATAAATTTTTTCCTTTAATATTTTTCCAAAATTTAATGATTTTAAATTCAATGTAAAAAAATATTCCAAAAATAATTTAAAATTATTTTTTCTTATTGGAAATGATATTTTCCTTTATAAATTTTTTAAATGAGTTTTATTGATTAATTTTTTTCTTTTAGAGTTTATTTTAAATTAAAAGGGTTTTGAATTTTTTTTATTTTTTAAAAACCATTTTTCAAAGAGTATTGGGTTTTTTCTCAAGAAATGTTTTAAATGACTTTTCAAACATACTTGATAAGTTTTCATGTTTATTTTAGAAAAAACTATCTTTGAAATATTTTATCTTTTAAAAAGTTACTTTCAATGTAAGCTTATATTCCTCAAAAAAATTCATCTAGTCATTTCATTCTCCATAAAAGATGAAATCATTTGATGTTACTTCTTCTTTACTGGGGATATTATCTGAGGGTACCATTCTTATTATTTATTTGAAAGGATTATGTTTATAATGACAACATTTTTATAAAACTTCTTTCTATTCCATGGTTTATACCACGATGAAATTTTAATTTTACCTTATTATTTTTCCATGGGTCATACCATGATGAAAAGATGAAATTATTATGAAACCTATCTCTCTTACATGGGTTATGATAGGATTAAATTTTTATGAAATCCACTTCATTTCATTGGTTATGATATGACTAATAATTTATGATCTTATGGCGTAGATATGTATTATCTTCATTATGTCATTGGTGAGGCCTATATCTCCCTCTAATTCATTGGGTATTGATTTATATCTAATGAAATAGACAGGTCTATAATGGAGAGTAAAATTAGTTCTTTAAGAGACTTTTTTCAACTATAGTGTTCATGGGGGTGAATGTAGACTTTTATGAAAGTTTGGATAGATAACCCATTCCACTATCATATACATGTAAATGAACATTGACTACTATGGAAATTATTTTATATGATTATGTTAATGTAATAATACTATTTCTTATGCCAATTTTATGCTCTCATGGTTCATGTTCATTGATTCCCCCATGATTTGTATCTTATAAACTACCAATAATCATTATATGACTCATTATTATGATATCTGATATAGAGGGTATCATTTTTGAATGTTATACTCATGTTCTATACCCTTATGCCCGTGTTATGCTTATATATCTCCCTTTCATACCCTTATTGATCATCTGATCTCACCATTTATTTTGTTTCCTTTCTTCATGTTATAAAGAAATATTAATAATTAGGATTACAAAATGTGGAGATCTTTATGGGATACTTTCAATGCCTTTTATGAATTAATAATATTATTTAACATGTTTCCAAAGGAACTAAACTATTATTTCCTCCCCAATTTTATTATATGTTGTAATGAATATTTATCTAAAAATATGTCATATAAATATATGAGAATCCTTCGTTTCTCTATGAACATCCTAAAAATAATTCTATTGGATTTTATCTCAACAAAATTCCATCTCTATTGTCCGTAGGAGGAGATCTAAAGGATTATTTTCCAAGTAGAGGATTCTCCATAACTGATCACATTATTTTTACTTCTTCTAAATAACATAATACCATATTATATATACTAAAATTTTACCTTAAATACAATCAATATTATAAAATTTTATCATGAGTATGAAACCACAATATTCTATCCTTTTTCCAATCAAATTGGAAGTGAATGTATCCCTCATGTACACATATGATTTATCATCTCTACATAGAAATACAATTCATTTTTCATCACCATATTTTTATAGATGGTAATTATGATGGATTTATTGTTTTTATATGAATTTTAGAACATAATTATACCTCTTGAAGTATAATATCATATTTACATTCTTATTTTCTAAACTGTTGTGAAATGATAACATCTCTCGTGCATATGTATGGACTACCACCTCTACGATACGATGTGATTCTTTTTTCATTTCTATTTGACATGGATGATAAAGTGGATCAATTTTATTAATATATATGATTTAAATGTTATAATTATTATTATTTAAGGTGAATAATTATCAACTTTTATTACTTTCCATTATTCGCAAAGTTAATATAATGTTCAAGCGTACATATGACATATCATCAACAAGAATGGTGTAATTCATTTTTTATCTGTAAATAATTTTTTATAAATATAAATATGTATATAATTGATATATAGTATATTTATATCATGATTAATATTCTTTTAATAATGTAACCATGACTAATAAACAAGGAACAACCCGTTCATATCAAATCATATGTGAAAAATGATGTAGTCATCACCTAGAAGAGTAATTTTAATTAGGAATTATTAATAAATGGATTGTAAAAGGATATAATTAATACATATATATATATATATATTAATATATTTGTGGAACAAATTTATAATAAATAATTATTTACCATATAGGTTTTTTAACATATACAATGGAAGTCGGGTCTGAGGTAAGGGTTTCTAGTCTCACTATTACTTCTGTGGGACATATACAATATTCACAACTTATTAACATTATGTGGTTTATATAAATTAACATTGATATATTATATCATTAATAATTTTTTATTCATGGTATTTAGTGTTTAATTTTATGTTATTTCTTTCATGGGGCTTATGATTCAAAATAAACCCAATTTGTAAGGGTTTATTTCACAATCTTTTCATTTTCCCAGACAGTTTTTTTAAGACATAGCAAGGGGATATTTCTCTTCCACGTATAAATTATATAATTATTTTAAGAAAAGTTATTTCTACTATCTAATTATTTTTTAAATTCAGTTTTATCTTGTTTTATTTTTTACAAAAATTAAAATTAATGGAATCTTCCAATAATTTTTCAAATGAGGTACTTTTGGAATTTTCATAAAAAATTATGAATGGGAAGTTTTTTATTCAGCATGAATGGAATTTCATTCCATAATGATGACACAATTTTTAGAATTATCCTTTACATGGTTACATATTTTTTGAATGAAAACTATTTCTTTATTATGTGGTAGTTTTTTAGATTTTAAAATGGTATTTTCCACTATAAATTTTCCTATCAACATTTGAATGTTTTTCACCTTTTTTAACAAACTTTCGTGAATGTTATGTTGATAATATACTCTAATAATACCACCAATTATATTTATTCATATGATTTATGACCATTTTTATTGTGGGAATGTATTTTCATTCAATATAATAGTTCTTCCAAAATAGACAGTATTGATTATAAAGGTATATTGATTCATCTATATTATTTATATATCTGAGGAATTCATTAGACTTAGTACATGATGGTTAAGGCCCAAAATTTACCCTTGATGCATCATTAGGTATCATGAGACAAATTAGATTTGGTTTTTTCTGAGTCCTTACCCATTTGTGTTGATGTCATGACACAAGGCCTGGACGATAATTTCAGATTTCTTGGCCAAGGCCTCAATTGTATATTTCAAATGTTCAACAGTATACATTCTATTATTAAGAAATTAATTATTTATATATATGTTATTATTCAAATAGTTATAATATCTCTGGATAGTTTTCTATCTCATGAGAATATTTAAACAAATTATTTGATCATCCTTTAATGCAACCATATTTTTCTCAAGTGATTTTTTAAATGTAATATTATTCAGTTATTAAGATATCCATAAGGTTTATTATTATTTACCCATTATAGATTCCAGTATACACATACCATTATCGAGCATATGATCTTACAAAATTAAAATTTTTCACTTTCCTATAATTCGAGGATGTTTTTTGTGATTGATATATATGGATATGCTAAGGGGGATAATGGTGTTCTCAAATAATACACCTTTTTTATTTTATATTTTTTAAATTTAAATTTAATTTAAATTTTTTATATAATTTACAAGACTAATAAACTATTTGGTTTTTTTGATTTTAGGTGTATCATACCTATTTGACAATGAAACAATTGGCTCTAGGCTATTGGGGTCGAGGTCATTAAAATTTGTATTACAAAAATTTTAGTAGAAACCTTGGGTACTAGACTTATAAAACCATATTTTGGGGAATATAACCCAATTAATGATTTTTAGGATAATTATAGGTATATTATAATGTCATATAGATTTGGTAATGATAATAGAATACCTAGGTTAAACCTGAATACAAATATCTTGAGATAAGGGGTCATGATTTTGACATCCTTCGAATAATATTTCAAAATTATTTGAAATATCACACTGATTATTGTGGTTTCATGCTTACACTTTTATTTTTGGTTTTACTCAATGTCTAGAACCATGAGGAATCATCTTAAATATTAACATGAAGGACAATTTCGTAATTATGAGAAACCAAAATGGATGATTACTGGAGATTGATATAATTTTATTATTCATAATCATCTATCATGATATATTATTGACATTGTAAATTTTTTCAGTATTTCTAATGCTTATAGTATAACAAAAATTTATTTCTATGGATGTTTACTGGAAATGATCATAGAGGTATGAATGTTCAATTTCCTTTTTATCAAGAATGTGAGAAGAATCACCTAGAAAATTATCTCAAATTGAGGGGAAAATGTTTTCTAGTTAATTATAAATGAAATAGAGTATCAAATTTCCAAGTAATTTAATGTATTATACATGGCTAACATGGGGATTATCCGAGTCAATTCCCAATGTTATGGGAAACTTCTTAGATAATAAAAGAACCTATGCTATAAAAATTGTTTATGTGAATGAATTGAAGTATTATTGTTTTAGAAGTGTTTTTATTAATGATATTTGATTAAAAAATAGATATATATATATATATGGATTTATCCTGAATAATTTTAATTTAGGGAGTTTAATGTATATATTGAATGACACTAGTAACCAAGAAAATCAATTTAGGGATAAGGCAATCTTGTATGAAAGAACATGATTCAGGGAATGAAAACCCTTAATATGTGTTTCATATTTGGATAAACATAAAGTATCTTAGGATGATAAGTCTATGGTTGATATTAATTTTAAGGTAATATAAACCCTTTTTAATTTTTATGGGATGTGATTTTAACATGATATTTTTTAAGACATTAATGGGAATATAAAATGTTGGCTTAGTATATGTTTTACTAAAAAGGTTTTTTGGGGAATTTTTTATATTATTTGTAAATAATATTGAATTAATTGATAACCTTAATTGTTAAAATTATTTTGTTGCTGAGTTATTTATGGATTATAAGGTTAAAGGTTTAGTAAATTTTAGGAATATGTCATATAGAAAACCCATGCGGTTAAAAAAGTTATTTGATTAGTAATATTAATTTTTGAGGATATTCATCATATTTTTGTAAACTTTATATCTATAGAAATAGGAAAAAATGAATTTCAGGTGATAACCCATCACATATAAAAAGTCTTCAGGGCATGAACCCAAAACAAAAGGGCGAAAAGGGTACAGTGAAAAATTCTCACCTACATTATGTCCTGATCAATATAGAATTTGTTTTAATTAAATTATTTGATAGAATAATAAATATTTCATTTTGGGATTCATATTATAGGATCAAATATTTTGGTATTTTAATGTGATTAATGATATTCTGTGAGAAACTTCATTGTTTTAGTGTATATGTAACCTTTAGGATTGACATAAAGGATTATTTGGAAGTAATCTTATTATTTTTTTGTAAGTGGAGGCTGAAGATTTTGAGATAACCATTGAGGTTAAAAAATTATCTAATATCTTGTTTATTGGTGATATGTGGGATATCTAGAATAATGATAATGTTAATGGAGATTGTAGTTATTAGTATGTGTGGTAATTTTATTCACATGTTTGGAATGTGACATTATGAAATTATTTATCGTGTATAGGGAAAAAATATTGATTAAATTTTTGTGTTTTAAATTTGGTCAATAATATTTTACAGTAGTTCTAAGTTTAACTACACATGGAATAAATTTAGTTTAACATTGAAAATTATTCTTTGATGTCAAAGTATGATTTAATTTATTAAATAAACTGTTCTAACCATCTTGGTTTTGGTAGATATTTAGAGGCCAAAGGAATGACTTTTTGATCTTATAACTCATTAAAAAAGTGTTTAAAGCATAAAAAAATCTGTCTCAAAAAAACATTTCCGAGCGTATGAGATAAAGTGGAAATGGATAAAAGAATATAAAATGATTATATTGTGATTATAACATAGAAAAATCATGTTTGTTATTTTTCTCGAGTTATTTTTCTAGATAATAAAATAATATCGTGACTTTTGGAAAAATAATTAGAAATAATAATGTTGCATGTTTAATTTTCTAGCCTAGAAAATAATGGACTTTCATTTCATCATAGATTTACTACTTTATAATGGTTATCTTTGCCATGAACATGTTCTATATCACTCACTATTAATCATTGGGTGTTATATTTCACTTTCATTTTCATTTTTTAAATTCCCACTGATGTTCTCATATTTGGAATCCTAGTTTTGTGTTGACCGTTATACTTTCCTTTTCCTATTTTCAATAGGTAGTTTTATTAAACCATTTTCTGATACAGTTTCTCAAATTTAAGATATTTTATTACCTTGTTAATGTTTAAATTTTGAGTGAAAATTTTATCTAACAAGGGATAATATAAAAAACCAATAATTTATAATTAGAAAACTATGTTTGAGAGTGTACGTAACACACCAAACTAAGTCAAAACAAACTCCAATACATTATTAAATTATTATTATTTAATGTGTCATTCATCACTTAACTATTTAATATGCCGGTATAAATATTATTAACTTAATTATGAAATATATATATAGTACATACTCAATGAAAAATCATTGATTATTTAAAGGAAATCAGTACTTAATTTTCAGTTAGATTATGGTCTGCTTCAGAAAAAAGTTTCCATAAAAATGATATTTATTTATTTTTGAAAAAATATTATAAGTAATTTTTTTAATTTTAATGTATTTATTTTATAAAAATAATAAATTTTTTGAAATTATCATAACCAAATTTTCTTAGTGTGAAATTTTTATATTTTTTGAAAAAAATTATTTTCTAGTGAATATTGAAAAATACCAATTTTTATTTTTTTTAATCATTTTCAATGTTAAATTCTATTTTAAATTTTTTTTAAAGTGAAATGTTTTTCCATTATTCTATTCTTATTCCAATTTAGTTAATTACAATCAATTATGTTTTTAAATATTTCATTAAAACATTTTTATACCCAAAAGGGTATTTTTTTAAAAAAAACTTTTTTATTTTCACACAATGTCTTTTTATTATTTTAATGTATAAGTTATTCAAAATTAAATTGTTTATATTTTTATATTATATATTCAATAAAATATTGTAATAGTCGTATAATGTTTTTACATTGCATGGGTTAAGAATAACACCAGTTTATGCTTAAAACTAAATTTGTCTAAAAAGAAGTTTTCATCGTATTTTGTAGACTTATTTTAAAATTAGTTTCCTCCAATTATTTGTAATGAATTTGATAAAATTTATTTCATATTTAGAATCATTAGGTTCAAATTTGGTAAATAGACCACTTTTATTTTTGGTTAATTTGAATAGGAATCATTGTAAAATTTATCACATCAGTAAATGTCGAATTTTCTTAATCTAGGACAAAACTAAGTGATAAGGCTATAAATATTCATCTTATTTATTATATGATGATTAAAATTCAACTCTCATCACCTTATTCTTAAATTGTACATTTTAGTGGACACTTTTCCATGAAAATGACCCTTATAATATTTAAATCAAATAAAGTTACAAAATTTTACTCTCTTAGTTATAAATATTTTTTATGTTTCCAAATAGGGAAGAAATAAAGATATGAACGAAAGTAAATTCCTATTTTGATATTAATGAAATTATTTTCCTAATATAAATATTTCTATGCATTTTATAAATTATATAATTACCTTAAATGCTTGTGGATCACTAATATAGTATTTATTAAATTAACAGTAACATAAAATGAATGATATTAATTTTTTTTAAAATTTATACAATTTGAATTAGATAACGTGTCACACAAATTTTTTTGATCTATATAACATATTAGGGTATTTATAATAGATTTTATTCTAATTATCCTTTTGTATTTATTTATTTAAAGTAGAAAAAACGAATAGTGTCAAAACATTAAATAATGATATTTTATCAAAACAATACATGATTAAATTATTTAAAATTCGTAAAAATATCATCTTAAGTAATTTGAAAAGAAAATGGTTGTAAAAATAATAAATTTTACATTTATTTATCACTTATCTTTTTATAATAACATTACTAACCCTTTTTGATTAAATTAGTAGTTACCATTGTTGAGGTCAAAAATAATTTAGCGAAGGGGTTAATAAAAAAGATAATGATTAAAATGATAACAAAACATATCTCAGTTCCATTATTCTTTATTATTTACACCCTAGAAATTTTTTCAACAAACTAATGACTATTTTTTATTATTTTGGATCCAGAATAGTCCTATTAGAATTTAATTTTTATGAAATTCTAAGAGAGGCTCACACCTCAATTAAAAAGTAAAACCCCATCCTTCACTTCTTTACACCACATGAATCCTTATAGATTGATATAACCCAATGTAAATCACTTAAAAAATTACACAGACAAATTTCAGTGTTCATGGAACCATCAAAATACAAACATTATTTTCTGTAGGAGGATATCCAAATAGTTTTTCCAAAGAATAGGTAATTCCATTAACCAATCACTTTTTTTACTTATTCTTTTACCAATTTGAAATAAATGTTATTTATCATAAAATGGTAACATTATAATCCTAAATATACTGAAATTTTATCATTATTATGTCTCCACCACTATCAACTTTTTCCCCATCAAATATGAAGTGGAAGTGTCGCTTGTGTGCACATACGACTTACCGTCTCCACATAGGGATAAATATCATTTTTCATCACCATATTTTATAGATGGGAATTATGATTGGTTTTACTATTTTTAAAAAATAATTATACTTTTGGAATTATAATCCAATATTTACCTTCTTACCTTCCAATCTTTTTGGAAATGATAACATCGCTCGTGTATGTGTGTAGAATACTGCCTCCATAAAGCGATGCAATTTATTTGTTTATTACTAATTTTCATGGATGGTAATGATGTTAAATATTATTAATATATATAATTTATTTGATATAATAATTATTCTTTTATGGTTAATAATTATCAACTTTTCTTTCTTTCCATCATTCAATAAATGAATATTATGTTCATGCATACATACGACATACCATCTCTATGAACAATGTAATTCATATTTTAATCTCTAATTTTTTTTGGATAAATTTAAATATTTATGTAATGAATTTTTTTATCATTATTAATGTTCTAGATATCTTGTAACCATGATTTAAGTATAAATACTTAAACTACCAAGTCAAAAAACATCAAAAATTAAATAGTTATCACCCGAAAGAGTGATTTTAATAAATGATTATAGACAAATGGGTGGTAAACTTTTATATAAAAAAAAATATGGTATGATATATATTAATATGGTACTATAATATATGTATAATGAATCTACATTTACTATACAAGAGGTTCTAACACATACGAATGATATTGTTCTTGAGTTAAGGGTTTCTCGTCTCACTTTTACATCTGTGACACATATTACATATCCACAATTTAATTATTTTTGTGGTGTGTATACTAATATTTTTATATATTGTATTATAATTATATTTTTATTCATGATAATTAATGTTTCATTTTATATAATTTCATTCAAGGGTCATACAATTCAAAAGAATCCCAAGTGGCAATGGTTTTCTTAACAATCTCATCACTATTTGGGATTGTATATTATTAAGTCTCAGTTGGGGAATATTATATTCCATGTAAATGTATTTTGAAAATATTTCAAACATGTTTTTAGTATTTTACAACTATTTTTTAAATCCATTTTTACTATGTATTAACTATTTAAAAAAATTAAAAGGAACCTTCTTGAAGTTATCTAAACTATTTACTTATTTACTTTTTATAGAAAAGAGTGAAATGAAAGTTTATATATGGAATTAATGGTATTTTACTCCATTATTATTCCTTAATGAATTGATACTCCCTTTAAATGTTTATAAGGTTGTTTTCTTGAAAATCATTTCCTTATTAAATTTTTAATATTTATATTTTAAAAAGTGATTTTCAAATAAAAAGTGTATTTTCCTCATGGAAGATCCATTTGAACTTTCCAAACTATTTTTATCTAAATAATCATCCTTTTTAATATTATATTGATGATATAATCTAATTTTACCATCCAATATATTTCTTCAAAAAAATTTGTGATAATATTTACTGGAGGAAGGTATTCAAATTTAATATGATATTTCTTCTGATACCAAAAATTATTGATCGATAAGGCATGTGGATTTAATAGTATTATTTATCCATATTTATAATTTCTTGAACATAGTAAGTGATTATAGGGTCTTATATATCCCTTATATGCATTAGTGGGTCTCCTAGGATAAACTTTATTGGGTTTTGTTTGAGGCCTTACCCATTTTCGTTGATGTCATAGATCTAATACTTCATGGTATATTTAGATTTCATGGTTGAATCCTTGATGGTAGGTTTTAGTTTACTGTTATAATTAATTCCACAATTATGAAATCATTTATCTATGTTCATTTAATTATTCAATTAGTTATAATATCCATGGATAAGTTTTATTGTCATATGAGTGTTTATGAGGCTTATTTGATTATCCTTTATTCCTTAAAAATTATGTTGAAGTTATTGTTTAAATGGAAAATGTTTCAATTATTTACTTTTCCATATTATTTATTCTTATTTATTCAGGATAACTTCCACTATAAGAATACCCTTACTGAGCATCTGAGCTCACCCCTTTCCTCTGTTTCATTTTCCATTGATGTTATAAAGTGTTTCGTGATTGAATATATTCTGAATGGAATAATGGATTTTTTGTTTTTAGAAAACACATTGTGTATTTTATGTTTTCAAAATGTAACATAAATTTCTAGTATGTTTCTATTTTACTAGGGGTACTAATATATTCGTTCCTATTGGATGTGATTTCTTGTATCTAGTGAAAATGTGACAATTTAACCACCATCTCTGGTATTCTGGTTTTGGGGTCTTTACATTAGGTTGGGACATGGATTTTCTGAAACTTGTTCCTATAAGTGAATTCTGATCCTGGATATTAGAATGGATTAACTCATAAATTAGTAATATACTAGGTTAAATTAGTTTATATATATATATACATTTGGTAAGGTATTATAATTATTACAATTTTAAGTGAATTTTTAACATGGATTGAAAATTGAAATTGGATTTAATTTAGTATATTAGAATGAGACTGATATTTAGATTAAAGGACAATGGAATGTCATTGAAATTGGAAACATAATTGGTAATTGGTAATTAGAATGAACATCCAATGATGTATATGTTGACATGTACGACATGTTTGGTATTTCATAATTATTTTGGATCTTATTTTATTTTGATGTTGAAATGTTAAATCAACCCTCTTATGGGAAATTTTTATTGGGACTGATGTCCTATGATCATGTAGGTGACCCTAGCATGTTAGTTTTCACTAGGTCCATTAACACTTCTCACTCTCAGCATAGTTAGGCACTGATGGAATATATAAGAATCTCTAGAATGTTAATTCTCATAAAGTCTATTAACACATAAAATATGTAACTCACCCTTTGGAATAGTAATACACCTTGGGAACATTTATTCATATCTATCATATTAATTCACCTAGATTCCATTAATACATAAAATATTTAACTCACACATAGCATAAAAATACACCTTCGGAAAATGTAAGATTCACATTCTCTTGGAATTATTATAGATCCCATTGAGACATAAATTATGTGATTAGTCCTTGTAGTGAGAATACTCTGGGACATACTGATGAGCATGAACAGATACACTTGGTATCAGGTTTCATCATGTTTGGATGACCCTATGTGGATTCTTTAATATTTTTGGCCATCGAGTGTATATTCATGTTTTGAATTGATTTATAATTTAATTCATGTGTATATCATACTAATTCATTCACTATTACTAATTATATAATTTTTTTAGACATCATTGGTTGTTTTCTAATGAGTTATACTCACACTATACTTAGGCTATTATTCGGTACTCCTGTAGACTTCATTAGTGTGGGTCTGGACATGATAAAGGGGAAATGTTCTTGATTATTTTATTTTCTTCCTGTGATTGGATCTTGGAGTTCTGAACTGGCTTGGTATTAAAGAATAATTTTGGGATTCTTTAATTTTTCTTTCTTTCTTTCAGTATGGTTGTTTGTATATAATTTTTTTTATAACATCCAGTATGACATTACATGGTTGATTATATTTGATTTATTTCTGGAGTTGATTAATAATTATTGGTTACTATGTCTTACACTATTATTATCATTATTACTAGAGGTTATAGGCTCCCCTCTATATATCATTGACCTTATCTTATAGTCATAATCCTCTGGCATATGGGGAGTCATGTATGAGGCCATGTGGTGAATTGACTATATTGCATGAGGGAAAACCTAGATTGGTAAATTACAATCTATATTGATAGTTACTAAATATTATTTTAGAAATAATCTACCAATGATAAGTGATCCTCCCTAGATCGACCAAACTAATGAAATAATTCCATAAGAATATTTTATAGTATATGAATGGTCCAGTCTAATTGGACAACATTTTGTGGATGAAAATTTATACATAGTTTTACCTGAGTATAAAGATCTCATCTTTCCCTCTTCAAAACATTAAGGTGAATCATGGGTCATATTAAAAAACAATTCACACTAACTTAACTTGAAATTTTATAATATCTTATATAAATAATTTACCCAACACATTCATAAAATAAGATTCTCTAATAGGTAAAAATAGATCCATTTTTATTTGATGATCTTGGATCAACCTAATTGTATTCTATACATTTTTAAATATAAAAAATCTATTCATAAAATCCACCATGATACTATCATATTTTCACACTAGAAGAGGAAGTTACTGTAATTCACTTATGGTTCACTGGTGTTTTACTTTCACCTATTTGAATGCAAGCCATCTAGAAACAACACCAACTATATATTGTTTCATTTTCACTAAGATTAATTGTCTATTAATATCAGGATACATCATTGATACACAAAAGTAAACAAAACATCAAAATAAATTATATTACACCATAATATTCCCTCTTATTGGTAAGATACATGAGTCTTATAAAAATATAAATGAAAGAGTTTGAATCATTAGGCCAACAATCAATGATCTCCCCATGTTCAAGTACTTCTCAAATAGTGATACAATCATGATTTGATAACTAGGAGTCCTTGACTCTCCCCATAATAGGTAAAAATAAATAAATATGGAAATAATATAAACTATTTTTATACTTATAGAAATCCATGTGAAAATTAACCATCAATGATATCGATTTCTAACACCACTTTTTGAGATTGTGATTTCCTATTGAGGGAATATGTAACTATGTTACCACTAATTTAAAGACATCTAGGAAAGAAATACGAGATATTTTTTTATCATTATATAAATATATATATATATATAGTTCATCAAACACGTTATGGAAGTCACAAAATTTAACTACTCAAGATCATGGTTTATATAGTTCAATTCATGAGACTATGGTTTTTGATAACCATAAACCACTATAAAATGATCCATCGTGATTATATATACATAATCCACTAAAGTGGTATTAGAAAAAAAAAATTAAACTCCTTATTTCTAAGGTAATATCAACATAGTTGCTGTAGAAATTGTCTTATTTTACTCGAAGAATGTTTTATTTAATTTATCATACCAATTTAATTTCACACCCTTAGTTTTTGTGGTTTTTATAATATAATTAATTATCAAAATGTATTAAATAAATTTTTGAAGAAAATTAATGACCTAAATTTTTTTTCTAAAAAAATATTTCAGCGCATACCCGGGATTTACCCTCTCTTTCTTTATAGGATCTAATAAAATTCTTAATTTAGGGACTACATACCCAAGGAATTTCATTTACCAAATCTAGAAGGGCTATTTATAAAGTTAATAAAAAAGACAATGCTCTAGTAATATAACCAAACCAATCTATAGAGGTCATCCATGATCATATTGGGACTGAAAATATATAAGAATTTTATCTATAAAAAACATTATAAAGGATTCAAATAATGAAATAAATATCTCTTTCATTAATGCAATAAAGATATTAGGATCATTTTATTGCACAAATGGCATGAAAAGATACTCAAAATGAACATATATGATTTTAAAATCCCATTTTATAACGTCCTTTAGTCTCACTCAAGATTTATGGTAACATGAATGCAAGATAATATTCAAAAACAAATTAATCTATATCATTTAATAAAAATATTATCAATTTTTCAAAATTGATACTAGTTATTAAAAATAACCTAGTAATATTTATGATAATTTATATATAGTTTTATGGTTAAATTTCCTTTCATGTTAATGAAAATTTTTGAATCTTGAGGAAAATTTTATGGTGTGGTAAAATTTTTAGCCTCAAACTCTTCTAGTTAAATTTTTATTTTTCATAGTTTAGTTAGATCTATGTGATATTGTGGTATATATATTATATTTTTTATGAAATATCTAAATGAAGAACTTATTCGTATATTTTGAAGATATTTGTAGTAAATATTCTAAATAAACACCAGGAAAATGGTCCACCCTAGGAGGTAATACTCTTTTCTTCTTAGAAAAATAGTCCTCAATAATTAAACATTATATTTTTGAAATTATGAATCCAACCTTCCCTTGATCCGGTCTTTCTCAAAAAACATAGAATACCTACTCTTTGATATGTTAATAATTAATACCATTTATAATGGATAATAAAATACACATTTAGTAATAGTTTTGGTTAACTTGATGTTTTTGTGAAAATTTGAGAATAAAAAATATAAATAAAGAATAATTAATCAGGGTAATTTATCTGATTTATGATAAATACTCTAAATCAATAGAGGGAAAAATAATTTCACAAATTTTAGGAGATAATTTTATGGATTTTATTGATCAATTACATTATGTTCCATGTAAAAATTTAAATATTGAAAATTCAAAAAGTATAAAATTTTCTATGTATCATTTTTCTATATACAGTAAATTTCTAGTTCCTCAACATATACAACAATGAAAAATATGATTTATTTGTTTAGATATCTAGATAGTGTCAAAAAAGTGTTTTTATAACATTACATGAACCAATAATAAAACTAATATTTCTAAATTTTTATTCTATATAATCACTTAATGTAATTATCATTAAAAACTATAACTTTTAAATATATCCAACATGATATTTCTAAAAAAATTGGGATCATCAACCCTTGAACCTCCATCCTTTAAAAAATGGGGGAATTACCCCCTTAAAACCCCCACAGAACAGGATCATAAGGTTAAAAAATGTAATAAGGTGATCATTTTAAAATATAAACTACATAAAATTAGGCTCTATAGATAAATAAAATGTGTTATTTAATCCATACCCAAGAAAAGATCAAACGTATTCATGTTGAGGGTGAATAAATCCTAAATATTATTAAAAGTTTCCACCACAATAATATAATATTAACACTTCTTACTCCTTTTTACACACATTCCTAAAGTTATATCATGTCTCATTAGATTCATAGATGCCACCACACCCAATCCCACTACTAATTCCTATTTTTAGAAATTAATTGAGTGAGAACATCATCTGTTAAAGAAATAATAATAAATCATATAAGATGTTAAAATATTATTTAAAAAAATATAATGTTTTTCATATACATTAGTGGTAAAATTCTCATATTCATAGACCCTACTTGTGCCCTCCAAATGTACCTCTGGTTAAAATCCCTACAAATAATAATGTACATTTGACTGAAAACTCTCACTAAATCACTTTTCTCCCTAACTGTAACTATCTACAGTTGATATATTCCTTCTAATCAACTACCTACATAATTGGGTATATGATGTGTAAATCTACTGATTTCACTAACCAATAGATTTCCCAAGATACTCTTAGAAATATCAATGGAAATTACTATACTAGATACAGAAATGAAACTTCTTTTATATTAATGAATTATTATACATTGGTTGTCCAAGGAACCTACAATAATAAAACCAAACTAGAGGTCTCCTAGATCTAGGAGTATATTTATCACTATAGTCTTGTTTAACTTTAAATGATATACACCAAATCATCTCCTATAAACATCAAATCATGGTACTAGAGGATCACATACATGTGATTTGGATTGGAAGTGAAACAAAAAACAATGAAACTTCCCCAGAACTTTTGTTAGATAAAATAGTATTATTAACAAAAAATAATTAATTTAGAAAGGATGAATAGATCCCTATTTTTTTTTTGAATTTTATCTCCAAACGCATCTTGAAATACAAATATTTTTATTATTTATATATAATCAATCATAGAGAAAAACTAATGTTAGTAAAATTGAATTTATATACTATTATATTCATTAACCCAGGATTGAGTTCCATAAAAATACAATCCTTTTCTTGATGATGGGTGTTGGGAAAATAATCTCAAAGAAAACATCCTAAATAAATCTTACTTAAGAATATATATTTTTATTCTTGCACTATAACATTTGAAAATCATAAGTTTGACTATTCAGTCATAATGGTGTCCAATATTACCTTGTGGTTTTTAAGAAAATTGATTCCATCAAATATATTTTCAATAAATTTCACCAATTATTACAATTGTTGTGGGGGGTCATCCCTTTGAAAGGAGAGGGTGATGAAACTATAATTCATATATTACATTAATGGAAGTATGTTCTTGATGAGGTGATCAATGCCCTACAAAAAATAGTAGATGAGAAAGAACATGTAGGACACGAGGATCAATTTTAGGATTAGAGGGTGGATCACTCCCATCAATCCCTTCATGTATAGTTTTCGGTGGTCAGAAATGTAACACGAGATGATTTTAAAATGTATTTCCCTTTAAATAATGTATTGTGTGTTTTATATATTTTGAAACATGAAGCCCTAAACTAAATTGAGATTTCCATTATTATAGTATAATATTTTAATAAAAAAAATAAACTGAAACATATATAAATGAATCCTAATTGTGAAAAAAAATATTTTATAAAAGAATTAAATGTTATAGATTCACTCATAGAAATACCATTTATCCTAATGAAACTTTTTTTTTCTGAATTACATATTTATTACATTTAAAAATGATATTAATTTTTTTTGATAACATTCAAGGAATGATTAATAAAAAAATATTAATAAAATACAACAAATAACAAACTAACAATAAATAATATTAATTTAATTATTCATGGGAAAATAATAATGTTTTGTTTAAAAATATTTTTTTATTCTATAATTTATGTTTTTCTTTAAAAATTAAATTTCAAACATTTTAAGCATAACACATAATGAAATTTATTGATAATATATGTAAAAAATTATAAAATATTCATGAAATAAATATTAATTAATTATTGATAACGATGAAATTGTTTAATGTTACAAAGATCTACATTTCAATGAATTTTTTTTCTACATGGCACGAATTTGAATTTTTTTAAAAAACCAAATAGTATATGTTAAAGAATTTTTTTATTTAAAATAATTACTTATATAAATATTAATATAATTTACCATTTTTCTAATAAGTATAACATGATAAGGAATAATAATAAATACATTTTAATTCTTAAAAATTTATTTTTCTAAAAATTGTTTTTATGGGTTAAGCCTATTAATATTAAAATTAATTTTTATCACCTATAGAAAAAGAATCTAGTGAAATGGTTAAAATATTTATATTAATCACTTCCATATTATTTAATTAGTTTAATTTCATTTTTAGGAATAACCATATGTTACCAAGCTAAAAGATAGTCATCATGGTAAAGTCTAAAATGAGGTAAATGGGTAAAAGTTTGGGGTAAAGTCCTTAATTATCATAAAAAATTATCTATAGATGAGTTAATGATGGAATGAAAGAACTCAACTTATCTTATCTTCTATATTTTTCACATTATCAATATTCCTTGAAAATAACATTTATTTTTACTAAGGAATGTGTATTTAGAAATATACCACCGCTTCTAACCTATAAAAGGACCCCTACTATCCACACATAAAACCACACCTTTCAATTAGTTTTACCATGTATCTCATTCCATATTATCTCCCTTAAAATACTATCACATGTTTTGGGAACCTTTTTTTATAATTAGAATACTCAAATCCAATATTTCTAAGGGACACTCTAAGAGGAGATTCATGTCTTCAAGGTAAGTGTTATCCTATCGTCTATCATTTTCCCTTATCTTATTCTTCCACCAATTCATAAATCTATTTTACCACATCAAAAAAAAAATTAAATCATTAAACAACTATAACGTTGTTATTATTAATATAAAATATCACGTCCTTACTTATTAAATTTTTATAACACATTCTTGTCATGGATTGTTTTTACCAACTATGTGAATGATGTTATAATGTTTACATCATTAATGAAGACATGAATTTAAATAATGGATATATATATCAACTAGAGGGAAAAATATACATTGGCTAGTGACTGGCACCAATCCCCATGGGATAGAGACTAGAACATACCCAAAGGGTTTTCTCAATCCCCACATGCTATAGACCAGCACCAACAGATCAAATATTAACTGGAGGGAATGATTTAGTCCAACCTAAAGCAGAGACATGGTGTGTGTGTGTGTGTGTCTATATAAAAATAATAGGGAGAAATATTGGTTGAGATAATTATATTCCATAATTAAATGAATACATTGGAAATGATACAACTCATAAATAGTCAAAACATCCCAAACTAAAAAATATAACATAAAAGGACAAGTAATAAATATAAATAACTAATCCATGTGATTGTATGGGAAAAATCCCACAATCTCACAACTAGATACCCAGACGCAGCTGACATAAACCTCATCACCTCACTATGGCACTGTTTATTTCCTTGTATCAAATGATATTCAATAGTCTATGAACCATCAAAGGGGTGTGTATGGTGTGAGCTAACAGACACATTAGGATCCCACCTAGGTGTTCTATAACAAGTCTCTTTGCAATAATATTATCCTACTCAACATTATAGAAAATAATGTATGATAAAAAATTAATATTTTTTTAAATCATGATCCTGGAAAAACATTAAATTTTCCTCTTTTTCAAATTTCCAACATAATACAGGTAGAATATTTTTAGGGAATTTCAAATATAAAATGGTCAAATCAACTCAAAGAAAACCATGTATCATATATCATATCACTCCATGGTAGTACATGCTAAAATAATACAATAAAAAAGCACTGGAAAAATCACACCAAGGATCACTCTAGGTCATGATATCATACTACGCATACCATAATCCATGACTAGTGAAAAATAAATCCCTTAGAAAAAAGGACTAAGGATTAATGAAATACCTCATCATTGAATCCCCCAACATTTTATATATTAGTTCCCTTGAACAATGGGATCTATTGAACATAGAAACACCCCATGAATGAACCCCATGATATTACATGGTTGATGACCCTAAGATAAACCTTCCAATTAAGTAACGATGGATCCTAGGGTGATCTATTTTTTAGATCCATTTTAATAAAAAATGTTCTTTGAAAATCAATTCTGAAATTTATTTAAAAATGCATTGAAAATAAAATTTATTTTACCAAAATAAGGGGAAACTATATTTTACCAAAAATACATTCCAAACACACAAATCCTTCATTCAATCCAAATATTTCATTTATAAAATAACTTATCAAAATTAAAACAATGTAGTTCCTACAAAGTAGGCTAAAAATGGAACCACATACTGAAAATTAAGATCTCACAATCATCCAATGAGATCCACCAACAATGAATAATATAAATATGTTAACCAATGTACTTAAGAAGACACTCACACCACACCACAACCAACACTTGGGTAAGCCTCTAGAGAAATATCACACAATAGATACAAAAAGACACACCAAATCCACAAATGAAATCTATCACTGAAGTAAATGATCCATAAGGATTGGAGGTCTCCAAAAGTATCCCTAAGGGCCTCTAGCTCCATAGGGAATAGGGATTCAATCTAATGGAAGATTGATCATGCATACATTGACCTAAAATCATATCTCATGAGACTTACATGGCATGAACCCCCTTTTCACATCATGTAATCCATGAAACTAATGTATGCTAAAAACCCCGATTTTATTTTTATTAAAACACAAATTTTACCATTACACAACATGTGATTTACATTGATTATGTGTAAGCCTCTCACACCATATATAGATTCATGACTTCTATTCAGTGACCAATACAAGGCATGTAATCACCTTACACTATGTGTATTTCCCCTACAGATAGAGAAAATGATTGATTAATCCCAAAAATCCTCAAAACAAATCTAGAATTCTCTGAACTCGGTGAGAACCCCACAAATACAATAGCACATTTATACCTAGAATCCATAAATTAAAACAAATATACATCCCATAAATTTTGTTCATTTTCTCAAGAAAATACTCTCTATCCTCAGGTATCTGAATATGCACCTAATGAAACAATGAAAATGGAATGCGATATTAGAAATACCTAAATGTTGTAATATGATGTTACAAAATCCCCACCATAAGGATTTCCATAACTGGGAATACATGTGTAAAAATGATGTTCAGAAAATAGGGGAGGCCAATACTACCTCATCAATGACTTGTGCTCCAAAGCCTCATGAGAATCCAATATATTCAACCATAAAATTCCTACCAGAAAATTAAATTACCCATGAATTAATTTTACATGGTATTCAATGATGTCCACTAGCTACTTCTCAATATAAACAAATTTATCTAAATCAATCTCTTCCCAAATCGTAATGTGATAGGAATTAGGATGGTGTTTCCTGACCTCTGATATGTGGAAATATCATGAATTCATATCAAATGAACTATTAATTCCAACTGATACGTGAACATCCCAAGTATCTTAGTGACCCCAAATAGTCCTAAATATCTTACCTCTAACATCCCATGTTTTCCAAACTGACGGTGATCCAATTGAGGATAAACATTCAATAAAACATGTTCCCCTACGGAAAAATCTGATGGGTGACACCACAAATATTCATAATATTTCTATCGACTACAAAATATATTCAAATGTCATAAAATATCATGAATCCTTATTAACATCTTCTAAACCAAAATCAGTTCCACCAACAAAGACTCGTCCACCTATGGCCATCAAAGTGGTTACCTATATGGTAGTCCATATATATCCTTGTAAGGATCCTTTTTGATCAAAAACTAATAACTATTGTTATAATAAAAATAAATACATCCCAGATGTACTTCCCAAGACCCACTAAAATCCATTACATTGGTACATATAATATCCTCCATGATCTAAATAACACACTCTATATGACCATATTTCTATGGATTTTATGTTTTACTCATCATGTCCAGGGTTCCTATCACTTTCTAGAGACTCATCCTGAACATCAAAGTAAACCTAGGAACCCTATCATAAATAATAGAAGAAGGATACCCATTTAACCTCATGATATCCTATTCATACAACATACTCGGATCTTCAACATTAGTGTTGTTCCAAATCGTAATGAAGTGAGTAGAATCTGTTAACCGGTTATTAATCACAAGGATATAATTCCCCCCCTCAAGGAGTCTATGGTAATCCTACAAATAAATCCATGGAAACCTTTTCTTACTTCCAAACTGTCACCGAAAGAGGTTGGAAAAAACAAAAAGGTTTCAAATGATCTATCATTATCCTTTGATATATGTAATAGTAGGGCAAATAATTGCAATGTCACCCTTCTTACCTAGCCACCAAAATATCCATATCATTCCATAATTACCATTCGTAGTGCCAATATGAACATCCCATTAGGTACTATGATAGTAAAAAAGTTTAGATCCTCAATGATTATAGGATTCTAAATTGATTCTCAAACAGAGAATACTATCTGAAAAGTGAGACCAAACTAAAATAGTCTCCAAACTATAAATGGTTTCTCTAATTACACTAAACTCATAACAATTATATGAACTCTACAAAATATACTAATGGAGAGATGATTATAAAAAATAACTTCTAGAACCATACCAAAAACATAATCCTGAGCACTAAGGTGAAACTGAGAAAAGAATCCCATAAGGTCCCACTCTTCCTTCGATTCATGAAAAGTCTGCGATGTAACTTTACCATTGAGGGAATCTATAATGACATTCCCCTTCCCTAGGGTGTCAGTCATATCAAGGTAAAATATATGAAGGTATTACATCCACTACCACTATCTGAGACTCAATTATTTTTGAGAAAATGTATTACTGAGACTCTTATGGTCAGAAAAAACATTAAATCTCTACCGAAATTAAATTTTTTCTAAGACTTAAGTGCATTCATAACCATGGAAATCTTTGAATCGTGATTTGGGTTATTCATTTCATGTGATCAAATATGATGACATCAATAAGACACCACATTACTATCCTGTATAAGCATGAAACCTAGAGAAACACATCAACCATCACAAAAAATAATATACAACTTATTGGACTCAAGTAAGATCAGAATAGGACCTGCTGCCAGAAATAATTTTAACTCATCGAAATAAGGTTGGTACTTCGCATACCATATGAATTTATCCAATTTCCTAGAAAGATTACTCTATGTTAATGAAAACATTGAGAAATACTTTATGAACCATTAATAATATCCCTCAATTCCATGGAAGATCCAAATCTCAATGATGTTTTATAGTTCTTACCATGATTGAACAACCTTCACCTTATCTGGATTAAATGATAATCCATTATCATAAATCACATGCCCAAAAACATCAACTAGTGGATCTAGAAATTTCATTTCGAATTCTTTCCATAGAAATGATGACTCCCCATTATTTCTAGAACCAAATAGAAATGGTGATCGTGATCATGATTAGATCATGAATAATCTAAAATTTCTTCAACTAACAATACCGACAAAGTGTCGAGACACTGATTTAATATATGATTCATCAAATCCATAAAAACTACATGATTATTAGTCACACCATAAACAATATTATAAGTTATTAAGGGAAATACCATCTCCTAAAATACATCTTCAATATATGAAACTCCTAATGTATGAGCTGGTGATAACCTGACTGAAGATCAACCATCGAAAACCTCCTTTCCCTATTTAACTATTCAAAAAAATCATATACATGGGAAAAAGATACTTGTAATAAACAGTTACTTGGTTCAAATTCCAATAATCCAAAAACAATCAGAGTGAATTTTCTACCTTCTATGTCAAGGGAACTAGGGCTGCCCATGGAGAAACCCTAGGGAGAAAAAAACCCTTCACCAACTAATCATCCAACTAAATCCTAAACACTTTTTTGTTCCACTAGTTCTCTAAGATAAAAAAGTATCTAAATAGGTTGTGTACTTAAAATTAGTTCAATAATAAACTCTACCTCCCTTTATGGAGGAATATTGGAGAAATTAGCTCAGAAAACATTATAAAAATATTGAAAATTAGAAGAGAGATCAATTATAGAAGTATTATTATATGGATCAAATAATATAAAAGATATAAATCTCATGATATCTGGGAATGATTGTCCTACATGAACCAACTTCATATCAACACAATAAAACATTTCATTAAATAAAGAGGGATCCCCATAAGAAAAGGGGTCGAAGGATGGAAGAGTCACATGGGTCTATAGAAGTAGATACGAAGAGCATCCCCTATAACAATGCTAACACCATTATATGGGAAGGGCCCAATCGAGTCAAATTAGTACACACCATTAGAAATAGGATCTTTGGAGGCGAGGAAGTCATCCGCCCTATTTCCCACTCTCCCTAAAACACCTGAGTGCTCTTATCAGTGCAAAGAAACAAGACATGTCTATGAAAACAATAAACCATAACACAATAAGAATCAAGGAAATCCATCTTGATGATCATATTAATTAAATCAAGATCGATAAATATTAGATCACATACTAACTCTATAAGATCTATAAATAACAAATAGGGACACCAAAACACCTACCCATTCATCTTCCTAAGAGGATTTTCAATATCCATAAGAATGAACAAGAGTTACATTGGGTGTTTAGGAATATCGATAAAACAAATATATATAAATGATTTCCACATACCATAATCAAATAATAAAATCACCACTAAATATGAGATAATGATGGTACTTGTCACTATCATTGGACCCATGCTTACAACCATTAGAAACACATCTACTTATTGAAGGTGCTTTACTCTGGAGGCCAATGGATGGATCCATATAGTTTCTAAAGAATATTATTATGCCATGGTATCCTTTGGGTATGATGATCCCTGACTATATTGAGGGATTGACTTAGCCTGAAAAAAACACTATATATGACCATAATGTCCACAACTGTTACACATATTTTCAGGCGTAGGACAATAATGCTAGGTTTTTCCAAACATTCAACACAAATTCCATGTTAGAGGAACACTTCTAGCTATAATTAAGGTTATTGAGGGTGGAAGATGCTAATACCCACCTGCACCACTCATGTGATGATAATGAAACTTCATCTTTTTTACTTTAGCATCAATTAAGCTACCAACGTGTGGAAGATAAGGGATATAATAAACAAATTTCCCTTTAATATTATTCTCATCCATCATAACTCTATCTATTATTACCACATAGGTTGAATGATTTATCATAAATACTTATAATTTGATTTCCACTTGCAAGCCCTGTAGGCACTTCTATTCCTTCATAAAGACATTTTGTACTACATCTTCAGAAAAATGAACCATCTTGGAAAAATGACACATTTATGTCGACACCAAACACTATCTTTATTGGTAATAGAGAAAATATAGAGAATTTAATGTCATCCATAACTCTAGTAAAAACTTTTATAAGAAGATAGTCTTGAATCATTTCCTATCCAATTCCACATGCCTACCCAACTGCACCATGGAAACACACCATAGCATTTTGGGACCCTCAAGTTTGAATACTGCACACATAACCTTGATAATATTAGGTGTATCTAGGAAGTTTAATATATGATTGATATTGTCAAGGAATTCCTCTATCTATTAATGTTTATTCATACCTTTAATGGACGGTGGATTCTCTCACAAGGACTCATGTGATCAATCCCTTTCACCACCCACTCCTGGTTATACGTCCACAACGTCATTATTGAATTGTGGTACATTTTTATTTTCAAAAAAACTGACCAAATGGTAACCTTAACAAGATTAGGATCTATATGTGTATTACCTTGAGGATAATCTATTGCACCCTCCTAAGGAACTCGTAGAACACATCTTGGAGGCCAAATGATGGACACCGAAATAGAATAAATGATAAAACAACAAAATAATCTCATTGAAGACCATAAAACCATAAGAAAAACTAATATTACAATAAAGAACTCTTAATAGGATACAGACATCCCAAAATCCCATAGAAACATGAGTGTTATCATGAAAAGACAAGTTAGACACTCACCAAAACCTACCACCAACTCAGGTCAATCCTATCTCTTGTCTACCAAATATTAAATGAGAAGGAATATTGAGGACAAGCCTCTACTTATTCTAAATAATAGAAAACCCAACTTAGATACCCTCTTAAACTAGTACCTAAATATGATTTCAATATACCTAAAGGGTGTTCACAATCCCCACAAGATGGTGACTAGCACCGAAGCATCAAAAAACAACTAGAGGGAATGATTTTTCCCAAACTAGAGAAAGAAATATCATATATATATAATAGGGAGAATTAGCAAAAGCGATAAACGTATTCCATAACTAAAATAAGATTGTAGAATCAACACAACTCCAAAATAGTTAGAATATCCCAAAGTAAAATTCCAACACCAAATGAGTACTAAAACTATAAATTGACTACTCCTTGTGATATCATGGAAAGATTCCCACCGTATCACCATGATCTACCCAAGAAAAAGATGATAAAACCACACTACCTCACTGAGGCACCATAATATTCCATAAATAGAAAGACATAAAAAGGTCTATGCACAGCAGAAGGGGTGTGAAGGGTGTGAGATAACATGCTAACTAGGAACCCACCCTAGAGTTCCATAATAAGACTCTATATAATAATATGAACTTTATCATACTTAAAGAAAAAATAATGTGAAAATCCTTTTACAGTGCTTATATCAAAATCATGGAAAAACATTTAATTCCCCTTTTTCAATATTTCCAAAACAAGAATGGTAAAATAGTTACAAATAATTTCATATATCAACAAGTCAAATCAACTCAATGGAAAACAAGTATAACATATCATATCAATCCATGGAAGTACAATCTATTATAGTATAACCCAAAAGCATAGGTAACATCATTCCAAGAATTATTCTAGGTCACTCTAGAAGTCTAGTAGTTCAACAATCAACTAATTGTGTATAATTAATTCCTTATAACTTAGGCATGAGGATAATAGAAATACCCTTTAAGTGATTCCACCAACAATATCTATATAATTTCCCTTGAAAAATGGGTTTAGGGAACTTAGGATCCCCCTATGAGTGAGTCCCCGATAATACATGGATATTTTCCCCATGTTAATCCTTCCACCTAAGTACCCAAGGCTTCTCATGTTCTCTATTTTTTAATATAATTTAAATAAAACCATGCTTTGAAAACAATTTTATAAATACATTTCAAAATTATTTGAAAAAGCCTTTTATTTTACCAAAACAAGGGGGAAACCATCATTCATCAAAAACCTGTTACACACACCCAAATACATCATTCAATCATTACATTTCATTTATAAAAAAATTATCAAAAATAAGGCAATTTAGTTCATCAAACATAGGATACAGAAATAACCACATACATAAAACTCGAGTCGCACATGCCTACGATGGGATCCTCCATGAAGGGAGAATGTAAAGAATACAATGAAGGTCATCATGGAAACTCTCAAACTAAAACACAAATAACACAAGGGTTATACTATAGAGGAATATGATACAAAAAATCTAGAGTGACACATCACAACCATAAGGATGATCAATTTTCAGACAAGATGATCTGGAAGGATCATAGGTCTCCAAAATCTTCCTTGAGAGCATCTAGGATGAGAGTGATGATGGATACAAGAAAATGAAATAATGATCACCCATACAGAGCCATCAATGTACAGACTGTGAGACATACACAGCGTGAAACTTCTTTTCACATCATGAAATCATGAAAGCTCAAGTACCCCAAAAAACACATCATGCTTTTATTAAAACCTCAATTTTAAGATTATAAGGAGTGTGATTTACACTCCTAGCATGTTGTTTTATCACTCCCTATAACAATTTATGGATTCTTCTCAGAAACCTAACCATAGTGTGTAAACCCATTACATTGTCTGTATTTCCTGAAAGGCAACAAAAATCCCAGATTCATCTCAAAAATACCCAAAATAACTCTTTAATTCTCTGAATTCAGGGAGAACCCCACAAATCCATTAGCACATAATTACCTATACTCCTATAATTAAAAAAAACACACATACCTGGTCTATTTTTCATTTCCCCCCAAAACTCTCTCCATCCTCATGTGTTTCCCCACACACAAAAGCAAATAAAGGAATCAAAAAAAGAGGTGAAAAATATTCGAAAGTGGTAATATGATGTTAAATATAACTAGTGGATTAATTTTATACATGTTTAAAAAAAATACTTTTTTATAATTTTACATAATACTATTCATACCTTAAAATATAAAGGCTATGATATAATTACCACATGAAATAATAACAATTCAAAATTATATCATGGTATGTTAAAACATAATGTTACATGTAATGGAATCTATCAAAGATATTATACATCTTAAAGATAAATATATAATAATTTTTTGGTTTATTACTTTATTTATACAATTCCTTCTTGAATAAATTTTCCAATTCGCTAAAATATTTTCAATAAGCCTCTTAAATGGCAAAAATTTGGAAGAATAGATCAACAATATACTGCATGCATGAAATCTCATTTTATGAATTGATTATGAAAATCACATTTTCATAATTCCTTTTCAAAATTACTTCCTACATTAATATACACTATTGGATTTAAGGAATAACAACTCCTTAAATCTCCACTAGAATGAGATCATAACAGAAATGTTTCCATATCACCTTATATTGAATTATATTCAAATATTTCATAAATCATATCAAAAAATCCATTTGGATATTTTCTAAAACACTTTTGGAATGGTGACATTAACTTCACCGTGTATTTCATAATGGGAAATAAATTCTGAATACCCATAAAAAATCATTTTGGATTAAATCTAAAAATCGTGTATAGAATATAAAAATAAATCACCATTCATACAACCTTAATATGTAACCCCATGGGAGTTTATAACATTGACTAAAATATGAATCATTAGATCAAATATTATATGAAAAGATATACCTCTAGTAAATAATCTATGAGAAATATGATATAAGAGGATTTTTAATGATATCTATCAGTAAAATGTATCTTTATACTTGTGTCCATTAGTCTGTATGATATGAACTTGTGAATTCTTATATAATACCTTTATGAAATAAAAGTGTAACCATGGGACATGGATTAGGTCAATCCAATAGAGACTAAACATATGTTTATGATTATCAGTGTATATATTGACTTGGTAAAGGGATACAGACCATTTTATTCATTGACATGGATGATAACATCCCGTGTCTCCCAAAAAAATAGATAATCACATCATATATACATTCTAGGTGTGGCCACACACCCCAAAATTTATCTCAATTGTGGGCCCAGATGTAATACAGATCATAAGATATGAAAAATCCAATATACGATCCAACCAAGGATAAGAATAGAAACTTACAAAAACACCCTCTGATTAGATAACTCAATATATTTCATTACATAAGTAGGGTATCCAAGTATGAAGGTTCACATTCTAGGTATCTCTCAATGATTTGGTCGTGGGGACCCAAATATGTTTTATTCACCCCTAGTAAACCAATCCCATTATGTGTGACAATCCATGTGGTATACTTAGTAGGCCATTAAGCACACAAAAACATATTTTTTTTACCTCATCGATATATTCAATATCTCAATACAAGAATCCTACTCATACTATCCTTATAATTTCATAATAAACTATAATACTTCATGGGGAACATTTTTTAAGGATAATTCAAATTAACTCTTGTGAGGTCAATTATCAATACAATTCACTAAATTTATATCTATATATACATTTATGGGTCCAAAAAGATAGAATAGTAAAATGGATATTTCCTCTAATATGATACATTTTGTTTCCTTAAAATAATATTAACTATATTTAAAAAACAAATATTTGAACCATTGATCATATAATATATGATAAGATCTCAGACTAACCTTACATATATTTCTCGTTCAGGGTTTTTATAAACACATTACAATATGCATAACTTATTTCGCATATATTTATGGACATCTGATAATACCCCACTACTAAAATCTTTTAGTGAGGAACATTAATAAAGAATGAATGTTAAAATAATGTTGATATTTCATAATCATATTTCAAATTTTCCACTACATGAACATATTCATACTCATTAACTTCGCGACATAAATTTTTTCGATGTAAACTTATGTTATCTACTAAAAAACATTCTTTTTTCTTTATCATCATTCTTAGAATACATTCAAACAAAATTTATAATTTAAATTTGATATCAATCAATGTAAATATTTACATTATCATTAACAAACTATGCTTATTTAAGATAAAATGACTTTTAATTTTTCATGGTAACCAAATGTAAATCTATAAATCTACATTTCACAATATAAAATAAAATAACTTTAGATACAAAGTGTAATTCATGTTGGATATTTTCTATTGAAATTTTTTAGTAAATATTGATTTTCATTTATTCATGATAACTATATATAACTCATTATATTTTATTTTATTTATCATCAAATATCATAAAATATTAGGATATTGTATTAAAAGAAAATTTAAAATAGACTGATGTAATCATTTAAGAAATAGTGATATTCACACTCCAAAGATATATAAATGTTACAATTTACATTTTTATTTACTATCATATGTCCAAAACAGTTATGGATATTATGTTGAAATCACATTAACATAAGATTAGTGTAATCCTATATTTTTTTGACCTTGAACGTCTCAAAATCCACACATACTCCCACTATATAGTTAGTAACTATATTATTTTACAAATAACTTTCCAATAAAAAAATTATTTGGTTTTCAGAAATACAAATTATTTTTTAACACCCTGAGATTTTGGAATACGTTTATTCTTAACACTAATACTATGTTTGATAGATTATTTCACTTGAAACACTGAACTAAGACAAGGTGAGAAATATTATAGAAATATTATTATAAAATCATTATATTATTAAAAATTATACTAAATAAACATATTTGAATAAATTTAAAATAAATGGAAATTATAATTAAGAATACTTAAAGTATTAAAAGTGATTTTTTCAATAAAATATTTTTTCCTTTATATAATATATTTTGACATATAAGGTAAGTTTAAAAATTTTAGAACATCAATTTTTTAAAAATAACATCATTTTTTAGATTATATTGGTTAATATTTTCAAAGGAATATTTTTTAAAATATGTATAACATATTTTTTAGGTGAATGGTGATAAATGATTCTTTTACTAATACTGTCACTTTTATGACATAAAGGTTTTCAAAACCATTTCTCTAGAGATAATAAAAGTTTAAATTAAAATATAACATCTAAAAATATTGTATTATATTTATAATTACTAAGTTTAATATTTTGGAATCTTATGTAATATTTGAATCTATAAAAAATTATTCTCTTATATTTAAAATTAATTTTCATCACTTATATAAATGTAATAGAAAAAATGGATTTGATATTCTAGATAAATTTTTTCATATTACATATTTTGGTTAATATTTTTTTCCATTAATGTATTATTACTAAGATTAATATTAGTAACAATTATAATGATTAAAGGTTTATTTTAAATGAATAATATTATTAATGTTGTGTAATATTTATGTACAACATTAAAATGATGTATTTTATATAAAAAATCTGATCTGATGTTTACATATCTGTATAAATTTATAATCTCCCAATTATTTATAAATTAATATAACATAACATTTGAAATTATTAATGGTTAAAACATCATTTTTCAATGAAATTTTTTTTCTATATATTATATATTTTAATTTAAAAGTTAATTTTGGATTAAATAGTCACTGAATTTAGGTTCATTAAAAAAACATCATAAGATGGGTTTTACTATAATTTTTTAAACATAGTTTACTTAGTTAAAAACTATTTACTATGGAAAAACCAAAAAATAAAAATTGCAAAATCTAATTATAAATTACTCAATCACATTTGAAACATTTTTTTGGGTATTAAAAAATGAGGTTATCTCAGTGAGAGCTCACCCTACACTCCACTATTGAAATGTTTTGGAATCATTAACCCTTGGGTAGTGACATCCCATTATTTTAAAATAATGGGATGAAAAAATTACTTTTACTCACTAATAAAAGGGGATCACTTCCACCCTCTCAAGGTTATACATACACATTGAAATTTACATGAAACCCTACCAAATTTTACACTTATATAATTCCTTTTCCTAACCTAAATATACTAGACACTATAAAATTTCTTAATACCTTCATATCTAAGGATTCATTTAATAGAATGATCATGCTCCCAAATATGCATCACATAAGGTAAGAGTGAATTAGGACAAAGGTAAGGGTTTTCACTAAATCAATTTTGTTTTGTTGTGTTATAAAATTTCATATTGAAATTTATTATGCAAATAGTTATTTATTCTACCTAATGAATACATGATCCTATATTTCCTACATTTATGGATTTATATAATTCATCCTTATAACCACATTATCTAATAATTCTCACCACAAATGTTATGTTACTCTTATGTATTTCCTATATAAACTTTTTACACCTTGAAACATGTTTTTCATTATACACCATGTTTTTATTGTAATAGTGTGTCTATTTCCCTTTAATTCATTGTAAAATTATCATATCTCTATTCATGGAATTAAATGTTTAATTTGAAATTATATCCTTCAAGGGGTTTTGATCCAAACATTAATAATATCATAAGGGGTTCTTTTTCTAAAATTTAATTCATTGAGACATATTTATTATTTTTCACCATGATATATTTATTATGGTTTTATTACTACATAATAAATTTAATTTTCAATATTCAAAATATTTATTGGATTTTATGAGACATATAAATTTTATTATTTAAATCAATTTCAATTCAAAAGATACACCTTTTGTTAGGTTTTTTTAACTCAACATCATTCATTGGGTAATAATTTTCTTTCTTGAATGTATTTCTTTAAATATTGTTTTCTTCCACAATAATATTTTATTTCATTGAATTTTATATTTATATCTAGGTAAAATTAAACATATGATTAAAATATCCTTCCTTGATTATAAAATCACTTTTCCCACACTCCCATGTCTGGTACTAAAACATTATCTTTATATTGTTCTATTTACTGATAAAAAATGATTCCCAATTTAAAACATCCAAAACATAACGCATAATAAGTAAATATTGAATAACTTATATACCCATATAACTTTTATTTTTAGTATTTTGGAGAATTAGGAAAAAATCATACATAACATTAACCATGTCTTTACATGATGAGTTTTTTCACTTATACCTAGTTTTTAAACTTCTACGTTATCTCTAAAAAAATCACCCATAAAATTCTTCACACATGATACCTTTCTAGAAAAAATTCATTTAACATAATTTTAATAGCCTAGGGAATAGGAAGAATAAGATGGGTTGTCTCAAAAACTCACTAAGGGTAAACATAAGCATTAATAATTAAATATCAATAGTAATCTAGATGATTATAATGGTATTATGGCATAATTACTGTCCATGAACATAACATAAGAGAATTTTTTCCCATCAAAGACAATATAATGAAACAAGTAACATGGAAAAATGATTTTTAAAAGGAAACAGTCCTGATAATTAATAATCATGAGCAATGAGGTATCAATATTGACCAAAGGAAGAATTAATAACTCATAGAAAACATTAAGAAAATTTGTTGGTAGAAATGAATATTATCTTCACAGAACCCTTAAAGGAACCTACACATTTGAAATAACCAATACGTTCAATGTCCACCATAATTCTCTATAGAAAAGAATAGTTAAACAATTCATTGGAGAGGTATATCAGGCTTACACATCCTCATGATCTCTATAAAGCTCACTCATCAATACCAACTATATTCACCTCACAGATATTCATAAACAATGTCTAATAACTATAACATAATCTTAACATATGAAATATTTCAATATTATGTATAACAATGAACATTGTTCTTTAATTTATTTGTTTACACATGGAGAATAAATAGGTTTGATAAAAATCTCACAATCCATCAAGAGAAAGAATAAAGATGGTTCACTACAACATAAACATAGTGTAGTGTATCTATTAATAAGGTTTTTTGGACATAATTAGTTTAAATACCATAAAAATATCATTAAAAACATTCATGGGGACATTACCATTTCAACATTGAAAATCAATTTAAAAAACTAAAAAATGAAGTTATATTGGGAAAATACTTTTCGTTGAAAAAAATCCCTAGAATATTATAAATTAATCTTAAAACAAAATAATAGATATGATGGAAAAAATAGTTCATGTCATAAATGTTAAAATATAATTTATTTTAAAACATTTTCAACGGGAGTCAAAAATACCAAAGAAAAAAATGTTAATAAATTTACTTTAAAATTTTTTAAAATAAGTGCAATGGTCATGTAAAATATTTTAAAGAGACCGTTTATTTTTATAGAATAACATTATTTTTTTCATAATAAATGGAGATTGAAAAGAATGATTCCCAGTCTAAAAAGGATACAGGATTAATATCACCATCAAACAAATTTTTTATGTTTCATTAATAATTTTGGGAGAAAATGAAAATGAAAAATATAAACTACATTCATAACCATATGAGAAGAGAAAATTTAAAATTTATGAAAATAGGAGCATATGATTACCCCAATGGAACCTTTAACATAAACAATCTCGAAACAAAAGGAGACTATAACATAAATACCTTACAAATTTGTTGATTTTAGAATCAAATTTAATAGAAAGAAATAGTAAGAGACAGAGAATCAAATGTCATTAGTTTTATTAAATAATATTTCAATATTAATTTATGAGTCTGTAAGCACAACATTCATGTAAATCATTGTTCATAACATGAAACATGTCTCATGAAAATGATATTGAGACAAAGATAAATATTCCAAATATCATAACTTTTGATGTTAAAATTATTCCATGAAGTTATTATGTGAACATATGTAAATAAAATTTAAAATTGGTAAATATGGAATAATAAAATTCATAGTTCAATTAATACATTATAAGGGAATAATAATGCCAATGAAGTGGAAGTATATCCTAATAAATGGAAATTAAGTTTAAAAATCTATTACAATTTGGTAACTTTCAAGTCAAACACCATTTTATGAAATAATTTGAATCGAAACATAAAATACAATAAAATATTTAGGATTCATGATTTAACATATAATTTTTTTATTATAAAATCCAAATAAAATAAATTAGGATCATAACATTAAAATATGACTCAATGAAAGGACATTGAGATTAACTCTCCTACCTTGAGTCTAAACATGACATGTATTTCTTTAACACATATATACAAAATATATATAAAGTATTTATTTATTTTTTAAACCTTTTATTTTTTTAAAATTAACACTAATCCTTTTAATTAATTTATTAAAATTTAATATTTAATTACTTAATTGGTTATGTTCATGTAATGTTTTTTGAGGACATTCAGTTCATAATTTCATCTCATATTTGGTATTTTGACCGTTGAAAATGATGAAATTTTCCAATAATATATGAAATAATATTCATGAAAAAATAAATATTTTTAAATTATTTATAATTTTAAAACAAACACTATTTTTGTTTAGGAAAAATTAATTACAATACAATCAATGATATTGTAATTCATATATACACATGAGTAACGTTAAGATTTTTCAAAAAACATGAGAGAAAGAAGGTGTGTTTTATGTTTTATTTCCATAATAATTTTTATATAATAAATTTAATACTATAAATTTAAACAATTAATATGGACCATAAATGTGATGCGGTGATAAAAAAAAATTAGACTGCTTCATGAACGTGGTAATCCACACGTACACATGAACGATGTTGTCATTTATCAATGGATGAAATGTTAATAAATTATATGATATATTATATGTATTTAATGATAATTATTTAATTAATAAAATATATATACAATAAATAAATAATTATTTTCATCCATCAGAGGTGGTTATGGAAAACGAAATGCATTCCTTCATGGGAATGGAAGTCTACAGGTACACATGAACAATGTTTTTATTCCCCATAGAATGGAAAAAGAGATGAAAAAATAATTTATCATAGTAATAATAACACAAATGTATAGATAAGATAATTATTCTTTTATATCATAATGATTTATGATGATTTTAAGGGGTTAGAAGAAAAAATAAATTGGAAGATATTGGGTTGGATGATTACCTATTCTACGGTACTCCTCCTTTTTATCTTTTATTATGGAACCTTAGAGTGGTATTTTAAGAAGAACATAACATCTAATTCATGTATATTCAAGATTATAAGAGGATTTATAAGGGTCTAGTAGATCTACATAGATGATATTGGTGTTAAAAAAATAAGGAGGATTCCGTTTATAAGGATGAGGAGGGGAATTTTTGGAAATTCATGAAATAATATAATATAATATGTATCTAACTCAGGACAAATGGTTACAAAGTTACATGGATTAAAAGATAAGGGTTATATAGCCTTAATATAATCACCCAATCAAATTTATACAAGTTTTTATATTATTTTTAATCTTATCATTAGGTTTATCCACATAGTTAACCAATTTTAACTTTATGATTGGTAAAGAATGTTACAAAATTAAACAGTTATAATATAAATTATAAGGTGAAAATTGGATCATAAATGGAAATTTTATGAAATTTTAGATTATTTATCACTCTAATTATATTATTTCCTATAAATTATATTATTAAATACTTTAATATAATATTCTTTAAGATGAAATGTTAATAATTTAATTTTTTCCACAATTCATTTATTTTGAAATTAAAGACAATAATATAATAATGGACTAAAAATATAAAACCTTTAACATATCAAATAATATTTTATATTTTTATATAATATAATTGGAAACTAAAACCCACCCAAAAAATATTACTTTTAGTGTTTTTATAATCATTTAATAAATTTTTATACATCTTGCACATAGACTGTGTCGGTGTATCATAAGATTTTATGGTAATTATTTTATAAATAAAATTTAAAATAAATTTCCTTGATAAAAAATTATCTTTAAAATAATACTTTATAACCGAATGGATGTTTTATTAATCATTTCACAAAATATTTAAATCATTAAAACCAAAGGAGTGTCATTTTTGACATTATCCATTACTTAAAATAATTAATTGGTTAAAATCAAAGCTATGTAGAAAAAAGTCATAAATTCTATGTGTGGGTAAATGTTTATGAAATTTATGTATCCAATAAAATTAACTAATGTTTATAATGAATTTAAATAATTATAAAATTACTTTTATCCCTATATAACCCATTTTACATTTACTGTGGTATTAAAAATTTACTGTGGTAATTATTTATATTGAACCGAAATTAAATTGAAATTATTACCCAATTGTAATAATGAAAATTAAAAATACTGAATAATTCTTTTAAAATTCAATTTATATAATATTTTCATCTAGATTTAATATTATACCCACAATACAAAGTGATTTTCAAGAAACAAATGTCTCTTTAAGTATAAAAATGATTTTATACCAAATTAAATTATAATTTTTATTAAAAAAATTTATTAGATTATTTGTAATAAAAATGAAATAATAAAATATTTAAACTAATCAAAATTATATTTTTACATTTAAATTAACTGAAAAAATAGAATAGTTTTTAATAAAAATCAGTGTTTTCACTATTCATTGAAACATTAATGCTTTCAAAAAATTATCAAAAATAAAAACTAAACTAATTTTTCTTTTATTAATTAAAAATGATATGGTTTTTATAAAATAAATTGTTTAAATATTCTAGATATTAATTATAATATTCTCTCAAAAAATTATTAAAATTCTTTTTGAGGAAAACATATTTATGATGTATAAAATGAAATTACTGAAAAATCGAGTGCCCATTTCCCAATCATTAATAAAAAAATTGAATATAAACATTATATATTTTTTATAATGTGGTTAAAAATATTAAAACATGCAAATTTTATGTTTAGGATATAATTTAAAATTTTAAATAATAAAATTTCATGGTTTATTTAAGCCCAGTATTTTGTGTTTTATATGCTATCAAACATAGTTTTATTCTAAAATATTTGTCTATTTAATCGATTAATTTCATCCATATAAAATAATTACATTATTGAAAATAATTCACATAATTTGTAATGATGTTATCCCATTCTTTTATATATTTTATTTCCCACTAATTATCTTTAGTATAATTGAAAAAATGATTGTGTGTTATCTTATGTGACCTCTATATATCCCATTTTCTTTTTTAAAATAAAATAATTTATATTAATCTTTTTTAATTTAGATGTTTAGAAAATATATTTAAAGATGTTCAAAAGGTTTTCCATCCTTTAAAAATCAAATGTATTATGTCCAACCACACATTTTGTTTCATAACCTTCATGACTTTTCAAGGATCTAAAATTCAATTTTCTTTTCAAAAATAAAATATTTTTCAACGTTTTTTACTTAACCTTTTTAAATACATTATGTCTTTTAGAAATCTCCATTATTGATTTTTTTTAAATTAATTGTTTTCAAAATTCATCCACTTCACCTTTCTTAAGCCTTTATATATTTTTCATTGATTCAATATTTTGATTTATTTCCAAATATAAATATTGAAAATAAATTTTTTACAATTTTTCCAAAGTGATCATTCTAAACATGACTATTCAGAGTGACACAAAAAATAATCCCTTATTCTAATGTTTAAACCATTATCTAAAAAACATTTGTTTTATTTAACTATAATTTTACTCTTTATCTCCAAAGTCATTTTTTCCATAGAAGTTTTTATTCCACTACTAGTCCCTAAATTTTCTCATGAAATACTATTTTTGGGTGATTGAAATTTTTTATCAACCATGTACATTCTTGAAGTAAATTTTTGGGATACCACTAGGAAATGTTTCAAAACACATTTTTATTTACATGGGTTATTAATGATGTAAAGAATAATTATTTTCCACTAGCACTCAAATGTATGTATGATTTATGATTGAGAACCTATATAACAATCCAATAGATTGTTTAATGATTAATATAAACTTAGATAATGACATGTTGTGTGAATGATATATGGGATGATTTGTTCAAAAAATTATTGGGTGTAGTGACCTAGGACGGTTTTTTCACAATATTTCTCCATGAATGATTTGTGAGAAGCATTTCTGAAATGTTTTTTGAAGGAATGAAATATGGGTATATTTTTTAACAATATTGTTGTGTGAATGAGATGAATTAAAATTTATTCAAAATTAGTTTCATGAAAATGATTTTTGATTCTTTTTGAATAAGATATTTTATACTTATGTTTGTGTCGTATTTCCTTATCATTAGGGTTATCAAAACCTTACCATATTGTCTATTCTAAGGATTATTCCACTTAGAGAATGCATATATTCATAAAATATTTTACCATAGAATATATTCATTCATTTGAATTTAAATTTCATTATTTCATGACTACTGAATAACTCTTACTGTTTCTTATTATTTTTAATAATATTTTTTCCCATGTATATGTTTTTACTTTTGTTTATGATCTAACCCTTAATGAAATATTGAATAGTTTTCTATTATTGTCTGATTGAGCTCACCCATTTCTTTTGTTTCCATTCCCCAGGTTATGAAGATGATTATAACTTTTGATAAGTATATAACGGAGTCTAGTGTGGCTCAATTATGGAGGAATGTTCACATGTGTTGTGGAATAAGAATCTTATGTAGCTAGTACACAAAGAAAAAAACATCCATTTTTGGGATTGTGTTTTTTTATGTATAATATTTAATTTATAAAATTGATGTAAAAATAGGTTCATATCACATTTTACAAAATAAAGTGTTTTTATAAAGTATTTTAAAAAATATATTTGTGTGTACCAGTCTAGGTAACATTTGTTGGTATTAGATAAGGGTTTAGTTATTATTGGGTATTGGATGATTGAATATTATAAAAACCCTAGGGAAAATTCTATTGGATATTTCTAATTATATGATAACATCATTATGTTTTGTTAAACTAGATATTTTTAGGTTCTCCTAGTAATTAAATATGTATTTGAATATTGGAAAGTATATACATATTTATTATAGATCCACCTAAGTGTATTCATCATGAAAAATTGTGGTTGTGTATCACCAAAATATTCACTCTGGTATAGAATTAGTGGTCCTATGGATACACATATGTCTAGAAAGTCATGGGGGATATTCTTGGGTAGATCATATTTTATTAATAATTCATAATATAGGATTTATTTCTTAATTAATTTAAGGGATTAGGTTTAGAGGTGTGATAGAACACAATTTGATGTAAGCTGGGTTAAAAAGATAGAGTTATATGATGAACCAAGTGTGGCATAGATTCAATCAATGTATCATAAGATGAAATGATTTTTTCATTTGAGAAGAATCATAGGATTAAGATTTTGTATTCATATGATCATTTACTATAATTTTATGGGAAATTATCATAATCATTTTTGTTTTTTAATTGGTTGGAAACATGATCATGAAAAATAATGCAGTGGAATGTATGTCTTTGATAGAATCTAATAAATTTATATAGAGGAATATTTGGGATAAATGCATTAGAATATTAATAAAAATTAAATATGATGGAATATATTTGTTACTAGTCTTCTATAAGATAGAATGGTATATATAACTTAGAAGGTAAATCATCAGTCATGATTATATTTAGATACCATTAATTATATTTTTTGTAAGGGATAATTAAAATTTCAAGGATATGATTTATTTTAGTGTGGGAGAATGTGACACTCATATATTTTAGAATATATTTTTGCACTAAAACAATACTATGTTTGATAGATTGTTTCACATGTAGCACCAAACAAAAATGAGTCCTAAAATATTGGATGAATGTAATTAATAATAATTAATAATATTAATAATATTCATAAATAAAAAGATTATAATAAAATAAAAATGTATAAATTTTTTTATTAAAACACATGAAGTATTAAGATCTAATTTTTCAAGAAAGTTTCTTTTGTTTATACACTATATATTAATTTAAATATAAACTAAAAAACATTATTTTTTTATTTTGAAAAAAAATAACTTTCATTTTTTAATATTTAATGACTCATTTTTGACCTAAAAGACATCATAATCTTTCATATAATATTTATGGAGATGGTTGCTTACTTGGTGTGGGAAGATAGGGCTTGGGGAGCCTCGGTGTAGAAATATAAAAAATATTAATTATATTTTTTCGTGCATGCGCAGTTTTGCTTGAAACTGAAATAAATCTCGTTCGGAGTCTCGGATCAGATTTTTCAGACATCGGTTGATTCTGTAACATCATGTTTACCCTAGGAGTCACCTAAGGCTGTCCTCAATGGGTGTTTCGATCAGTAGCATTTTGGTAATGGAGCGTTATGAGGTGGATTATATTAATTAAATGAAAATTTAATTAAAAAATAACTTAAACCTACCCTCCATTCATGTTATGTGGCCACGAATTTAGGAGAAGTGGTTCATCCTCCCGTACCATCCTCTCCCCTTTGGAGACAAAAAAACCGACACCAAATCGGAGAAACGAAGTTCCATCAATTACCTTTTTTGATGCAGATCGTCAATAGATTGAGGTGAAGCATGATCTGGGCATAGTTCTTCATCCAAAGATTCATAGTTTTCTGATTGAGGTAGGTGTATTTGAGTTTTAGTCTTGATCCCATTTTTTATGGATTGTTTTAAGGTTCTAGAGCCCAAATAAGAAGTCTATTGATCTGTACTAGGTAGATCTGTAATTTGTTTGAAAGAAAGGGATGAATCAAGGTGTTTTGAGGTGATTCCCAACTAGGATTACAATCTAAATCATATGTAATTTAGCGACACATGCCGTGTAGATCATCTGGTTTGGTTATGATGAACTATCAGGACTACACATTGTGTACTTGGGTTACATGCCATGTAGTTCTCTAAACAGTGTGATCATGGGACATAGCTTGGGTTAGACATGGCAATCTACATCGATGTGTTCTAAAACATAACCAAGGTACATGGAAATGAGGTTTGGTATAAGGAAATAGGAAAACTATATGGGTAGGTGTCTGTTTATCCTAAACATGCCATGTAGTATGGGATACATGGCATGTGAGGGAGACGGTCATCCAATCCATCTAGAAGTGTAACACGGCCATGGGCCGAGTGATGAGGTAAACAGTGTGTATCGACATTACATGTCATATACCCATACATGGGTTATTAAAACATGTTGGATGGATACCCATCCAGGTGCTCGGGTGGGCTCACATGTCATATATGCGACGATGAAGGTCGTGTACTCCTAGAAGATTATCCTGAGATATTCTGCCTTCATATCTTAATCTCTGGGACACATATTCTAGATTTTGAGTATTCAAGCCCTAATAGTATTCTGTGTATAATGTGATAGTAGGATCAATTAAAGATTATGAGATATGAGGTGTCAAAAATCAATCAGGACTTTTATGAAATTGTGTTGAGCCGATATTGCATATCTGTGTAGTTCGTGAATTGATATTATAGGGAATTGTACTCCCCTATATCTACAGGGCATGGGATTCCCTTAACTATTTTCTTAGTTTGAGATGGGTATCCCAACTTTGTGGGTGTGGGTTTATTACCTTGGGGTTGTTTCCTCTGGGGGTGTTACTCCCCTGATAGACTGTAGTGTAGGTTTCCCTATGATGTTCATGAAAGTGGACAGTGCTCCCCTACCATGTTATGGCATCAGCCCTCAGTACTCATTGGAACAAAGAGTAGGTACTACCCTGTTGGACCAGGGTGTGGGTCCTCTATTTTTGGAGTCAGTACTACACGGTTGGATCAGGGAACAGGTCCTCCATATTTGACATATAGATATAGTGGGTATTACCCTACCATGTTAGGGTGTGGGTCCTCTATCCTAGGTGTCAGGGATTCAATACTGCCCTATCGTTCTCGGGCATGGATACTCCATACATGTTGTTCCAGAAGAGTTGGTACTCCCCTATCATGCCAGGGATCTGGTACTCCTTCCTAGGGTTTGTACTCCCCTTCCATGTTAGGGTGAAGCTCTTCCAAAGTAAATGAGAAGGTAGAGTTATTAATCCCCTGTCCTATCATGGTGTTGATCCTATAGTCAATGAGTTGTACTCCCCTACTAGGTTTGGGTGTGGGTCCTTGATCCATAGAGTTGTACTCCTATATCATATCAGGGTGTGGGTCATCTATTCTCTAAGTGGTACTCCCCTATCATTTTATGGCGTGGGTCCTCACTTACAGAGTAATGCCCCCACTACTACAAAACGTGAATTTATCATCACAAGAAGTGGCCCTTATCAGTGATAGAAAAGCGCTAACAACATGAGAGATATTAATAGACTATGACTTTTGTTAGCGTTGAAAAATAGATGAAAAAGTACCCATTTATTAGTTTATAATTTAACATAGCTAAAAAACCTTTATCAGTGCTTTTAGAAGTTCTGATAAATTTTTTTTATGAGTTTTGATAAAGGTCCATAAGGAATTATGTTGTTACATCACATTGTAGCACCACTATAGTGTACTAAAATAGCACACTTCAGTGCCAGAAACATAATAGATATCAATAAAATAAAGTCTCAATACATAATTGAAATGAAATGAAATTTAAAACACAAATACTAGAAAAAACACTATTTTATAGACATTTCAAACATTAGATTATACAATTACATAAATCAAAATTATTATATACATTCAAAAATAATCCTAATTTTCAATGTTACCATGATTTCCATTGGATTTCTTTGTCGAACTGCCAATATTTCATGAGCAGATTTTAAAAAACCACCTCAACTAGAAAAAAAGAATCCACCTATACAAGAAAAAAAAATTATGATTAATACTTAAAATAAATAAATTAAACATAAATATGAAATAATATATTAATTATATGGAAAATGATTTTACTGTTAAAATATCAAGACTACCTCTGTGATTTAGTGTTAGAGGTAACTTGAATGAAAGTGATAAATGTCAACACCATATGAGTAAAATGGATTGTGAGAGAAGAAGTATGTGGATGTTTTGGTGTAGAAAGGGATGAAAGATAGTCAGAGCATCCAAAATCCAACAAAAGAATCTACCTATATAAGAAAACAATTATTATTTGATTAATACTAAAAATAAATAAATTAAACTTATATATGAAATAATAAATTAATTCTATTGAAAATTATTTTAATATGAACATATCAATATTACCTATATAATTGAGTAGAGGATGCTTTGTTTCACTTCCTATAATGGTAGTGGAGGTAACTTGAAAAAAAGTGATAAATGCACCACTATAGGGGAGGAATGGTTTCAAGGGAGAATGAACATGAAAGTTGGATAAAGATATCCCAACTCTAAAAAAGGATCAACCTGTAAAAGAAAAAAATTATTTTTTGATTAACACTAAAATGAATTAAATTTAATATACATATGAAAAAATACATTAATTACATGGAAAATGATTTTATTGTCAAAAAATATAGATTACCTCTGTAATTGAGTAGAGGAAGCGTCATTTCTATTCCTACAAAGGAAAATGAGGAAACTTGAAAGAAAGTGTTAAATGCACCACTGTAGTGGTGATAAGATTTTAAGGGATAAGGATCATGAAATTTGGAAAGAGAACCCCCAACTAGAACAAAAGAATCCACCTGTATAAGAAAAAAATTATTAAGTGAGTAATACTAAAAGGAAATAAATTAATCATACATATTAAATAATAAATTAATTCTATGTATAATTATTTTATTGTGTAAATATAAAGATTACCTTTGTAATTGAGCAGAGGATGCATCATTTCTCTTCCGACAAAGGCAGTGGAGGTAACTCGAAATAAAGTGATAAATGAACCACTGTAGGGGTGAAAACGTTTTAAGGGAGAAGGTGAATGAAAGTTGGAAAGATTACCCCCAACTCAAACAAAATAATCCACATGTTTAAGAAACCAATTATTATGTGGGTAATAATAAAAAGAAATAAATTGAACATGAATATGAAACAATACATTAATTATATGAACAATTATTTTACTGTACAAATATCAAGATTACCTCTATTATTGGGAACAGATTTCATTTCTCTTTTTTCAAAGGAATGACACATGGAAATAAATATTCTAAAATAAATGGAATCTTTAAGGAATAATGAAAATTAAATCAATATTCCATTCTATAATTATTTGGTAAAATAGAGAAAATATATCGTAACCTTACCTTTTTATCTATCCAAAGGGTTTCCTTCATTATAGTCTATTATTATGAGGGATTGGTAACATCATCATGTGTAGAAGACATTGTATGCATGAGTAGTCATACATTTAATTTGGATTATGTTAATGCAATAAATAACATATAAAATTATGAGGAAAAACATAACATATTAAAAAACACTTTTACCATCCCATTGGACTCTCTCTCATTATTTAAAGGATTCAAGGATTTGGTTCCTCTTTTGAGAATCCAAATACCCTTTTTACAGTACCCTCTAATGTAAAATAAATTATGTATATTGGGAGCTACATGAAATGGTTGTGATGTCCTAATGAAGGAGTCGTCCTAGATTGAATTTTCATCTGAATAAATATTTGTTTTATTAACCAGCAGGACAATCGACCAATTATTTTTTGTTGTATTAGAGACCTAAAATACTTGCACTTCTTGTGATTTCATTATGAATGAATCTTCTTTTTCTGCTTCTAATCTGAAATTAACCTTCAAAAATCCCATTTCATGAACTTTCACTCCATTGTTATTATCAACCCATATGCAATCGAATAGAGTCACTTGAACTGTTGTATAATTCGAATTGTATGTCTGTTAGATAATGTCAAAATATGATATATTTTAATAAATTGTATTTTTATCCTATGAACTAGATATGTTCATCTCCCCACCCACAAGCGTAACACCAATGTTTTTTCATCATACTGAAGTCATCGAGTTCTTTTTTACAGAATGTATAACCATTGATTACAAAACCAGTGTAGGATATAACATTTTCATTCAATCCTGTGACTAATCGTTCAAGTTATTCAGTAATTGAATTTATATTTTCAGATAACTCTCTAAACCATCCTATAAATTATTGATTATGTGTATCTGATATCCATATTTTATCCCTTAATGGATTCAAATATGTAATAATTTATTTATGGGATTCAATTTATGGATCAACATCTTCACTATTATGTAATATGTAAAGATGTTCTTTCTCCCTCTCTATCAAGGTAATTGCAACAAAATCACTTTTAGAAATACCTTCACCCATAATGCGTTCACTATGATGAGACTATGGGAGATCGATGCTTTCAACATATGATAGGTAAACCGTATAGAATTTAATAGATTCATTAAAAATATATCATTATACAATACAACCTTCTGGATGGCTTCGACTCTTAACATACCCTTTCAAAATCATCATATACTGTTCAATGTGGTACATCCATCTGTAAAGGACAACACCAGATAGTTTAACCTCGATTACCAAGTGAACCATTTTGTGGAGCATTATATCAAAGAATGGTGGTGAGAGGAAAATTTATAATTCACGTAATGTGATTGAAATCTCCTTATTCATAGTGGGAAACTTCACTGGGTCTATAAAATTACTACATATGGAATTGAAAATGAAATAGATCTTGGTTTATATATGTCATATATTTTGAGGTAGAATGCATTAAAAAGAAACATGCATTAAATATTGTATCAAAATAGGAATCTCGTGTGATTTTAGTCCTTGTATCTTCAAATTAGTCATTAACATGACATTCTTGATATTTTTTGAATACCCCTATGGAACCTTTACACTCATAAGGAAATGGAATAATTGATATTTTTCTTGTTTGGATAGAGTGTAAGATTCTGGTGGAAGAAAAGTCCTCCTTTTACCCTTCACTAGTTCCAACTCTTACCATATTCCCTTTTTAATAAATTCCAGCCTATCCTTGATGCCATATTTCATTTTTTTAAGAATATTTAGTAACTTTACAACAACAATATCAAATATATTTTTTATACATGCATGAAATCAAGAAAATATCTAACATACAAATAATTCTAATACGATAATTTAAATAAAATTGATCGCTTCTTCCAACCTGATTTTTTATGGTTGTTTGAAAATGGTTTACTTAAAATAGTTTCAATCATTTTTAATTTTTTTTATAGTTTATAAACTGTTGCTGGAGATGGTGTTGTAACTTGTTTGACATTCCCATTGAAAACTATTATCCATGATCAGTGTTTATGTCATCGAGGTAAAACTTTCAATATACTAAAAACACAGTCTTATAAGAATGTTTCAACAGAACTGATTGTGTACATTTTTCACAAATGGGACACCCCAACATGCCTTCAATGCTATAGCTTGATAAATTTACATAAGCAGGGAAGTCATTTATCATTTTATACAATATGGACCTCAATTTGAATTCTTCACTTCTATGAGCATCGTACATTGTAACACCTACATCCGACATCAATGTCTGATCTTTGATCAATGGTGTTAAATAGATATCAATATCATTACTGGGTTTCTTTAGTCCAGATATAAGAAAATAAAACATAATGTGTTTACTCTTCATTCATAACCATTTCGGGAAGTTATAATTTAGAAAAATGATTGGAAATTTATTATTAGTACTAATCTGTACACCAAAAGGATTTATTCCATCTGTAGGTAATGTAAGATGAAAGTTTCTCAGTTCATCTCTAAATTTAGGAAACTTGTAATCAATTTTCTTCCATTGAGGAGAATATGTTCGATGACATAGGTTCCAATATTTAATTCTTGTATCTTCATACCATGTTAATTTTTCTTGTGGTTTCCAAACATATATATAGTCTTCCAAACCATGTAATGATAGAAATGTACCATAAAAAGTTTGAAGGACTTGAATCATTTTTCTTGTAAAGATCTTTTCTAAACATAGGGAATTTTATGAGTGATTCATGTTCATTTCAAAACAATATGAAATCATTTGTACAAGCATGATTTTTTTAGATATCATTCCCTTTGAACATAATATTCACTTTGAATCATATGTTAGGCAAGGTAGTTCATTTTCTTCTGGGGGCATATCTTTCAAAATACCAAGATGTTATGTAAACCTAGTGTCACTCTATCTGTTTCCATCTTTCAAATTATATAACTTCAATATAACTAAAAATGTTGTGTCTTTTGTACAACTGATATACAATGTTTTCACAGGAAAAATATTTAACTCCTTAAAAAAAATTTGATAATCATGAAGTTCTTATTTAATTTCCATTCTCATTTCTTCCATGCGATCTACACCATCTTTTACAAAGGTATTCATATCAAATGATTCATAAACAGTATTATCATCCCTATCGATGTCCACATTCAGTTTTCACTATGTTTAGTCCAAAATTTATATATTTGATCTATTCCATGACAAATAAAATTTTCTTCTAACTCTTCTAGACTAATGTTTCTTGTATTAAAACAATGTAATCACGGAAAGAGGATTTTAGAAGGGTCATTTGCATGCTCTCTTTCAAAATTGATATACTCCTTAACTCCATATTTATATTTGTTTTTCAAACCATTATCATGCATCCATCTTCCATTTATATCCATCCTATTGGGTTCATAAAAGATTAACTTTATATACTATATAAATAAATATACATAAGATATTCTTTATCAAAAGTGAATGTTATAAACAATTATAATAAGGGAAATATAGATCATTTCTAATAGAATATCTAAGTACCTTGATAATTAAAATCCAATAATAAGGGATATTGGAATTTGAAAAAAATAGTGGGAGATAATGGAAGATAAAAAATGATATAATCACTTAACATTATAGGTGTAAACCAGAATATGGATAGTGTAATGACCCTAGACAAAATTACCCAAACAACACTAGGTTAGATCATCTTATGACCTCTAACACACCTCATAGTCAAAAATGATGGTTTGAAATTTGGGTGTAAAAAACATAAATGGGAAGTGTACCCTCCAAATATAAATAATTAGTACCACAGGTTAAACAAAATTATAGCATGACCCTTGGGGTTACGAGACATGCATACCCAAAATCATCATTACCCGATATAGGCATACCAGTTAGAAAAACAACTATGGAAATAAATGATGAAATAGCTATATAGACACACATACATGTAATACCAAAATAAAAACTCACTCACTAATAGTCTATAAGAAATATCAAATAGACAAAAACATGATATTCAGACATATTATGGACTAAAGGCAACATAATGATTCAAAAAGTGAAGGTTTGATGTGATAAAATCTCATGTACTTAACTCGAGATGGCCCCTTTAAATCTTCTCCGTAAGAAAACTAAGGACCGTATTGAATTATATGTGTAACTAGATCTTATGATTCATATAACCGATAGAGAAATTGTAGAGACACAAAGCTTGATGTACGTGTACATTACATTACTTTTTCGGAATACATAATACATAACAAAAATAGAAACCAAAGAACCGTAATCGTTTAGTGTCTTTGGAAATTGGGAACATAATCTTCAAATATTTGGGAAAGATCTTCAACATCTCCCGTAAAGATATTCCTTTTTTTTCTTACCTAAAACCTTTCTTTATATTCTGGGGAAAATAAAAAATATAAAGGGTGAGCTCAAATGCTTAGTAAGGGTAATCATGGAGAAAACAAAACAAACCATCTACATTTGAACTTCAAAACATGAATATAAAGTTTGAACATCAAAATATTGAGTTATGAAATAAATCTTGGTAGTACGTAAGGCATAGATCATAAAGAAACATAAATCATGATTAAATAGCATGGGAATATAACATTTAATTGTGGAAAACCATTAAGCACATGATATGATTTCTATAGTAGCCAAGGTATTTATGGAAAGACCATCTTAGTGGACAAAGTCTCTTTCTGAATCGAGTTCACTCCTCGTTCCAGTCCTGTATCACTGAACTAGATTAACTTTACATTCCATCCATGTCTATATCATGATATATAAATCCTTACCCAATGCATTGGAGGGAGATATAGGTCCCACACATCTCATAATAAAACCATTCTTACTTGTGCCACAAAATAAACATAAATCATTCACCATAACCCAAAGAATAAAATGGGTAACATAAACATCATCCCATAATAACATAATCCATATAAAACAAATGGATATCATTTCATCATAAGAAAATTGAAACCTTGTAAATCATGGATACATTATACTTGAAATGTACACATATGAAATAATGTCATCTTAGATGGAAAATGGTTGTTATAAAACACTTGAAATAAATTCTTAAAGATAATATCCTTTATTCTTCAAAAACATTTTCTTTTCACAAAATGCCATGAAATTTTAAAAGAAAAGGTTTTTGTTGAAAATATTCATGAAATATTGTAGAGGAAGCTTCATTGAAATCATTCTTTATGAAACCGTAAAAATCCATTCACGCCTTATAAGTTATAAAAACATTCTTCTTGTACTTTTGCTGGAAAAGTCAAAAAGTACCTCGTATGGTAATAAAAAGAAAGATTCCTTACATACCATGTAGTAAAAGTTAAAAATGGGTAAAAAGGACTTTTAACATACATGAAACTATTTTTAGAAAACAGGGACATGGATTATAAATAGAACCCTGGTAAATACATACGAATAAACAATCTCGGATAAAAGCGATATTGGAAAAGTTATCCCTTACCTTAGGTCTGATATGCTTTGTACATATCTTAACCTCCTATATAATGATTTAAATAATGTCATTGACTTATTACAGAATCATATTCATTGTTATGTTATCATATATGGTTCACTTATGAATTTATATTACCCGTTCTTTTGTAAATTTCATGTTAAAGCAGCGTTTTGGGTAAAGATGTTTTATTTATCATGTTTGTTTGGACTTGTTCTTCTTGATATTATTATTAATTATATCATGATTTAATTAATTACATAATTTAAATAATTATTTATATATCATATATATTAAGTATATATATATATATAATAAATAGATAAATGAAATTAAATACACCGTTCATGGAGACGGTAGGCCGTACGTATGTATGAACGATGTTTTCTTTTCCTTATTGACTTGAATGGAAGTAATTAGATGAGGTATATATATATATACATAAATAAAGTAGCATTATAATGTCATATAATTCATTATTATTCATTATATATACTTTATAATCATTCTTGAGTGGTTAACATGGAGAATAAATCTCACCGTGTCGTGGAGACGGTAATCTGTACGTACGCACGAGCAATGATATCATTCCCATAATTATTGAATTGAATTGGAGTGGATGATATAATATATGAAAATCATTATAATGTTCTAATAACTCTATATTATTATTCTATACACCATTAAACCCATCCAAGTAAGGTGGTGGTGGAAAAATATATTACACCACGGCGTGGAGACAGTATTCCATACGTACGCACCCACGATGATTTCGTTTTTCATAGGATGGATAGAAGGTGAAATTGGGTTTTTTCATATTTATAATAACATATCAGAATATTAGTGATACTGATGTCATTAATTTATAATAAAACAACTAAATAAGAAGAATTAGAAGAAGAAAGAAGACTTCAAAGAATCAGTAGAAGAGATTACCTCTTCTTCGACACACCTCTTTTAAGATTCATCATAAGGAACTAGGGTTGGTCTTTTGAGGAGACCAAAACCTCTATAATGTCTCTAGGGAAGTTGATAAGGCAAATGGGAAGGGTTTTTCCGAGCATGAATGCTCAAAATTGTGTAAACAGAAGAGGGAGTAGGTGCCCTTTTATAAGGGAGGAGAGGGACACTTTGGGAATCCTCTAAAATACTAATTTATAATAAACCCTAACCCCACTTAAAAACATCCAAAAATGAGTCATATTCTAATATTAGATGAGATGGGGTTTTAATCTCATCAACCAATAAAATTTAGACATATTTTGAATTTTTTTTAAACATTATCAACTTGATTTATCTTTATTTAATCTATTTAATTTTATTTGTGGTAATAAGATTCTAAATTTTAAATTATTTAAAATAATTTCTTATGTGTTGTAAATTGTCAATAATTTAATAATTTATGACATTTTCGACCATATAAATATTTTTTTATAATTTTTAAATATTTTTGTGATTTTTAAACAATTTTATATGATTTTATTCTTATAAAATAACAATAGTGTCAATTTTAGCACTATTCATTTATTTGAATTTAAATAAAATCCCCATAGAGGATATGTTCGAAACAAAAGCATTAATATATTAATAACATGTCATATGTATCTAGATAATTAGTGGAGAACATTAAATAGTTCATATAATATTTATTTTAATATTTTCAAAACCATTTATTTGATATTTCAATCAATAAGATAATTTCAACATTACAATTGTGTCACCCTTAATGATAATTATTTAATCACTAAAAATTCTAAATAAATTTTCATGATGTAGATAATTTTATTATTGTTCTGTATACAATTAATGTTCGAAGTTTCTTGAAACTTATCACTAAATTAAAATTATTTTACTTATAATATTTAACAGAGTGACATGTTGTCACTTTCTTTGGTTTTAATAATAATTAAATTATTTTAATGGTCAAAAGCCCATAAAATTAATCTAATCCTACACTTTGGTGATATGGGTCGACCTTCAGTCATCCAATATGATTTTGGCAAGTGTTAGGGTAATTTTATATTCTTATTTTTACCCTTAATTACCAGATTTACCTTTAACTGTAGTAAATAAAATTTACCGTAGTTACTATTCATAATATCAAAAAAAAAAGTCACCTATTAACATAATTTGGGCCTAATGAATTCAAATATGGAATCAATTTTTTCAAAATTAAAAACACAGAAGTTGCATAAATTAATTTAATATTAATCCCATTGTTAAGAAAACGTGTTTTAAAAGTTAAAACATTGCAAAAGATTGAAATGATTTTACCAATGAATTCAATGTAAAATCAATGCTAATGACATAAATTATATTAAATGGTAAAAATATATTCTATTTATACTTTAAAATCATTCAATATTATAATTTAACCATATAAATTATTACAATGAATAAATTTGTTTTTAATTAAAATATATCATGTTTTTACTATTCATTAAAATATGAAAGTTATCGGAATAATATGAAAAATTAATCCAAAGTAAATTTTTATGTCCTGATTCCAAATAATTATTTTATTTTGTCAAATTGAACTTATAATCCTGCAAAAAACTAGATTTAATATGGGTGTGCCAACAAAAGGTGGCAAAACTGCATTTTTTGAAAAATAATTATTTTACCCGAAAAATTTATTTTGTTCACATATCATGTTTTAGAAAATTTGTAAGATGAATAAAAATGTTATAAAATTAAAAAATGTAGTTAATACTATTCATAACGGCTAGTCCATAATAATATTATAACAATATATCATTGTTTAGTGAAACCCGGTATTGCGTACTACACACGCTATCAAGGAAGGTCGCGATTGCATGTAACACAAGACAAGTCAGGATTGCGTGTATTGAAAGAATCCTTTGTTGTTGCATATAACAGAATACAACTATATTTCATTTATACATTGAATATATATATACACACACACAATGTTCCATAGAATAACTACTATCAAACGAACTTGAAATTTTGTGTAACACAATCCAAGAACAGTGTTGTGTATACTGCAAGCTAATATGGTGTTGCGTATAGTGCAAGATAATATTAGTGTGTCGTACAACAGAAGAGATAAAAGAATATATCTCTCAAAATCTCGGGGGTTTACATTCTACCCCCCTTAAAATGATATTCTCCCTCAAAATTCTCCGGGGTTATAAATGGCTTATTACATGAGAGTTTCTTTCATAGAAACCCACATAGTAAAAAAGGAATACCAAAAAATTTCTTTAAAAGCTAAAGTATGAAATGTAATAGTTACCCAAATTAACTAATCATCGGGTTTCCACATAGGATAACATAGGTGAAAATATGGATATGGAAGAAAAATCTAACCATCATGTTCTAATGGAGAGTGGTAGAGGACATGGCTATGATAAAGCTAATGGTGAAAAAGCCATAAATTTGTGATGATCTAAGGGACCATCTGATTCATCAGATATGAGGGAACTAGGACAACATTTTTGGTTTTCAAGATCATTTCCCTAAATTTGAAGAATTGTTGAATTAAAAGAAATACTAATTTGATTTTGGTACAATCTTACTGTTGTTTGTGCCTTGAACAATTTCCACTTCATCTCTTAAAGAAATGACGTTGAATTTGTCTCCCATGAAGTGTTAGCAGATCATCCGATAGAATGATAGGTCATTCCATCTATCTCAAACAAAAGGATAACAAAAGTTATTAAATATATATAAGTCCATATATAGTGAGATTAATCATATATGGTTCCTAAAATAGACTTATACTTCATATATCATACCGCTTAATATAATAAAACTAGTTTCTACTAACCAGGGACTTCCTGTAGTCCACTGATAGGCGATAGAGGCCTGTTTCACTTCAGTTGTGGGTTTGATTCTCATAGCCTTGTACGACACGACGTGTTTTCGCCCATCCTGCAGGTTGTCGTTTTTCTAAAACTACATTATTATAACATTCCTTCAATAATATCAAAAAAATTTCTAGCCTTAAACAATACTATCTGATGTCCAACATACTACATTCCAATATTTAGACTTATCCAAAATACATCTTTCCAATCTCATAGTATAAAGAAAACGATTTCTGGAAATGTTATCTACCGAACATGTGAATACCATCATTTATCAAACGGTATATCATGTTGGTAACATTACAAACATGAGAATAACTTAATCAAGTATTCTCTTGAAAAATGAATACTCATTGATCCTTAGTGAAAACATGAATGCTATCAAAATTTAACTCATTCCACATACCAAAATCCAAAAATTTCTATCTACTCAAACTATGATATCACTTTGTCCTAATATCAGTCATGAGCTCATCAATACTATCAAACATATTATTTTATCCTTATCCCTTCAATATGCGGATATCATCTGCTTTCCAAAAATATTTCAATCACTTTTCATGGTTATTAGTACCATTTAATTTTTAAAAACCATAATGGACCAATACATAGATATTCCAATATACCATAAAAGTACCTCCACAACATTATTCTTGAATACCGATACATAAACACTTCAATACATTCTCATCAATGATTGTCATGGAATAAGTCCTCCCTTGATTTAGATGTAACCTCTTAGGTCAGGGCATTGAGTTGGGTAATTCCCATGCTCTCCATAGATAAGACATTGAACTCCATAACAGTCTTTCACTCTATGAACCTTCTCTCCACATAGATAACATCTTCCCCTCCATTTTATGTATTCATGAAGGTTCTTCTTCCCATATTTAGAAATCTCAATCTTCCTTTCTCTTTGCCCCCACCATACGAATATGCATTAAAGTCCATCTTCCTCTTATTTGATGAATTAGGAATACCACTAAAGTTCACCTTGTTAATCATATATCGCGATGACTGATTCGGCATAACCACAAAATATTTCTTTCTCGGAATTACGCAATTTCATTTCTCATAGTCACCAATTTCTCCATTGGATTCAATGTTGGCCTAATTCCTCTAGTTACCTCAATTGACTAAAACCAAAAACCATGGTGTAATAAAAAGTAAAATAACAAGGAACCACATAGTCATAAAAAGTCACTTATGGGATTTCTAACTTATCACACGTTCTTTAATCCAAGACACCCTAGGTTCACCCTAGGTTATTCATGATCATCAACATAATTCTATGACAGTAACCTATAGTTATACTAGACCTTAGGGACATCCCTAGACATACCTTAGATATATCTCTAGGGATCTCACTAAAGTTCTCGAATCCTAGTTTCCAAAGGTTGACTAATCCTTTCCTCTGATACCAAATGTAGAGACCCAAAGCTTGACATACATGGACATTACATTACTTTTTCGGAATACATAATAGATAACAAAAACAAACACCAAAGGACCGTAATAGTTTAGTGTCTTTGGAAACGTGGAAAATAATCTTGTAATCTTGGTGAAAGATCTTCAACATCTCACATAAAGATCTTCCTTTTTTTCTTACCTAAATAATTTCTTTATATCCTGGAGAAAATAAAACATATAAAGGGTGATCTCAAATTCTCAGTAAGGGTAAGCATGGAGAAAAATAACAAACCATATACATTTGAACATTAAAACATGAACATAAAGTTTGAACATCAAAATCTTGAGTTGTGAAATAAATCATGGCAGTACGTAAGGCATAGATCATAAAGAAACATAAATCATGATGAAATAGCTTGGGAATAAAACATTTAAATGTGGAAAACCATTAAGTACATGATATGATCTCCATAGTAGCCAAGGCATTGCTTACAAGACCATCTTAGTGGACAAAGTCCCTTTCTGAATCGAGTTCACTCCCCATTCTAGTCCTGTATCACTGAACTTGATTAACTTTCCGTTCCACCCATGTCTATATCAGGAGATATAAATCTTTACCCAATGCATTGGAGGGAGATATATGTCCCACCCATCTCATAATGAAATCATTCTTACTTGTTCAACAAAATAAACATAAATCATTCACCATAACGCAAAGAATAAAATCGGTTTCATAAACATCATCCCATCATAACATAATCCATATTATACAAGTGGATATCATTTCATCATAAGAAAATTGAAACCATGTAAATAATAGAGACATTATACTGGAAACATACACATATGAAATAATGATATCATAGATGGAAAATGGTTTTTATAAAACACATGAAATGAATTATTGAGGAAAATATCCTTTCTTCTTCAAAATCATTTTATTTTCACAAAATTCCATGAAATTTTAAAAGAAAAATATTTTTTTGAAAATAGTTATGAAATCTTGAAGAGGAAACGTCATTGAAAAAAGTCGTTATAAAACCTTAAAAATCCATTCACGTCGTATAAGTTAAAAAAACATTTTTCTCATACTTTTGACAAAAAAGTCAAAAAGTACCTCGTATGGTAAACAAAAGAAAGATTTGTTACATAAAATGTTGTAAAAGTAAAAAATGGGTAAAAAGGACTTTAAACATACATGAAACCATTTTTAGAAAACAGGGACATGGATGAAAATATAACCCTAGTAAATACTTATGAATAAACGAGCATGGATAAAAATGAGATTGGAAAAGATATCCCTTACCTTAGGTCTGATATGCTTCATACGTATCCGAACCTCCGGTATAATGATTTAAATAATGTCATTTAATTATTAAAAAATATTATTAATTGTTATTATTTCATATATGGTTAACTTATGACTTTATATTACCCGTTCTTTTGTAAATTTCATGTTAAAGCAGCGTTTTGAGTAAAATCGTTTTATTTATCGTACGTGTTTGGACTAGTTGTTCATGATATTATTATTACTTATATCATGATTTAATTAATTAAATAATTTAAATCATGATTTTTATATCATATATATTCAGTATATATATACATAATATATAGACAAATGAAATGAAATACATCGTTCATGGAGACGGTAGGCCGTACGTAAGCATGAACGTTGTTTTCTTTTCCTTATTGACTTGAATGGAAGTAATTAGATGATATATATATATATACATAAATCCAGTAGCTTTATCATGTCATATATTTCATTATTATTCATTATATATACTTTATAATCATTCTTGAGTGGTTAACATGGAGAATGAATCTCATCGCGTCGTGGAGACGGTAATCCGTACGTACACACGATCGATGAAATCATTCCCATAATTATTGAATTGAATTGGAGTGGATGTTATAATATATAAGAATCAGTATGATGTTATAATAACTATATATAGTTATTCTTTAAACCATTAAACCCATCCAAGTAAGGTGGTGGTGGAAAAACAGATTACACCACGGCGTAGAGACGGTATTCCGTACGTACGCATGCGGGGTGATTTCGTTTTTCGTAGGATGGATAGAAGGTGTAATGGTGTTGTTCATATTTATAATAACATATCATTATATTAGTGATACTGATGTTATTACTTTATAATGAAACAACTAAATAAGAAGAAGTAGAAGAAGAAAGAAAACATGAAAGAATCGGTAGAAGAGATTACCTCTTCTTCGACGCACCTCTTTTGTGCTTCCTCTTAAGGCACTAGGGTTGGTCTTTTGAGGAGACCAGAACCTCTATAATGTCTCTAGGGAAGTTGAGAATGGAAATTTTTAGGGTTTTTCCGAGCTTTAAATCTCAAAATTGTGTAAAGAGAAGGGGGAGGATGTGCCCTTTTATAAGGGAGGAGATGGGAACTTTTGGAAACCTCTAAAATACTAATTTATAATAAACCCTAACCCCACTTAAAAACTTACAAAAATGACTCATATTTGAAAATTAGATGATATAGGGTTTTAATCTCATCAACCAATAAAATTTATACATATTGTGAATTTATTTTAAACATTATCAACTTGATTTATCCTTATTTAATCTATTTAATTTAATTGTTGGAAATAGGATTCTAAATTTTAAATTGTTATAAATAATTACTTATGTGTTGTTAATTGTCTATAATTAAATAATTTATTACATTTTAGAAAATATAAATTTTATTTTATAAATTTTAAATATTATTTTGATTTTTAAAAAATTTTATATTATGTTATTTTTATAAAATAACAATAGTGTCAATTTTGACACTATTCATATATTTGAATTTAAATAAAATCCCCACAGAAGATATGTTAAAACTAAATTCTTTAATATATTCATGAAATGTTCTATGTATCTAGAAAATAAAGGGATCACATTAAATAGTTTATATAATATTTATTTTAATATTTTTAACACCATTTATTCGATATTTCAATCAATAAAATAATTTCAACATCACTATTTTGTCACCTTTAATGATAATTATTTAATCCCTATAAACTCTAAATAAATTCCCATGATGTAGATAATTTTATTATATTTGTGGAGAATATTCATGATCTAAGTTTATGAATTTTAACACTAAATTAAATTTATTATACTTACAAGATTTGAGAGAGTGACATGTTGTCACTTTCTTTGGTTTTAATAATAATTAAATTACATTCATGGAAAAATGTCCATAAAATGAATCTAATACGACCCTTAGGTGATATGGGTCTACCTTTAGTCATCCAATATAATTTTTTCAAGTTTTAGGGTAATTTTATAATCTTATTTTTACCTTTAATTACCAGATTTACCTTTAACTATAGTAAATAAATATTATTGTAGTTACTATTCATAATATAAAAAAATAAAAGTAACATATTAACATAATTTGGACCCACTGAATTCAAATACGGAATCCATTTTTCAAAATTCAAAACACAGAAGTTCCAAAAATTAATTTAAAATTAATCTCGTTGTTAAGAAAATAGGTTTTAAAAGGTAAAATATTACAAAAGATTGAAATGGTTTTACCTTTGAATTCAATGTAAAATCAAGGCTAATGACATAAATTATATTAAATGGTTAAAATATATTATATTTATACTTTAAAATAATTCAATATTATGATTTAACCATATAAATTATTACAATGAAAAAAGTTGTTTTTAATTAAAATATGTGTGTTTTTACTATTCATTAAAATATGAAAGTTATCAGAATAAAATGAAAATTTTATCCAAAGTAAATTTTTATATCATAATTCCAAATAAGAATTTTATTTTCTAAAATTTAACTTATAAACCTATCAAAAACTAGATTTAAAGTGGGTGCGCCATCAAAAGGCAGAAAAACTACATTTTCTTGAAAAATACTTATTTTACCCGAAATATTTATTTTGTTCACATACCATGTTTTAGAAAATGTGTAAGATGAATAATAATGTTATAAAATTCAAAAATGTAGTTAATAATATTAATAACGGCTAGTCAATAATAATATTATAACAATATATCGTTGTTTAGTGAAACCCAATATTGCGTACTACACACTCCATCGAGGAAGGTCATGATTGCGTGTAACGCACGCCAAGTTAGGTTTGCGTGTAGTGAAAGACTCCTTCGTTGTTGCGTATAATAGAATACAACCATATTTCATTTATAAATTAAATATATATATATACACACAATTTTTCGTTGAATAACTACTATCAAACGAACATGAAATTGTGTGTAACACAATCCAAAAATAGTGCTGCGTATACTGCAAGCTAATATGGTGTTGCGTATAGCGCAAGATAATATTGGTGTAGAGTAAAATAGAGGATATAAAAGAATATATCTCATAAAATCTCTGGGTTTAACATTCTACCCCCCTTAAAATTAATTTCTCCCTTGAAATCGTCGGGGTTATAAATGGTTTATTACATGAGAGTTTCTTTTATAGAAACCCAGATCGTAAAAAATGAATACCAAAACCTTTCTTTACAAAAAAAAGTATGAAACGTAACAGTTACCCAAATTAACTAATCAATTGGTTTCCATATAGGATAACATAGGTGAAAATATGGATATAAAATAGAAATCTAACCATCATGTTTTGATGGAGAGTGGTAGAGGACATGGCTATGATAAAGCCAAGAGTCACCAACCCATAAATTTGTGCTGATATAAGGGACCATCTGATTCATCAGATATGAGGGAACTAGGACATAATTTTTTGTTTTCAAGATCATTTTCCTAAAGTTGAAGAATTGTTGATTTAAAAGAAATACTTACTTGATTTTGGTACAATCTTACTGTTTTTTTTTGTGCCTTGAACAATTTCCACTTCATCTCTTAAAGAAATGAAGTTGAATCTGTCTTTCGCGAAGTGTTAGCAGATCATGTGATAGAATGATAGGTCATTCCATCTGTCTCAAACAAAAGGATTGGAAAGTTATTAAATATATATATGTCCATATATAGTGAGATTAATCGTATATGGTTCCTAAAATAGACTTATACTTCATATATCATACTGCTTAATATAATAAAACTAGTTTTTATTAACCAGGGACTTCTTGTAGGGAAGTGGTAGGCAATAAAGTCCTGTTGCACTTCAGTTGTGGGTATGATTCTTGTAACGACCCAAAGTTTCATTAATGGAAAATCCCTCTTGATCCAGTTAAATGTTTCTTTATGAAAAATGTTTCTTTATGTTTTTATAAGATGTCAACTTCTTTAGTTTTACGTTAAGATTTGTGACCGTTACTTTTATAGCCGTTGAACAGTGATCATCTGGGTAGTTTAAATATAAGTCCTTAACGAACCAATTTTCTACTCAGACAAAGGAAGCGATGGCCTCATCCAGTAGAATTGCCCCTTACGAAGCCCATTTGTCGGAGCTCGGAAAGGAGGTGGCGTCTTTGGGCTTTGCCCTTGACCAAGCCCAAGCTGAGCTTCATCAAGTCAAGCTCGAACGTGATCGTCTACGGGAAAAATGGAAGTTGATTGAGATTACCACCCGAGCGATGTTATCCGAGCAACCCCAAGAGTCTGTCACCATCGCACACCTTACCCTTAGGTCTTATGCAGCCATTTTAAGGGGTTATGTAACAAATAAGTAGAACCATGTTCATGTACATTATTTTTTTTATATATAATAATGAATATAATTTCTAGTCATTTTTGATACATTGTAATTAGTTTTTAAAGTACAAATGCTGTTTTTAGTTATTATTTAATTAAGAATTATATTTTATTAAATTAAAGGATTTTTGAATTAAATAATATTTTAATAAAATATTATTATTAATATTAAATTAATTGTCATTAATTATAAATGATCTTATAATTTTATGAATGCAATTAAAATGTTTATTAAGGTTTGAAAGTCATTTCTGTCAAAACCCGTGAATTTTTTTTATAAATGTCTGTTTTTATTTTAAAAGTGAAAATTCACATATTTAGAAAATTATTTAGATAAAATAAATATTATTTTTGGAATCAGGACGTCGAAATTATCCAACGGTGAATTTTTCATAATTTTCTGAGACAGTCAAATTTTTGGGTAAAAATTAAATACCATTTAAATATATAATGTGTTTTATGACATCATAATGTCCCAATGGTGATGTAATAAAATACCATAATCCTTATGTTCGGCCAATATGTGTTTTATCAATAAAATAATGAGGTTTTGGGTTTGTTTGACTCACTTTTCAAAGCATTAATGGAGCCCTCAAGACTTATTCAACACTTTGCCTTTTTAAATTAATTTCCATGGGAGTGTGACTCACCTCCACATAAGCAACCCTATTTTTTTTAATAAGTTCGGACCTTGGACTTGTAAAATATTGTTTTCCTCTTTCCTTTTCCAGAAACCATGGGCAAATACCATGGGATGGTTTTTGGTTTGGATTATTTTAATATAAGGGGTCCCAAACCTAAATAATAAAGAATTCTCTCACCTTTCCTATATAAACCCACCCAAGCTCCCACTTCCTCCTCACTCAAAGCCCTTGAAGTTCGTCCAACCTCTGCCCTACTCTCTCTAGAATCCTCTCAAGGTGCCCCAAGCTCCCAAGAAGCCTCTCACAAGCCTCTCTCTAGCCTTTGGAAGCACACTTCCAAGTAAGGGTTTTTCTTCCTTTCTCATTTTTGTCAATTTTCTTTAAGTTGTATTGCCTTTTTAATTTCAATTATGAATGTTGGGGTATGGTTTCGCACCTCCCCCATACTGCCCTCTTATTGTTTGAATGATGGGAGACCCCTTTCTCTCTCATTAAATGCCTCCCATGTACACCCGTTACTATGCCGAAATTCCGAAAGGAGCTTCTCTCTCTTCTTTTATATTCAAGCAATACTTTTGTATCATGAATCTAAATTCCATTTCTATTGTTGGGACATGTATATATATGATCTCCTTACTGTCCATTACATGTAAATATGATGAGGAACCCCTTTCTCTCTCATCATCCTTTTTATGAATTCTTATGTCACGCCGTTACGCCGCCGAAATCGCACCGATTTTCTAAGCCAATGTCTTTGTGTAGTGAATACCATGCCCATTTCTCCATCAAGGGTATTCACCTTTATGCACATTTACTTATTGATTGTAAAGCTTCATGTATGAATTCCACATTCCTTTATCGTGGAATAAATGATTATGTTTTATGAATCCATGTTTTATGATCCATGTGGCACACTTATGCATGAAATGAAATGTTTAAGAAGGGTGCGCCCTGATAGCGCTCCAATGCATTGGGTAAAGTATAGTATCATGATACGTCATGTGCAATGAGTGTTTACTCATGCTAATTCAAGTGCAACGAGGGTTTACTCGTGCTTCAAGTGCAATGAGGGTTTACTCATGCTCCATGTGCAATGAGTCTTGGCTCATGCTAATTCAATGATAAGTGTTGTTGCCACATTTCCATGTTATGATTATCATGCTTTATCATGCCTTTATGTTCATGTCTCTCTTATGCTCTATTGATATGACTATTGCCTAACATTTATTGTACTCCTCATGTTATTCATTGTGTACTCCCTTACTGGGCTTTATAGCTCACCCTTTTCTTATGCATGTCCTCAGGTTATCCCATGCAATGCTAAGTACGAAGGAATGTAGTGGTCATGTAAAGGAAGTTTTCAATAAGGATGTTGTGTTTCATGTTTAAAGTTTTTATGTAATGATCCTAAGCCCCAAAGACACTAAACCTCTCGATCTTCTTTGTTGTATCAAGTGAAGTTTTATGTAATAAAGCATGTTTAAGTTGTAATAAAAAGCAGGGTTGTCATAGTTGGTATCAGAGGATAGGTTTAGTTATTTTTGGGATTAGGAAACCCTAGTAAAGCCTTAGATACAAGACTAAGCATAATAAAAACATCCCTAAGTTTTGGTAAATACTAAGTAAGTGGTTTATCAAACAAATACATCCCTGTCTGGATACGAGCAGGTAGAGGCGGCTCTGGCACAGATGTATCCTAGGGGTAAAACCCGAAAACACCGCTTTGAGCTAGACTCGAACGGGAACTGGTGCACGACAACGGGCCTTGCTGCACTCTTGGTTACGACACTCCCGGGGGATATGTTTTGATAAATTCACAATCTTAGTATGAACCCTTATTAAGGGAAAAATGCCCCTAAGAATATATGTTAGAAGGAAGATCATGAAAATCCTGGATTGAATCCTATAGACTCATTAGTTAAAGAGATTAAAGTTTATTTATAAGTCATCAACTTTTGTCTTTGGATTACCCTTTATGTGTTACCCCTAACTTTCCTTTTATTCCAGCCAATGGCCGGTAATAGGAGAACTCGGGCTAACAACCGTTGTGAAGATCAGTGTGATGATTGTACTAATGAGATGCCCAATCCGATGGGAGCGGGAATCGCGAACTTTGTCACGCTTCTCTCTCAGCTAACTCAAGTTTTGAATAGAAACACTGGTCAAGAGGAACGTTCAACCCCCCCTAAGAAAGAACAAGTCGCTATTGAAAGCTTCATGAGACAAAGGCCTCCTACTTTTAGTGGATCATCTGATCCCACGATCGCTGAACAATGGATCAACTCCATTGAAAAGATATTCTCCATCCTCCAATGCTCTGAAAAAGAGAAGGTTCTCCTGGCGGCTTATCGTATGGAGGGTGAAGCTGATCAATGGTGGACGTTGATCAAAAATACGAAGCCTGAGGAGGAGATCGAGGCTTTGGAATGGAAGGTATTCCGGAAGATGTTTTTCGATAAATATTTTCCACGCACCCTCCGTCTTAAGATGGAAAGGGACTTCCTTTCCCTCAAGCAGAAAGATGAAGAATCTGTGGGAGCGTACGAGGCAAACTTCACATGGCTTGCACGATACGCTTCTGGCTTTGTCGTTACCCCCGAATGCAAAGTTGACCGCTTCTTTGGTGGGCTGAAGCCTAGCTTGCGGAAAGCATTAGCGATCCGTGACTTTGACAGCTATGAGGAGATTGTCCGATGTGCCCTTAAGGTTGAAATGGAGATCGGAGAATCACAGGGGTATCATGGGGACAAGAAGCGGAAGGTGGACTTCAATGCTGGTGGTCCGATGGATAAATCCAACGGCGCTAAGAAATTCCAGCACCCCACTTGCCAAAAGTGTGGAAAGAAGCACCCTGGGAATTGCCTTAGGGGGACAAGAAAATGCTTCAAGTGTGGAAGAGAAGGGCACCTAGCTATTAACTGTCAGCAAGAAGGACCCGCGGCTGCGACGGAGGGGAGGAACGCTCCGTTCGAACCTCAACGCGTTGTTCAATGCTTCAAATGCAAAGAACCGGGTCATTTTGCGAATCAGTGCCCTAATCCAAGGGTTATCGGAGGCAATCAACAACCTCCAAGACAGCAAGGAAGAGCTTTTTCCATCACTTCTGCCGAAGTGAACCCCGACAACGAAGTGGTGACAGGTACGCTAGTTATTCATTCAAGAATAGCGAACGTACTTTTTGATTCAGGTTCTACGCATTCTTTTATATCTAAAAAGTTTAGTATAACAATCCCTGCACCACCACAAATCATGGAAGTAAAGATGTCGGTGAGTACGGCAAATGGGGCAATCATTGCATCCCATGAGTATAAGTCCTCCCCTGTTATAATCTGTGGATTGAATTTCCCGGCGAACCTCGTCATACTCCCTTTGGTGGAATTTGATGCAATTCTTGGCATGGATTGGCTTTCCTTATATAGAGCCAACATAAATTGTCGGGAGAGGGAAATCACACTCCATATGGAGAATCGACCCCCGATTCTTTACAAGTGTCAGGAGGAAGATGAATCTCCTTTAGCTCCATCATCTCAAGCATGGATATTACTGCCTTATGAGAACGCATATCTGGCTCAGATGATTGAGTCCAAGGAAGAAACCACCTTTGAAGAAATGCCTATTGTGAGGGAATTCGCTGAAGTATTTCCCGAGGAACTTCCTGGTCTTCCTCCAAGAAGAGATGTTGAGTTCTCAATTGAACTTATACCTGGGGCACTACCAATATCCAAGACTCCATATAGAATGGCTGTGGTTGAGCTTGAAGAACTGAAGAAACAACTACAGGAGAATCTGGATAAAGGGTTTATACGCCCAAGTGCATCACCATGGGGTGCACCAGTCCTCTTCGTCAAGAAGAAGGATGGGTCAATGCGGCTTTGCATCGATTATCGTGAACTTAACAAAATCACGATAAAGAACAAGTATCCTCTCCCAAGAATCGATGACTTGTTTGATCAGCTGCGTGGAGCACAATACTTCTCCAAGGTCGACTTGCGGTCGGGATATTATCAAGTAAGGGTGAAGAAGGAAGATATCCCCAAGACTGCTTTTCGTACAAGGTACGGGCACTATGAATTCATAGTAATGCCTTTTGGACTCACCAATTCTCCAGCAATATTCATGGACTTGATGAATAGAGTCTTTAGAGATTACCTAGATAAATTTGTGGTAGTCTTTATAGATGATATTCTAATATACTCCAAAACCAAGGAGGACCATGAGGAGCATTTAAGAACTGTACTGGAGACTTTGCGCAAGGAGAAGCTCTATGCGAAGTACAGCAAGTGTGAGTTCTGGTTGAAGGAGGTCTCATTCTTGGGCCATATCATCACAAGCAATGGGATATCTGTGGACCCCTCCAAAACAGATGCAATTGAGGGATGGCCGAGGCCAACATCGGTAACTGATATCCGTAGCTTCTTGGGGTTAGCTGGATATTATCGACGATTTGTGAGAAACTTCTCATGATTGTCCAACCCTCTTACCAAGCTAACTCGAAAGGGAGTAAAGTTTTCTTGGAGTGATGAATGTGAAGAAAGCTTCAAGGAGTTGAAAAGGAGGCTTATCACTGCACCTGTGCTCACTTTACCCACTAGTGGGGAGCTTTTTGTGGTATTCAGTGATGCTTCGAAGAAGGGCTTAGGATGTGTGCTGATGCAGAATGATAAAGTGATATCCTATGCCTCAAGACAGTTGAAAATCCATGAGCGAAACTATCCAACGCATGATCTGGAGTTGTTGGCGGTGATCTTTGCCTTGAAAATCTGGCGGCATTATCTCTATGGAGAGAAATGTGAGATATATACTGACCACAAGAGTCTTAAATATATATTCACACAGAAAGAGCTTAATATGCGCCAGAGAAGATGGATAGAGCTCATAAAGGATTATGACTGTTCAATACATTACCACCCTGGGAAGGCGAACAAGGTAGCGGATGCCCTAAGTAGAAAGGATCCAGCAATTCTATCAATGATGAGAATTGAGAAGGATCCAATCTTCTTAGACTTGATGAAGATGGACGTGGGAATCATAAAGAAGGGAACATCACCAATCCTTTCACAAATGATTGCTCAACCATCTCTTTTGGAAAGGTTAAAGGATGCTCAAAAGGATGATGCGAGAATCCAAGAAAAAGTGGAAGCTATCAAAAAGGGAAAATCCTCAGAGTTTAATGTTAATGAAGAAGGAATTGTGCGGTTTGGGAAAAGACTATGTGTCCCATCAAGTTCGGAGCTGAAGAAGGAACTTTTGGATGATGCACATAGTTCAAATTTCTCTATTCACCCAGGGAGCACAAAGATGTATCGAGATCTCCGAGAAAACTTTTGGTGGGATAATATGAAGAAGGAGATCGCCGAATATACATCAAAGTGCCTTGTGTGTCAGCAAATGAAGGCAGAGAGGCAGAAGTCTAAGGGGATGATGCAACCATTGCCCATACCAGAATGGAAATGGGAGAACATCACCATGGACTTCGTCACTGGACTTCCAAGGACATCCAAAAGCAACAATGCAATCTGGGTTATTGTGGATCGTCTTACAAAGACTGCACACTTCATTGCTATTCGAGAGGATTTCTCTTTGGATCAACTGGCACGGATATATATCAGGGAAGTGGTACAGTTGCATGGAGTACCACTATCTATTGTGTCGGACCGAGATCCAAGATTTACCTCTAAGTTTTGGAAGAGTCTTCAACATGCTCTGAATACTGAACTGAACTTCAGTACGGCCTATCATCCTCAAACTGATGGCCAATCCGAGCGGACTATCCAAACACTTGAGGATATGTTGAGAGCGTGCTCAATGGACTTTAAAGGAGGATGGGATCAACATCTTCCTCTAGTTGAGTTCTCTTATAATAATAGTTTCCACTCGAGCATCCAAATGGCACCATATGAAGCCCTATATGGGAAAAGGTGCAGAACACCGGCATGTTGGGATGAGGTCGGTGAACGTAAGCTGCTTGGACCAGAAATGGTCGAAGAAATGGTGGAGAAGGTGAAAACCATTCAGCAGCATATCAAGGCAGCCCAAAGTCGACAGAAGAGTTATGCAGATAATCGTCGACGAGACCTTGAATTTAAAGTCGGAGACATGGTGTTTTTACGCATATCTCCGTGGAAGAAGGTCATGAGGTTTGGAAAGAAAGGGAAGTTAAGTCCAAGGTACATCGGCCCCTTCGAGATTCTTGATCGTGTTGGGGCTGTGGCCTATCGACTAGCACTTCCACCTACTATGGACAAGGTGCATGATGTCTTCCATGTATCCCTCTTAAGGAAGTACATACCAGACCCTTCACATGTACTCTCTTCTGAGGTGGTACAATTAGAAGACGATCTTTCTTATGAGGATCAACCAGTGAAGATCTTGGATCGTAGAGAAAAAGTTCTACGAAATAAGACAATGCCCCTCGTCAAGGTGTTGTGGAGAAACCACAAGTTTGAAGAAGCAACTTGGGAGTCGGAGGATATGATGAAGCTAAGTTACCCACATTTGTTCTAGTGTGGGAAAAGTAAAATTTCGAGGGCGAAATTTCTTAAGGGGGGAATGTTGTAACGACCCAAAGTTTCATTAATGGAAAATCCCTCTTGATCCAGTTAAATGTTTCTTTATGAAAAATGTTTCTTTATGTTTTTATAAGATGTCAACTTCTTTAGTTTTATGTTAAGATTTGTGACCGTTACTTTTATAGCCGTTGAACAGTGATCATCTGGGTAGTTTAAATATAAGTCCTTAACGAACCAATTTTCTACTCAGACAAAGGAAGCGATGGCCTCATCCAGTAGAATTGCCCCTTACGAAGCCCATTTGTCGGAGCTCGGAAAGGAGGTGGCGTCTTTGGGATTTGCCCTTGACCAAGCCCAAGCTGAGCTTCATCAAGTCAAGCTCGAACGTGATCGTCTACGGGAAAAATGGAAGTTGATTGAGATTACCACCCGAGCGATGTTATCCGAGCAACCCCAAGAGTCTGTCACCATCGCACACCTTACCCTTAGGTCTTATGCGGCCATTTTAAGGGGTTATGTAACAAATAAGTAGAACCATGTTCATGTACATTATTTTTTTTTATATATAATAATGAATATAATTTCTAGTCATTTTTGATACATTGTAATTAGTTTTTAAAGTACAAATGCTGTTTTTAGTTAATATTTAATTAAGAATTATATTTTATTAAATTAAAGGATTTTTGAATTAAATAATATTTTAATAAAATATTATTATTAATATTAAATTAATTGTCATTAATTATAAATGATCTTATAATTTTATGAATGCAATTAAAATGTTTATTAAGGTTTGAAAGTCATTTCTGTCAAAACCCGTGAATTTTTTTTATAAATGTCGGTTTTTATTTTAAAAGTGAAAATTCACATATTTAGAAAATTATTTAGATAAAATAAATATTATTTTTGGAATCAGGACGTCGAAATTATCCAACGGTGAATTTTTCATAATTTTCTGAGACAGTCAAATTTTTGGGTAAAAATTAAATACCATTTAAATATATAATGTGTTTTATGACATCATAATGACCCAATGGTGATGTAATAAAATACCATAATCCTTATGTTCGGCCAATATGTGTTTTATCAATAAAATAATGAGGTTTTGGGTTTGTTTGACTCACTTTTCAAAGCATTAATGGAGCCCTCAAGACTTATTCAACACTTTGCCTTTTTAAATTAATTTCCATGGGAGTGTGACTCACCTCCACATAAGCAACCCTATTTTTTTAATAAGTTCGGACCTTGGACTTGTAAAATATTGTTTTCCTCTTTCCTTTTCCAGAAACCATGGGCAAATACCATGGGATGGTTTTTGGTTTGGATTATTTTAATATAAGGGGTCCCAAACCTAAATAATAAAGAATTCTCTCACCTTTCCTATATAAACCCACCCAAGCTCCCACTTCCTCCTCACTCAAAGCCCTTGAAGTTCGTCCAACCTCTGCCCTACTCTCTCTAGAATCCTCTCAAGGTGCCCCAAGCTCCCAAGAAGCCTCTCACAAGCCTCTCTCTAGCCTTTGGAAGCACACTTCCAAGTAAGGGTTTTTCTTCCTTTCTCATTTTTGTCAATTTTCTTTAAGTTGTATTGCCTTTTTAATTTCAATTATGAATGTTGGGGTATGGTTTCGCACCTCCCCCATACTGCCCTCTTATTGTTTGAATGATGGGAGACCCCTTTCTCTCTCATTAAATGCCTCCCATGTACACCCGTTACTATGCCGAAATTCCGAAAGGAGCTTCTCTCTCTTCTTTTATATTCAAGCAATAATTTTGTATCATGAATCTAAATTCCATTTCTATTGTTGGGACATGTATATATATGATCTCCTTACTGTCCATTACATGTAAATATGATGAGGAACCCCTTTCTCTCTCATCAACCTTTTTATGAATTTTTATGTCACGCCGTTACGCCGCCGAAATCGCTCCGATTTTCTAAGCCAATGTCTTTGTGTAGTGAATACCATGCCCATTTCTCCATCAAGGGTATTCAACTTTATGCACATTTACTTATTGATTGTAAAGCTTCATGTATGAATTCCACATTCCTTTATCGTGGAATAAATGATTATGTTTTATGAATCCATGTTTTATGATCCATGTGGCACACTTATGCATGAAATGAAATGTTTAAGAAGGGTGCGCCCTGATAGCGCTCCAATGCATTGGGTAAAGTATAGTATCATGATACGTCATGTGCAATGAGTGTTTACTCATGCTAATTCAAGTGCAACGAGGTTTTACTCGTGCTTCAAGTGCAATGAGGGTTTACTCATGCTCCATGTGCAATGAGTCTTGGCTCATGCTAATTCAATGATAAGTGTTGTTGCCACATTTCCATGTTATGATTATCATGCTTTATCATGCCTTTATGTTCATGTCTCTCTTATGCTCTATTGATATGACTATTGCCTAACATTTATTGTACTCCTCATGTTATTCATTGTGTACTCCCTTACTGGGCTTTATAGCTCACCCTTTTCTTATGCATGTCCTCAGGTTATCCCATGCAATGCTAAGTACGAAGGAATGTAGTGGTCATGTAAAGGAAGTTTTCAATAAGGATGTTGTGTTTCATGTTTAAAGTTTTTATGTAATGATCCTAAGCCCCAAAGACACTAAACCTCTCGATCTTCTTTGTTGTATCAAGTGAAGTTTTATGTAATAAAGCATGTTTAAGTTGTAATAAAAAGCAGGGTTGTCATAATTCTCATAGCCTTGTCCGAAACAAAGGGTTGTCGCCCATCCTTCAAGTTTTCCTTTTTCTAAAACTACATTATTATAACATTCCTTTGATAATATAGAAAAAATTTCTAGCCATAAACAATACTATCTGATGTGAAACATAATCCATTCCAATATTTATACTTATCCAAAATACATCTGTCCAATCTCATAGTATAAAGAAAATGATTACAGGAAATGTTATCTACCGAGCATGTGAATACCATCATTTATCAAACAATATATCTTGTTGGTCACATTCCAAACATTTGAATACCTTAATCATGTATTCTCTTGAAAAATAAATACTCATTGAACCTTAAAGAAAACATGAATGCTGTCAAAAGTTAACTCATTCCACATACTAAAATCCCAAAATTTCTATATACTTAAACCATGATATCACTTTGTCCTTTAACAGTCATGAGATCTATCAAACAAATTATTTTCTCCTTATCCCTTCATTATGCTCATATCATCTGCTTTCAAAAAATATTTCAATCTCTTTTCATGGTTACTGGTACCATATAATTTTTTAAAACCATAATGGACCACTACATAGATATTCAAATAATACCATAAAAGTACCTCCAACATTATTCTTGAATACCAATACATAAACACTTCAATCCATTCTCTTCAATGATTGTAATGGAATAAGTCCTTCCTTGATTTAGATGTAACCTCTTAGGTCCGGGCATTGAGTTGGGTAATGCCCATGCTCTCCAGAGATAAGACATTGAACTCCATAACATTCTATCACTTTATGACCCTTATCTCCACACAGATAACATCTTCCCATCCATTTGATGTATTCATCAAGGTTCTTCTTCCCTTCTTTAGAAATCTCAATATTCCTTTCCATATTCTGCTCACCATACGAATATGTATAAAAGTCCATCTTCCTCTTATTTGATGAATTAGGAATACCACTAAAGTTCACCTTGTTAATCATATATCGCGATGACTGATTCGGCATAACCACAAAATATTTCTTTCTAGGAATTACGCAATTTCATTGCTCAAAGTCACCAATTTTTCCATTGGATTAAATGATGACCCAATTCCTTATGGTTCCCTCAATTGACTAAAACCAAAAACCATGGAGTAAGAAATAGTTAAAATAACAAGGAACACATAGTCATAAAAATTCACTAATGGGATGTATAACTTATCACACATTATATAATCCATGACACTCTAGGTTCACCCTAGGTTATTCATGATCTTAAAAAAAATTCTAGGACTATAACCTATAATTATACTAGACCTTAGGGACATCCCTAGACATACCTTATAAATATCTCTAGGGATCTCACTAAAGTTATCGCATCCTAGTTTCCAATGATTGACTAATCCTTTCCTCTGATACCAACTATAGAGACCCAAAATCATGACGTACATGGACATTACATTACTTTTTCGGAATACTTAATACATAACAAAAACAGACACCAAAGGACTGTAATAGTTTAGTGTCTTTGGAAACTTGGAACATAATCTTGTAATCTTGGTGAAAGATCTTCAACATCTCCCATAAACATATTCCTTTATTGTCTTACCTAAAACCTTTCTTTATATCCTGGAGAAAATAATACATATAAATGGTGAGCTCAAATTCTTAGTAAGGGTAAACATGGAGAAAACAAAACAAACCATATACATTTGAACTTCAAAACATGAACATAATGTTTGAACATCAAAATCTTGAGTTGTGAAATAAATCTTGGAAATACGTAAGGAATAGATCATAAAGAAACATAAATCATGATGAAATAGCATGGGAATAAAACATTTAAATGTGGAAATCCATTAATAACATGATATGATTTTCATAGTAGCCAAAGCATTGTTGCCAAGACCATCTTAGTGGACAAAGTCTCTTTTTGAATCGAGTTCACTCCTCATTCGAGTCCTGTATCACTGAACCGGATTAACATGCCATTCCAGCCATGTCTATCTCATGAGATATAAATCTTTACCCAATGCATTGGAGTGATATAGAGGTCCCACACATCTCATAATGAAATCATTCATACTTTTTCCACAAAATAAACATAAATCATTCACCATAACCCAATAAATAAAATGGGTTTCATAAACATCATCCCATCATAACATAATCCATATAAAAAAAATGGATATCATTTCATCATAAGAAAATTGAAACCATGTAAATAATAGAGACATTATACTTGAAACATACACATATGAAATAATGTCATCTTATATGGAAAATGGTTTTTATAAAACACTTGAAATGAATTCTTGAGGAAAATATCATTTCTTCTTCAAAATAATTTTCTTTTCACAAAATTCCATGAAATTTTAAAAGAAAAGGATTTTTTTTAAAATAGTCATGAAATCTTTTAGTGGAAACTTCATTGAAATAAGTCTTTATGAAACTGTAAAAATCCATTCACGCCGTATAAGTTAAAAAACATTCTTCTCGTACTTTTGCCGGAAAAGTCAACAAGTACCTCGTATGGTAAACAAAATAAAGATTCCTTACATATCATGTAGTAAAAGTAAATAATGGGTAAAAATGAATTTAAACATACATGAAACCTTTTTTAGAAAACATGTGCATGGATGATAAATATAACCCCAGTAAATACTTATAAATAAACAATCTCGGATAAAAATGAGATTGGAAAAGTTATCCCTTACCTTAGGTCCGATATGATTTGTACTTATCTGAAACTCCTGTATAATAATTTAAATAATGTCATTGACCTATTACAAAATAATATTCATTGTTATTATTTTATATATGGTTCACTTCTGACTTTATATTACCCGTTCTTTTGTAAATTTCATGTTAAAGGAGCGTTTTGGGTAAAATCGTTTTATTTATCGTACGTGTTTGGATTTGATGTTATTGATATTATTATTACATATATCATGATTTAATTACTTACATAATGTAAATCATGATTTATATATCATATATATTCATTATATATATATATAATAGATAGATAAATGAAATGGAATACACCATTCATGGAGACGGTAGGCCGTACGCACGCATGAACGCTGTTTTCTTTTCCTTATTGACTTGAATGGAAGTAATTAGATGAAATATATATATATACATAAATCCATTATCTTTATAATGTCATATATTTCATTATTATTCAATATATATACATTATAATCATTCTAGAGTGGTTAACATGGAGAATGAATCTCATCGCTTCGTGGAGACGGTAATCTATACATACGCACGAGCGATGATATCGTTCCCATAATAATTGAATTGAATTGGATTGGATGATATAATATCTCAGAATAAGTATGATGTTATAATAACTATATATAGTTATTCTTTACACCATTAAACACATCCATGTAAGGTGGTGGTGGAAAAAACAGATTACACCACTGTGTGGAGACGGTATTCCGTACGTACGCACGCGCGGTGATTTTGATTTTCGTAGGTTGGGTAGAAGGTAAAATGGTGTTGTTTAATATTTATAATAACATATCATTATATTAGTGATACTGATTTTATTACTTTTAAATGAAACAACTAAATATTAAGAAGTAGAAGAAGAAAGAAAACTTGAATGAATTAGTAGAAGGGATTACATCTTCTTCGACGCACCTATTTTATGGTTCCTCTTAAGGCACTAGGGTTGGTCTTTTGAGGAGACCAGAACCTCTATAATTTCCCTATGGAAGTTTATAATGGAAATGGGCAGGGTTTTTCCGAACTTGAAAGCTCAAAATTGTGTAAAGAGAAGAGGGATGAGGTGCCCTTTTATAAGGGAGGAGAGGGGCACTTTTGGAATCCTCTAAAATTATATTTTATAATAAACCCTAAACCCACGTAAAAACTTCCAAAAATGACTAATATTCAAATATTATATGAGAGAGAGTTGTAATATCATCAAACAATAAAATTTAGACATATTTTGAATTTAATTTAAACAATATCAACTTGATTTATCCTTATTTGATCTATTTGATTTTATTTGTGGTAATAAATTCCAAATTTTAAATTGTTATAAATAATTACATATGTGTTGTGAATTGTCCATAATAAAATAATTTATAACATTTTAAACAATATAAATACTATTTTATAATTATTAAATATTTTTGTGATTTTTAAACAATTTTATATTATGTTATTTTTATAAAATAACAATAGTGTCAATTTTGACACTATTCATTTATTTGAATTTAATTAAATTCCCATAGAATATATGTTCAAAATAAAAGCATTAATAGATTAATAACATGTCATATGTATCTATAAAATTAGGTTATCACATTAAATAGTTCATATAATATATATTTTAGAATCTTTAAAACCATTTATTTGATATTTCAATCAATAAAATAATTCTAACATCACTATTGTGTCACCTTTAATGATAATTATTTAACCCTAAAAAATTTTAAATAAATTATCATGATGTAGATACTTTTATTAAATTTCTGGAGACTATTCTTGTTCGAATTTTCATGAAGTTTATCACAAAAGTAAAATTATTATACTTATAAGATTTAAGAGAGTGACATGTTGTCACTTTCTTTGGTTTTAATAATAATTAAATTACTTTCATGGTCAAATGTTCATAAAATGAATCTAATCCGACCCTTAGGTGATGTAGGTCTATCTTTAGTCATAAAATATAATTTTTTCATGTGTTAGGTTAATTTTATAATCTTATTCGTACCCTTTATTACCAGATTTACCTTTAACTGTAGTAAATAAAAATTACTGTAGTTACTATTCATAATATCAAATAAATTAAAAGTAACCAATTAACATAATTTGAACCCAATGAATTCAAATATGGAATGATTTTTTGAAAATTCAAAACACAGAAGTTGCAGTAATTAATTTAAAATTAATCATGTTGTTAAGAAAACGGGTTTTAAAAGGTAAAACATTGCAAAAGATTGAAATGATTTTACTTATGAATTCAATGTAAAATCAATGATAATGAAGTAAATTATATTAAATGGTAAAAATATATTATATTTATACTTTAAAATCATTCAATATTATAATTTATCCTTATAAATTATTACGATGAAAAAAGTTGTTTTTAATTAAAATGTGTGTGTTTTTATTATTCATTAAAATATGAAAGTCATCAAAATAATATGAAAAATTTATCCCAAGTAAATTCGTATATCATGATTCCAAAGAATAATTTTAATATTTCAAATTGAACTTATAAACCTGTCAAAAACTGGATTTAAAGTGGGTGTGCCATCAAAAGGCTGCAAAACTTCATTTTTTGAAAAATATTTATTTTACCCAAAAAAAAATTTTGTTCACATACAATGTTTGATAATTTGTGTAAGATGAATAATAATGTTATAAAATTCAAAATGTAGTTAATACTATTCATAACGGCTAGTCCATAATAATATTATAACAATATATCGTTGTTTAGTGAAACCCGGTATTGCGTACGACACACACTATCAAGGAAGGTCGTGATTGCGTGTAACGCAAGCCAAGTTAGGGTTGTGTGTAATGAAAGAATCCTTTGTTGTTTCGTATAACATAATCCAACCATATTTCATTTATTCATTGAATATATATATATATACACTCAATGTTGTGTTGAATAACTACTATCAAACGAACTTGAAATTGTTAGTAACACAATCCAAGAATTGTGTTGCATATACTGCGAGCTAATATGGTGTTGCATATAGCACAAGATAATCTTGGTGTATCATAGAATAGAAGATATAAAAGAATATATCTCATAATATCTCAGGGTGTTACAGGAAAAAAGTTATTTAGTAAGAATATATAAAACAGATTCATAAAACAAGAATGAATAAATCCAAGGATCAGAGTCAGATATAAACCAACATATCATACATAAGTAGTCAATACAAACAATGGACCAAAAATCATTCCCTAAACAAAGAATCGAAAAATAATTGTAAGCAATGGATCATAAACAATTTATCGCAAACAAATCATAGAAGAGAAAATCAACAACAAAAAAATTTAAAAAAAATGGAAGACTTACCACTCTAGGTCGAAGAAAATCTTAGACCCTATTTAGATGTGAGATGAGATGTTTGGAGGTCGTTGAGTGGTGTGATTTGACCTTATATTCAATGATTAGGAGCACTGTCAGTGGGTGGCTATCACGGAAAGCTTCTATATCATGATGGGTTTGCAAATGGTTAGGGTATTTATAATAGACCGAGACACGTTTATTAGCACTTACTAATAAGCATTGATAATGATAGGTCGTTATCAACACTTTTTTAGCACTGATAAATCCTCATCTTTATCAGCGTGAAAAATGAATAGAAAAAGATTCTTTTATCACCACTTATTACTGAAGGGCAGTTAAAGGATTCATAATTATAATTATAAATAATATTTTTTAAATATTTATAATTTCTTAATAAATATATATAAATATAAATATATTAAATATATTCCTTTTTACATATATATTATAATTTTATAATTATTTATTTATAATTATAGAAATATTTTTAAGAAATATTATTTATATCTTATATATTTATATAATTAATCATATATATATTGAATAAATATATAAAAATATAAATATAGTAAATATATTCATTATTTCAGTAAATTTATTATAAATTTAAAAATTATTTAAAATTACATAATTATTTATTTATAATTATATAAATACTCTTAAAATAATATTTATTTATTTATATTTATAGATATATAATCGTACAAATATAGTGAATGTACATTTATAAATATATTTATTTATAAATAATTTTTACAATTTTTTTTAACTTTATTAATGAATATCTAATTTTGAGTGCATCCATATATGTACAAAATGAGTGAAATTGAATAAATTAAGAATATATAGGTACACCTTAACAATATTGAAAAAATGGATAATTTCTGTGTGTGTGCATATTGTATATAAAAATTAATTAATTATACATATATGTGAAATCAATATAGCACACATTGGATATATATTAAAGTTAAAAATCAAATGACATTCAATTATGTGTACATCGAGTACTATGCAATTAGTCAATGTTTTTAATTCATATTTAATTCTAATTATGTACCATTATTCAACAAATATATAATAATTTAATAGAAAGTGCATAACTATTTTGTAATATATAGTCATATTTATATACATTAATATATATCTATATATTTAATAACATTATTTTTCATAATTATATAATTAATAAAATGTTTCATATTTAATAATATATAATGAATCAATTCATTTTCATCAATTATTTTTTAATTAATATAATTTGTAATATTTTTTTTAATAGACACATTTTTTATTATTTCTTTAATTATTTCAATTTATCATTGCGAAAATGCGTTGATGAAAGAAATGTTTATCAGTGCTAAACATAAAATCAATGATAAAGAATACCCTTTATCATTTCTAAAAACAAATCACTGATAAAGGATACCCTTTATCAGCATTAAAAAAAATGATAAAGGAAACCCTTTATCAGTGCTAAAAACAAAGCGATGATAAAGGATACCCTTTATCAGTGTAAAAACTAAAGCACTCATAAATGATTTCTTTATCAGCACTAAAATAAAAGTGCAGATATAAGTTTTATTTTATCAGATCTTTCTTTAGCGTTGATAAATATTCTATTTATCAGCATTTTCTGTTATCGTTGATAAATAACAGCACTGCTAAAGGCCATTTTGTAGTCGTGTCCCCCGTCTCTGAGTAGCAGTTGTGATCGTGTCCTCCATTGGAGTTGGAGCTCCATCAAATAATGGAAATAGTTATGAGGAAGGGGCCCCTCTACTTTATGTGATTGATACCTTGGTTGGAGTTAGTTATCCCTTGACATATTGCGGTACATGCCACTCCATATAGATGTGACATAGGTTTCACAGGTTAGTTGCGAGTAGTACTCACTCGTCTGTGGGGAAGTTGCGAGGCGTGGGTACCTCCGTTCTCTCTTATTAAAGTGGATTCACAAGGTGTATAGTCTGTAGAAGTGCTCCCTAAACTATGTATGGTGGTGAGGGGCATACCTCTTAACTTGGGTTTCTTTAGCTTGCGTTGGGAGTAAGGTAACTATGAAAAGACCTCAAGAGTTGGGCACTAGAACTAGAACCAGTAAGATGTTCCTAATAAAGTGATTTCTCTGGTACATACCATTATCAATGTAAGATTTGTTCCTAATGGAGTTCATCTCCTAGACAGGTTTCATCTAGGATGGCTGATCTACTAGATTGTGTTCTGTTAGTTTTATGTGCCACCTTTAGAGCTTTGAGTAGAAATCCTATTATTGGAGATGAGTTTGGAACCTCATGAGACTTCTCTTTTGAGACGAGTATATCTGGTTGTCTTCTGGGAGTCCTTGTAGTGTTGTCAATTATTGGGTTTGATACCCCTTATAGACCTAGCTGACTTGTTATGTACAACCGAGGATGGTTCAAGATAGACTTCCTCTCTCGATTGGGTTTCCCTCTAGCTAGATCATGTAGACTGTTGACTTTCAATTTATCCCTTTTTTTCAGTTTTTTGTGGTGCCTAATTAATAATTTTATACTCACTCCTACAAAGACATGTCCCACACATGTTTTGTGTCTTTTTTAGACCCTAGGCCTATCGATTCCATCAGCAGAGGATCCAATGCAGGTAGTGCTTAGTGAGCTAGATAGAGTGAGGTATTTACCATGACTGGGCCAAAGAGTGTTTTGGCAGTTACAGCTGATAACAATCCCATCTTTATGAGCAGGTTAGATTCTTTTACAATATTCATTAGTGGGAACTGTTTGTCCCTTATTTCTCTTTTAGTACTTCTTTTGTACTCTGGTTGTGGTATATTGATGTATGCATGCATTGGTTACTTAGTGGTTTTTACATTTAAAGTATTTATGTTTTTGGAGATTTGTACGCATGTATATGTAAATATGCAATGCCTATCATGTCAGGGATATGACTACTCAATGATAGTCACCAATTCTTAGCCTATTTGAGGCATGCTTTTGGAGTTAAATCCCAGGCCCTATCAGGTGGGTTCCTGATAGAGTGGCATCAGAGTAAGGATCCACATTAGGACCGAATGTTCATGAGTTTGGTTTGGGATGCATAGAGACAGTGTTAAGATGTTTTGATTTTGTCTCTTAGACCAGAGGATCTAGTGTTGGTGTGTAAGCTGATGTATCCATTCACCAAAACTCTAATAACCTACTTTTCGACTCAATACATAAGGACATTGGTCTCTAGGAAATTAATGGTACATGAATCATATAGTACTGGGTTTTTTGTTTTTTCATGTCTTTATTGAGTCATCTCCTAAAATATAATCTATGACCATGGTGCGTCATTATTCTATTTCAGGATAACTCTAAAAATAAATCCAAGTAGAATTATATGTCATTATTATGATGATTATATTTACCATGATGAGTATTTAGTGGAGGGCACTAATTCAGAGGCATTACCTTCGACTGGTCTTCCGATAGTGCCACCACCTATTGAGAAGTGGGTTTTACCAGATGTTTAGGCTGAGGATGTGCACAAATTGATTACACTAAATGAGTTCCAGAGGTAACGAAATATGAGGAACCATTATGATCCAGACCCCTAGGCAGTATATGACTTTCTCGAGGCAGTCATGCAAGTTTTCTACTTAGTGAGGAAACCTCTCGATCTGATGTTATTCCTAGCAGTGGGCCTTATGAAGGCATTAGTCGAGCAATGATGGATATTGGTGATCAAATCTCATGACAACAGGATACTCACTTGGTTGGAGTTCAAGAAACACTTCAGGGAATAGTTTTACCAAGACACATTGAGATTATTATGTATCCAGGAGATTTTGTAGCTTTGGTAGGGTATCATGAATGTGGTAGAGTTTGTGGAGAGGTTCATAGAATTGTGGAAAGATTACTTTGATATGGTTCATGATCTGTTATTCAGAAAACATACCTTCAAGTATGGATTATTTTAGGAGATTGTGGATTTTTTATTCCACTATATATTCACACCTATGATGGAGTTCTAGAGTGGGCTCTGGTGGTAGAGATTTTTATGGTTGAGGAACAGTTGGATGTTACTTGCAGTAGTGGTCATGAGGCAGAGGAATATGTAGGAGATAGAAAATTATTGGTAATAGTATCGCAGTGCAGGGGGGATACCCATAACCAGACTTAATTAGATGTGCTTGTATCATTAGAGAAACACTGAGGATCAAGACCACCACAGGAGAGGCGGTGTTACACTTATGATTGTTAGGGATATCTCACTAGAGATTTTCCGAACTGTCATGATGCTCATAAGGAGTTGGATAAGAAGCTACCTTGGAAAATACATCACTTGGCGTAAGGAGGTTTTCAAGATGGAATATAAGGAAGAGGATCTGGTAGAGCGGTAGGAGGTGGAAGGTTGTTTGAGGTGTTTCCATCGCCACCCCCAGGTGGTCTGTGCCAGGCCAAGGGAGCTAGAGGATGCAGGTGAGGAAAACTACATGACGTATAGGGCTTAAAACCAGAGGATCCATGTATGAAATGAGGTCTTCATTGCGTCCTTATAAATTGTTAGAAAGTGCTATGATTATAATTTTCTTTCAATTTTTTTACTCGAGGTTTCACCATGGTGATGCGGGGATTTGGTAGAACCCCGTGTTGGAAGCTGTGACAGGGGGCCTAGTAAGACCCAGTTTGTGTTTGGGAATCCCTTATTTTTCCATTTTTACCACCATTTTTTTGGTATAAACATCATACATTACCTGATCTAGGTGAATGTGGTGCAGTTTGAAACAGCCATGAACTCACGAGTATGAGGAAGGCTTTCCCCACCGAGACGCATTTCTGTGATACAACCAAAATCATGCAGGTGATACAGTGTCACCCAAAGAGGAAAATATCAAGGTTTTGTGAACTAGTTCATTATACATGCATGGTTAGTGTGAGGTTATGTGATGGAGTGTCGAATAAGGTCATGTCCTTTCCATTGGACTTTCCCTACTCGTCCCCTTTAGCAAGGCATCCCTGGGAGAGGTAGATCCTTTCTTAAAATTGTTTCATAGCGACAGATTTATACTCTATAATTTTTAAGCGATGTGGATTAGTTTCCTACCATCCATGCTTAGTTGGGATGTCAATAGTAGGTGTGACCATGTTTCTCTTTGTGTGAGTTGTGTTATAGCTGGAGGTTTGTAGACAATGGGCCTAGTAAGACCCAATGTTTACGGTTTGGTATCCTTGTTTCGTTCCTGAATACCCTCCCATGTTCAGTATCATACTTGAATGAAAAATTCTTGAGGGGGATATTTTACAGTCCATCTAGGTGTGGATGTGAACTATGGGGTTCCATTACTATCTATGTCCAGTTAGCGAGGTACAGTACCGCTAGACCCCATGGTTGTAGATGGACCATGGTGCCTGGTGTTTTCCCCTATCACAGGTGAGGAGACATGTTCCCATTTATGCATAATGCTTCCCTATTAGAATATAGACATAACAATGGTTTGAAATTGGTTGTTCCTCTATGTGTGTTCTTGTAAGTACCATGAGAACCCTTGGTGAGCACAATAGCATGGGAGTAAGTGGGGAGCTTAGTTTCTTACCTTGTTCTTTGGGGTTCACTTTTCAAGGATGAAAATCCATAAGGTGGATAAAATGTAATGAAACATTTCTTAACCCATAAGACATCATAATATTTCAGAGAATTTTTTTGATGCAGGCAGCTGAGTTAGAATGGGAATCCGGGGCTCGGAGAGCCTCGGTACGACGATATTAAACATATTAAATATATTTTTTCACACCCGTTCAGTTTCAAATAAAATTCAAATAAAAATTTTTCAAATTCAAAAATCGGATTTCTAAGACCATGGTTGATTTCGAAATTTCATGTTTACCGTAGGTGTGAGCTATGTTCATCTACACTGGGAGTTTTGATCAGGGGAATTTTGATGACAGGGCGTCATGTGGTGGATTAAATTAATTAAATGAAAATTTAATTAAAAATCTAACCTAACCCTCCACTCCCATCACTCTGGTTTCACACGAAAAATGAAGGTTCAGATTCTCCCCCTCCCTCTTCTCCCCTTTGCTGACAATGTAACTGATTCCAAATCGAATCTACAATGTTCCATCGATCCCTATTTTTTGATGTAGATAGTCAACATATCAAGGAGAAACATTATTCAGGTGTTGTTATTCATCTAAATATTCTTCGTTTCACCAAATAAGTAAATGGATTTTATATTTATTCATGATTTTTTTGTTATTCATTGTTTTAATGTTCTAGATCCCAAATAAGAATGTTATTGATCCCAACTAGGTAGATCTATGAGTTTTTGGGAAATGAATGTGATGAATTGGGGTGTTTTGGAGGTAATTCCTGACTATAATAACTATCTACAAGGTGTGATTTTAGTGAAACACACAGTGTAACTCTTCATGTTCAGGGAAGATGAACATTCTAGACTACACCCTATATACCTGGGTTACACGTTGTGTAGTCCACTAAACCATGTGATCATGGGACATAGCTTGGGTTATCTCTGTGAATCTATATGGTCTCGTACTAATGCATGACCAGGGTACATGGAAATGGGGTCTAGTGCATGGAAACGGACAAAGTACATGGGAAGTTGGCCGTTTATCCTAAACACATCATTTACTATTAGATACACAACATATAAGGGACACGGTTGGCAGATCCATGTAGAAGTGGAACACAGCTAGGGGATAAGTGATGAGGTACAGGATGTTTACCTCCACTACACATTGTGTAACCTACATGGGTTGGTTAACCATGTAGATAGGATACACTATATGGTTCTTAGCTAGGCTAACATGCCCTATATACCCCGGTCCACACCGTGTACTCCTAAGAGATTCTCCTGGGATCTTCCACCTTTCATATCCTCTTATATAGGATTCGTATTGAGGCTTGTGAGTATTCCATGCTGAGTGGTTTTATATGTATAACACAATGGTATCACCTATTATGAATTACGAGATATCAGGTGTCATAAATCGAGAAATAATATTGTGAAATTATGATAAGATGATGTTGGATATTAGTGTGGGTTTTGAAGAGAGATGCTGTGAAGCATACTTTCCTATGTGTATAGGGTGCGGGTTTCCCTTACCTATTTTCTTAGGTATATAGAAGACATCCCACAATGCGGGTATGGGTTTTTTACCCTTTGGTAGTTTCCTCCGGGGGTGTTACCCCCCTAATAGACTTGGGTGTGAGTTTCCCTATGATGTTCGTAATAAAGGAAACTGCTCCCCTGCCCTGTTGGGGCGCATTCCCTCCATACTCATTGGAAGGTAGAGTAGGTACTCCCATGTTAGTTTAGGGAGTGGATCCTCTATCATAGGAGTCAATACTCCCCTATTGGACTAGGTCATGGGTTATCCATATATGAAATATAGACAGAGTGGGTACTCCCATATCGTGTTAGGGAGCGAGTCCTCTATCCAAGGATTCGGTACTCCCCTGTCATTATATGGTATAGCTCCCCCATACATGTTGTTCTCATAGAGTTGGTACTCCCTTGTTGTGTCATTGAGTGGGTCCTCAAGCCTGGGGTCTGTACTCCCCTACCATGTTATGGTGCAGGTACCCCATAGTGAATGAGCTGGTAGAATCTATACTCCCTTATACTACATGGGTATAGGTAATTTAATTATTGTGTTGTACTCCTCTATCAGGTTAAGGTGAGGGTCCTCAATCCACTAATTAGTACTCCCATATCATTTAAGGGGGTGATTCCTCCATTCTCTGATTCGGACTCCCCTATCGTTTCAAGGAACGATTCCTCACTTATGGAGCATTACTACCTCATCTTATATTAGAAATAGATAGAAGGTCCTCCATTATATTTGGAGCTCTCTAGGATATTTGATGCAGTTAGGATGAGAATGTACCTCCACTTGATGTCAACGGTACCTAGCTAAGAGTTCGTTCCCCCTCAATGGAAGGAGGTGTGGGCCCCAACATACTAGAGAAACAGAGTATCCATGGGTTATTTAGGAGAAGTTCTCCCTTGGTTGTGGGGTAGTGGCGAGGCATGGGTCCCTCTGTTCTCTCTTGTTAGAGATGATGCACATGGTGCATAGTATGGAGAATTGATCCCTCAATATTGTGCGGTGGTGAGGGTTGGGCCTCTTCACTTTGGTTTCTTTATCTTACATTGGGTGAAAGGTGAAAACGATAGGACCCCTAGTTTTGGGCACTAGAACTGGACCTAGTAAGATGTTCCCAATGGAGCGAGTTCTATTGGACGTACCATTAGGAATGGTAGAGTTGTTCTCAATGGAGTTCATTTCTCTAACGGGTTTCATCTGTGATGGATGAGCTCATGGAGTGTGGTCTCTTTGTTTTATGTGATACCTTTAGAACCACGAGTAGAAACATGTTGCGGGATATGGGGTTGGAACCTCATGAGACTTAGCGTCTGAGATAAGTATATCTAGGTGTCTTCTCAGAGTCCTTGTAGTGTTTTCACATGTTGGGGTTGACACCCCTTGTAGACTGATATAACTTGTCATGTATATATGAGGATGGTTCTAGATAGAGTTCCTCTCTCGATTGGGGTTTCCTCTGGCTAGGTTATGTGGACTATTTCCTTTCAGTGGATCCATTTTTATTTTAGGGTGTTTAGGGTGCCTACTGAGTATTTTTATACTCACCCATGCATATGTTTTTCCCTCACATGTTTTGTGTCTTGTGCAGACCACAAAACCTATCAATGAATTCCACAGATTACACGAGGCTAGTAGAGTTTATTGAGCTAGACAGACTGCGGTGTTTACCAGAGTTAAGCCGATGAGCTTTCCGGTAGTTGTAGTTGAGAGTAATCCCCTATTATAAGCAGGTTGAATGCTTTTGCTTATTTTCTTTAATGGGTGTAGGTTTTCAATTTTTTCACTTTCAATAATTGTTTTTACACTAGTTGTGGGATATACATGTATGGATGCACTGGTTACTTAGTGGTTTTTACATTTGAACATTTTTTGAGCTCAGATATGTTTTTGTGTGTGTACACGTACATAGGAAATGCCTCCCATGTTAGTGATATGCCAACTCAGTGCAGGTCGCCAGCCCCTATCCTATTAGAGGCAGGCTTGGAGAGTCGTGTCCTAAGCCTCGTCTGGTCAGGTTGTGACATAATAGGATTGTTAAAATTAGTTGAGTAATATTTTTCAATATTTTTACAATATTAGTTTTGGTTAATAGTGAAAAGAGATTATTATTATTACACTAATACCATCACTTTTATGAATTAAAAGTTTTTAAATAATTTTTCCATTAATATATATATTAATAAATTAAAATAAATTGTTTAAAAAAGCTACATTAAATTTTATTAAACTCAAATTTAAAATTTAGGAAAGTCCTATAATATTTTACTGTAAAAAACATTTTTATTCACTTACATTAAAATTTAGTTTACATCACTTATTGAAATTAATCCTTAAAAAATGGATTACATATTTTAGAAAAAATCAATTATTATTATTTAATAAGATCAATATCATTTTAGGGATAATATTATGATTAGAAAGATTAAATTTAATATCCATTTTAATGTGAAACTATTATTTTCCAGGAACTATGTTATTAATGTTGTGCAATTTTGGATTCATTGAATTTAAATGATCTATTTTAAATAAGGACTCCTAAATCTGGTTTACACATGTATAAAAATATATTATCACCCATTTAATAAGTAATTTATTTTATATAATATTTATATCATTTAATTATTAAATCATTATTTTTCAACAAAACATATTTTATATATTTTATATATTTTATATTTATTTATTTAAAAGTTAATTTTATAATTTAAAAAAAATATTTTTTTAAAAAATAGGCTATGTTTAGGATCATCACACCCAAATTTGATGAAAATTTTTATCTTATATTTTTAGTAAAACATAAACCACTATGTTAAAAACTAGTTACACATGTAGAATCAAAAAAGGTAAAGTGTAAAATTTAATGTTAAATGGATCAAAACATGATTAGAACATGTGTTGGAATTCATGGTTGAGTCTTGATCGGCCCAAGATAACCTTACACACCATTATTGAAAACATTTGGACCCATTGATCTATGAATAGTTTCATTCCATTATTTAAAATTATTAGGTGTTCACAAAAGTATCATTCTCTTCACTTATAAAAGTGGTTCTCTTCCACACTCTCAAACTCAAACATCCCCTTATAAATTGAATTGACCAATATTTAATTTTCATACCTTATAATTCCCTTTCACAACATAAAGTTCCTGATCACAAAAATATAGAATAATCCATTATTTTCCAAGGAGTCTTTCATGATAATTTTCAAGGTCCCAAAGAAGTTAGGTGCATGTGCTGACCAAATAAATCCCAAGGAAAATGTTTATTCTAACTAAATATTCTTCTGTTGAGTTATAAAAATTCTTATTGAACACTACAATTATGATCTGGATTCATTATATATAATGATTAATTGGAATTTTATTTCCTTCTTTCTTTATTGGGTTGTAAAATTATTCTTTATGACATCATTATTAAATGATTTGTACCTAAATTCATGCTACTTGTATGGGTTTCTTATCTTAAATATTCACCCCTTAGGGCATACTTATTATTATAAAAAAGGATTTTTTTAATGGTGTATCTAATACCCTTGAATATTATTTATCGTGATCAAATCATTATTCATGTTTTAATCAAAATCATAACATTCAAGGGTTTTTTATTTGAAAATTTCATTGTCATAAGTTTTTCTTTGTCTGAGATTCAGTTACTTGAGACATATATCTTATTATACACCATGAAATATTTTATATGGTGTGATTATTTCATAATTAATATCTTTTTCAATATTCATGAAGTTCATGGGGTTCTACAATCCCTATAATGTTATTTCTAAAAAATAAATTTTTGATTTAAAAGATACTAAAGGAGTATGGGTTTTTTCAGTCAAATCTATTAATTTAGATAGAATCCATCTTACTGAACATATTTATTTCAATAATTGTTGCTTATCTATAGGAATATATTTCATTTTACCTTCCCTTTCTATCTGGTGAGGATGGATGTTTTTATTAAAATCTACCTCCGTGAGGAATATATTCACTATACAAGTATTATACAATTGATAATAACTCTAATGCACTTTTATGAAGATTTACCCTCATTATCCATGTATTTATTTCCATTTATTATTCTCTGTTATAATAGAAAACCTAATTATGTGTTATCTCATAGGAATACCATATTTCTATTCCCTCATTTTTAAAACTTAAGTTTTGTTACTCTTTTTAAGATGTGTGTATTAAAAAAATATTAAAATATTAAAATGGATTTCTGTCCATTCAAAATATAACATTTTATCATACACCCCAAATTTAAATTTATAACCATTATAGATGTAAAGTATCTATTATTAATGATTCTTTTTAAAAATTGAATACTTTTCAATTTTTTCACTTTAGCCTTTTGAAACATTTATATCTTTTTCAAGGATACATTATTAAAAATTATTTTTAAAAGTAAAAATTTAAAAATCATTTTAATAAACCTTTTTAAAAACATTATATATTATTAAATGATTATTTATTAATATATATTTATAGATAATTTTTTTGAAAATATATTCTTTTCAATTTCAGAAAAGTTTCCTTTATGAGAACGAACTTTCAAACTAACCTGTAACTTCATCAGTTATCCCAGATTCTTAATTTTAATGTGAATTTTTTTTTTCAAAATTAAAATTTTAAAATTTTAAAATTTATCATTTAACTAAAAAAATATAAATAAATAATAACCACTTTTACTACAAATTTCCTCATTAAAATATTAATTTTTCTTAATCTTATTTTTTATGTAAATGTTATCTAAAAACCCTTTTAAGATTTCACAACCATTTTCTTCTTTTATCTCAAAAGGCATTATTTCCCAGAAAATAATATTTATGGATCACCCAATAAATTATATTTTGAAATTCTATTTTATGGTGATTTAATTTTCTCTATAAATTAATTACATTCTTGAGGTCAATTTGGTTATACAATTTGTAAATGTTACAAATTTGTTTACATTCCTTGGGTTCCTTATGATGTGATAAATAATAATTTTCAATTAGAACACATATTTATTGATGATTAATTATTTGGGTTCTATTATTATCTATAATGAATCGGTTTTATTTTTATATCAGATGAGATAATAAAATATTGTAACGCCCCGACCCTAGTTACCAAGAGTAGGTGCATTATTATGTAACATTGTCATGATCACAAAAGATCAAGTCTCGAAAGACCGATTAGTTTAGTAGCCTTGGAAACACTAGATATATTCATAAAAGTTACATTACATCATAAAGTGAAAAACTAAAATAACATGGTCTCCATAGTCCAAACTCATATCCCCTTCTGACTAACCCTGCAGGTCATTCATAAAATACTTCTTCACATCCTGGAAAATATTAAAACATTTAAAGGGGTGAGATCAGATGCTCAGTAAGGATAACAATATTTCAGAAGCTTTCATAAATAAACATAAACATTTAAGGCAATATATAACTAAAACAAAATCCTTTTAAACTTGAACTTTATAGTAATATGGCAAAATTAAAATGAAATAATGCCATTTACTTATTCACATGGATATTCTACTAGTCGAATAATCACATGCAATATCAATAACCACATTCATAATGATGGAATGCATAATGCCAGACTATCATAACCACGTAGCCAATGCCTCGTCCCAAGACTACAAATAATATTTTGTCAAGGCCTCGAGCCAAGACACTAGTTTGTCTCATGAGACCTACCGATGCATCGAGGAGCTATATCGGGCTCCACCCATCACTTATTAAGTCCAATTCATTCCTTATATGAAAAGGTTCAAACATATCATAAACCATAACATAATCGTATCACATAAAACATGCATATAGGAAACATAATATTTCCACATTTCAATCACAAGATATCAATACAACACATTGATATAATAAAAACACTTTCAAAACCATTTTCAATACCAAAATAAAAGAATAGTAAAACATGGTATTTATTTTTCATTTAAAAAAACTATGGCTTGTGGAGAAAGCCAACACTCAAATAATGGTCACGGAAGGGGAGAAGTCGTTGTCACCATATATGTATGACAAAAAACATTCTCTTTTGTCATTTAGTAAAATGCTTCGTATAAAAAAGATTTCTTTTGAATATAAGTAAAAGTCAAAGGGGTTTATACACCGTATAAAAAAAGGTTGTGTATAAAACCAAATATGCCTCAATGAAAGAAGATTGAGATGAAGTACCTTAAAAAGATAATTTTTTAAAATAAAATAGATCTATTATGTGTATTCACTATAAGTAAAAATAAATAAAGTACAAATACAGGATAAGACATAATAATATCATGACATAATTTGAAAGTAGGAGATTAACCCAAAGAATGAAAATTGGGTTAAGAAGTTCCCTTACCTCGTGTGCGACTTCACTCGACCGTTCTTTAATCTCCTGAATAATTAAGTAGAGTTAATCTATAATTTCTTAAGAACCTTTTTCACATTCATTATCCCTTTTATATCACTTATTACAATGTTACAAAAATTATGTAGTCATTTAAGTTAATAACGGTCGCTTTGTCGATCTTTGGTATATGAGTCAACAATAAACTTCTAATAATTACAAGTTGTTTATGTGGTAGAATATCCTTTATCTCCAGAATTATTTTCATGATGTAGATATCATATATATCATATATATCCAGTATATACATTCATTCATAATATTACGTAACATTTAGAGGTAAGAAATGAAATGCACCGTTCATGGAGACGGTAAGCCGTACGTACGCATGAACGCTACTTTCATTTATATTTCATATTTAATGGAATGAAATCACAATGATATAAAGGTATATTATAATTACAGTATAATATCATATATAATATCATTTACTCCATCCTTTATACATCCCACATATGGCATTAACAATTCAAATCACTTTGAGGGGGCGGTAGTCCGCACATCCTAAAATGAAATTATCGAGTTTACCCAAAATTGAATCATAAAGGTATGCCATAAATGAGAAATACCTAAGCATAAGGAAAACAAAAACATAAGATATATCATATATAAATATAGTAACATCTTAATGGCCACCATGAGAGGTGTTAAAATAAGATTGAACAATCATCATTTCGTGAGGCAGAAATTCGCCAACCATAGAAACATTATGTTCTTTAACCATTAGGCGAAGGTTTGTGTAAGTGTAAATCAAATAATTCTCATAACAACATCCTATTATATTTTAGATACTGGTGTTGTTACAAAATAAAGGAATAAAAATAATTTAATGGGTTGGAGAAGCAAAATAAAACCAAATAACATAAGAGAAGACATTAACTTAAAATCGGGTAACTCTTTTTGATTTGAGCCAAAGGCTTCCTTGTGAAGAATAATTCCCAAAGTGAGGCTTCTAGAAGTAAGATAGGAAAGTTGAGAGAGTATTAGTGTAGATTTTGGCCGATCCAAATGGCTTGAAGTTGTGAATAAGGTTGTAGTGGTGGGGGCCTTTTATAAGAGGAGAAGAGGGGCACTCTTGGAAAGTAATGAAATGTTACATTATTATGAAGTACATTTCGGATTTCAAAGGTCCCACAATTATAATTTTCGAGGATAAGGTGATAAGGTTTCTAAATATACCCATACAATAAGTTTTTGATAATTTTAAGTCTTAGATTTTACATTATCATTTCATTTTATTTAAATCGTTAATTAATTTGGTAATCGCTGCATCATCATGGTGTTATAAAAAAATTAATTTATTTAATGTATAAAAATTATATAAAAAATATCATGATGTAGGAAATCTTTTTATATTTCCAATGAATATTTATAGTCGAAAATTTAACTTATATAACCCCATGTAATAATTGTTTTAGTAAAACAACATATGTTTGTGAAAAGTTTATTCTTACTTTAAATAAAAAGTTATTAATGTCATTTTCTTACCCAGGTGGTTCCATGGGGTCCCCAAGTTGACCCATGGATTATCTTGGTAGTCCATGACTCACCCAATAAGGGTAGGACATGTTTAAAGGTATTTTCATATTTTTATAACATTATATTTACCTTAAGTTACACTAATTACCTTTAGTCGCAATTAATAGAACTTAAAAGTTACTATTCACCAAAAATTATTTTAATCCCATTGAACCACATTTTACTTCCTAATGAAAATGATGTATGTCGGATTTTAGAAATTCAAATCACAGAGGTGGTAAAATTCCATTTAAATGAAAAATTAGTTTTTTTAACTACCACTTAGTGGTTTCACTATTAATCAAAAATCGACGTTTTTCAGAACAACACCAAAAATTAACCCTAAGCTATATTTGATATTCCTAATTAAAAAATTATGTCTATTATAAAAAATTCAAAACATATAAGTTGAATTAATTAATTTAATAATTAATTCCCACTGTCATAACAAATAACGTGTTTTTAAGAAAGAATATCAATCAAAAGATTGACAATTGTTTATATCCAATTTTAAAGTGAAATTAATTCTAATGAACACCATTGGATAAAATGGTATAAATATATTATAATTACACTTTAGAACCACTCAATTGTATAATTTATCGCTATAAATTATCTTGATTAAAAAATTTGTTTTTAAGTATTTTTCACTATTCATCAAAAATTCAAATTTCTCAGAAAAATACCAAAAATTCAACATAGGCTAATTTCGATATTCCAAATCCAAAAATGAAGTCCATTTTGAAATATAAAATTTATATAATTTCAAAAGGTGGGTATTACTATTCATAATTGCTACTTTTATTGGTCGCGGTGTCTTAGAACTCGAGGTTGCGTACAACACTCGCTGCTCTATTATTCAAATTGGAGAGTACCATGGAAGCTTGGGGTTTTACATTCTCCCCTCTTTCAATAAATTGCGTCCCCACAATTTAAAATTTTTCTTTGAAAATAAAAGGTTTAAAATAGAAAATACCTTTGTGGAAAACCCACATCAGAAATAAGGTTAATAAAAATATAACTTTAAAAGAATGAAAGAGAAGTACAAAGGTCACCCGAGATATCCTATACTAGGATTATATGAAAATATGGATATGGAGGAAAAAAAATCATCAAGGTCTGATGGAAAGTTGTAGAAAATAGGATTAAGAGAAAGGTAACCACACGAAAATCACAAACTTGTGATTGGTTAAATGGTCATTGAACCCCCAGTTGGAAAAGTTAACTGAAAATGTCTTTGTTTTAAGTTACCTTTCATAAAGTTGAGGAATTTATTTAAGATATTTACTAAGAACGTAAGGAAATATACTTACATGTCATATAGACTTTCATTCTTTAATAAATTTTTACCACAAACCAATCTTTCACTCCAAAAGGTAATAAAACTCAAAAATATTCTATTTATCCTAATTGTATAAGGTTCCAAAGATTACCACATACCATTTAGATTAGGAAAACAATTTTGTAATGACTAGGGACTTCCTATAGGCTAGTGGTAGGTAATAAAGTCTTGTTGCACTATGGTTGTGGGTTCGATTCCTGTAGCTTTGTCCGACGCGATGGGTTATCCCCCGACCTGTAGGTTGTCCTTTTCTTAAAAGTATAGTATTATAATATTCCAAAAATAATCTTCAGAAATGTTTTAACCGTAATCAATTCTATCCAAATTTCAACTTAATCCACTCCAATCTTTATAGTTATCCAAAATACCTCTGTCCGGACTTTTCCTAAAAGGTCTCTAAATTCCAAAATCAATTGTATCATCATATTCCTCAAACAAAGTAAAGTTTCTCTTATTGTCACATACAAAAATATGATTACCTTCATCATATTAAAACCTTATGAAAACAACAAGTACTGCAGTACAATCCTTATATATATCACATTATTCTTATAAACAGAATATAATCCTTGAGTCCAAAAGCACCAATACATTAATTATTCCACTTCAACTGTAGTAACATCATAATATTGTCCTTGATCCCATGGCCTTTTCTGAGGTAAAATTCCCTGAAGATTAGGATATTCATTTTAATAATTCCCCATTTACCTACAATTGTATCATTCAACATTGATAGCCTCTTTCTTTCCCTTGTAGTCACGAGCCTGGTGACCTTTTTCTCCACATTTATAACAAACTACCAATCCTTTAGGAAAGTACCAGGGTGATTCTTCCCACAATTATCGCATAATGGGAAATCCTCCTTTCCCCTTTTCCCTTTATCTGTCTCTTGTTCCACCGTTCTCTTCTTCCATTTCATTACTTTGTTTTCATAAGACTTATAAAATTCTTTTTTTGTCTTGATAGCACACGAGACTATATCTTCGTATGTTGAGAAAGATTGTGATACTAAATCTCGACGAAGAAATGGTTTTTACACATCAAAGAAACGATCGATCTTACTTCTTGGGTTACGTATATAATCTACAGCATGCCTCGATAACCTTGTAAAGTTAGCCTCATACTTTTCCACATTCTCAACCTCCTTCTACCTCAGACTCAGAAATTGCCTTTCCATATCTGCTTGATGGTCATGTGGAAAGTATTTTTCTAAGAAAATTTCATTAAACATCCTCCATTCCTTACTTGATACTTCTTCATCTTCCTTTGTGTTTTGAATCAGCGACCACCATTGATCGGCATCTCCAGTGAGGTGGTAAACTGCCATAACAACTTTCTCCCTTTCGCTACTCCCCAAGGCGTTAAATATTTTCTCTAAAGAGTTTATACATTGCTCAGATACTAATGGATTTGTACCCCCATTAAATGTTGGCGGTTTTTGCCTCATGAAGAGGTCTAACATTGATCCTACACGTTGCGAATCAGGGTGCTCCATACGAGTAAAATTATTATTCATAACCTGGGTGAGTTTCCCCAGTACGGTGATAAGTTGATCACCACGAGTTGTATCACTAGCTCCACTATAATTATCGCGAGCAGGAGGGCAATCCCTACATGGAGTGCGTGCATTGATAGAGTTTCCATTCCTCCCACTAGGTGCCATTTCTAAACAATGGCATAAACTAGATTAGTTTATGAATCCAAATACATAATTTCAAACTTGAAAAACAATTAACATAAATTGAACTATTTATGGATATAATCCATAATCATAAAAAGTTTTTCTTTGAGGAAGTATATACTCATAACCCTTCATAGTGGTTTGTAAAGAAAATGGGAATTATCCTAAGCATATCCCTCGGGAGTGTCGTAAACAAGAGTGCAGCAAGACCCGATGTCGTGCACCAGTTCCCGTTCGAGTCTAGCGCAAAGCGGTGATTTTGGGTTTTACCCCTATGTACATCTGTGCCAGAGCTTCCTCTACCTGCTTGTATCCAGACAGGGATGTATTGCTTGGAAAACTCACAAAATCCCTATAATACCAAAATTTTAGGACGTTATTCTACACTAATCCTCAAATTTTATCTTAGGTCTATGTGCTCTAGTCATAGTTTATCTAAATCTAGCTTCCAAGGTTAGTACTAAACTGCCTCTGATACGAACTATAATGCCCCGACCCCAGTTACCCAGATGTGGTGCATTATTACATAACATTGGCATGATCACAAAAGATCAAGTATCGAAAGACCGATTAGCTTAATTGCCTTGGAAACACTAGATATATTCATAAAAGTTACATTACATCATAAAGTGAAAAACTACAATAACATGGTCTCCATAGTCCACACTCATATCCCATTCTGACTATCCCTGCAGGTCATTCATAAAATAGTTTTTCACATCCTGGAAAATACTAAAACATTGAATGGGGAGAGCTCATATGCTCAGGAAGGATAAAAATATTGCGGAAGCTTTCATAAATAAACATAAACATTTAAGGCAACATATAACTAAAACAAAAGCCTTTTAAACTTGAACTTTAGCGTAATATGTAAAAAAGTAAAATGAAATAATTCCATTTACTTATTCAAATGGATATTCTACTAGTCGAATAATCACATGCAATATCAATAACCACTTTCATAATGATGTAATGCATAATGCTAGACTATCATAACCACTTAGCCAAGGCCTCGTGCCAAGACTACAAATAAGATTTTTTCAAAGCCTCGTTCCAAGAAACTAGTTTGTCTAAGGAGACCTACCGATGCATCGAGGAGCTATAGCGGGCTCCACCCGTCACTTATCAAGTCCAATGCATTTCTTATATGAAAAGGTTCAATCATAACATAATCGTATCACATAAAACATGCATAGAGGAAACATAACATTTACAAATTTCAATCACAAGATATCAATACAACACATTGATATAATAAAAAAACTTTCAAAACCATTTTCATTACCAAAATATATGAATAGTAAAACATGGTATTTATTTTTCATTTAAAAAAACTATGGCTTGAAGAGGAAGCCTGAACTCAAATAATGGCCACAACAGCGGAGAAGTCGTTGTCGCCGCATACGTATGACAAAAAAACATTCTATTTTGTCATTTATTAAAATTCTTCGTATAAAAAAGATTCCTTTTGAATAAAAGTAAAATTCAAAGGGGTTTATACACAGTATAAAAAAAAGTTGTGTATAAAACCAAATATGCCTCAATGAAAGACGATTGAGACGAAGTCCCTTACAAAGATCATTTTTTTAAATAAAATAGATCTATTATATGTATTCACTATATGTATACATAAATAAAGTACAATTACAAGATAATACATAATAATATCATGACATAATTTGAAAGTAGGAGATCAACACAAAGAACGGAAATTGGGTTAAGAAGTTCCCTTACCTCGTGTGCGACTTCACTCGACCGTTCTTTAATCTCCCGAATAATAAAATAGAGTTAATCGCTACGTGCTTAATAACCCTTTTTAATTTCATTATCCCTTTTATATCGCATATTAAAATGTTACAAAAATTATGTAGTCATTTAAGTTAATAACGGTCGTTTTGTCGATCATTGGTACATGAGTCAAAAATAAACTTCATATAATTAAAAGTTGTTTATGTGGTAGAATATCCATTATCTCCAGAATTATATTCATGATGTAGATATCATATATATCATATAAATCCAGTATATACATTCATTCATAATATTACATAACATTTATAGGTATGAAATGAAATGCACCGTTCATGGAGACGGTAAGTCGTACGTACGCATGAACACTACTTTCATTTCTATTTTGTATTTAATGGAATGAAATCATAATGATATAAAGGTATATTATAATTCTAGTATAATATCATATATAATATCATTTACTCCATCCTTTATAAATCCCACATATGGCATTAATGATTCAAATCACTTTGAGGGGGCGGTAGTCCGCACATCCTAAAATGAAATTATCGCATTTACCCATAATGGAAATCATAAAGGTATGCCATAAATTAGAAATACAGAAGCATAAGGAAAACATAAAAATAATATATATCATATATAAATATAGTTACATCTTTATGGCCACCATGATAGGTTTTAAAAAAATATTGAACTATCATCATTTCGTGAAGCAGAAATTCGCCAACCACAGAAACAGTATGTTCTTTAACCATTAGATGAAGGTGTGTGTAAGTTTAAATCAGATCCTTCTCATAAAAACATCCTAGTATTTTTAAGATACTGGTGTTGTTACAAAATAAAGGAATAACAAGAGTTTAAGGGGTTGTAGAAACAAAATAAAACAAAATAACATAAGAGAAGACATTACCTTAAAACCGGGTAACTCTTTTTTATTTGAGCCAAAGACATCCTTGGAAATAATTCTGCCCAAAGTGAGGCTTCTAGTGGTAATAGAGGGAAGTTGATAGAGTATTTGGGCAGAGTTTGTCCGATCCAAATGGCTTGAAGGTGTGAATAAGGTGGTAGTGGTTGGGGCCTTTTATAAGAGGAGAAGAGGAGCACTCTTGGAAAGTAATAAAATGTTACATTATTATGAAGTAATTTTTGGATTCCAAAGGTCCCACAATTATATATTCCAAGGATAAGGTGATAAGGGTTCTAAATATACCCATACAATAGTTTTTTGACAGGTTTAAGTCTTATATTTTACATTATCTTTTCATTTTATTTAAATCATTATTTAATGAGGTAATCGCTGCATCATCATGGCGTCATAAAAAATTTAATTTATTTAATCTCTTAAAATTATATAAAAACTATCCTGATGTAGGAAATCTTTTTATCTTTCCAATGAATATATATAGTCTAAATTTTAACTTATATAACCCCATGTAATAATAGTTTTAGAAAAACAACATATGTTTGTGACAATTTTATTTTTACTTTAAATAAAAAGTGATTAATGTCATTTTCTTACCCAAGTGGCTCCATGGGTTCCCCAAGTTGACTCATGGATTCTATTGGTCAGACATGACTCTCCCAATAAGGTTAGTACAAGTGTAAAGGTATTTTCATATTTTTATAACATTATATTTACCTTAAGTTACACTAGTTACGTTTAATCACGATTAATAGAACTTAAAAGTTACTATTCACCACAAATTATTTTAATCCCATTGAACCACATTTTACTTCCTAATGACAATGATGTATGTCGGATTTTGGAAATTCAAATCCCAGAGGTGGTAAAATTTCATTTAAAGGAAAAATCATTTTGTTTAACTACCACTTAGTCGTTTCACTATTCATCAAAAATCGAAGTTTTTCAGATCAACACAAAAAATTAACCCTAAGATATATTTGATATTACTATTTCAAAAATGATGTCTATTTTGAAAAATTCAAAACATATAAGTTGAATTAATTAATTTAATAATTAATTACTGTTGTCACAACAAATATCGTGTTTTTAAGAAAGAATATCAATCAAAAGATTGCCAATTGTTTATGTCAAATTTCAAAGTGAAATTAATTATAATCACCACCATTGGATAAAATGATAAAAATATATTTTAATTAAACTTTAGAACCCCTAAATTGTATAATTTATCACTGTAATTTATCTTGATTAAAAAAGTTTTTTTTAAGTATTTTTCACTATTCATCAAAAATTGGAAGTTCTCAGAAAAATACCAAAAATTCAAAATAGGATAATTTCGATATTCCAAATCAAAAAAGGAAGTCCATTTTGAAATATAAAATTTATATATTTTCAAAAAGTGGATTATACTATTCATAACTACTACTTTTATTGGTTGTGGTGTGTTAGAACTCGAGGTTGCATATAACACACGCTACTCTATTATTCAAAGAGGAGCGTACCATGTAAGATTGGGGTGTTACAAATATTGTGTGAATGAGATGCTTGTAGCTTTGTTCATAATATTTTTGTGTGAACCTGATGTAGGAAGAATTGCTCAAAATATTTTTACATGTATAATATGTGGGCATCATTGTTCGTATGTTATTGATTTGAATGATATCTATTTATATTTTTTCACAAGATTGTTTTTTGAATGAGATATGTAAATCTTCATTCACAATTTGATTCCTAAACATGATGTGGAAATCATTGTTCCAAAAATATTATATAATTATATTTATACCATTATTTATTTTCATTAAATGTTTCAAAGTTATCCATTTTTCTCTATAGTGCTAGGATTATACCCCTTCGCTCATTATTATTTTCTCCTAATCTTTTACCCTATCATATATTTGTTAATTTGATATTATATTTACATCTACAATGAAATATTAAAGACTATTATTTTTCTTTGCTTTTTTTATGAATAAGTTTTCCTCTACACATGTTTTCCCTTATGATTATGATCTAACCCATGTTAACATGTTGATATGATTTCCATTTTTGTTATTTTGATCTCATCCATATCTTAAGTTTTTATTCCTCATGTTATGAAAATTAGTATATCTTTTGAGAAGAATATAATAGAGTCGATTATCTCTCAACTATAAAGTAATGTTATCATGTGTTGAAGAATGAGTTTCTTATAAATATAGTCCTAAAATAATCTAAACCTCATGTTCTTGGGATTGTGTGCTTATTTGTGGTTTGTAATGATTAATTTATGGAAATTTAGTAAAATAATAACAGGATCATCCCACTTTTTATCAAATCCACTATATAATAAATTTTCCCTCCCCAAATCTAGTAGTTTAGGTTTGTGGAACCTCATATCTATTTTTGGTTTTAGTATTAATAAATAAATTATTTTCCAATATCATATATGGTGTTCTATTTATTTAGAGTTCATAGCTTATAAAATAACACATTATTCAAATATAACCCTGATTTTTGGGAGTAACATTCCATCAAATACTAACAAACAATAGGATAAACACATTATTATCGTTAAACACCATTATTAACATCTTATTTTGAAAAAATGTTACTGAATTCGATAAATCATAAACTAATGGTATTTAATTAATCATCCCATAAAATAGATAACAAATCTAACATCTCCTATTATAATATATTTTAAATAACATGAAGATGAAAATCCTCTACTTAGAATCATATGAGCTAGATAAAATTCATTAAAACCAATTTTTTGTTATAGAGACTCATTGCTTTATCATTTGAGAAAAAATAAAAAATATATCAATTATTCCCTTGACTTTGATCACCTATATATTTAAAAAAAATTAAAATATATATTTGATATCAAATATCCTTAAAAACCAAAGAACTAATTTCTATAACATTAATACCAGATATTTAAATTCCATGAAGACCCATAAACTCTTTTGGGTACTCTAGATAATCTCATTATATGGAATTATTACTCCACCTTCCTAACCACCCAATATTTCAATGACCCAACAAGCTACATGAAGAAACATTGGTTAACTTTATTTCTTATGGTTGTAGATTTTACCTATTTATATTCTTCATATAGTACCAAAACCCAATTTTACTAGTTCATATATTCTCAACACTTAGAGGATATCAACTAAAAATTTATTGAAATCATTAAAATTGATGGAAACTTTTCATAAATGAAAATAGAATGAATTACCTAACCAAAACAACATATTTTTAGCCTACATTAAATAATGTTATAGAATTGAGAAAAATAAAAAATATATAAGTATAAAAAACAACCATATCATTTTATTAAAAAATAATTTTTTACATGATATTATCAATATACAAATGAGATAAAAATACACATATTATGAAAATTTAATCAAAGATTTAATCATATGATTCATCAATGAAACAAAAAAATTTCTCTATTATAAAAAGGAAAATTTATTCTCTTTCAGAACATTCTCATAATTTTTACTTCCTATATATTTACAAATTTTGTAAAACATGTAGTCAATATATTATATATATTAGAATATTCCATAAGGAAACCATTAGTCTCACCATATATTTGAAATATTCAATCAAATATAATATCATTTGGAATATCCAATCATATTCAGTATATGAATATAAAATTCTTCTTGTAATTCGGCATCTAATTATTTTCAAACATTAAGTGAATAAATTATTATTTCATAAATAACCAAATTCAATTTTTATACAATTTCAACACTTGTAAACATAAGACGAAATTATTTAGACTCATAGAATATTTCTTTAAGAAAATTATTATAATATTCATAATATTTACTTACATTAATCATATACTTTTGTGGATTCAACCCAATGTTTAGCTTCAAGAAGATGGTGATTTAATTTATATATAATAAAAGATTTTATCAGATAATTATCATGATATTTCAAAAATTAAATATTAAACATTATTAATAGGCTTACAATAAATTTTTCTCCCTTTTTTACTTCATAAAATTTATTTAGCGATCCATGATCAATATTTTACCATTAAAAAAATAGTTTGTTAAAATAAAAAATCCAAGACTATTTTTTTGGAGAATCAACCCAATCAGAACAATTATAGTTTTGGGATAGTTTGAGAGGATCACTCTTTCTCTAAATCTATCTTATTGATATACTCAACTCTAAACCTCTAGAATTACAATAGTTAGTGCTTCCAAGTTAGTATAACTGAAATAGAATACCAATAATAAGAAAACTAAAAAAATTAAGGGATAATCATGTTGAGATCAACTTATCATAAAATATAATCCAAAGTCACTTATATCTATCATGCTTTACATAAGATAATCTATGGGTACTCATGATTATCATGAAAATACCTGATTAAATTATTGATGTATGGACAAGTTTCTCTTTTGAATGTTCCTCACAACCATTTTTTGAATGGGATTTAGTCTTACTATATGATCTCATGATTATTACCTTGTGTATGATTTTTACTAATAATTATGTTTTGGACTCCTTTCCCCCACCAAATCATTAATCTAAATAAATATTAATACAAGACTCTTTTAAACACACACATTTGTGTTACTCACCCAAAAATATAAGTAAATTATATTCATAAATGTCTAAATGAATAATTTACATATTGTACATGAAAATTTCATGTAATTGAAAATAGTTATATGACATTGAAAATCTATATATGTGTAATCCTAGGGTGATGGAGATCCAAACCCATTCAAATTCTAGGAGAGGCACATGTCTCAAATCTAAAGGGTAGTAAAACCCCAATTCTCTCTCCCTGGGGAGGCTTTAATCAAAATGAAATTCAATTTATGATATCTGCAACACCTAATATACATAGATGATTTCTAGCAACTAATTTCAACTTCATAGAACTATTTATAAACTAAGGTCAAGGTAGATGAAAAACAAAATTTTACTACATCGTACCTATCATGTAATATAAGTCTATATTTAATAAAATTATTTTAAAAATAAAACTAAATTATACATAATCATAATATAAACAATTTATAACTATAAATAATATAAGGAAATTTTTATTTAATATATGAAAAAATAAAATACATAAACATGATATAACCATTTATGAACAATTATTATTTAAAAATAATTAAAAATATTTTATAAACAAGTTGACACATTATGGAAATTCCATAATTTGGAATATAAATTCTTCATATTTATTACAGTATGAAATTTTTCACATTCATCATTATATGGAATTTAATGATATTTTATGAAATATTAAATGATCATAATGAAATTTCTTTTATATAAACTCTTTTACAGATTTTTAATATCTTGTAAAACTTTAATAAAATTATTTCATTAAAATAATTTTGATAGGGTTCAAATAATTCCCAAAATATGGTTCCTTTAATTTTAACTACTTAAAATTATATGATTCTGAAAAATTATAATTCAAAACAAAAACTCAATTATATAAAACATTATTTTGTAATTTATAAACAATGTGTAAATTAATCTTAAATTTTTTAATGTTGTCCTTTTTATTATAAATTAATACGACTTTTTATATAACATTAAAAGACATATTCATAATATTAACACATAATATTGTTGAAACATTTATAATAAGTTTCCCAGAAAATATTAATTATTTATTCATAAATACTTTATAGTTTATTTATTTATAAATTTCTTTTAAAAATAAATAAAAATCTCAAATATAATTTTTTCCATTGATTATTATAATTTTAAAAATAATTATATGTTGGAATTCCAAAAATAATTTTTATGTACTAAAAGGTTAATGAAGGCTTTTGTTATGTTGTGGCATAAATATGTAGGTTGTTTTGAAAAAGAAAACTAGAAACACTAAGACATAGAGTAATCCATGGTGAAAAACTAAATTTCAAGACAATATATCTTTCAAAAACATGATCTATCATGACCGCAACTTTTCCATGTCTTTACATTTCACATGTGTTAACTGTTATTGTATAATGGGTCTAAAACAGTTATAGAGATTCCATAGAGAAAACATGGTGGGAGTTTTACGAGGGTGGTGGAGCATCTATAGTATAGTGTCAAAAGGGACATAGTGTTTCATCAAAGAAACATGATTGTAATGAACCAACCCATGAAGACCTAAAACATCACCTGAGATAGCACATGAAAATGCCTAAATAATATTCATGATCACTAGGGGCTAGAGACAAGAATATGGGTATTAATATAAGGAGAAGTTTAATTGAGTTAACCATGAACACCACCAAGAAATGTTTCATGTTCCATGTGAAGATATATATATGAATAAAACCCCAAATTACATAACAAAGTGGAAGTATAAACACAATCATGAGAGATAACATGAAAAAATACCAATATTCTATAACACATGACATACCATGAGCCAAGAGTCAATATCCATTTGACTATTGATCACCACAATACCTACCCACCCAAAATAATGTCAACTATGAGAAGCTTCCACGCTACATGATTCTCTTCCCTTTAAAATTAGTATAATAAGACCATTCTTATATACACACAAATTCATATGTAGGTTGTGAGGAAACAACTAATAGGATACCACTGCAAATATATAAAAATTATTTCCCCATAAAAAAAATCACGATTAAAAATCATTTTTATAAAGAAATACATACAAAAAAACAATTTCATAATATATCCCTTTGATTTTAATTTTTAAGAACCCAATTTTCTATGCCTTAACAACATTGGGGTAAAATAATATTGATTATGTAATTGTAAATAACCAAGGAATCCATGCATATTAACAAAAAATTAGAAAATAAATCTCAGTATTTCTTTTAATTTCAACTAAAAATATAAAAATGGGTCACAAGACAGAGTCTGCAATACCATAACATTCAAGGAACTCTATCCAGTATAGTGAATCCTAGTTCCCTAAAAAGACACATATCTCATGGTCTTACTTAAGTTCAAATGTCTACCATTATATAAAATTGAATCAAATTAAAGGATTTTCAAATTATGTTTGTGGAATTTAATCAATCACTTAATGTTTATAGAAAACTATTTATAATGAAAACCCCCCTATAATACATTTCTCACTACCACCAAATATCTTTTGAGAATCTTGGATTTCAATTTACCCAATAAGAACATCAAACAAATCATTATTACAAGAACATTCAGGTATTCCAGGGAAAAGAATCCATTGGATTATACACCACCTTGTGAATGGAGGAAATTTCAACACCTTCAAATTTGATGATGGGAAACAAATATATATTGTCATTACAACCCTAGATATAAAAATGAAATAATAATTTCTCCAACCATAACCCCGCATCTGATGATCACAACCCTTATGGGTTCCTGTAGATCAAGGGGAAGGGATATCGTGGATCTATCTAGATAAAAGAGGTGAAATTGAGAAGAAACATTAACACAACCTAAATATATCCACCCATTTCAATCAGTTATCACTAAGGAATCAAGGTGAGACTTCTATAGTAGATAAAAGAGGGTCTAGTGTGAGCTAATGAGATATTTGGAGGTGATTAGAGTTAAAAATGACCATAATAATTTGGGTAATTATATATTTTTAAGAAACCCACGTGAGTTGCATAGTTATGATAAACAATTAGAAAACTTAATCACCAACCATGTGGAAGTTACTGTCCCTTGAAAACTAAATAAAAAAGTCACCTGGAGAAAGCCACACGATTATATAAACTCCACTAAATCCATGAAATAGCCACTATACCAAAACCCGTTAATCTACAAGGTTTTACTATATACTCATGTGGTTAGAAAATCCATGATTAAACTGTCAAAATATCCATTCAAAAAAATATATCCATATATATTGGTCACAAAAAGGTTATTATTAACCGTATGAAAACTATATTCCTATCATGTTGTGAAAAGCTCTAAATTTTCAACCCCCGACTCTCAAATACCTTTAAACACTAAAAATACATAAAATATGTTAAAAATTAAATATACATGTGACCTGTATGGTGTCAAAATTCTCCTCACCATGAAACATTATATCCCTATAAAAATATATAGATCTTGGAATCACAAAAAGAGAATCCCACTGCTACATCAATAAATATTCTTACATTCATGCCTCATACCTATCCCATTTGTACTTCTATAGTATAGTGGAAAAAAGAATTGTTTTTTCCTACAGAACAATATCCCGGAAATCCATATTCTAAACTGGTTTTTCAATGATATAGGTGTAGAATTCAAGATCAATATTTTCTCATTCAGTCAAGTGGGAAGGGATCAGATGATAATTCTTTAGATAGGTAATGTGGAACATTTCATGAATAAAAGTTAAGTGAGAAGTTATTTTACAATAACGTGAAACCCTTATAAGTCACTCAGTGATCAAAAATGGACTAATATACCACAAACCAACTTACCCGCCTTTCTAAAGTGATGATTCCATGGCTAAAGAGAATCATTGAGAAAAATGTGATCACTGAAATCAAATTTATATGGTCTATGATGGTGATTAGGATATGATTACTTGTGAATTTGATCTTCCACTAACTTCTTTTCGATGAATTTCACATTATCTATCATCTATTGGAAAAGACTCAATCCTTCACATTATTCCTCATTGAAAGGAATTCATGTGGATTCTGTCGAATGGTGTATTTTTTTGTACTTATATTGGGAAAAAATCCCTCAAAATTTCCTCTCATAATTTTTTAGTGTGATTGTGTTTGTTTAAAAATCCAAATGACCGCGAATGAGTATGGTTGGAGTTTGAAGAAGAAGGTGTTTAAGGTGGCACAATTTCCTAGTGCTTTCTAACTTATTGGTCCTCAAAATCATGATTTTGGTTTTTGGAAAAGGAATATTTCCATATATGATTGAAAAGTATATGGTCCATGATGAACAGTTCGCAGATTGCAAAGGAGGTACACTGAATTGTTCACAAGAAGAGGAGTGGTACGTAAAAGCCAAAAAGTTCGTGGGGGGTGGCTTGTGGTTTGCGAATGAAGAATAGTTCATATAAATGGTTTTCAGGATGGGATGTCATATGTGGAAGGCTTATGGTATGTGGGATGGCTTTTCATTGGCAGAAATGATGTGGTGATTTTAGAAGCTGCAAAGGGTGTCATTTGAAAAAATATGACAGTGATTTTGGCCGCTGCGTAGGAAGTATAGCAGTATGCATACCGTGTAGGAATGAATGATTCACGGGAGAAACCATTTTCCATGAAGGTTGTACCGCATCAATTATTCGGTAAATATGGTAATTTTGGATTTTTTTAAATATATTTTCCTATATAAGGAATTCTAATTCCATCCTTACTTAGAGATATTTTTTAATAAAAAATAATTTCTAGGGGAATTTGGCTAAGTATGAAGTAGTTCGTGGAAAATAATTCTGAGAAGGAGAAGTGGTTAGTGAGGAGGATTCCCTGAAAGGAGAAGGAGTTCATAGAAAAGGTTCATGAAGAGGGATTGTGAGGCACTATAGCCTGCAATGGAAAATGGTACATGGAAGAGTGATGGTACACGGGGAGAATCCGTCTATGAAATAAGCAGGATGAGAGGAAGCTTGGTACAAAAATTTTGTATGTGGAAGAAGTTCATGGAGATAGTGCCCAGAGACGATATGTGATGGTGAAGGCATATAAAGTTTTTAAAAGATGTGATCTGTGAATTATACTCGCTACACAGTTTAGGGAGAAATATAGTTGGTTCACAGATGACTCATGGAAGACTACAAAAGCACTAGAATAGTTCTCGAAAGATATTTACACTAACCTAACACTATGAAGAAAAGTAGATTTCATCTATGGGTGAAAACGAAACGTCAACAGAGAACTTAACTACAGTTGAGGATGCATGATTTCATTCAAAAAAGGGACATATAATTCCATATACTGTGTCTGGATACCTTCCAAGAGAAGTGAGAGAAGGAAGGGGAAGGCGGTGATCCTTCCCACTGGAAGTGTTCTATAGGAAGAGACCTAGGGAGTGACCCATGGGAATTTAGTGAGAAGACCCTAAACCTTGTAATGGCAATGAGCCTGGGAATATAAGATCTAGCTTGAACCTTGTAATTGGCAGTGAGCTTTTTTTTATTTGCAATATTAGCACTTCCCCATTGTTTTCACCATTGACATATCCAAGTGATGGTGAACCAAATAAAATAATTGTGTCATGTGCATGATTTCATTTCACTTCACATATTGCTATGGAGAAAGAGAGAAGTATGTTTTGTTTAACGATGAAACAAGATCTCAAGGGGTATGAGTTTTAATATGTCATACCCTGAATCACCCCCCCTCAGGGAATTTGACCTACTGGACATAAAAATTGGTATCATAGTGAACGTTTAAATGTTAGTGACTGTGTCTTACTAGAAGAAATATAGGTGGTCAATCACAACCTTTTTATGATATTTGATTGAAAAAATTTCAACTATAGAAGAATTGGATGTCGAACTACATCTGATCATTGGGAATGGAGGTGTTTACAACAATGATGCATGTTATTTTGGCCAAAATTGATAGTGGTGATTTATAAAAAGCTATGCGAAGAGAATTGGTTGTTGATTCAAAAGGGATAAATGCTTTAGGGGGAGCCCTACCAAATGCAATATATGAAAAGGTGATGTCATGTTAAAAATAACATCCTATGTGGGAATTTTTTTTGAACATTTATAAGGGTGAATTAAAAGTTATAGAAGAAAAGTTATAGGTTTTATATATTAAATATGAGGATCTCAGAATTCACCCTAATGAGTCTATTGATACATTCTTTGATCGAGTGAATTATGTCGTGGAAGACATGTTTGGTCTTAGTGAAATTATTAAAGATATAAATATTTTCAAGAGCATCATGAGAAAACTTTCCCATCAATTTAATCTGAAGGTTTCTATATTGGAAGAAAAAGATTCGAATGAGCTGACACTGGATAACTTGCATAGTACTCTCATTTCATATGAAATGAGAAATGATGATAATGATGTAGTGGAACATGGTATGTCTAAAGAAGTGGAATTTAAGGCCATGAATAATATCTCTATGGAATATAGTGAGGAGGAAGATAATTTTGATTACATCATGTCATTTATTTCATCAAATATACTAAGTGGGGAAGAAATTTTTAATTGGAAACTTCAACTTTCATGCTTCCAATGAGGAAATATTGGACATTTTATAGTAAAGTGTCCTATGTAGTTTGAAGATGATGATTAATACAGTGATGAAATTCTACAAAAGATTTATTCATCCAATTTGAAAGGTATAAGAAGTTCTAAGAGAGAGTTATTCAAAAACAATAATCCACATTCAGAAGATGATGAAAGTTTCAAAGAATCTGAGGCAGAAGAGTTGGAGGACTGCAAGCATCATTATGTAGATTCTTTGGTGGTAGTTTTCAAAAATTATATTAAAAAAGAAGAAAGTGACCATGAAAAAGGATAAGTTGAAGGACTATTTGACCTTCAGGGACAATTAGAAGCTTCTATTGAAGTGATAGATGTTTGGAGTTCCAAAACATAGATAGCTAAAAAAGTGGTTCATGATGGTAAACTATACATGTAATAGCATGAATGGAATTCTGAGGTGAATGAAGAAATTGAAAAACTAAAGTCTTTAATGCTAAAAACACATAGAAAAGTTGGTGAGTACAAACTCAAAATTAATCAACAGAAAAGAGATATATATTGTTTGAGTAAAACTAGAAAATAAAAAATAAAATATATCTAAGAACTTGATGAGAAATTCATCAGTCTAAGAAGAAGTGTTAAGGATCATGAAAAATTGTTGACTCACAGAACATCATTGGGAAAATAGATAACACAGGAAACCGAAAAGATGGAGGTGGAGCATAGCTATCTATAAGAACAATAGAAAAAGTAAAATCCAAATGATTAGGCTGGTGTGGGGAATGATAAAAATTAGAAGGTAGTAATAGTTGAAGTTAAACCATAAGAACCCACTCTGAGATTGAAGATTGATGTGGGTATGAAGAAGAACTAGAAGATTCATAGAACCCAAGGGATGCCCAGTCGTGCAGTATTTCCACAAATAAATGTACCCCACATAAGATTCTATTGTTGTGGAATGACGGGACACTCCCAAAATGATTGTTCCATAGCAAAGAGGTGTCAAAGGGAACATGACCATCATTGTAAGTCATAAAGAGCACAATTTTCTAGGTCATCATTTTATGGTTACAATTTTATGTGTGGAGGATTTGGACACATGGAAAAATATTATTCATAAAAAATACATAGGAATGTGCTGATGTAGAATGAGGTTGGTCATAAGTAGTAGAAAAATGTATCACCAAATGAGCTGAAAATTCAAAATCGTTTTATTAATCTATAAGGTTAATCTGGTCAATCAGATTCCATGTAATGTCAAGAGTATCAATCCATACTAGGTATGAAGTCATAAAAATGGATAAAAAGAAAATATCTGAGAAGGCAGTGGTTACAGATATTGTGTTCAAGGAATCAGATTTCACCAGGATATGGATCATTGATAGTGGATGCACCTCCCATATGATAGGAAATAAGGATCTGGTGATGGGAATAAGGTACAATAAAGAAGGTATCATAAGATTTGGTAATGATGAAGGGTTGAAAATTATTTTCTCTGGGAAAGAAATTTTTATGGGAAAAGACATGAGATGTGCATTTGTCTTGGTTGTTGGAGATCTTAGTCACAATTTATTAAGTGTAATCCAATTGTGTTACATAGGTCATGACATCATCTTTTCCCATAAATAATGTTCCATCTAGGAAACAGATGGTACTATTGTATTACAGGGAAAGCATAAAAAAGGGAATCTCTACCTGAATATTGGAGAATAAGATATGTTCTTGTTGTCTAAGGAAGAAAAAATAGGTTCTGGAATAAGCATCTTGGACACATAATCCAAATGTACTTGGACGATCTGGTGAAATATGATGTTTCTTGAAATATCCTTAGGTTATTATGTGATCGTACCTATATGTGTGATGCTTTCCAACAAGGGAAGATCATTTCAAATACATATAAGTCAAAAAAGAAAATGTTAACAAAATTTCTTTAGTTGGAGCATATTGATGTGTGTGGATCAATTTCACAAAGGTCTATTTATGAGAGGAGATACTGTGTTCAATTCATTATTGATTTTAGTAGAACAGTTTGGGTATAAATCATCCCCCATAAGTCCGAGGTGTTCAGTTTCATTACAAGATATCGATGGGCAGTTGAAAATATGGTAGGTAAAAAAAATCCGAAAGTTCTAAATAGATAATGTAACAGAGTTCACAAATATAAAAGTGAAGGATTATCTTGAGAAACATGGGATAAGGCATAATGATTCCATGGTTAGAACCCCACAGTATAATGGAGTATTTGAGAGAATAAATCGGATTGTCAACAAAATGGTGAGTGTAATGATCATTGAGAAATATCTTCCAGATAAATTTTGGAAAGAAGAAGTGATGACAATAATTTACACTTCAAATAGATAATTATTATTTACAAAATAAGGGAAGACTCCATATGAGCTATGGCATGGAAATAATCCATCATTGAAGTACTTTAGAGTCTTTGGAAGTATGTCTTTCATTCTCAATAAAGAGAAACATATGAAGTTTGAATCTCGTGGTGATGAAGGGATGTTTATTGGCTACTCAAAGAAAATAAAGTCATATAAATCCTTCAACAAGGGGCTAGGAAAGTTAGTTGAAATTATTGATGTAACTATAATGGATAATGAGAAGAATATTCAAAAACTACATGATTAGTCTCAAGAAGATAATGATGAAGAGATAACAATATTAGGGGATTCTCTAGTTCTATAGGTTGATTCAGATAATGGAAAATATGATCACAATTCAGTATCTTCATAAAGGGATAAAAGAAGGGCTGAAATTGATAGATAGAACATAATTGGTGATCGAACAACTCCAATGTAGAGAAGGAGGATGAAGACTCTATAGCAAGAATTATACTTATTAGTGGTAGAGCCTATATGTTTTGATGAATTAGGTGGTGATAAGAATCGGGTTTAGGTTATGAATGATGCGATTGGAAAAATTGAGAAAATTCAGACATGGGACATTGTTTTGAGGCCAATAGATAAGAATATCATCAAAAAAAATTGGTCATTCACAACAAAATGAATTAATATAGTGTTGATATTTGAAATAAAGCATGACTAGTGTTCAAAGGGTACTCCTAGATAGAGGGTATCGATGTTGACAAAACATTTTCACAAGTTGCAAGGATAGAGAAAATTCAATTATTCTTGTCCAATGTAGTGAAAATAAAGTTCAAGGTTTTCCAGATTGATGTCAAATTATCATTTCTGAATGGGGTTCTAGAAGAATAAGTTTATATTGACTGTACATATGTTTATATCAATCATGAAGATGATAAAAGTGTTTTTTGGAGGAAGAATGATTTATATGATTTGAAGCAAGCACCAAGATCATGGTATTCAAGGCTAGAACAGTTTCTAAAAAAGATCAGTTTTTATAGTGGTGGAGTTAAATACAATTTATATGTCAACCATGAAAATAATTAAAGAATTATGGTGATGGTATATGTCAATGAAATAATCTTTGGAGGATCAGATGAAGTGCAATGCGTACAGTTTTCCTAATTCCTGAGAAGTGAGTTCGAAATGTCTATTAATGGTGAACTAACATTTTTTTTGGTTTAAAGGTAATAAAATTAAATATTGGAACATAAATTTTTCAATCTAAATATTCCATGTATGTTTTGAGAAGGATTGGAAGGGATAATTACAGGGAGATGAATACTTTAGTGGCTACTTAGATGAAACTGTCTCGGGATGATGAAGGTAAAGCGGTCAATGTCATAGAATATAAGAAGATCATTTGAAGTCTATTGTACTTAATAGAGACACGATAAGATATTGTTTTTTCCATTTTTCAAGAAGCGTAGTATCAAATAAATCCAAAAGAAACCCACATTCTTTCTGTGAAAAGAATACTTCAATATATCAAGGCCATGGTGGATTCTAGTTTGATATACAATGAAAAATATCAGAAGGAGTTATTGGGATATACATATACTGATTAGGCCAGTTCAATAGTTGATATGAAATCAATGTTAGGCTGTTCATTCTATCATGGTGGGTTTTCTATTTATTGTCTAAGTAAGAAACAAGATTTTATTTCATTGAGCACTGTAGAATCTGAGTATATTGTGGACACTGAAGCATGAACCCACTTATTGTGGATGGAGGAGTAGCTCGAGGTTATGGGGTTTGAAGTGATGTCTCCAATCAGAATCCTTTGTAACAATTCAAGTGATATAAATCTTAGAAAAAATATAGTCCATCACTCTAGGGAAAAGAACATTGAATTCAAATATAATTTTATCAAGAAGAAGGTGGAACAAGTGTAATGACCATGAAATTCCATGTAATTTTTTTTAAATTATTTGGGATTTTTAAGAGTCTGCGAAAATTGAAGGCACGTGATTCTGAGGCCCGGTGGGCCTAGAATGGAATTTTGAACTTTTTTAAGCTACGTTCAGTAAACATATAAGCATAATTTTCTATCTTTTGAATCGGTGCTCAAAATTGAAATCTAAAAGCACCGTTGAATCTACAACGCCGGGATTCGCTTATGGGAAGCTTTACTTCGGCCACAGTAGGTCAGGAGAAAAAGATAATTTTTGGAATTTAAAGAAAATATTAAAATAACTTAAAAAAGTTATTTTATTTATTTTCTGTATCTTTTGAGTGGCGGTGGCAGGACAGATGACTTGTCAAAACATTTAATGTCTTGAATCTACTGTTTTGTAACCTCAACGTTGTAACATTAAATGTGGTTCATAAATTCACCGCATTAATGTCATGCAACACGTTTGGATCCTCTGTCTATTTAATAGAAGCTCATGTGTGGGATTTCGGCAAGAAGGTGAGGAACCTTTGACGAAGTGTTGTGGAAACATCCATTGAGGAACGGAATCTTCGATGGTAACGTCGAAGGAATCAAATCAGGAATGATGAATGTCGGAGGCTTCGTCAAGCGCATATTCTCCTTCCACCACTACAACGTCTCCAATGAAATCTGTGGTAGGGGTTGTTATTAAATTCAAGAAACTCTTATTTATTTACCTAGTTCTTGAATTTGGGGGTGTTTGTTGTGGGATATTTAAACAGGGCTTAATCAATATCTATGTGAGGTTTTTATTTGATACCCACTTGTTAAAATGCAAACGCAGAGGGCACGGGCCAAACGAACAATGCGCGGAACCTCCGTCGCTTCATTCTTGTTGCGTTCTTCAAGAGAATATTTCTCAATTTTATATAAATGAAAATGAGAGGGTCACAATGTGACGATGGCATTCCAGGAGACCTGTAGGCACAGATGAGAGTGATATCGGAGCTCCAGAGTATTGGCAAAGCCCCACAGAAGAAGCACCAGCGCGGTGGCAGATGGATGGGTAGCTGACTCACAGCTGGCCGCCAAGGCGGGAGGGGGCGCGCCATTGCGAGCCGCATTGAGCATACCGATAATTCAAAGATATGATGAAATAAAGGGCCCACTCCTTGCGGGTACCATGGGTCATGTGGTGGTTCCACCTGATGCAACCATTTAAATATCTGAAGGGATCGTTGAGCCATTCGGGGGGCGAACCGAGCGGGTCGTGCAAACCAGCGGGCCGAGCTGCCATGACCCAGCAGGCTGAGCCCACCGTGGCCCGGCCCTACCGATCTGGCTCAGGCTGGTTCAGGCCGGACTGGGTCAGGTCGGATCGACCCAGACCTGGTTGGGCCAGGTCAGACTGGACCCGAACCCCTCTCGGGCCCCGATACGCTTAAAAGGTCATATTTTGCGAACCATATGTCCGTTTGATGAACCGTCTACGACAATAGGATACTTGGAGAAAGAAATTTCTTTTGAGATACTCCTCATGAGTTTTGGAGAAAATTGGAGTATGTCCAGGTTGGATAAACCCTAAATCCAACCGGGTCCTCAGCACTAAAATGCCAATAAATTATAGACCGGGCGAGCAATCGACACGCTGTATATTGCATTTGGACCCTTATAATGTGATGGATCATCGGGTAATTTCTTTGTGGGACTTTGTGCTAGTTTAAAAGTGACTAATGGCTTGAGGAGCGGTTTTTCCATGAATCAAGCGTGCTATGAGCAGGAATTCTGTGGGTGGCTGTGAGATGGAGGTTGGAGACAGATCATGCGGAAGTTAGTTTCGAGTGATCCTGTGTGGGTCAGCACCTAGTGACCCTGCATAGCATAGCACCAAGTGAGACTGTTTGGATCAGCACCTAGCGATCATTTGTGGATCAGCAGCTAGCGACCCTGTGTCGATCAGCAGCTAGCGACCCTCTGTGGGTCAGCACTTAGTGATCCTGTGTGGCTCAGTACTTACTGATCCTGTGTGGATTAGCACCTATCGATCCTGTTTGGGACGTGTGGGGGTTAGTAAATATCAATCCCAAGTGGGTCAGATCCTTTGTAGGTCTTTCGGGGGTTAGTACCTATCAATCCTAGGTGGGTCGGATCCTGTGTGGGTCAGCGGGATTTAGTTCCTATCGATCTTGTGTGGGCCAGACTCCATATGGTCCGCAGCAGTTCCTCTTGACAGAATAAAATGATCAAGCTTTATGACTAATCATTTGTACTTCTATACTTTAGTTATACCTAGTTTTGAGGTGGGTCTTTTACTTTGTGATTTTTGATTGAGATCAATCTTTTGGGTTTTCCTTTTTGGAATTCTGAGAGACCTTCAGGTGTCTCGGGGTCCCTACCAGGTATTGTTATACTCACCCCTATACGATCTTCACTTGCACCTTGTTGTGTGTTGTGCAGACAATATATATTCTTGACTGAGACTTGGGGAGCTAGGACCTAATGTGGGATGGTAGAAATGGTTGACGTGGAGTGTGGTGTAGACGAGTTATACCTACCCTTTAAGAAGGATCCTCGGTGGAAAATCTCATGAGCTGTTTTCTGTTTTCAGTTGTAGTTTTATCATTTTAGTGGGGCTTGTATTCCAGCCCCTTTACTTTCATTACACACTTTTACTATAGTATATTTACTTCTTGGTTCCATATTATTATGTTCCTTTACTTTGTGTTTTTATAGGGTTAAAGGGAATGCCTTCCCATTTTAGGGATACTCCTTTTCAGTGCTAGTTTCAAAACCATGTCCTATAGAAGGAGAGCTTTGGGTAGTTATGATACGGGACCTGGGGGATAGGTTGTGACAAAGTGGTATTAGAAGAGTCAGTTCTTTTGAATATCTAGGACTCTGATATTTTTAATAGAGTAATAGTTTTAAGTGTTTTGAGTACGGTTTTTAATATGGGGAGTCTAGTGTTGGTGCGGTGACCAACGTATCCATACATCAGGACCCTGAATTTTGATTTCCAACTCGGTGCAAGAAAAATTTTATTGCATGTGTTTTGGAAATTTTTTTCTATAGATCTTTTTCGAGTCATCTCACCAGGTATAACATATTGTTCATGGAACACCTGTTTCTTTTCAGGATGCCTCCGCATAGACAACCAGCCAGGATTCTCGATAGTGTACACGATGACGGCTCACTGAGTGATGAGGCTTCGGTGCAGGGCCCTCTTACTATGTTAGCACCTTCATGTGGTTCACTAACCACACCGCCACCTATTGGGTAGTAGTTTCCACTAGCCCCACTAGAGGATTGTTCACGTCGACTGAGCACGTTGCATGAGTTACAGTGTAAGAGGAATCAGCAGTTTCGACGCGAGACAGATCCCCAAGCAGCTGAGGACTGGATGAAGGTTGTGGCGTGAGTTTTTTTCCGAGTTAGGACACCAGTAGAGAATATGGTGATCCTAGAATCTAGTATTTTCCACAACATGATATGAAGATGGTGGATCCTAACTCTCTAGTTACATGACGAGGCGACCCTCACCTGGATGGACTTTGAGAGCCTCTTTAGGTCGGAGGTCGTCCCAGCGACACTACACTCTGTGCGTATTCAAGATATGCTGCACTTACAATAGGGAAGCCTTCTAGTAGCCCAGTACTCATCGAGATTCACTAACCTCTTGAGCTACTCCACCAACACGGTATGTTATCCATTATTCAGGGCCCGACCCTTTGAGAAGGGTCTCTGATGAGAGATCGCAATGCCGATGATATCACTGAATATCCAGATGTAGGCTGGAGTGCTTGAGTGAGAATTATTGGTGGAGAGAATCTTATTTTAGTAGGCACCGATTGTTAGAGCCACCATGGGATGACAGTTAGCCGAGTCATCTATAGGACGTTGTAAGAAGATGACACAGAGGTCCAAGAGGGACAGACTCTCTGATGGAAAAACCCGAGATGCAGGGTTGGAGGTGTAGAGCTAGCAAGGTAGAGGAGATGAGTTGCGAGGCAGACTATTCTTCACGTGCGGTGGGTAGGGCCACATGGATCGCAACTACCCGAAACTCTATACCGATGATCAGTTGATGGTCGAGGGACCCCTGAGGCAGAGGTAGAGATTCGGGTGAGGAGGTCCGCAGGGCGGTGGATGTGGAAGAGGAACGTGCCTTGCAGTAGGCGGTGAGAGGTGATTTGTTGTCGTACCGCCACCACGACTAGGTGGTCCACCCTGACCATAGGGGGCAGGTGGATAAGGGAAAACATAGGTACATGCAGTAGACGCCTACAACCACGATGCTCTAGAGATGATTAGAGGTACAATATTTGTCTATTCCACCATAGTTACAGTACTTATACACATAGGTACATGTCACTCTTTCATTACCATGTAACTCGTTCAAAGATCAGAGGTTCTGGTGGAGCCGTTGGCTCGATCCTTGCGATTAGAGACTCTTATAGTAGAAGATTAGATGATTACACACTATTTCATGCAGTGTGAGCTCACTCTAGGAGGTGATAAATTTGGCTGGGAACTCCTAGTATCAACGTCAAGGCCTTACGATGTCATCTTGGGTATGGACTAACTATCCATAGTCCATGCTCAAATCGACTATTTTAGGCGCAAAGTGTTGTGTTTCTGTGAGAATGGGATTAGGTATACCTTCAATGGTGAGGAGGAAACCTTTGCAGCACAAGATGGACTATCTCGGAGGAGGGTTCAGCTAATTACTCATTAGTTGGCTAGCCTCACCCTTGGAGCAGTTGACATAAGCAGTCTGTGTTATCCTGTAGTGGTGGACCAATATGCTGATTTCTTCCCTGATGATGTTTCAGGACTACCTCCTCATACAGAGGGAGACTTTCACATCTACTGGTACCCCGGGACGACACAAATATTTACACCAACATATCGGATGGCTCATGTTGAGCTTTGTGAGCTGAGGTTATAGCTTGAGGACTTGTAGATAAATGGGTTCGTAAGGCCCAGTGTTTCTCCATGGGCATCCCCAACTTTTTTTCACCAAGAAGGAAGATGGGAGCTTGAGGCTTTGTGTGGACTATCGGCACCTAAAATAGGTGACCGTGAAGAACAAGTATCCTATATCGAGGATTGATGATCTACTATAATAACTAAAAGTAGCTCATTGGTTTTAAAAGATAGAACTTATATCAGGCTATCACCAGCACAGGGTACGAGATGATGATGTACTGAAGACAACCTTCAGATGTCGGTATGTCCATTACAAGTTCTTGGTGATGCCTCCACAATGATCGACACTCTAACAGTGTTCATGGGGCTCATGAATAGGATCTTCAAATCATACCTTCATGGCTTCATGGTGGTATTCATTTATGACATCTTATTATACTCGGTGTCGGAGGAGGGGCACGCCACACACCTATAGATAGTTCTGGATACACTTCGAGAGCACCAAATTTATGGTAATATCTCTAAGTGCTAGTTCAGGATACAAGAATTCCACTTCCAAGGTCACATTATATTAGAGGCTAGAGATGTAGTGGATACGGAAAAGATAGAGGCAGTTATTTCTTGGGATCCTCCTAGGAGTGTGACCAAGGTGCAGAGTTTCCTAGGATTGGTTGGGTACTAATATAGATTTGTACCTAAATTCTCCATGGTAGAGGCACCATTTTCAGCCTTGACGATGAAGGGGAAGCCTTTCCTGTTGATGGAGAAGTGCTAGTATACTTTTTAGGAGCTGAGGCAGAGACTGAAAAGTGCCCCTGTCTTGAGGATACCAGAAGAGGGAGTTGGGCATGTTGTCTACTGTGATGCATCATGGACCCTACTAGGTTGTGTCATGATGAAGGAGAAAGCGGTGATCACCTATGGCTCACGGAAGTTGAGAAAACACGAGAATAACTATGCTACCCATGACCTAGAGTTAGCAGCAGTGGTCTTCGCACTGAAGATGTGGTGGAACTACTTGATGGGTGAACGGTTTACTGTTTACTATGATCAAAAGAGTCTCAGGTATATCTTCTCACATGAGGACCTAAACCTGAGACCACGACGATGCCCAGAGTTCCTCCAAGAATATGATTTTGATAAAGTCTATAATCCTATGAAGGGGAACGTATTAGAAGATGCACTCAACAAGAGCGTTGTTCTATAGCTGCTGAGTGAGGCTATAGAGCAGCTAGCTGTGTTGCATATATCCATCATGGAAAGAGATGGAGCATCTTACCTCTAATATATGACTATCACTCCCCCACTTCCACAGTGATCTTGGGAGGAACACCTTTTGGATGTTGACTGTGAGGCCCAACATGCTCAGATATCTTCAGGATAGGCTCTTGAAGGAATTTATAAAGGTGTGTAGCACGTCGTCCTCTTTAGAGTATGCACTATAGTACTAGTGACGCTATGAGAGGAGGTGTTGAGGGAGTCCCATTCCTCATATTTAGTAGTACATCATGGAGTGGTGAAGATGTTCTAGGACCTCTGATATCAGTACTAGTGGCCAAGGATGAAGAAAGAATTTGTAGAGTTATTATCTCTATGCCTCGCTTGTCATCAAGTGAAGGATGAGAATTAGCTACCAGCGGGCATAGCTTTTCCAGTCGAGGTACCAGAGTGGAAGTGGGATGGTATCTCCATGGACTTCGTGATATGGCTACCATGTACATCCAGGGGCCACGATTCCATCTGGGTGATTGTTGACTGACTCACCAAGTCATCCCACTACCTACCCATCCAAGATAAGGGCTCCGAATAGGTCTTGGGATACCTCTACGTGTAAGATGTTGTGAGACTTCATTGGGTGGTATCGACGATCATCTCCGATCGTGACACATGTTTTACATCCCGCTTGTGGAAGGGATTGCAGGAGTCATTCGGGACTCAGCTACGCTTGAGCACTGCCTTCCATCCTCAAACAGATGGTAAGATAGAGGGGACCAAACAGACACTCGAGGACATGTGTCAGGCTTGTTTCCTCAATTTTTGCCACAGTTTGGAGGACCACCTTCCCCTGGTGGAGTTCGCATACAACAAAAGTCATCACTCCACCATCGGCATGGATCTGTTTGAGGCCCTGTATAGGAGACCATGTAGTTCAACTCTTTTCTAGACATACCTAGGGGAGTCAAAACATATGGGTCCATAGTTGGTACATGCTACCACAGAGAAGGTACAAATCATACAGGATCGGATGAAGACTACACAAATCCAACAAAAGTCGTATGCTGATAGGAGACATAGATCCTTGGATTTCGATGAGGGAGACCATGTCTTCTTATGGGAATCACCCAGATGAGGATTACATAGGTTTGGTCGGGGCAGAAAGATGTCTCCATGGTTTTTCAGAACCTTCCAAATCCTCCGTAGAGTAGGAGAGGTAGCATACCATCTAGATCTTCCCCCGTATATGAACAGGGTACATGATGTTTTCCACGTATCGTAGATGAGGAGATATGTTCATAACCCATCGCACATTATCGACTGGGGTGAGCAGGACATAGATGATGGGGTAACGTTTTTGGAGTTCCCAATGGAGATAGAGGATCAATAGGAGTTGGTTCTTCATGGGAGGTCGATTCCTCTGGTGCGAGTTTATTGGAAACACAAGAATTTATAGGAGAGCACATGGGAGAGGGAGGCTAAGATATGTGCTCACTACCCCCATTTATTTCCCTAGTTTTTTTTATAGATTTTGGGGAAGAAAATCCCTATTGTAGGGAGAATGTAAAGTCCCAGAAATTCCATGTAGTTTTTTATGTTATTTTGGTTTTTTACAACTCTGAGAAAATTGACGGCACATGATTCCAATGCCCGGTCTACCAAGATTGGAATTGTTAACATTTTTATTGTACGTTCAGTAAACATATGGTAGGGGTCTTCTATCTTTTGTACTGGTTCTTAGAATTGAAATCCAAGAGCACCGTTGAATCTGCAGCAACGAGAATCGCTTAAGGGAAGCATCACTTCGACCGTAGTAGGTCGGGACAAAAAGATAATTTTTGGACATTACACAAAATAATAAAATAACTTAACAAAGTTATTTTATATCTTTTCTATAACTGTTTAGTGGAGGTGGTGGGACCGAAGACATGTCAAGCTATTTAATAGCTTGAATCTTCTGTTTTGTAACCTCAATGTTTTAACATTATTTGTGGTACATAAATCAACCTCATTAATGTCATGAAACACGTTTGGATCCTCTGTCAATTTAATAGAAGCTCGGGTGTGGGATTTTGAAACGAAGGTGAGAAACCTCTGACGAAGTGTTGTAGAGACTTCAACCATGGAATGCAAGCTTTGATGGCAATGTTGGAGGAATTAAATTATGAAAGATGAACGTTGGAGGCTTCATCAAGTGATGATTCTCCTTCCACCATCGTGACATCTCCAACGAAAACCAAGGTAGGGGTTGTTATTAAATTCATCAAACTCACAATTCATTACATCATTCTTGAATTTGGGGGTTTTTATTGTGGGAGATTTAAATGGGGTATAATCAATATCTATGTTATGTTTTTATCTGATACCCTCTTGTAATAATGCTAACGTGGAGGGCATGATCCAAATGAACAGGACTGAGACCCTCCGCCGCTTCATTCTTGTTGCGTTCTTTGGGGGAAGATTTCTCAATTTGATGGAAACACAAATACAAGGGTCATGCTATGACAGTGCCATTCTGGGAGACCCGTAGTTGTAGACGAGAGTGAAAACTGAGCTCTGGAGCGTCGGTGGAGCCCCGAGGAAGAAGCACCGATGGATGAGGGCAGCTGCCGAAAACATCCGATCATGGTGGGAGAGCGGTGCTGCTCGGTGCCAAGGCTGACAGATGGATGGCCGGCTCATGGACGACCATGGAGGTGGGAGGCGGTTCGTCGTCACGTGCCACGTTGAGCAGGTCGTGTCTTTAATGCCGCATCAAAGGAAGGGACCCGCTCCCTACGTGTCTTGTGGGTGATGAGGCGGCACCACCTGGGACTTCCATTTAAAGAGATGAACGGATCTTTGATCTATTTGAATGGTAGAGCATGCGACCCCTGTGCAGGTCACACCAGCCGATGCGTCGAGCCACCGTGGCCCAGCACTGCCAGGGCAGGTCTGGCCGGTCCGCTACCCAGCGAGCCAAGCCCTCTGCGGCCTAGCCCGACAGGGCTGGCCCATGAAGGTTCATGATGGGCCAGGTCGAACCTAGTTCAGGTCAGGTTGACACAAACTAGGTTGGTTCAGGCCGGACCAGACTATGTTCGGCCGGGTCGGACTGGATCTAGACCCCTCTCGGGCCCCGATACGCTTAAAAGGATGTATCTTGTGAATCATGAATTTGATTGATGAATAGTTTGCGACGCTGGGATCATTGGAGTGAGGTGGTTCTTTTGAGATAATCCACAAGAGTTTTGGAGAAAATTGGATTATGGAGGGGTTGGATTGACCCCGAATCCAACCAGGCCCTCAGCACTAAAACGAAAATAACTTACAGACTGGGCATCCAGTTGACGTGTCGTCTATTGTTTTGGGACCCTTATGACGTGACAGATCATTGGGTAACTTCTTCGTGGGACTTCGTGGTAGTTGAAAAATGACTGATGGCTTGAGGAGCAGTTTCTACTTGAATCAAGAATGCTATGAGCGGGAATCCAGTGGATGGCAGTGAGATGGAGGATAGAGACAGATCATACAGAGGTTAGTACCGAGCGATCCTATGTGGTTCAGATCCTAACAATCTTGTGTGGCTAAACAACTAGAGATCCAGTGTGGATCATCACCTAATGATCCAGTGTGGATAAGCACCCAGAAACCCTGTGTGGATCAGCTACTAGAGACCCTGTGTGGGTCATCACCTAGCGATCTTGTGTGGATCAGCACCTAGCGATCCTGTGTGTATTAGCACCTATCGATCATATGTGGGTCTTTTGGGAGTAAGTACCTATCGATCATGGGCAGGTCAGATCTTGTGTGGGTCTTGCGGGGGTTAGTACCTATCGATCTTGGGAAGGTCGGATCTTATGTGTGTCAGCGGGGGTTAGTACCTATAAATCCTTTGTGGGTCAGACTCCATATGGCCAGCAGTAGTGCCTCTTGATAGAATAAGATGATAAATATTTATGACTAATCATATTTAATTTTGTACTTTAGTTATACCTGGTTATGAGATGAGTCTTTTTATTTGTGTTTTGTGATTGATATCATACATTCTTGTTTCATTTTGTGGAATTATAATAGACCTTCGAGGCTCTCGGGGTCCCTACTGGGTATTATTATACTCACCCCTACACGATCTTCGCCCAAACCTTGTTGCGTATTGTTCATACTATGAGTAACCTTTATTGAGACTCGGGGATCTTGGGCCTAATGGTGGATGGTGGAGAAGGTTGACATTGAGAGCGTTGTAAACAAGTTGTACCTAACCTTCAAGTAGGATCCTCAGTGTAAAATCTTAGGAGCTATTTTTTGTTTTCAGTTGTAGTTGTATATTTTCAGTTGGGCTTCTTTTACATACCATTTACATTCATTACACACTTTTACTACTGTAGTTTTACTTTGTTGTTGAATCTTATTGTTCTATTGGACTTTGTGTTTTTACAGGTTTACTGGAAATGCCTTCCCGTTTTAGGGATATTCCTTTTGGTGATAGTTTCTAACCCCTGGTCTATGGAAGACGGACATGGGGAGTAAAAAAATGGACCCTAGGGGATGGGTCATGAAAACAAGGTCTTGTGAAGTTGGAGTGTGTGTCTACAGAACAACAAGCAGCTGCTATTCTAACAAAGTCATTACCCAAAGAATCATTTGAAAGGAATTGACTAGCTCTAGGAGTACATTCAACTCCTGCACATAAAAAAGTACTGATGTGAGACTCCCCTTTCCCCAAGGTATGGTGTGTTTTCCCATTAATGTGATAATATATATTATTTACCCTCTTTTAGACTATAAAGGAATGTCCTTCAGGTTTTTGGACAAAGGGGGGTGGAATTGTAGTTGTATAAGGGAGAAAATGTCTTAGTCAAGGCACGTGGACAAGTAGCTAGGTGGAGCAGTGAGATAGGGGGAGTTGAAGCTGCAAGAGGGAGAAGTGATGTAAGGGAATTATTGAATCTAATGATTCTATATGTGATAGATCAAAGGATACATATCAAGATAGATGAAGTTCGTAATGAAACCAATAGAGTCATGTTGGAATGGAATGAAGTGATTCATTGATGAAATTTTCATTATACTCTTATTTCTCATGATGATCATGACTATTGTGTAACTATAATATGTATTAAATAAATAATTTATCGCTATATTAATTACATGAAGAAAATGTTGGAAAAATTTAGAAGAAGCATTAATTAGATATAAAATTTTGAAATGGTTAGAAACAAACCCAAAGAGGGATATTTTTGGGAAAAGATCCATCAAGGTTTCCTATCAATATGTTTTGGGTGTGATTGTGTTTGTTGATAAATCTAGATGACCATGAATTAGTGTGGTTAGTGTTTTCCAAAGAATATGTTTCAACTCGCATAGTTTCCCAGTGTTTGCCAAATTTTTGAGCCTAAAAATCAAGAGTTTAGTTTTTAGAAAATGAATATGTCTGCGTAGGAGTGAACAGTACATGGACCATGAAGTATAGTTTGTAGATTACAAAGGAGGTACACAGAATGGTTTGTGGGATTCAAAATGGTACATGGATGTAAAATGGATCATGGGGAGGCTCACGGTTCACAGAAGGAAAACAGTTCATAGAAATAGTTCATGGGATAGAATATGGAATATGGAAGGCTTATGGTACGCTGTATATCTTTTCATTGGTGGAAATGAGGTAGTGATTTGAGAAGTCGTGAATTGTATCATTTTTTAAAATATGATGGTTCTTTTGGTCACTATGTAGGAAGAGCGGTGGTACACAGACTGTGTAGGGAAGAATGGCTCGTAGGATAAATGGTTCTTAGTGAAGGTTGTACTACATCAATGATTTGGAAAATCTTGGATTGGTGGATTTTTTGGATATATTTTACTAAAATAATATCACTAATCCCATCATTAATTAGAGAGATTTACATAAGAAAAGTTATTTTCTATGAGAATTCAGCTAATTCAGAAGTCTTTCATGGAAAACAAGCCCATGTAAATGAGGAGTTCATGGAAACGGTTGACAAAGAGGGTTTGTGAGGCACTGTAGACGGTAAGGGAAAAAGGTACGTGGAAGGCAGGTGGTTCATGGAGGAGAAGCGGTCCATGAAAGTGACAGCCTGTGAGGAATCTCGGTACGCAGAAGCGGTACATGGAAGAGGTTCTCTAAGACGATACACAGAGGTGGAATGAAACATAGAAATTTGAGGCAGTTTACGGGAGAGGTGATATGCGAAGCGTACCTGCAACATAGTTCATGAAGAAAGAATGGTGGTTCATTAAGTATTGAAGGAAGCATGAAAAATCACTCGAACTATTTGTGAAATTAATATCTACTAACCAAACAGTGCGTGAAAAAGTGTATTTCAACTACGGGTGAAAAAGGAACTTCGACAGAGAGTCTACCTATAGTTGAGGATTCGGGATTTCATGAAAATGAAGGGAACTAAAAGTCCATAAACATTGTGTGGATCCCTTCTAAGAGAAGTGAGAGAAGGAAGAGGAAAAAATGATCCTTCCCACTGACAGTGAGTTAAAGGAATAGACTTAGGGAGTGACTCTTGGGAATAAAGTGAAAAGACCATAAAACTTATAAAGGTAGTGAGCATGGGCATAGAAGATCTAGCCCAAACCTTGTAATTGGAAGTGAGCCTTAATGGATTTGTTACATCGTCACATAATCATTGTATGCTCCTTGTATGTAGACCAGTGAGGGTGAACCAAGTGAAATTGGTGTGTCCTATGCATGATTTCATTTTTTTCATATATTACTATGGAGGAAAGAGAGAAGTGTGTTTTGTGTAATAATGAAATAAGATTTTAAGGGGTAGGAGTTTTAATATTTCATACCCATAGTCACCCTACATCTCAGGGTATTTTACCTAGTGGACCTAACAACTTAGGTTAATAAAAGTGGCTAACCAAGGTCGTTCTCTATGGAAGAAGTACTTAAACCAAAATATCAACTTTATTTTTTTAAAAAAAAAATAAAATAAAGTCACTGATAATAATTATTGCGGTATTTTAGGTGTTTAACACCAAAACAATTATATTGGGTAGAGATTTTATTTTTTTCATCTTGAATTATGATTGATAAAACACAATGAGAAGATGTATTTTTTTAAAAAATATTTTTTAGAAGGAATAATAAATCTAACTCTACCTCATCACTTATTAATAATAATCATTCAAATTAAAATCTATTTAATTATGATCTCTCAATTTATTATCCCTCAAACTCTATAAAAATTTATGTCAACCACAAATGTTGAATTAATTAAACCTTATGTTATCATTAGAGAATATAATCATAGAAGACCACTTAATTCTCATTCCATGTATATATTATGGTTAGTGGTGAATTAAGGCTCATAGGCATACTATAAGTGAGGATTAATTAATTATAGGGTTTATATTATATTTGAAAAACATGGTATCATAATTTTTTGTTTTACCAATTAAGATTTTTCCCTCATAATTTACACATTACATGACCTCACGTGTTTTGTTTTAATTGTTAAATTGAATTATTTTTTTTATATCAAGTTAAAAATAGAATTCATAGATCATATTAAATTTTTTTAAATACCAAATTAATTCAAAAAAAAAATAAGTGATGAATTTTAAAATTATATCATTTATAAATAAAAAGTACTCTTCATGGGTAGTGTAGTTATCTTAGAAACATTTTTCATGTGAAAAGTTCTCAATAGGAAAATATCATTTTATAATCCTAATCTCAATAAAAAATAAGTAAATGATAGAAGAAGGATATTGAAAATAATGGATGAAATGGAAGATAAATGGGGATTTTTATTACATGAAAATAGTATCAAAACAAGAATAAGGCGATATGTTATTGTAGATGGTGTAGAGCCCCAGGTCAGATTAACCCCTAATAGGGGAGGAATCAGTGTTTTATTTTCAAAAATACTTTCTCTTTAAAATTGAACCCCTAGAACTTGTTAAGGTTCTCTATACACTCAATATCATATATAAATTTTACCTCATGTGCAATAGTAGTAATAGAGAATGTATCCCACATCAATTACAAGTTTTGGAAATGAAATACCTGCTCCTTTCTATTTTGGACAGACACCCAAAAATGGTTTTTAACTATAATAAAAGTGAATAATATTTATTTCAGGTAAAAAAACTTTCTAATCCATATCCAACCAATAGAATCCATTTTATTTTGGATCCATCCAAAATACTTCTTCCACTAACATAATGTAAGAGACTCTTTCTACTCCTAGTTCCAACCAGAAGACTTAACTTTCTCTTGACACCAACTAGAATAGTTCACCTTTCATAAAATCAAGATCTTCTAGAGGATTATATTTTATCTTCTTCCTTGATCTTGTAGGATTTTACTTACTTTTGAACTCTCTCATGAACTTCAATAATGATGTTCTCGAGACTCTGTCCATATTTGGGGAAGTCTCGATTCTCCTCAATCTATGAATGCCCGGGAACCCAAGATGATTCTTCTTAAAAAGTATCCAATCATCAAACTATTTGTATCTATGATACAAAAATGTATCGAGATATACAAGGATATTTAAATTCTATTATAATTTCACATCACCTTGATGCACAAACCAATACAAATCAATTGTGTGCGATGGATCCTTAAATAAAATATTTAAATTCCATTATTTAAATACTTAGTTAAATTTTTTATAAATAACACATTTAATATTACTAATTTAAAATATGAATACATGAATACTCGCAGGTATTATTTTTCTCAATTTTTTTACCCCATAATTTTTTAGTATTATATTTCCCATGTAGTGCATTTCTAATACCCGAGGGATTCATGTATTATATTCTTCTTCTTCTCATGTGGCTATGTGATAACCAATATAACACCATTCATGAAACTAATACATATATAAATCAAATAAAATAATTGATGTTTTTGGGATCTGAATTTCAGAACACTGTAAACAAATACACCTTCTCAAAATAAATAACTAAATTCTAAAGCATTCTTATTCCATCACATGGTTTATTAATTTTATAATACCTAAGAGTTTGAATATCATCATCATGAAAAATATCCATGACCTAAAAATTGTTATCATTTTCACACAATATGATCAGGTTCTCTATTTCTTTTCTTTGCATCATGAAGATAAAGAATATCAGAAGACACTAATTTCTCTATTCTTATTCATTCTATGCATGACAGAGTAACTTAATTCCAACATTTTATTTGTCCAGAATATTTTTCTTCTTATAGAGATATTATGTCTTGGGGTTCTCTTTTCATGCATGGAAGTTCATGAATTTCTTATGTGGAATGTTCTTTGGGATCACTTGGATATCAAGAGTTCAATGAACATTTTATTGTGGGAATAAATCTTAAACTATACTGATGCCATGATAATTGTGTCTCAAATGTGATGGATTGACATGTGCTATAAATTCCATCAGTTGTTTATGGAGGAGGATAATGTTCATCACTTGAATGGATGGCCCAAATATGTGTAATCATATGACAAGTGAAATGTATGTATCTTTTTATGTAGAGGTGTAGTAACAACATTGTCGTCATCCCATATCAAAATTTCTTATGGTTAAGGCACACTAAATTACTAAACTCTTCTAGATAACACTTCTTGTGGGTGATGGTGGTTAGGAATCCTTACGCACTTTACACACTCAACACATGGACATCGACTCAGTGGGGTTATCCAGCCCAAAAATGTATGGGATATCTATCCTGTACACCTTATACATGGGCACAGACGGTTGTCTTATATACATGGACCACTACCACACATGGGATAGCCCATGATAGTACCCTTGGGCTTGGTAAATCTTTGTCCCAAATCTACCCTTGGTCAAGCCTATCCTAGTAAGTCTTTTCGTATAGCCTTTTTTATATAACATACCTTATAAATTTTCAAGCCTTCTTTTAAAATAGTAAACAAAAACACCAAATATTATTTAAATATTATTCTTGAAAAATATATAACACCCAAGATTCATCAAATATTCTTCCCAATATATATATATATATATATATATATTTCATAGCCTTCACAACTTTCTCTACTTATTGAAAATAATAATGTTCATGTTCTTCATAGAAACTCCTCTTTCTATTATCATAGAATTTAATTATAAATTCCAAATCCATTCATTCTCAAATAATATAAAATTTATTTTTTACAATTTGAAATCCCATTTCTCCAATTCATTATGATTCAGAATGATTATTTTATTGATCTTTTAATTTATCTGGAAATAATATAAGGAAATTGATAATCATGGAACTCAAAATATATTCTTTCATGCAATTCTTCACATCCCCATGCAATTAAATGATATTTCATTGTTTTCCTCCAATCCTTCTTCTCTAAACATTGAAGTAAAAAATGTTTCCTCTTTTAATCATGTTTTTGACAATAATAAAACATCAAAAATCATCACATTTTCAAGGATAATTTTCCATGGGTGAAATCAAATTCCCTTATATTAATCCATAAAAATTCTCCAAGAATCTCCCCAATATCCACATATTGGCTGATTGATAAAAAATGAAAAAAGGGCTCAATAATATCCACTATTATAATATTTTAGTATCATTTCACATATTTAAAAATCAATATGTGTTATAAAACATTATACACCTTATTGGAAATCAAATGAAAAGGATATGTAAGGGGTCTTTTTATCGCATATTTTTTAAAAAATGTGATCTTCTCCCATATATGAAAAAAATCTTCATCACTTATAAGAGATGGATGATCTCACATTGTTATCTTTTCAAAAAGCCTTTAGTTAATAAACACTATGTCTATATGGGCTAACACATTGTACAAAAAATAGAGATACAAATAAGGTTCTCTAATTTGTATATAAAAAACTATGCATGAAAAATCATGCTAAAAAATTTTCATTTCGCATAGTAAAGGTTCCAAGAAGAAATATTTGTCAGTAAAGTGTTAAATATTACACATAATTCAACAAAAACATTATAATTTTTATTTTAAAAACATATATCTCACACTTTTTCTCATCTTGGCATCAATAAAGACCCCACCCTTAATTAATAGGATAAAACAATACATAATAAAGGAAAAATTTGTGATTGTAATACCTTGACCTTTATCTTTGAGTCGGTCCTATGTTTTTCCAATACAATATCAATGTTACTCCACCTTAAGAGATATACACTTTCATCATCATAGAAATTAATGAAATTCATGATGGGAAACCCTTCTCCTTTAATTCCCTGTATGTTATCTTATGAAAAGTAAAATAATGTGGAATAATGTAAAATCTCTTATTTATTTATAAGAAACATTCAAGGTGAGCATTTTTACTCATCATTTTTTTCTTCTTTCTAAGACTATTAAAAGATATACTTTCATTATACATGACACGATTCATCAAATGTTCACATATTTTCTTTAGAATAAATTTGTTTATGGAATATCTTTTTACCCCTCCTTCACAACTAGAAAACCCAATTTTAAAAAAATCTCTTTCTTAAGTGTTGATGTCAGTGCTCAGATTTTGTGCTCGATACACCATTTTTGTGAACATTTCATTAAACAAAATATTATTCCTATTATCTTGATAGTCCTTTTAGTGGGAAAATAAATATTCCAGTAAGTCCTAGGAGTTGAGAGTCTCTGTATAGATTCTTTACCCTTAAATTAAATCCGATATGTGAAATTAATTTCCATATTAATAATTTTGCAACCAATAAAACATTTTCCAAAAAATTCATACCTCATTTGGTCTCTCCATGATTAAGATGATGGAAATGACAACGTTATTATAATATATCTTGGTTTTTTGGCATCAAGGCATATACTAATTATGTTCCCAAATCAATCAAAATAAAAAATGGTGTTATTATGTTTTGTGGGACCATTGTTCCAAATTTCATATTTTGAATTATCTTTGTTGCTATACAAGTTACGATAGATTTATAAGGAATCATAATTTTTTTCCTTGGTTCTATTCATATTCTTCTCAAGATCTCTTATTTTCAAATATTTCCCATTTTAAATGATAAACCATTAATTTCACATTTAATGTAGTATTTATACCTGATTTTCTTCTTTATTAATGTTAGATTTTAAGAGATATGATACTAACATTCAACTCATTCTCCATGTCCATTTTTTTTAAAATTTATTTGGAAAGATCTTAAATAATATCACATTGATACTACATATCAGTTCCCATTTTATTTATGCTCAAATTTGAGTCCACTTCATCCCCTAAAATTATTTTTTCTATGGAAAAATATTTCTGCATTTAATAGTAAACTTATTTCATGATTTTCCTCATCCCTCCTTGTCATTTCATGAGTATTCCTTAGAATAGAATTTTTTTTCCTCTTCATTTCCAGAATCCCCAATATTTTTCACCATTATGTGAGAGTTTTAAAGAGTAAATTTCATCTACACAAGAGGATTCAAATAAAAAATAACACTTTTTGAGGTTTCACCTTAACCACAGAGAATAACTTCTAGGTTGGATTATTCTTCAGAAATTGTTTTCCTTACTTCTTCACTTTACTCTCTTTGTAATTTCATGAGATAATCATGGTGATATCATTGATATCATTGTCATATTCTATATTAAAAAACTAATTGGATATTTAAAGGTACCTTACCTCATATACCACTTGTATATCGCCAATAAAAATTAATATCTAAGAGTGGTTGGCTGAATTAGTGGTTAATTTTTTGAATTACTTTTCTTTCAAAATCATCCTCTCAAACATGTTAAGGTTCTTGATCCACTCAATATTATATCTCAATATCACCTTTTCTGTTATAATAATAATGGATATAGTAGTACTCAATATTTAAATTTTTTGGAAATGAAATCCATAATCCATTCCCGGTTGGTTAAACACCCAAACATAGATTCTTTACTATCATTAAAGTGAACGTAATTTCATTCTACTCCAACTAAAATATATTTACTTTGGATTCAACCAACAGAGTCTGTTTTCTTTTAGCTCCAATGGAAATACATATTACTCCATCTCTAACCGATATATTCCTTCTACTCCTGACTCCAACAAGAAAAAATCACTTGATCCTTACACCAACTGAAAGATGACATCGTTCTTAATGGCATGATCCACTATAGTATTATCATTAGACTTACTCCATGATATTGTAAAATATTAAATTATCTTTTAATCCCTTGATAACATTATAAATTTTGGTCTCGAGACTCCTTCTATATTTGGTGCAATCTAGATTCACATAAATCATTAAATGCTCGATCACCAAAGATGATTCTTCTTCAAATGGATCCCAGCTTCAAAATCTTTAACTATTTGATAAAAAAATATTTCTGGATATCATAGGATATTGAAATGTTATTATAATTTCTAATTATCTTAACACACATATTTATACAAAACTAATCCTCATGGGATCTCATTAAATACATTGGTTTCGTTACATAATTTAAATGTTTGAAGAAAAACACACACAAAAATAATCATTTAAAATATTAATACACGGAGAATCTAAGGTATTATATTTCTCAATTTCAATACTCCAAAATTTTTGGGTATTTTATTCCTAATTTTTTTATCTCAAATATATAAGGGTTTTAGTTATTATCTACAAATTATTCTCATGTGGAAAAGTGATCACCCATGGATCACTATGTCTTCATGCATAAATTTTTTAGTACATACCTCAAATAAAATACACAATGGTTTCAAGCTCTCTATTTATGAATGCTAAAAAATGCATATTCTCATAATAAATAGTTAAATTCTTGGTAATTATCATTCCTTAATGTTGTGAATTGATTTTAGAATTACAAAAAGTTTATATCTCATCATCATTCAATATATGAATGACACATGTATCATTATCAATTTCACCCAAGAGGATTGTGTTCTCTTTTTATTCTCCTTTCATCATGTAGATAACAAATACCCATAGACTCATGCTTCCCCATTATTCTTCATTGGATTCATGAAATAGTAACAACATGCATTTATTGTTTTAATAAATATATGTGCATTAAATTCAAAATATAATTTTCCCATTAGATTGTGATTTATCTAAAAATATTATGGCTCAGTGTTATATTTTCATTCATGAAATAGAATAAATTTAATATATGTATTGTTCTTATAACTTTCCTGGAAATAAGGAGTTCAATGTATCTTTGATTGTGTGATTAAATATGAACTAAACTAAATCAATAATAATTGTGTCTCCAAATTGGTGGAATAACCCACACTATAAATTCCTTTGGTTATGGATAGTGGAAGAAAATGTTCACCACTTGATTATAATGCTCACATAGGCATGATCGTATAGGAGGAGAAATGTATGTGTCCTTTTAAGTGGAGAAACAATTCATGTACTTCCTCTATACAACATCGAATATTCTAGAGGTTGAGGCATGATTAATTACTCCATTCCTCTTACTACCACTTTGAGATGGAAATGGGGGATCTTAAATCGTACTACCTTCACACACCCACCACATGGGTTTTTGGCTCAGTGAGTCTCTTTAGCCCATCTAAACATGGGAACTTGCTACTATATGTCTTTTATATGAGCATTCTTGGTGGGATTATATACACGGCCCAATACAACCCATGGTATCACCCAAGATGGTTACCTTGGTTGTGGTAGATCATGGTCTATCATGTGCCCTTGGTAGACCCTAGACTAGGTAGGCTTACAGGTTGATTCCCTTTTTTATATTAGTCACCTTGTAAATTTCCAATACATCTTTTCCAATAATTAACAAAAAAAACAAAATATTCTATGAAATTTATTCATGAAAATATATAAAACACCTGATCTTCATTAAATATTCTTGACGCAAGATATATATATATTTTGCAATGCCTTCACAATTACCCTTTTTCAGTTCATGAAAATAATCATTTTCACAGTCATCATAAAAAATAAACTTTCTATTATTTTTTAATGAAATTATAAATTCCAAATCCTATGGAGCTCAAATAATCTCCACTTTCTTATTATACATTCAAAATATATTTTGTATAATATCATTATCATGAATAATCGTTTTTTATTATATTTAAATTACATGTGAAAAAATATAATGAGTGTAATATTAATGGAATTTAAAAAATATTTTTTTCTATAATTATTCACACTCTAATGTAATAAAATGATATTGTATGGTCTTATTCCAATCCTTCTTCTATAAACATTATAAAAATAAAATTTTCCTCCATCACACATATTTTTGACATTAATATCACTTCCAAAAAATTTAGAGTTACATGGATAATTTACCATGTGTGTAATCTAATTACATTTTATGAATCCATAATAATTCTATAGGAATCATCACTTCATCCACATAATAAATGATTGACAAAAAAATATAACATCGGTTCAAAATTTCGGATCCTTACTTCAAAAGATTACCCTTATGCAATGGTTGGATAAATATAGTGAAAATAGCTATCCCTTTCCCTAAACCTATTAATTTAAGCCTCATCACCTCCATAGGTGAAAATATATTTTTATAGTGGGGGTATTCAATCCTATTGGAGGGTACAAGTTTGAATAGGAAAATTTTGCCAAATATTTTAATCCAAATTTCACTTACTTCTTTACATATGAAATGTATGATCAATTTTTTCTTCTAGAAGGGTGATTTCTTTAAATTATTACTCTATATAATTTCCAAATTAATTAATAACCTAATTTAGATGATACGACCAACATAGGTAAATGGTGTCCAGTTTTCTGAGTTGAGTCCATCTCTGAATACAACACCAATTTACTGAGAAAAAATGAATGATCTAAAAACAATAGTCAAAATGAAAGTTCTATTCTATTTAGTTTATAATATTCCTTACAAAAAATAATTTTCAAATAATTCACGGAACAATATTTATGTTTATAATACTATAGTTTACTTTTATGGTCAAAAACTAGAATATTCATTTAATATTAAAATGTATGATCTAATCCCAAATATACCATAAATAAACAATTTTAAAATAATGTGACAAAATTATTTCATTTATAATAAATAAAATATTCAATAATATTGTGTTTTATCAACTCCCCCACACTTACCCTTCTGTACTATTGGGAAAACTCATATTCCATGTATTCTAGAGAATTGTGACAAGAAATGCATGTTAAAAATTCCCAATAAATAGTGAAAAAATAGTAAAAGTAATAATATAATCAATAAATAAATCATAATATGTTACAAATTAACTATCTTATAAACTATATAAAAATAAAATCTAGTGACAATAATGACGCAAATCATAGTGAAATGTGTTATGGGTGTACTATTCCATTAATTATTTATGTGCGCGTGCCAAAAATTTCAAGCTCACATCTCCCCCATTTTTTAAATACATTCAATCCAATTTAATTATTTTTTCTTACCTAGTTTAATTCCACCAAAAATGTTCTATATTCCTCTAAAATCATATTTTAGGACCCACTCATTTAACCATCCTTGAAAGAAAACCCAAAATCTACCAATATAGATATCGCCACATGTTGTATATTTTACCCCTCCCATATTAATTAAGTAAATAGTTTTTTTGATTTTATTAGTAGGGAATACAACTAATAGATATTAGTTTCAAACATGCAGTTCAGTTCAGTACAGTAATGAAATTGAGCTGAAGAGAAATGAATGTATAGATCAACCATTTATGTAAGATGGAAAAATACCTAACATGAATATAAATTCAATTGAGTATGAAAATTTTAATTAAGTCATGTTTTTTTATAATTTTTTGAGAATAAATCAATGGAACAACTTATCATATGAAAATATCACAAATAATGGTGTAAAAATCAAGAACGTTTTATAATGAAACACAAAATCAAATTATTGATGATATCCATTTTTATAAAAGTAAAACCTTAATGATGAAATATTTCTCATGGTTATAATGATACAAATAATATTTGGAAAATTAAGAATGTGTTATCCATATATTCCATATATAAATGATCCTATTACATGATGTTTTTTTAAATATTTTTCTTTTTTGTTTAGTTATTTTTAGAAAATATAATATAATACAAAAAAATACAAATGATGCTAACCCACAATTTCACCCCATCCCACACACTTAAAATATTAAATTTTCCTCAATGTTAACCTATGAGATGATATATTCACATAAAATGTTAATTTTTAAAAATTAAATATAATATTATAGTGAAAGGGTTGGGGATAGCCATGTGCTCTAAATTGATAATTTGGCCATGTAGTGTGATAACATCAACTGCATATATGGGATGTCCATTAATGTTTGTCAATAACTGTTTCATATTCAGTGTAAAATTACTTCCCATATAATCTTATATGATCACCATATCAGCATATTTTAAATTATTAGACTCAATATAAGGGCCGAACCATTTAGAACCCAACATCCCAGGCATCAGCTTCAGTCGTGAACTATAGAGAAGGACATTGTCCCCATAATGAAACACCATATTATTGAAAATAATTCCATTTCATTATTTTTCCTACACTTTATAGATCCTTAATTTCATGTATGATGATAATAAAACCTATTTAGTCCCTTAATATTACAGAATCCTTTTATCTCTTAAATGGGATAAATCCATGTTGCACTTCTTTATTGCCAAAAATGACCATTACTTAACATCCTTGAGAATATGAATGTATTTTCCAATGACAATATGACATGTGTACATAATTATGGGAGTATTTTATGTCATATTATAATCCCATATAAGATCATCCATGTAATTTTTCCAATCATTTATTTTTGTCTTCATGTTTTTCTAAAAAATCTATTTGAACACACAATTTGCGACCACATCCTGGAAATTTTTTTAGGAGTAGTATAGAGTAAATAGTGTGTATGTCACTACATATTTATAAATAATGTAAGTGATATTCTAGTTGTGTAAGTGTGACCCTTGGTCAATGATGAACTCTTTTAGTTTGCCAAACCTGAAAGAAATTTGTTCCCAGACAAAATCCACTACAGCATGAGAATCACCTGCCGTGGTTGAATTGGACTCCACCCATTTTATAACATAACAATATAAACAATAATATACAAGAACTATAATGATCAAAGAAATTGACCCATAAATTTTATGTGTTATACATCAAAAATATTACAAAATAATTTGGGATGTTAAGGTATCTTGTGTCTCCTAGAAATGTTACCAGTGGGATGGAAACATGAGAATGATTAAAAAAATTCCTAGTAATCATTAAAGAAATAAGAACAACAGAATCCAGAGTCTAGTAATTTTGAAGATTTAATTTGTTGCCCAAATTTTCTACTATAATCATGTGTATGGAAAAAATGAATAACTGAATCAAACTCATTATCATGAACACATTATTTAATAACATGGACCCTACATATTCTGCATATGTGGACATGAACCCCTACATAATACCTAGACTATCTTTTATTTTCTTTTTTAATTTGAAATTATTTAAATTTTTTGTAATTTAAGAGTAAATAATGATAGTTAACTAGTTTAGTACACCATATATGTTACCAATGAGTGCATAAATATTCTCATCAAGAAATGTGTCTAGAAGTAGTACTCAGTGCAAGGTGTTATCCTCTAGTGTATGAGTAATCCTACTCAATTTGTCTTCCACCAACTTATCTGAATCATTTTTATCCCTTATATCAGTATCAAACTCTTGAATAAGGATATTATAATGGATATATATGGGGTTTGTATATAGATTCTTTAGGCGATACCTCAAACATGTATGCTTATAAAAACTAATATAGAGCCCAATAAATTATAATAATATTTATATAAAAAAATTATAGAAATAAAATAGTTTCCAATATTATTATAGTTATATTATAATTAATCCAATGTCCTTAAATAATTAGAAATCACAAGAAACTTCCCTTACACCCCGAACAATAAGATGACTAAAACTATGATGTTTTTAGTATCACACATAATCTCGAATGGAATCTACCAACAAGGGGGCTGAATGATTGGTGGTAAAAAAAGAATATTCTTTATCAAGTAAAAGGAATCGATACAATAATTACCAAACTTGAGGTCCTATTTCATTTTATGTAATCTCAATAATGGAAGAGAAATGTTACTAAAATATTTGTTAAGCCATCTATAGAAACTTACATGTCCTAAGAAATATATATCATAACACACACATGTAGGATAGGGTAATGTGAAAATAATTTCCACCATAGTTTTATCAACCTCTATTCAATGTTCTGAGACTGCACAACTTAGGAAAATTCTCTTCTCTACCATGGAATCACTATTTTAAAATTTTAAAATGCTATTTTTCTAGATGAAATGATGCAACCCATTACCCAAACTCAAGATAATCTCATTAAATGAGGAAAAATACATAGTAAATTCATCCATAAATACCACCATTAATGCCTTATGTAAATAAAAAAATATAATTACCTTTCATATTTGTAAAGTACCTAGGATATTAAAAAGTCTAAATGGAATCATTCAGTAAAAAAATATACCAAATGGGTTGGTAAATGTCATCTTTCCTTAGTACACTACAATATTGGGAAGTGTAAAATAGCCATAGACATTATCTATAAAGTAATAATGTGTACAATGTGGATGTATATCAGGAATATAGTTAATTAATGGAAGTATGAAATGGTCTTTATGGGTTGATTAAAATAGTTTCCTATAATCTATACACACATTCCAACTATTTTTTACTATCATAGAAACTGAATCATAATTTTTTATTTTTAATAATTGTAAACCTAGTTTTCATTGGTACAAATTGTATAGTTATGCCCCTATTAGATTATAAAATGGGTTAAATGATAGCCTCCTCAAGAAATATTTCCACTTCTTTCTTTACAACTTCTATTAATGTGTGGTTATGTCTCGTTTTTTGTTGTCTAAATGGTTTATCATTATCCTATAAGATAATAATATGCCTGATAATAGAGGGGTTAATAATAATTATGTTTTCTATAGTCCACCTAATATCATTTATATTATATCATAAAATATTTAAAATTTATGCTTCTTATTTTTTAATCAGATAATGAGAAAATTTTTAATGAAAATTTTATTCAGTTAACATGTATTAATATTTTAAACATTTAGGAAATGATTTATGATCTAGTTTTGGAGAGTGTTTTACTGATGGAAATGAAGTTCTATGTGAGATATAAACATAATGTATGTCGGGGGGTTTATGTTTACAACACAAATATTATATAATAATGGATCAAATCTATCTAAAAATTCAACAACAATGTTATAATCATAAATCACATTCCCATGATCAGAATCCACATCAAATTCAGTTCCAAGAGAGGCATTCATATAAAGAATAGGAGGGTAACTTTTTGGAGACATAAATCAATCCCTGATGATCAAAATATCCTTATTTGTCTAATTATACCCATTTAAAAATGATGGGAAAACAATATTATTATAATCATCACATGATGAGTTTTAATGGGAGATGAAAATAGTATAATGGTTTTCTAATGGGTACCTCAAGAAGTCTAAAATGTAAAATATTATGACCCCATCTCTGAAATATATATAAAGTGTTAACTGATGAAAATTTGTGACATTATTGGTAGTTTTGAGGAAGTTTCATCCAATAATTACCGAATAATGATAATTTACTTTTTCATCCATCGAATTTAGTATGTAGAAATCCATAACAATGATCATGTCCCATACCCAAAAATAGTACTTCTTCAAGGACTCATGTTGGATATGTCATATCTATAGTTTTCCATTTTCTCTAATACTATGTTCGGATTCAACTAATCAATCTATAAATTAGAGAAAAAATATTGAGGAATTACATTTATTGAAGATCCCAAATCTCAAAAAGATTTAGAAAAGTGTAACTCCTATATAGAGTAGGGAATGGTGAATGTAACAATGCCTTTATCTTTTTCATCATATCTTTGGTTAGTTCTATAAGCATAGATACATTCTTCCTATGGTTTTTCTACATATTTCCATTTATACCTCTATTATTTATATACTATTAATTCAAAAAACATGGCATATATTGGAATATGATTGTTCAATTCTTGTAAAGGGATGTTGGTCTCAGCCCACATGAATCTTTCCAATAACTCTTTTTGAATGACCTCTCCATCATTATTCTTGGTTTTTTAAAATACATTACTAAATATAATGGGTTTAAGAGGAACATAATCAATCATTTTATTACCATTATCTTTTAACTATAGCTTCTAATTAGTTGGTCATGAATGTGGAATCTTCAGAGTTGAGGTGATCCTAATTGATAGATATTAATAGATGTCTCAACTATTTTATTCCAACTTCTTAGTGTGAAAAACTAAAATTCCACGTGAGACATGGAGATGGTTGGGAATAAATATTTATTATGTTTGTTCAAACCCGTTCATAGAGGGTTATGGAAATTTTTCCCATTTTAATCACCATCTCCTTCAAATTTATAACATGACTCTCTAAATCATTATACTGCTTAATAATAAATTTTCATAATATTACCATTATATAAATATACATTTGGTTGATAATTCTCTTCCAGATACATGGGCTTAGAATCACTTATTTTGTTGTTGAAATCCTTGTTGGTAAGGAAGAGGCTATGGGAAATTTTATTGAAAAGGATGGATTTATTATTTCCTAGAGGGATACCACATATCTAAGTGATATTTACAACCTTGGTTATATGTTGGTGTAAAGGAATATTACATATTATGGGTATGTGGATATAAATTAAACTAATATAGCCTCCCAGGGAATATGGTTGCATAAAAATATATCAACTGTATTTAGGGGAATCAGTCGATATAGTGGTATGTCTCAGAGAAATTCCCCCAAGGCATTGTATGAGGGGTATGGGATCTATTTTGATCCAAATTTATCTACCTTACCAAATAGGTCAATTTATCCAAAATTGTATCAATTAAATTATTTTGAAGAGAATAATGACATACCTGATTTACTCCTCTGAAATTTGGTGCACCTCAATCATAAAATTATTTAGAGTTTTGTTTCATATTTTCAATAAAACCACATGTAGTTGTTGGTGTTTTTGAACAATTATCCCCATTTTATGTAGTATAACATACTCTCACATAGAGGTGTGAGGCCTTCCTATAAGTACTAGATGATGGGTTTGTAACTAATTTAGAAATATGGGAAGCTTGATAATAGATTCTTGAGCCACTCCCAATACTCATGCGTTGACTCTACATATTCATTATTGGTCCCTAGTATCTCTATTTGAATTGTAGTTGTCCTAGATGCTGGAAAGATTCTCTACAAGAAAATTCATTTCGAATCATCCAAACATGTTTTGTCTTTAGGTTGTAAATAATACATCCAATAATTTTCAATTCCATCAAGTGATAATCGGAATTCTCAAAGATTGATTTGATCTTTATAGGCATATATTGGTTTCATTTATGATCTCACCAAAATTAATTCATTAGGTTGTTTGTTTAGATCCTCACTGGATAATCCATGGAATTTTGTGAGACTATAAATTAAATAAGAATTTAGTTTAATGTAAAATTATAAATATGGATGTCAAATTAATTTAGATTGATAATTAATACTAGGTGAATCCAACCCTCAAATGGTTTTATCGAGTTCACTATTGTTATTTTTAGAAACAGTATATGGTTTAATGTTTTTTTAGAATCTCTTCCTATTTAAAAATTCTCAAAATAGTGGAACTATTCATTTGGTTAAATATCGACACTACCCTTACACCGAGATTATATTTTTAGTTCCCTAAAGTTTCGTTCAATATTAGTATCTAGAACAAATAGAACCTTAGGATGGGATCAATTCCTAAATCAATGAAAAGGGAAATTAAGAGAAATGGTTAATAATATAAAAATAATAATTTTACTTTGGTGGTCCCAAAAACATTTTAGAGAATTGAATGAATGAATAAAAAAGAGAATAAGTGAATGAAATAAATGTTAAAACTTGTCTCTAATTAGTTAAATAAAATTATTTTCTCCATATAAATGGTGTTGAATTGAAATATTTTTTCATGGGTTCTCACAAATGATGTGAAATTTAATGTGGTTAAGTGAATCATAGTATTTTTCTAAAGCTAATCACTTGGGAGGAATTACATAAAAATATTAAAGGTGTTTTGAAAAAATAAAATCAACCTAAGACTAAAAATGTGGGGATATTTATTTGTGGTTTGTAACATGGTAAGATGTATATTATAGGAATATTTTTTTTATTTTAATGATAAATCACAATGAAAACATGTTTCTTAAAAGAATATTTTATTTAAAGATTAATATTTATAACTCAACCACTTCACTTAATTACTAATCATTATCATTTAAATTAAAAAACACTTAATTATGATCCACAAATTTTTAACCCCTGAACCCTATAATGATGTACCTTAACCATAATGATGAAATGAATAAAACCCTAGGCTATCTTTGGAACATGAAATCATAGATCCCTTATTTTGTTAACATTAAAATGATATATTATGTTAAATGGTGAAATAGGGCTCCAATACATACTGTAATTGATGAAGAATTGAGTTTATGGATTATATTTTCACCCTAAAAATTGATCCCAAATTGGTGTTTAATGATTATGATTGTGCTCTCCAATTCACACATTACATGACCTCGTGCGACTCTTGTTAATTGTTCAATAGCTTGATAGATTTATTTTAAACTAAAAAATTCATATATCATATTAACTGAATAAAAATATCTCATTGATTCAATAAAATAACTGAATAATGTGATAATAATATTCATTACTAAGAAAAATTGTTCATCTACGAGGGTGTAGTCAGTGTGTAAATGTTTTACATATTTAAAGGTCTTGAAAGGTTATAAAACAATAATCTTTAAAATACATATTTCCCTCCCAAACATATAAATTAAAGAAAAAAAATAAATTTAAAATTATATGAGAAATGGAAGTGAAATGGAGAGTTTTATTGCATGAACGGAATGTTGAGTCATAAAGAACATGGAGACGACGTCGTAGAAGGGACTATTGCTTCAGGATCTATCCATCTTTTAATTCTTGGTAAAATAGAGTGAAACCAGGTAAACTCTTCATATAACCTCATAATTCATGGAAATCCCCTCCAAATGAGAAAAATACATATTTATAGAGTAGACATTATTCTTGGGTTATAAGGGGTTTAAGTTTTAATGGTAAACATCTTCCAAATATTTTAATTCAAATCGCACCAACATGTTGACATCCAAACCAAATGAATCGGCTATTCTTACATAATTACGATCAGTTCAATATTGAGTTCACTGTCTACTATCCATTTTTATCCCAATACACACCCAAATGTCTAATATATGGTCCAAATGGTGAAGTGGTGTCCAATTTGATGAGTCTAGTCAATATTTGACATCATGGAATATTTACTCCAATAAAATGAAAGATCCAAATTAACTCATCAAATGGAAAGTTGTTTCCCATTTAATATAGAATAATGTTAAGGAATTTTATGATAAAATAAGTCATATAACAATAGTTACATACAAAATAATATAGTTCTCTTTAGAGGGTCATCACCAGAGTTTAAATCAAATTCTCAAATGAATGATCTAATCTCTAATATTATATAAATAAAAAAAAATTAACATAATGGTTGGTAATTGTGTCATTTATTCTCAATAAAATATTTTATAAAAATGTGTTTCATCAATCACCATGATCTTACCTAGAAAAAAATTGACCTATATGGATACCTATACCTCACCTCAAAGGGTTCTATTTTAATCTAAGCAAGTTGATTGTGGTAGTAGGAAAATTCCCTCATGTGAAGATAAATCCGATATAAAAAACTAAATCCAATTATACATTCCCAAATAATATCTTCTTGAGTTAGATGGATCTCCCAATATTACTATCCATATAAGGATAATCTGTCACGATGAACTTCAACTGGGAACACATCGCCTCATGTAATCCACTCCAAAACTGAGATATAAAGCATGAATCTCTTTTAGAAACAGTAGTCTAATTCAGGCCATAGATCTTCAAATTTTCTTGGACATAAAGGATTCTTATAACATATACCTTCTTTCAATCCTAGTTGTATGGAAGTGTGATAATATAATGATTTGATTGATGATCATCCAAATAGCATCCTTATAACCAAGATTCAAAGGTAGTCTAATAAGGAATTCCATATATATATCATCCAATTTCCAAAATGAAATATGAAAAGTGATGAATTAAACCAAAAGGCCTCTGGTTCCCCATATTAATCTTTTGGAAAGTAAGGAATCATGACACAAAGTCACAAATCGACCACCTCATCCCCAACCACCAATACCGACATTTCAAATAACGATACTTCTTAGTAGTCCCTGGGTGCATAAAACAACTATACCAATGTACATTTTCTATAAAATAATAATTTAAGGATATGAAAATGACTGTTCTATGTCAGAAAAATATAACACTACTAGGAAATTGAGACATTCCACATAAGGCCTCCCCACCTATGAGGATTTTACAATGACACAGAAAATCATTATTTCTTTCAAGTCCAATATGAATATTTTGATAAAATGATGAATTATAGTTCAAAAAAGCTATAAAGACCATCCCATCAGCATATTCTGCAACCAAGAACATCTTAGTAGAATGAAACATTAAATACCACTTATCCACCAATTCCTTAAAGGATTATGTTATCAAAATTCTTGCTCAATGCATGGGAAAAACATTCCCTTTTTTTGATTTGTATGAAATAACGAAATAAAAATTCTGATGATACTCAACCCAAAATCACTATCATAAATTTAAGTCTCCCTAGGTAAATATATACTGCAGGCTATTATGATCCTAAAAATTTTAAACTGCTCACCCAAGAGATAGTTTCACCATATCTCGAGATCATACATCACTAAAACTAACTCACGATCATGGTTATGATAGTACTTACCATGAGGATGTATTTATCAAGAGAAATAATCCATCAAAAATTTCCTATGAATCAAATAACACCCCAATCCTTTACCATAGAAATCATAGATTACATCACAACCTAAACATGGTTCTGAATGAATCGCTAGAACAAATGATGCCAATCTCACCTTCAATTCTACATTTAATATTTGACATTCATAATTCAATTGAAACATAACAACCATTCATGTTAACTATTTCATATGAGACATGGTATTAAAAAAATAATAAACAAAAATCCTATAATAAACATCCAAACATAAGATGAACTAAATCTCAAACACATTTATGGGTTGTTCCCAAGATATAATAGCCTGAATATTTTCAGAATCATATAATATACCCCTTTCATATATTACATTCCCTAGAAACATCACATATTGGATCTGAAGCATACACTTTCATAGCTTCCGATATAGAAGTTACTATTTCAATATTCTAAAGATAATATCAAAATAATTCATGTTTTCATCATCTAACATGGAGTATTAAAAAATACCATCCATAATGTCAACTAAAAATGATTCTATGAAATGATATAAACTATAGTTCATCCAATACAAAAATATCACAAGAGAATTAGTATGGCCGAATGGTATAACTGGGAACTCAAATGCCCATAGATTCTCTTAAATGTTGACATAGGTATACTCCCTTCTCAGACACTTAACCTATAGTAACATGAGCACAGGTCAATCTTAGGAAATGGTCAAGATCCTCTAACTTGATCAAATAAATCACTAATCCTAAGAAAAGTGTATTTATTCTAATCATTCACCCAATTAATATTTCGATAATAGATACTAGGACAGATACTTCTATATTCCTTCTTTGTGAAGTGAACTAGAGAGTCACATGATAACACACTAGGATGAATAAATCCCTCATACCCTATATCCTCAAGATGAATATTATTCTAAATCTACTGAGTGGGTCATATATGAAAAGGTGGAATAGAAATGGGTCTCATACTAACGAGAAATTTAATTGTGCACTCAACCACCCAATGGGGTGGTAACATAGAAAAATTAATAGGAAAGACCCAAATATACTCAGTCCCCAATATAGGAAATGGACTGCAAATTTTTTTAAGGGATTCATGAATTATCACTAACAAAAATCCTATGACCATTCTATAATATGAAATAGTAACACATGATCTCCATGATATTTGGTCCCACTTACACTGAATGAAATGACAGACTCCATCAAAAGAAATAAAATGAACACGATAATGATAATGATCCATCTAGTACTTTAAACAGATCATATAATTCATTCAAATAATAAGGTTGAATATTTAAATTTCAATAACAAAGAAACCACATGTGACTTTGGGGTTGACAATCATCATTGGACACTCTTAGAATTTAAAACCATGCACCATCCTATTTCACAAGGGAGTGGAATGATCCATCATAATGGATTTTAGATCTAAATAAAAACAACACATATCATTAAAAAATGATATGAATAAATGACATTAACCCGTATCAAAAAATTATAGAACCAAATAAAAATAAACACTATACCGCTCATAGTAGTTGGACCTACTTAATATTCCACTTGTGCATACTCCTCTGTATAAATATGACATACCTCGACTCCTCCTTTCAAACTCAGTACTACTTGAGTATCCAATTTTTTATAATAAGGATACACACCTCCATTAACTAAATAAATCTATAACTAATAGACCTTAATAATAGTGTATCCGACCATACTTCCTAGACATGAATTTATATATAAGGCTATATGTGGCAAGACATTCCTTATAAATAACATACTCCGGTGGTTTCCATATAGTCATCTTTTGGGTGGTTATATCTCCCACAATGGATACAAACCACATAGATATGACATAATTTTTTTTCTCACCACTACCACTACCCCAGCCTGGATTCCCTTGCTTCCTCTTCTAGATAGAAGACACGTCCATTATTCCCCCTTTGGTTATTGAAAATCCATTGAGTCTAGTATTTATAGATATGTCTTCCTTCGAAAGGTACAACCAGGATTATTGTAATCAATGAGAGGGGGAGGGGTGAATCAATGATACATTTTCTTTTATGTGATATTTATTATATAAGAACATTCACCTCCAGTAAAATATTTATCAATTATGAAATCCAAACATTCACATGTCCTTAGGAACAAAATTAATTACCTGGTACACTACATTATAAGAGTAGTTAGTCCTTATCAAGGTTTGTAAATAATCCAATACCGAAAAATCCACTAGAAAACAATCCATTTGTGTGGATAAAACTAGTAGGAAATTTCAATACACTTGTGTAGAACTATGATCAATAAAATAGTGAATGTTTTTCTTCAATCATGAATAATATAAATATGATTTTGTAACATGTTTAGAAACCTTCACCAATTGGTTTTGAACATTTCACTATTTTTCATTAAAAATTTCCACTTTTAAAATTATTTAGTATAGAATTATTCACATTCCTATAATGTGTTAGGGTTAATGAAATACACTATAATTTTTATGGAAACTCATTCTAATAGCTCACTTAGATTCCAAAATCTAATTATTCATTCCAAAACCAAGTTTAAATTATTAGTCTACAAACTAGTCTGATTCATTTCCATCTGTTCCTAGATTAGTCATCTTGATTTCTTGGTCTAATCCAGAAAACCATGACCACAACTTCTTTTGAAAAACATTTATATCTAAAAATGTTTCACATGAAAATTAAATTTTAAAACCTTCCTCTACCTATTAAAAACACCATCCCTATCACTCTCACACACATATGAACAATGTATGTGTACATAGTATTTTTAACTCTCCTTGTAGGTTCCCCATAAGTGAAATGGGTGGGAAACCAATTTCTTTTTCTTGCACACATTAATTCCAAAATTAAAATTTTCAAATTCAATTAAACTTTTTTTTGACCGACTCTCAATCCTTATCACCTCTTTTATATTATTCTTGAATCTTCTTGAGCTATCGGGAAAACCATTATTTGCAACCTATCTTGAGAAATAACTTCTATGGTGATCAGTATGGAAAAATAACATTCAGACACTTTTCTTCACACCGATTTACTTGATCCAATTAAAAACATGAAAAAAATAATTATTCAGATTTTGATGATCCAATACAATCGATACAATTCTTCTAAAAGCATCATTGAAACTTGTAAAGACATCGATGCCAAATGATATTGTTTTAGAAACTTCAACATGTTTCATATTTATTCATTTGTTTAACCATCCCTAAGACCAATGCACTGGGTCTAATGAAATTTAGCCTATGATGTTTTGTTGATTTCACACCATTTCTGATGAGTCTTGGCCAATTGTTAAATATTTAGAGGTTGTGATCTATGAAAATGGTTGAATACATTTTCATGATTTGTTTGATTGATCGGACTCTAATCATATATAATGGATCGGACTTTGGAGATCATTTCATTCATCGACGTCAGCAGTTAACAACTATGTTCAACCTCTTATATTTTTCTACATCTGATGCCATATCAAATCAAACAATTTTTCTAATGGATTGGTGTCTAAATTCATTCAATGAAATGATGCCAGAACATCTATAATGGATCAATTTTTGATGACATATTTATTTCTAGAACTCATTAAATATTTAACTAATCAAATAAATTGTTCAACTGATTAATCGGTCGATTATAATTTTGCAAGACCTATGAAATTAGAGATAAAAACCCAACGTTCAAACAACTTCGACACCCAGTACAACTCAAACTGATAATTTGGGACAGGAAGACATCGACTTCATATTCTCATCCCTTATAAAAACTATTTCTTGTATTATGTATTGATAATCATGTTTAGAACATAACATCATCATTACATCAACTTATTTATTTTTCCCACAACTCCTCGGAGAGATATTTTGTATACCTAAAGAAATCCCCCCTTCTATCATAAATCTTGGATAACATGTTTCTAGAAAACATATGATGTTGGGAAATTTTTTCATTGAAAATAAAATTTATAATATTTGTAAAACATATAAAAATACATTCTGTATTTGAAAAAAATTACACTCCATAAAATATGTGAGCCAAAAAACAAATTCATCCATGAAATTATTTCAGAAAATGAAATTGAAAACGACGGAATTTCTCAAGGAAATTTATTCCTATATTTTGATTCTACAAATCCTTTAATCTGATCAACAACACTTATAATGTGATGAAATTTCTCATAATGGTAAAAAATTTAAACTGTAACCACTTCCTCAAGCATCTAAAAAACATCCATAAAAATTGGTCTCAACAGTCTCCCCCATTAGTTTTTTTGTCAACCAAGGTTCAAAAATAATTAAGATATTGTAACTCAAACTAGAAGTCACTAATAAATAATTTTAATCCTATACGAGTTAACTCATTATATAAAGAAATAATAATTTTCATGAAAAACCATGATGTCCATAAGTAGTGACTTATGTTATTTCTATTTGAACTTCAAACATTCAAAATTTCCAAATCTTCACAACTTCTTTCTTATTGTAAAAACTTGTTTCCAGAAACCACTTTAAAAAACTATTAAAATAATTCCCACACTTACACATAGTGTTCACAACCTACCATTTTTAAAAAATTACATAAAATATCTGATTCCTTAAAATTTTTAACATATACCAATTGAGATATTTTCGAAATATCATTTTTCTCCCTCTTAAAAAAACTAACCAAAGACAATATGAGAGAGAGGATAGAAATGGATACCTCAACCATGGATAGAAAGAGGTTTCACACCCATGTTCAACCACATTTTGAAAATGAATCCCTTCAGTAAATTCTTTTTGATTATGTTAGCAACTTGTTCCACTGAAGGAACATATTTCAACTGGGTTCATTATTCTCTGCATGCTATTTGATGAAATTATTTTTGATATAAATATGTTTTGAATGAGAATGTTTCACTATATTTCTTGTATTATTTATATAAATTTTATTATCACAATCCAACAAAAGGTGTAAATTTACTTTAACTAACAAATATTCTAATTGAGTATTCATCCAAATAAGTTGTGTTGCAACATGAGTGGTGGTTACATATTCAGGATCAGTCATTCTAAGAGTTAAAAAATTTTCTATTTTTATTATTCCAACTGAAAAAACATTACAAAAGGAAGAAAAATACACCATACGACGATCTTTTATCATCTACACGTACTTCTCGATCAAAATAATTATAAAGAAACAAATCAATTCTTCTCAAGTTGTTATATTTGATTCTAAAATTTACTATTCCTATGATATATAAAAGAATATTTTCCCTACCAATATAGGAGATTCCTTTAGATCACATTGGAATCATTCACATTAGGTAAAAACTAAAACAATATCTAGTCTTGAAATATTCATATATTACAAACCTCAAACCAGATTACAAAACCCTTTAGGATTCACTTTCATTCCTTGGCAATCACTTGACAACTTGGATCCCAGTGAATTTTGTGTGGAAATAGTTATTGAGTTCTCCATTACAAACATCATAAGAATTTCATTAGTAAACTACTTTTGAGATATAAAAATACACATCTTATTTTGAGATATTTGTAATCCAAGAATTTCTTTAATTTTACCAAGCATGAACATTTAAAACATCTTCTTCATATCTTATGCAAACTTCTCAAAAGTACATTATTCAATTATAGAAAAGGTAATATCATCAATGCACACAATTAAAAGGAGATAAATATCCATATTTTATTTTATGCAGAGATTACTATCACCTCTTCCTTTCTTAATGTTCAATTTTCATAGGCATCTATCCATATTGGAATACCATGACCTCATAGCCAACTTTATCCCATACAACTATTTCTTCAGATTACAAATATACCATTCATTTTTCCTAATAATTAAGCCACATTTTTGTTAAATACAAACTTCTTCATCAAGTAATCTAGTGAGAAATTCTTATTTTGCATCCATATGAAAAAAATTATATCTTCATTATGATGCAATTGTAAGAAAGACTGTGATTTTTATAACCTTATAACCGGTGAAAAAGTTGCATCTAAATAAATACCTTAAATTTTGTGAGTAACATTTGAAAACAAATCAATATTTTTTCCATAGAACTTCATCATGTTCATTCAACTTATTCAAAAACACCCAATTTTGACCAATAAAATTTTTATCATTTGATTTTGGTACAATATTCTATGTAACATTCTCTTAAATATGATATAATTCTTCACTCATAACATGAATCCATTTTTGATTCCAAAAATCACCAATAACATATTTTGGCACAACTTTTGAATACAAATATTTATGTGAAACAAAAATTGACATTATTCTTGTTTGATTTTTTTGTTGATCACTAATAATGCTTTTAACTTCACCTATTTCTTCATCCTAGGATGAGTTATATGAAGTTCATCCTCATCTCCGGAAATAGATTTTTCTGATTCTCCCATATGTGGTGAATCGCCAAAATTAGAAATATTTTCATGTTTCTCAACAAAAACACATTCATCTTCTTTATATTCCTTTTCTACATGTATTTATGAGACATCTTCATCATCTTTTTTCAATAACTTTTACATCAACACAATAAACTATCATTCTTGTTTCTTTGTTGAAACATTTATATCTTCTACCATAATGATAATAGAAAATAAAGTTTATATATTCACCTCTTTGATCAAATTTTATTATATTTCTACCATTTTCATATATGATGTTGGGACACCCAAGACCTATTAAGAATTTAAAATTGTAATTTTAATCATAATAAAATTCAAAAGGAGTCATATTAGAAATTATCATCTAGAAACATTAATTTTTGATATAATCGTTTTTCACATTTCACGCCTCTAGATGTAGTGAGAAAGACTATGTTAATTAGTATAGCATGTTATATATCCACCAGAGTTCTATTCTTCCATTCAGTAACATCATTCTATTGTGGAGTGTATGGTGAACTGAACTCATGAATAATTCTATTTATTTTAAGATAAATCCTGAATTCTGAATTCTCATATTCCTTACAATTTTCAGTTCGCTACTTCACAAAATATCCAAATTTATTTTATTCTTTTATCTTAAATCTAATAATCATTTTTAGAGACTTTGATTTATGTTTCAAATAAAAAATACAATTAATGTCGGTAAAATCATCAAATATATAAATGAAGTACTTATCTTTTAATGTTGATTTTTTACTCAATAGCTCACAATTAACTAAATGAATTTGTTCCTAAGGATGAGTTAAATGAATTTCAACATTCATGTGAACATAATTTGTAGTAATTCATTTCTGAAAAATTGAGCAACATGAGTCTCTTCTTCTTTTCACATTAGGAATATCATGAAAACTACATTACTTTTAAAAATCACACATATTTTGATGACATATTTTCCCCAACCATTTATGACACAACTGAATTTCTTCAATTTTTATTAGATAGAATCAATTCTATATATCACTAACATGAAAAAAGTATCCATCTATACATTGGACTGCTGTAAAAACATTCACATCATCAACAATTTTCATAATAAAATAATTATTTTTAAAATTACATTATTAACATTTTAAAAAAAATTATACAGTCAACAGGTTTTTTCAACACATAAACAAACAAATATTTTATGGACTTCTTCTTTTCTTCCCCAATAATAGTAGATCAAAAACCATTTATTCATATAGATTTATCATTTCCAAACAATACTATTAAAACTTTCAAGTACTTCAAATTCATAAATATCTTCAAATCTCCTATCATATTTGAGAAACAACCACTATCCGTAATATAGGGTCATACTTTTTTTGTAGATTTCATAGAAGTTTCTATAACATGATATTTTTATTTCCATTAACCTTCCATTACATCTATATTTTTTTAATTTTTATAAACATGTTGTTGTGTGAGTATAAAATTATGAAATCCTTTAGTGAGATTTTGTTGATGTTCAAATCTTTCACAAAACATTTATAGAGGTACAAATCTATTTTCAAATTTCAAAACAAATGTCTTGGAAGTCTTTATTTTAGAGGATTTACTTCCCATCAAAATTTTATTTCAGTTACCCATGGGATAATAGTATTGTTTTTGATCGAACCAATAAATATTTTTTTGTATTCCCAAATTCACCACAATAATAGTAGTAATCAAAGACATACTATTTTCCTATATAACTTCCATACTACTTGGTGTTGTGAAAATGTTTTTCAGAAACATTCTTATCTTACACATCCGATTTTTTCCCCAATATTCCTACAATAACCTTGAATCTTCCTCAGAAATTATCATTTTATCCCAACATTAATGAATCCAAATGTGTTATCAGCATTTTTTCTGATGTAGAGATTTTAAAAACTTCAAAATTTTCGACTTTATTGGTTTTGGAAACATACATGATTTTTCTACATCATTATTCTTAGTAATATCTTTAATTTTTTTAAACCATTGAAAACAATTTTTTTTATATTTCTTATGTTCATGCATTCTAGAACTCTCACCGATTTCTATGAGAGTTTTTTTAAAACTTGTAACTCACTTATTATCTTTTGAAAAAATTTATTGAACATGTTCTTAATATTATTCTTTTTCTTTTATCTGTACTTCATAATGATCATTCTCTTTATTATTATTTTCAATATATTTCATGAATAAATATATCTCTTCCAACAATATATAATTCTCTTCAATAAAATATTCATTATTTTTTTTCTATAGAAGTTTCCTTTCTCATCTTCCATATTCCTACTTAATGTCTTAAAATTGTTCTAATACAATTATTCAATGCTCTTTTAGGTGAATATACAACTGAGCCTCTTCATCTTATTCAAAAATACTTCTTTCAACTTCTCAATTCTTAACTATAGAAATAAACTATATTTATCCATTAAATTCAATGAAATTTATTGTTTCAACTTCACTATCATCAACTTCATAATCTTGAAAAAAACATCTCCTTTTTTATTTTGAGAACAATATATCATTTCCCTTGGAATATGATTTTTATTTTTCAACATTTTTCATCCAAGATCATATTGGTCATCTATAATCATCATCACTATCTTGTTCATTCTTTGCCGGAGGGAATTTTGCATAAAAATTCCTAACTTCTCCACATTCAATGAATTTTAAACGTATCTTCCGTTTTTTACTTTCATGTTCCACTTTTCATATTTTTAGAAAATAAGGGCATGAATTCATCAATATTTTTAATAACCTCATTTTCAGTGTTAGGTTCACTATCTTCTTCATCTTCAACAACATTCGTGGATTTACCATTTCTGGAAGCTTTGAAGGAAATTTCATGATCAAAGTCATGTTTTATTTTCATAACATTATCCCTTGTTAATTCTTAACTAATGAGAGTACTATTTAGGTCATCCAAAGATATATTTTTACAATCTCTATCTTCCATAGATGAAACGTTGGAATAAATTTTTTTTGGATAAATTTTTACGATATTTTCAACAATATTTGAATCATTAAACTTCTCACCAAGGAATATTATGGTGATAACAATATCATTAACCCTTGTAAAGAAGTCTCTAAATGGTTCACACTCACCCATTTTGTGATCTTCATACTTTAACCTCCATATTTGTATCTTTTTATTCTTCACCTTCATATTTCCTTCATAAATATTATTTATCTTATCCTATATAAATTTAGTAGTTTCAAATCCCTTCAATCTATGGAAGTTTCATTCAGAAATCGATGATAGTAAATAATTCTTATCCCTTCCATCATTTACTATAATCTTCTTATCCACATATATAAGATTATTATTTTCAATAATAGGAGGTAATACATCTATAGTATCTTCTAAAACATCATACCCAAGAAACATATGATAAATAAGAAAACTATCATACCATATATTATATTTATTTACATAAAATTCTTGAACCCCCTTTTCAAAAAATTCAAAATATCAATAACAACTTATCTTCGAAAACATATGCAAAGTGTAAATGTAGGGAACCATCGCTCTGATACCAATTGAAAAGATCCAACCAGGATAAATTTAGTCACTGAGATCATGAGGGGGTGAATCACTGATTCTTTTTCTTTTATGTGATAATTATTCTATAACAAAATTCGCCTCATGTTAAAGATGTATCACATTTTTGTCAACCAAATATTCACAAAACCATAGGAACACAAGTATTTATATGGTTCACTACACAATAAGATTAGCTAGTCCTTGGCATGGTTTGGAAATAATCCAATACAATATGATCTAGTAAACAAATAAATCTTTTTTAGATATAATAATATATAAATACCCATATAATTGTAAACGAATATGATCAATATATTAGCAAATTCACTTCTTTTAGCACAAATAATTAAAATACTATTATGTAACAAGTTTATAATCATTCTCTAATTGGTTCTGAATAAGCCACTATCCTTCTTCAATAACTACCACTTTTTTAATTCTTCAATTCCTAATTATTCACATTCTTACCCAGTAAAAGGTGGAAAAAACTTCTTATAGGATTCATTTGAAATCTCACTCTAATAGCTCACTCTTATTCTCGAGTCTAATTTTTTTTTTGGAAACAAGACTAAATTTTTTGTCTGGAAATGAGTTATTTTCTCTAGTGTCTTTTCCCATAACAGTCAGTCCTATTTCTCAGTATGATATGGAGAAACCTAACCAAACTTCTTCTGAACACTTCTTCTATCTAGAAATGTCTCTAATGGAAATTCATTTTGGAAACCTTCCTACCCAACTCAAAAATCTAATGCACTTTCTCTATTCTGCTTGTGAAAAATGATAGAGTATGTTTTACATTGACCTCTATTTATACATTCCTCATAAGTGAAATGGGTGAGAAACAAATCTAATTTTCTCACTATCACTAATTATAGTGTTTTTGATTTTAAACTCATTACACCATCATTTATAAAAAACTATTAAATATTATTAACTCTTCTAGATTCTTCTCAAATATTCTAGAATTATCAAGAACAAATTGCTTCACAACCTCTCTTGAACAAGAACTTCTCAAGTTATCAATATGGAAAACTTCTAAATGCATTACTATTTATCTCTATGATTCACTTAATTCAAATAACAAATAAAATAATTAATACTCCCCATTCTGATGTTCCAACCCAACTGAATCAATTCTTCCATAAACATTATTTCATCTTTTAAATATTTCACAACCCAAAAATAGTCTAGTAGAGCCATCAATACTTTCCCCTTTATTAATTTATTCAACTGTTACTTAGACTAATGCATTTTGTTTGGTAAAACATAGCATCTCATTTTTTATTTATTTAAAAACTTTTATAATGATTCATAAAAAATTTCCAATTGTTGAGAAATTTTTCTTTCTAAAAATGTTTGATGAAATTGTTGCACTTCATATGACTGCTTGAACTCTGATTCTATATGATGGATCAGTTAGTGGATCTCATTTTAGTCATTGAATTCAACACTTAACAACTTTGTTCCACCTATAATATAACTATGCATCCAATTCCATATCAAAACCAAAACTTTGTTTGATGGGTCAGTGTCATAATCCATCGGATGAGTTGATGCCGGAACTAGTCTGATGAACCAGTGTGTGATGAATAATGTCTTTATAAAACTCAGAAACTAATGGATTAATCAAATAAATAGTTTGAATATTTTATTGGCTAATCATCATGTTTCAAGACCACTGATTTTAGCAAAACCAAACTCATGAACATCAAAAAACTTATATGTCCAGTATAACTCAAACCAAGGATCTGTGACTACAAGACTTCAACTCTTTATCCTCCTCTCTTCCACAAACTCCTTGTACCATGTCTTCATCATAATGTCTAGAACATATGACCGTCTTGATATCTTTATATTTTTTTCCATAACTCCTCCGAGGGACACATTTTACACCGAACCAAATTTCACCGCTTTCGTTCACAAAGTTTGAATCAGAAATTTTTAGACAAGATATGATTATGTGAATTTTTTTTATTGAAATGCATCATTGGATTATATTTTAAGAATATATGAAGAAATTATAACTCAGAAACAACTCTTCACTCTAGAAAACAAGTGATTCTAGAAGACATGTTTATCTAGAAAGTACATTTCAAATAGGAAATTTAATATGAAGGACTTTCTTAAGGAAATTAGGTATGATATTTAGAGACCATAACTTCTTTTACATGATAACCAACACTTGAATAGTGAATTAATTTCTCACAATGACAACAAAAGAGATAATAAACAGTAATCACATCTTTGGGCATCCAAAATACAACTTCCATCCAACTGGGTCTCAACATGCCTCATTTAAAACTACTTTTTCAACCATATTTTAAAATGTTAGATGGAATAAGAAAATCACCATTTAAAAGATATAATCCCTCAAACACATCTCGAAACATTAATCATTAAGGTGTCAATTAGAAACAATCATTGTTTATATGTGGTCTAACATGGAAAAACGAGTATCATACTTCATAACCAGACATTCCTCTTTCTCCAAAAGTCACAAATTCATGAGATTTTTCCACTCACATTATTTCATGCTAAAAATACGGGTTGAATAACTTGCAAAAAATGGTCCAGGTGGGATCCTTGTGCAACCTATATTTCATAATAGAGTCTCACCATTCTCTTCTCTATCCTTCAATCTTATATGTGGTTAATCCTACTTTTGAATTTCCTAGAGTCTTTAATAAGTGGAAATTCATTCAATATGTCTAAGAAACTCCTCGGGTTCTTGGGTTCATTTTCTACCATGAATGATTAGTGTATTCTACTAGGATAATTCTGAAACACGTTCCACTTCCCATTCCTAAATTCTATAGCCACTTTGACCAAGAGTTTGCATTATTTGAATGACTGATTCCACCAATGAAGATTCGACTAGAGGAATCACCTATGGATCATGTTTAACAACTTCCTATTCCTGATTCTTAAGAGAATTTTATGGATGAATTTTACATTAATCATAAAAGATACCAACTTATTATCTTATGAACACATTTCTAAAACAATATATAAACTTCAACAATCCATATTTATGCTATTAAATAGTAAGAATTAGAGAAAATAATATATTCAAATAAAAAAAGCTGAAAACATCATAAATCAACAAAAATAAATTATAAGAATAATCAAAATACCCCCCCCCCAATCAAATTCATTTAAATAAAACATGATTTTTCCTAAAAATTGATGAAAAATACATGAATAACCATGGTAACATGATGTCAAATTTGAATGTGAGATTCCTAGTCACCCTTCTAAACTTAATTCTCAAGTTCTGATGATCCTAGTCAAGTTTATCAACCAAAACATGAAAATAATAGTGGGTTCTGATACCAATTTATAGAAAAATGACATGGTTCTACCTAACATGTCACCCAAGAATGCCCAACAGAATGTTTAAAGAACATTTTTGATCACCAAGAGTAGTCGAGAAGCACCTGGGTATCAATAAAGAAAAAATTGGGATTGATTTAACCATGAACACCACCATAATATGTAAAATATACCAAGATAATATTTATATATGTGTGTGTGTCTGTGAATATAATCCTAAATCAGAATATAAATTTGAATTATAATCACAAACATGAAACATAAAATGAAAAAAAAAACTATTAGTCCAAAACACATAAAAACCCACAATTCAAGAGTCTATCTAGGTGTGAAAATTGGTCACCACCATCCCAAACCACTCTGAAACGATGTCGACTAGAACAATCCTCCAAGCTACATGACACCCTTCCCCATAACCGGAGCCCAGAAAAACCAATTCTATATATACCTAAAGGAATATATAGGTTGTGAGAAAATTCCCAGTAGGATACCACTATAAATATCTAAAAATTATTTCCCCTTGACACCATTAGTATAATCTTTTAAAAAAAATTCATATAAAAGTACATATGAAAAAAATTCATTAAATATCCATTTGGTTTTCATTTTCAAAAAATACATATTCCAAGCATTGAGAGAATTAGAATAAAACATGTTTGATTAAATAAATTAGAATAAACAATAAACCCATTAAAATTAAAACAAGTGGACTAGTAAAGCACCAGAATCAAGGTCATGTTTACTAACAATTTTGAAATGGGCCAGAAAAAGATTATGATTCCAGATCATACATGTAAATTTATCCAATATAGTAATTCTTAGGTCCCATCCAAGACATGTATACCAATTTCTTCCCTAATTTCCAATTATTACTATTATATGAAAGATAATTCAATCCCTACATTTCAAAATTCAATTTGTGTAATTTCATCAAATACATAATTTTTATTAAAATAATTTTAAATAAAAACCCCATTTTAAAACATTTTCGTGTATCAACCAAAACATAAGTAAGAATATTGGATTTCAATTTATCCATTAAGAAAATAAATCTTCTCGTTATCACAAGAACATTCAAGTATTCCATGAATATAATCCATTTTATAGAGACACCCACCTCCACAAAAGAGGAAATGTAAAATCCGTTGAATTTGGCGATAGGAAATGAAGACATTAGGTCCAAATAAGCCTATATATATAAATAACATTATCAATTCTCCACCGACAACCCATTATCCGACCATCACAACCCCTCTGTTTTTTAATGTATCAGGGGGAAGAGAGATCACGGATGGATCTATATAAAAGATAAGAAATAGAGATTAAATCTATATATAACCTAAAGGCATCAACAAAAATGATCAATTATAACAAATGAATTAAGGGGAGAGTCCACTAGAGCATCAAATAGGGGATGGTTTGAGGTAATGATATATTAGTAGGAGAATAAATTTTGAAATATGAATGTGTATCATGGGGATTTTCAATTTTTATGAAAATGTCTTGGGTCCCATGGTTATGATGCAATATTAGACAAACCATCTATTAATTATGATGTAGATACTATCCCTAGAAACCTGACTCACAATGTTACTTAGGGATTACTGCATGGTTAGAAAAACTATTATCAAGGTGTGTGACAATATATAGACCCAAACATATTCATCTATATGAGATTAATGGTGACTTACATGGTTATATAAACCAGAGTCAAACAATAAAAATCACCAATATGAGAAATAGTGAAATATTGGGGACCACATACCTCAATATCATTCTATAATTTTTCATACTCCTATAATCCATCATTGAATATCTTTTGCCTCTATCTCATAAAAATTATAAATAACCAATTATTCATTTTCCATAATAACAACTCATAATTTCCCTAAAATGAAATAAATTCATCAAGAAACTCTACATCATGAAATTCTTGAGAAATGGATTCTCAGTAAAACATATCATTTTCTTAGTCCTTTATAATAAAAATAATTAATTTTTTATTTCAATTTATCTACAATTTTTTACAAAATTGATAAAATTTAAAGAAATTATCATTGGGAGACCTATGTATATGTAAATAGTAAGAAATAGTGTGTATTCCCCATTCTTAAGTTCCATATTACCACCCCATAAAAAATCTCCATCATTACAATGTGATTTTATCATACTATACTGAAATAAAAAATGAAATACTAAGCATAGATAAAAAAATTAAAGAAGAATAAAAAAGTGGAAATGGATAAGGAATGAAGGAATATTTACCTTAATAAGTGAACAAACCTACCCCAAACCATAAAGATAAATAGAGAATGAAGTAGTAAAATTAAGTGGGAGAAAGGTGTGGGAACCCTTCTTAAATGAGAAATTTGGACAAAAGAAACCGGAGGGGTGGATAAACTAACCCCTCATAATGACCAAAAGGCCCCCAATTGAAGCAGAGGTTTGGAAAAACCACATGATTCTTAGTGAACCTCTATGAGTTTCTTGGTTGAATACAACTAGGATCATAATGGTATGGTCAGTCGAACAATTCCACTATAGTAACAAAAATTCATGGTTCAACCCCACAAAAATTATGATGGAATTTTTATAGGAAAATTAATTATGTAATTTACATAACATTAAAAATAGTATCTTATCATTTTACTCCCATTTATCCACCTTGAGAACCTCTTATTAATTCTTTGAAAAAACATATAAAAATATCCCTCAATCCCCATTATAATTTTTAAATTTACATCATTACTAGTTCAACTAATGTTAGTTCTCTTCTCTTTTCACAAACAAACAGTTTCATGAGTCTCCAATAACTCCACAAAATAATTATTCTCAACTTTTAGAAGTTTCATTAGACTTCTATAATAAACCACTCCATCCACTACGATCGGTTCCCACATCCCACTTCAGTGCTCCAACTAGTTATTATTTTTCATTGTGAAACCCCACCCTTCTGATGAGGCACGTCAAATTTAATTTCTGCCAAATCCTATATGTATATCCTTAAGAATATATTTAATTGAATTCATGGGGTCTTGGTTGAATTTGGATGGCTAATGAGGAGGTCAGGAAATGCATCCATAAGGTTTTAGTACCACAAACTAGCTGATTCCTAACCACCGGTCAACCAATAGTCGTCTAGTTACATCTCACCCGATGTCTACTAGGTCCAATTTATATTTTTTATGTTGATATTTGGGTAATTTCCCATTATTATTTTTAACCATCAAAATCAATTTTTCACCCTCAAATTGCACATCCCCATCACATTTGGTAAACCCTCTCCCTCTTTCTTTTATGGCCAATCTCTCTCAAACCATTGTGTTTTGAGTATCCAAATAGTGTGATCAAATCCTCAAGGTGAGACTATGAGTCATTTCCATTATTTTATTGGTTTAATTTAATTCTAATTATGTTATAATGTTCTTACCATGCTTTCCAAATTTTTAGTGTGATCTCTCCTAGACGAATAGTAGGTTATTACTAAGTAATTACCAATGTTTCATTACTTTTTGTCAAGTTATATGTGATTTTTTTCAATATTTGTTTCATTCATTCTTTGTAAATTTATTATATGCCTTATAATATGACATTGGGTTGTTATATCAGACCCTTTTAAATGGAATTTTTTTTGGGAATGGGACCATAGTTGGATATTTAATGTGGTTTAAAATTGGAATTTGGATTTCATTTCCAATGTGATTTTAAATGAAAATTTGTTTTAAAATTTACTAATTTTTTTGTAATTTATCTTGGTAAATGGTTTATTATTTTGATGTATCCTCTTATTTGGGTTTAAAATGGTGATTATAAAAGTTTTGGAAAAATGGAGGTTTGATTTTGTCTGGAAATGAAAATTTTAGTTGAACTTATTAGGTTTTTTGGTTATTTTTTATTATGAAAAAGATATAAATTATGATTAAGCTAGTGGTGAATGGTTCCCCTTGGTAGATTTGTGTTTCTATGGTTAATTCTGGTGTGACTGATGCCCCCAAGTGGATTCTGGATAAAATGGTTAAACATGAGGGTGAACACTTCCCCATTTTGGATTCTAAGGACTTAGGATAGTTATGTTTCCCCTAGATATCATATAGTAATAGGGAAGGGTATATTTCTATTGGTTAGGTGTGGATTGGGTTGAAATTTTCTACATAAAATACTCCGAGACATCCAACTCTAGACAATGTTAGTGGGTCCAACATCAGGTGTCACTATAGTGGCTTGGTTTGGATTTTTATTTGTTAATTTATTTTTAAATTATGTAAATTGTTTAAAAATTTCCAATGACATGAAATTATTTTCTCATACTATATTATTTAGGGATGTTGTTGGTGGCGACCTAATGAGTCATACTCACAGCCTTCCAAATCCATTGTTTGGAACCTGGGTATATTTCATGGATGAAGGGAGGGATAAGGGAAATGGATTAATGAAAAATTATTGAATTTGTGCTAGTACTGATCTTGGATAGGTTTCTAGCTCGAATTTGGGTAACATTTGACTCATGTGGTTTTTATACATTTTTTTATTTGATGTGTATGACTGATTATATGCTTCATATACATATTATAACATCATTTTCAAAATTTTATAAGATATATATTAATTTTGGAAATTTTATAATTTCCATATTTTTTGTTATGTATTGTATGTTTCTTCCATTAATTATCAGTGTTTTTATACTATAACCATGAGGGAATAGTCTCCCAAAATAACCATACTGGACTATTTCCACAAGTCAGTAGCCTTTGGCATATAGGGAATCACTCCAAAGGTGACACTGAGTTCCACTGGTCTTGACCCAGTTAGTGGTTTAGGGGAGTGGTATGTTACAAAGTGGTATGAAATACTTCTTCTTCTATATTACTATTTGGGTAGGTAGATATGAATATAGAGATATTTCAGGGCCTTGTGATGAGATAATTCTCAATGGTTGTGAACCCACTTAATGGGTAAGATCCCAGTTTCCATGTTTGGGATTGCTTTTATTTTTTGGACTTCTATAGTTATTGGATTTCCCAAATGAGTGGTTCACTTATTTCTTTATGTTACTAATTCTTGGTTTTTTCTCTTTGGTTGGTATGGTAGGAGAGTAGGTGTCAGTCCATGCATTATTTAGTAACATATGGATACATGTTTTGTGTACTTTTTTGAGTACCAAATATATATATATATATATATATATATATATCAATATTCTTATGGATACAAGGGGTTAACCATTTAAAGTGTTCTCAAAATCTTATATGGAACATTCCCATATAATCCTATAGTGAAATCCTACTTAGCCAATTTCCAAGATGAGACCATGACATAAAATATTTTATAAACATGTTATAAAATAGAGGTTTTGACCAAAAAAATTATTCTATAAGAAACCTATAAGTATTTTTCCCTTATATATTGTGAATGGAACTCAATTTGGAAATACCTTGGGAAAATTGTTTTGGGATAATAGAAATCAATATTTCATGGAAATTATTTTTTAAGGAAGTTTGTGGAATAATATGCATGACCATGGGTTTTTGAAAGTATCTTTTTTTAACTTGGAAATAACAATACCTATTACCTGTATCATTATGTGTTATTGTGTTGGTATTGTAGATTTATTCTACCATGGATAGTTAGGGTCCTAGAACCATAGTGAGAGGGAAGGAATAATCCTCCAATTGGTGGATTAGAACCCCCAATTGTTCAGGGACCCATTTTTAATGATCTATCCCGTGAGAGCCTCATGTGGGTTGAACATGTTATATAGTGGTGACCACATCCGTATTCTCAGTCTTCGTCATACCAAAATCACGAGTTTCAATTTCAACACCCTCTAATAACCATAGGTGAGTGTGGGCCATAGGTGATAGAGCTATGAATGGAGTCTATACAGACCATAAATGAACACCTATACATCCCAAAATACACGAGGGTGATGTTATTTGTGTACATATTGTCTGAAAAAATACATCAATGGCTGGATATCCTTTTCTAGGGGAAAGTGTATGTGTTGGAATAACCTAGAAGGATTTATATCCTCAATTCCTTATCCACTTATTCACAGATACTTTGTGGTCATGATAGACCCATGATTTCATGAGGATGTATTAGAGGGAGAGGATAGTTATGGACTAAATTTCATGTTTTACCAAGAATCAATGGTTTTCCATAACTCTGACTGGTAATGAGGGAATTACGTCTAGAAATTTTGAGGAGGAACAACATTATGAGATCGTGGTTCAGGTAAATGTCTTTTAATATTCCTCTTTTATAGACACAGTGAATCATAGGTTGGTCATAAAAAGCAATATCTGTTAGAGTTATAATATATGACAACTCACATTCTCATTTCCAAGAAGAAATGTTTTTGGGTATTTTGGTTGGCATAAGAGGTGATCATATGCCTCCCTCTGGGGTAATGTCGGACAGTACAGATAGAATAGTGATTCCTCATTCCCTTCCCAAGAAATGGGTGAGGGGAAGTGTTATCAGTGTCTATGTGTGGTTCACTTGAGGTCTCAGTACCCCCAACCATCTATAGAGTTGAATATATATGGGAATATGGGATATGAGAAACAATTTTCTATGATTGAGTTAGATTTTGGTTGTAATAGGACTGCATGATTATTCCAGAGTTCTAAAACCAAGATGACCATCATGTGACAATAGGCATGTAATTTGGATTCTACTGTCTACTTAGGTTGTAGTGGTGGTTGTGTGGATCAGTGGTTGGGAAATCATGGTTGGTCAAGAAGTATGAATCCGGGATATTAGGTTATAGCGTAGGGATTATATGGGTCAGCTGCATATTGTTGAGCCTATCCAGATAAAGCAGGACATTAGACCATCGATCGTTTGATGTATGATTTATATTTTATCTACTCTTCCTATGGGAATTATTCATGATATAAATGTGTCTATTTTATTTGATCCTGTGGATGGACTATCTCATTCTATACTGATCCCAAATAAACATTATCACTAACTTGTCTCTTTCAGATCTCCTGATCTTGGCGGCATTTAATACATTAGGTAGTGGGATTTCTACAAAATGATTTTCAAACATTACATTCAGTGGTGTGGTGGAATTACCGCCTAGTTGGAATGTATTATTTTGGATAGGGGAAACTCATCAACCAATTTTTCATCTACTAATAGAACTATTCTATAAATTATTTCCTAATGAAATTTATGGGTTACCACCCAATCATGGAGTCTAGTTTACAATCGAGTCCTTACCAGGTATGGAACCCATTTACATCCCTCCCAACTTAATTCCAAAAATTAGATATGGCATTTGAAATATTAGATATAGGATTTGAAAGAGAAGGGGTCCATCTAATCGATTGTCTATCCTTGGGGTGTTCTATTTTTTATCAAGAAGGCGGGTGACACCATGTGACTATGCATGGATTAATGACTTCATGACCAGCTCATGGTTAAGAACTTTTATCCAATCCCATAGACTAATGATTTATTTGACAAGATCTAAAGTTATATGGTTTTATCCATGAAGGACCTATGGTCATGATATCATCGGGTTATGGTATATCCATCTAATATTGCTCATAAAAACTTTTAGAGAAGGTTAGCCCTTTACTTTTACCATATTATCTTTTTTTGTGAAAAAAAATGTACCTATAGTCATTATGGATCTAATTAATAGTGTCTTGTACACATACCTAGACTCTTGTTAGTGTTTTTTGATGAAATCACTGAGTACTCCATAATCTGAGAGGAACATGCCTACTACTTGGACATGTATTTTGGAATACTTTGAGGTTAGAATATTCATTCCAAATTCTCCAAATGTATGTTTTGTTTGTATTGAGTACACATCTTGGTCCATATAATATTTTAGTTTCGAGTTTTAGTGGAGAATGAGAAACTATACATCATGGTTTCTTATGGGAGTCCCAATAATGTTTTAGAGATACTTATATTTATGGGGATGGCTTGTTACTATGATTGGTTTTCCTAAGACTTCTCCCACTTGTAGGAACCATTGAAGAGAATGAACAAGCAGGGTGTGGAATTCATCTAGTCTAATATTATTGATATCCCCATTCTTAAGCTAAAGAAGATGTTGAAATCTATATCAATCCCAACCTTCCCCAAGCTTGGAATTTAGTATACCCATTTTTTGATGTGTCAGGTGTCAGATTTGGGGTGGTATATTGGTAAGATATAAGGGGGTTTCGTAAAAATCCAGATAGTAGTGACCACATGAAGGAAACCTCCTAACCCATGATTCAGATATTATCATAGTGGTTCATACCCTAAGATGTTGGTAGAACTACCTCATGGTGGAGGGTTTTCTAGTTTTTATAGATCATAAAAAAATGTAATACATCTTATCCTAAAATAAACAAAATCACAGTAAGAGGAGGTGGCTTAAATTATTTCATTCACTTTAAGGTTTCGTTGTATTACACGTTTGGGAAGGGTAAGGCAGTGGAGGAAGCTTTGAGAAAGAAGTCTCTGCCAAAGTTTTTCTGGGATTTCAGTTCTATATGGTAGATTATGACCTTTTTTGTAGAGATTCACCATGATATTTAGGAGAATAATGTCAAGGTGAATTTGGATTCCCTACCCATTATGTAATCCATCCTTGAAAACATAATGGAGATCAAATTAAAAAAAAATCTAAATATCTTGTAAAGAGGGAAACATTTTTCATTGATAATCCCATTTGGATTGATCATTGAATAATGGAAAGATATTTTTTTATAAGGAAGATTGGTAGATCCCATGAGAATGAGTGAGGAATTGATGAGGTACTTCAACTCATTGAGGGGGGTATTACATACTAGGATAGAAAATATGTACCAGGTCCTATGTGGGAAATATTGTTGTCCTAAAAAGAAGAATGAATTAACTGGTTTTGTTTCAGGAAACTCTACATTATATAAGGTGAAAGATTAGAATATGTTCCCTAACATTATAATCCAATCATTTCTAATTCTAGAGTGGAAATGTGAATATTTTATAATGAATTATTTTATGGGTTTAAAGCGGAATTCTTGTGGGAATGAAATAGTTTTCGATATCATTGAGATCTTAGTTAAAGATTATCACTTTTTAACCACTAAAGGGTCTTCTATTGTAACACCCCAAGATTTCATAGTGTGTTATTTCTTCAAAATAATTCAATAACTTGCACTACACGCAACACCGAGTTCAATCACACCATGACTTACAAAAAAAAGCCATTCAAAAGAGGTTATGAATAGTATTATCTAAATTTTAAACTTTATATAATCCTTATAATTTTAGAATCCATATTATGAGTTTCTTAGATATAATGCAAGAACAAATTCATTTTCCGTATTGCAATTTTATCAACTTTTAATAGTGAACCCTTTTTAAATACAATATTTTAAACTTTTTGACTAAATGGGGACATCAAATATTTAAAATGAAACATCCCAAGCTTCCACGGTACGCTTTCTTTGAATAATACAGTAGCGTGTGTTGTACGCAACCTTGAGTTTTAACACACACCACAACCAATCAAACTAGCCGTTATGAATAGTAATACCTACTTTTCGAAATTATATATATTTTATATTTTAAAATGGACTTCATTTTTGGATTCGGAATATCGAATTTAGCCTAAAGTGAAATTTTTGTACTTTTCAGATAAATTTCATATTTTGATGAATAGTGAAAATTACTAAATTTTAATTAAAAACAACTTTTTTAATCAAAATAATTAATAGTGATAAATTATGAATTTGAGTGGTTTTAAAGTATATTTGGAATATATTTTTACCATTTAATATAATTTTGGTCATTGGACATAATTTTACAATTAAACCGAACATAAACAAGTGTCAATCTTTTGATAGTTATTATCTCTTAAAAACACGCTTTTTGTTTCGACAGCGGGAATTAATTTTAAATTAATTTCTTCCACTTCTGTGTTTTGAATTTAGAAAAATGGATTCCATATTTGGAATCAGGATGTCCAAATTGTGTAAATAGGTAACTTTTATTTTTAGACATTTTGAATAATTACTGCGGTAAATATTTTATTTACCATGGTTAAGGGTAAATCCGGTAAATAAGGGTTAAAAAATAATATTATAATAATACTAAATTACCTTAAAACGTGTCCTAGCCTTATTGGTTGATACCTGTTCGACCATAGAGATATTTGGGTCGATTTTGGGACCCCATGGTTCCACTTGTAGGTGATAGGGACACTTTATTTTAATTAAGTTAAAATGAATACAAAAAATAACACAAGCATATATCTTTTAGAAAAACAATTTTTACATAGGGTTATATATGTTGGATTTTAGATTATAAATATTCATTAGAAAGATAAAACGATTTCATACATAGTGATATTTTATTTATAATTTTTAGACATTAAATAATTTAATTTATTTTTGACACAATGATGACGAATTAATTACTATAATAGTGAAAAATTAAAATAATTGATATTATAAATACCCAAATAAATATAATATGAAACTTTTAATGAATTAAACTAATTTTCTAGGATAATATGATATATTAGGATTTATTTAATTTACTTTTTTCGAAGTAATCAATCTGTTATGAGTTTCAAAAAAATCAACTATTGAATAGTGTCAAAATTGACATAAAAGAGTTCTTAAAACAAATATTATATTATTAATTGATATTAAATTCCTAAAAATCTAATGTTTGGCCAAGAAACTTATATCATGATAGTTTCATTATTAATGGACCACTTGGGGGTCACATGGATGTATATAGTAAGATTAATAACCATATTATATAAAAATACAAAGAGACATTGTAAAAGTGAAACTAATTAACTTAGAGTTAATACTTAAAGATAAGGTTAATATAAGTACCCAAACCTGTCTAAATTCTATTGTTTGAGTTTTTTTCGACCTATCCCCACCTTAACCTTTTAATAGTCAACTTTGTAGCCATTTTAAACCGAATATGAATTTATTATAAACTAATATCTCTAGCTTTTCCAAAGGTGCCCCTCACCCCTCTTATAAAAGGGAACTCCTCCTTCTCATTTCTTCACACCTTCAAAGCCTTTTGGTTCAGCCAAACTCTGCCCAAATACTCTCCCAACTTCCCTCACTACAACCTAGAGGCCTTAGTTTGATCATAAAGCCAACCTAAGAATCCCTTTTTATCAAATCAAAAGGAAGAACCCGAAGAAGAGGTAATGATTTCACCACCCTTTTCCAAGTTCATTTCTTCTTCCACTTCTTCTTCCTTTGTTATTACCATTCTAAAATAATAACTCCAGTATCATATATATACTGTGATGTTATTATAAATATGGTACAACCAAATTCAGTATTCTATCCACCCTTTGAATAACATGTCACCATACGTGCGTACGTACGGCTTACCGTCTCCACGTCGTGGTGTAATTGTTATTCAATATATTATTATTTGGATGGGTATAATAATGATATGTAACTCATGTAAATAATAAATATAACATGTTAATTATTCTTTATATTTGATATTCCATCCATTTATATATTATTTTAATATCAAAATAATGATATTGTCGCTCGTGCGTACGTACGGACTACCGTCTCCACGAACGCGATGAGATTCATTCTCCATCGTATCCATTCAAGTATAATTATCATTTTATGATTTAAAAAATGATTTTTAAGGACTTGATATCATTCTAGATATGAATAATATACAACCTATCCTTTACAAACATGTCTTACGTAACAAAACATATAAAATAAAACAAGTAAGTAAACACCCGAAACAACAATAATACTAAGATATTATTATCAAATCAATATTAAAAGATCATATATGATATCATATTAATGTATATGATTCTTGTATAATTTAATAACAATTATTTCACCATTATACAGGAGGTTAACCTACCCCAACCAAGGAAAAGTACAAGGTAAGGGTTATTTCACAATCTCTTCATTATCCGTTGTTGTTTATACGTAATAATCTACTGGGATCTCTTTATCATCCACATCCATGTTTCTTCAAAATGTATTTCAAAACATTTTTATTATTTACAAGAATATGGGTTAAAGTCATTTATACCCTTGTTTGAATTTTTATAAGAGGAATCTTTCCGTCGTTTTCAAAACAAGGTCCTTTTTAACCTTTTCGACAGAATTAAGGTAAGAATGTTTTTTTTAACTTATATGGTGAGTGCGGTTATTTTCGGCCGTTATAAAATCTTCAAAGCTTTCCTTACAAGCTTATAAGAACATTTTCAAGAAAATGTTTTATTTTATATGGCTCTTAAATGCTTTCAAAAATAGAAAGAGATATTTCTCCAAAAAGTGTTTTGATTTCATCTATGTCAACATCCTTTGATGGATTTTACGCTTATTTGAAGTTGATTTATTATGATACAAAACATATATATTGTATTGAAGGTTTTGTGATATGTTTGACTGTGGATGTGCTATTTTTATACCATTCATAGTTTATGGTGAAATTATTTACATTTCGTATACTATTTTTAATACGAATTTTTATGTTATGTTTAAACCTTTTCATATGGGAATGCATTGGACTTAATATGTGACGGGTGGAGCCCGCTATAGCTCCTCGATGCATCGGTAGGTCTCATGAGACAAACTAGTGTCTTGGCACAAGGCCTTGGCAAAATCTTATTTGTAGTATTGGCACGAGGCCTTGGCTATGTGGTTATGATAGTCTGATATTATGCATTCCAACATTATGAAAGTGGTTATTGATATTGCATATGATTATTAGATTAGTAGAATACCCATGTGAACAGGTAAATGGCATTATTTGATTTTACTTTTGCCATACTATGTTGAAGTTCAAGTTTAAAAGGCTTTTGTTTTAGTTATACATAGCCCTAAATGTTTATTCTTATTTATGAAAGTTTCCAGTATATTGTTATCTTTACTAGGCATTTGAGCTCACCCCTTTTCTATGTTTTATTTTTCCCAGGATGTGAAGAAGTAAGTTATGAATGACCTTTAGGGATATTATGAGGGGATAATAGTGTGGATTATGGAGACATTATGTATGTTGTAGTAGTCTTTCATTTTATGATGTAATGTAAAACTTATGAATATATCTAGTGTTTCCAAGGCTACTAAACCAATCGGTCTTTCGTGATTTGATCTTTCTTGTGATCATGCCAATGTTACGAAGTAATGCACCGGCTCTGGGTAGCTGGGGTCGGGGCGTTACAGTTGGTATAAGAGGAAGTTTATTACTAACCTTGGAAGCTAGATTTAGATAAACTCTGATTAGAGCACGTAGACCTAAGATGAACTTTGAGGATTAGTATAGAAGAACTTCCTAGAATTTTGGTATTATAGAGATTTTGTGAGTTTTCTGAGAAATACATCCCTGTCTGGATACGAGAAGGTAGAGGCGGCTCTGGCACAGATGTACCTAGGGGTAAAACCTGAAAACACCGCTTTGAGCTAGACTCGAACGGGAAGTGGTGCACGACAACGGGCCTTGCTGCACTCTTGGTTACAACACTCCCGGGGGATATGCTTAGGATAATTCTCATTTTCTTTACAAACCATTATGAAGGGTTTATGAGTATATACATCCTCAAAGGAGACATTTTTATGATTATGGATTATATCCATAAATAGTTCAATTTATGTTAAGTGTTTTATAAGTATGGGATTATGTATTTTGATTCATAAACTGATCTAGTGTATGCCATTGTTTAGAAATGGCGCCCAGTAGAAGGAATGAGAACTCTAGAAATGCACATGATCCAAAGAGAAGGAAGGGTCATATCTTTCATGGTCTTAAGCTAGAATTTATAAGAGAAATAGTCTCCCATGTATTATCATCATATGAAGAAATAATATCATGTGTTGATAAGATAAGTAAAGAGTTCACTGAGTCCTATGGCTTTGAAGGGAAGCAAAAGAAGAAAAGGATGGAAGAGAGAAAGATGGATAAAGGGAAGAGGGAAAAGAAGAATTTTCCCATATGTGGTAACTGTGGAAAGAAACACCCTGGAACTTGCCTGAAAGGAATGGGAGTTTGTTATAAGTGTGGAGGAAAAGGGCACAAAGTACGTGACTGCAAGGGTAAGAAAATGGTTTTAAATGTACAATGCTTCATTTTCAAAGAGTTTGGACACTACGCAAACCTATGTCCCAGTCATTAGACTATGCCGCAAATGATGTTATTGGATAATAATCATGTTATGATACTACCACAGATGAAGAGGAATGATTAGAGTTCTTATGTTGATTATGTCAATTGAGTGTTGTATCAATAATGTACTTGTTATAATAATTATGGAGTATATAAGGATTGTACTGTAGTACTATTTCATTAAGGACATGAGATTGTGTGGAACAAAGAAAAGTGACTCAATAGAAGGTTAATTTTTTGGAAAATATATGTTTGAGAGAAAGATAAACCATAATATGGTTCTGATACCGAGGTAATGATTTTAGAATAATACATGATTGATTTGGATAAATTATATTTGATATTATAGACTACCTTGAAGCTGATTAATGATTTCTCTATTCCATCATTGTTGGGGTTTAAAACATTTTTGGATTGATGAAGTATATCCAGCATTCTATATGGAATAAGGTATCATGAATGTAATCAATAAGGAATATGGTAATACATGATGAAGGTATTCATATGCTATTACGGGGTAAAAAGGATGTATATTATGTTTACCTTCCTTATAAATGTTGGACTGTGAGTTTGGACAGAAGTATTTTGGATAGTTCTAGTTTGGATTATTTTGGATTGCCATAAAAGGACAACCCGGAGGTCGGGCGGCAACCCGTCGCGTCCGGCAAGGCTGCGAGACTTAAACCCGCAACCGAAGGGCGACAAGGGTGTATCACCTACCACTGGCCCACGAGATGTCCTGGATTAAATAATATAGTTTTTATTAAAATATCTTGTAGATGAATTATAAATTCGTTTATTTTGGAACCCTATACGAATAGTGTAAATTGAATTTTTTTACATTCTATTATCTTTTAGAGTGAAAGATGAGTTTGTGGTATAAATTTATTGATGGATAAAACTCTAATTATAAAGTAAGTATATCTCCTTATGATCTTAGCCAATCTCATAAATAAATTCCTCATCATTAAGAAAAGCAACTTAGAACAAAAATGTTTTCCTAGATGGTACCTTAAATCATCACTAATTTATGGCTTTGGTATTGTTGGCCTTTTCATAGCCATGTTCTCTACCACTCTCCATCAGAAAATTGATGGTTAGATTTTTCTTCCATATCCATATTTTCCTACATGGAACCCTAGTATGTGTTATTTTCGGTAATCTTCATACTTTCGACTCTTTATTTTAAATAGAGGCCTCATTAATTCATTTTTCGATGTGGCATTTCAACTAAGATATTTTGAAACGTCAAAAATGTGTTATCCTAATACCCTATGTTTTGTTGAACCGATGGTATTTCAAATCATCATAGATTGATGAATTTACGGACTTCAATTTTATACTTGTTTGTGATTGATGACCTCAATCACTACCTATAAATATTTACGTTTTTCCTCCAATTATATGTCTCTAATTTCCACCAATGATCTCCTAATCGAGATCATAATTTGGCGGTGACCCTTTCATTTCTCTTTTCCTCATATTAAGACTAAATTTTAGTAACCCAATTTCCGATGTGGGTTTTCCCACAAATATATTTTCTATTTTCAACATTTTATTTTTGAAGAACAATTTCAAATTGCGAGGACGCAATTTATTGAACGAGGTGAGAATGTAACACCCCATGATTTCATAGTGTGTTATTTCTTCCAAATAATTCAATAACTTTCACTACACGCAACACCGAGTTCAATCACACCATGACTTACAAAAAAAGCCATTCAAAAGTGGTTATTAATACTATTATCTAAATTTTAAACTTTATATAATCCTTATAATTTTAGAATCCATATTATGAGTTTTTATATATAATGCAAGAACAAATTCATTTTCCGTATTGCACTTTTATAAACATTTAATAATGAACCCTTTTTAAATACAATATTTTAAACTTTTTGACTAAATGGGGACATCAAATATTTAAAATGAAACATCCCAAGCTTCCACGGTACGCTTTCTTTGAATAATACAGTAGCGTGTGTTGTACGCAACCTTGAGTCTTAACACACACCACAACCAATCAAACTAACTGTTATGAATAGTAATACCTACTTTTCGAAATTATATATATTTTATATTTTAAAATGGACTTCATTTTTGGATTTGGAATATCGAATTTAGCCTAAAGTGAAATTTTGGTACTTTTCGGATAACTTTCATATTTTGATGAATAGTGAAAATTACTAAATTTTAATTAAAAACAACTTTTTTAATCAAAATAATTAATAGTGATAAATTATGAATTTGAGTGGTTTTAAAGTATATTTGGAATATATTTTTTCCATTTAATATAATTTTGGTCATTGGACATAATTTTACAATTAAACCGAACATAAACAAGTGTCAATCTTTTGATAGTTATTATCTCTTAAAAACACGATTTTTGTTTTGACAGCGGGAATTAATTTTAAATTAATTTCTGACAATTCTGTGTTTTGAATTTAGAAAAATAGATTCCATATTTGGAATCAGGATGTCCAAATTGTGTAAATAGGTAACTTTTATTTTTAGACATTTTGAATAATTACTGCGGTAAATATTTTATTTACCATGGTTAAGGGTAAATCCGGTAAATAAGGGTTAAAAAATAATATTATAATAATACTAAATTACCCTAAAACGTGTCCTAGCCTTATTGGTTGATACATGTTCGACCATAGGAATCTTTGGGTCGATTTTGGGACCCCATGGTGCCACTTGTAGGTGATAGGGACACTTTATTTTAATTAAGTTAAAATGAATACAAAAATAACACAAGCATATATCTTTTAGAAAAACAATTTTTACATAGGGTTATATATGTTGAATTTTAGATTATAAATATTCATTAGAAAGATAAAACGATTTCCTACATATTGATATTTTATTTATAATTTTTAGACATTAAATAATTTAATTAATTTTTGACACAATGATGATGAATTAATTACTATAATAGTGAAAAATTAAAATAATTGATATTATAAATACCCAAATAAATATAATATGAAACTTTTAATGAATTAAACTAATTTTATAGGATAATATGATATATTAGGATTGATTTAATTTACTTTTTTCTAAGTAATCAATATGTTATGAGTTTCAAAAAAATCAACTATTGAATAGTGTCAAAATTGACATAAAAGAGTTCCTAAAACAAATATTATATTATTAATTGATATTAAATTCTTAAAAATCTAATGTTCGCCCAAGAGACTTATATCATGATAGTTTCATTATTAATGGACCACTTGGGGGTCGGTTGGATGTATATAGTAATATTATTAACCATATTATATAAAAATACAAAGAGACATTGTAAAAGTGAAACTAATTAACTTAGAGTTAATACTTAAAGATAAGGTTAATATAAGTACCCAAACCTTTCTAAATTATATTGTTTGAGTTTTTTTCGACCTATCCCCACCTTAAACTTTGAATAGTCAACTTTGGAGCCATTTTAAACCGAATATGAATTTATTATAAACTAATATCTCTAGCTTTTCCAAGGGTGCCCTTCACCCCTCTTATAAAAGGGCACTCCTCCTTCTCATTTCTTTACACATTCAAAGCCTTTTGGTTCAGCCAAACTCTGCATAAATACTCTTACGACTTCCCTCACTACAACCTAGAGGCCTTAGTTTGATCAGAAAGCCATCCTATGGAGCCCTTTTTATCAAATCAAAAGGAAGAACCCGAAAAAGAGGTAATGATTTCACCACCCTTTTCCAAGTTCATTTCTTCTTCCACTTCTTCTTCCTTTGTTATTACCATTCTAAAATAATAACTCTAGTATCATATATATACTGTGATGTTATTATAAATATGGTACAACCATATTCATTATTCTATCAACCCTTTGAATAACATGTCACCATACGTGCGTACGTACGTCTTACCGTCTCCACGTCGTGGTGTAATTGTTATTCAATATATTATTATTTGGATGGGTATAATAATGATATGTAACTCATGTAAATAATAAATATAACATGTTAATGATTCTTTATATTTGATATACCATCCATTTATATATTATTTTAATATCAAAAGAATTATATTGTCGCTCGTGCGTACGTACGGACTACCGCCTCCACGAACGCGATGAGATTCATTCTCCATCGTATCCATTCAAGTATAATTATCATTTGATGATTTAAAAAATGATTTTTAAGGACTTTATATCATTCTAGATATGAATAATATACAACCTATCCTTTAAAAACATGTCTTACGTAACAAAACATATAAAAGAAAACAGGTAAGTTAACACCCGAAACAACGATAATACTAAGATATTATTATCAAATCAATATTAAAAGATCATATATGATATCATATTAATGTATATGATTCTTGTATAATTTAATAACAATTATTTCACCATTATACAGGAGGTTAACCTACCCCAACCAAGGAAAAGTACAAGGTAAGGGTTATTTCACAATCTCTTCATTATCTGAGGTTGTTTATACGTAATAATCTACTGGGATCTCTTTATCATCCACATCCATGTTTCTTCAAAATGTATTTCAAAACATTTTTATTATTTAAAAGAATATGGGTTAAAGTCATTTATACCCTTGTTTGACTTTTTATAAGAGGAATCTTTCCGTCGTTTTCAAAACAAGGTCCTTTTTAACCTTTTCGACAGAATTAAGGTAAGAATGTTTTTTTTAACTTATACAACGAGTGCGGTTATTTTCTGCCGTTATAAAATCTTCAAAGCTTTCCTTACAAAATTATAAGAACATTTTCAAGAAAATGTTTTATTTTATATGGCACTTAAATGCTTTCAAAAATAGAAAGAGATATTTCTCAAAAAAATGTTTTGTTTTCATCTATGTCAACATCCTTTGATGGATTTTACGCTTATTTGAAGTTGATTTATTATGATACAAAACTTCTATATAGTATTTAAGGTTTTGTGATATGTTTGACTGTGGATGTGCTATTTTTATACCATTCATAGTTTATGGTGAAATTATTTACATTTCGTATGCAAGTTTTAATACGAATTTTTATGTTATGTTTAAACCTTTTCATATGGGAATGCATTGGACTTTATATGTGACGGGTGGAGCCCGCTATAGCTCCTCGATGCATCGATAGGTCTCATGAGACAAACTAGTGTCTTGGCACAAGGCCTTGGAAAAATCTTATTTTTAGTCTTTGCATGAGGCCTTCGCTATGTGGTTATGATAGTCTGGCATTATGCATTCCAACATTATGAAAGTGGTTATTGATATTGCATATGATTATTCGATTAGTAGAATACCCATGTGAAAAAGTAAATGGAATTATTTCATTTTACTTTTGCCATACTATGTTGAAGTTCAAGTTTAAAAGGCTTTTGTTTTAGTTATACATAGCCTTAAATGTTTATTCTTATTTATGAAAGTTTCCGGTATATTGTTATCCTTACTAGGCATTTGAGCTCACCCCTTTTCTATGTTTTATTTTTCCCAGGATGTGAAGAAGTAAGTTATGAATGACCTTCAGGGATATTATGAGGGGATAATAGTGTGGATTATGGAGACATTATGTATATTGTAGTAGTCTTTCATTTTATGATGTAATGTAAAACATATGAATATATCTAGTGTTTCCAAGGCTACTAAACCAATCGGTCTTTCGAGATTTGATCTTTCTTGTGATCATGCCAATGTTACGAAGTAATGCACCGGCTCTGGGTAGCTGGGGTCGGGGCGTTACATCTATAGTCAACGAGCTTTGAAGGATATATATACGGCACATAGTATATCTATATGGGGTTCCAGATGGTATCATATTTGATAGATATGCATTTCTTAATATGAGATTCTAGAAAGTATTGCAGTAATAACTAGGTACCCAGGGAAATCTAAGTACAACTTATCACCCGGATAAGGATAGGATATTGAATTGTATGACACATGTACTCAATGAAATGTTTCAATCAAGTGTCCTTGATTTTAGAATCTATTTTAAGACTCATATAGGATTAGTGTTATTATCCTATAGTACTATTTATCCTGAATTGTTTCAGATGGATTAATTTGAGGTCTTCTATGTAGGTCATTCCAATCACCCCTATGCTAGTTAGAAGTTGGTGAGTCAATGATGCTTTGGATGATATTGGTATAGAAATCCTATGAGTGGATTCAACTATATAGAAAGTGGTTGGAAACTTCTCAAAACACATAGAGGACTTATATCGACAAATGAAAATATCCACTAGAGTTTATGGTTAGTGATCGTGTCTTCTTACCTGTGTCACCAAAGTTGGGGAATCATTAGACTCATAGGCAGAGAAATAATCACCATTGTTTATCAAAACATTCAAGACCATTGAAAGAGTAAACCCTATTTCATATAATCTAGACCTTCCAAAGTGGTATTAATTAGTTCATGGGGTCTTTCACATCTCATTGTTCTGGATATATCATCTTGACCCATCTCATGTTATCGATGTTGAAAATGTTGAATTAGAGTTCGGTGATTATTTTGAGATGTTTCCCATGTTTATTTTTGACCGTACTAAAAATAACACTTGGTGGAAGGTCATTCCACTAGTATATGTGACATAAAAAATTGGTAGACCTAGAAGAAATCCAAGAAATGGATGGAAAAAGGTCAAACCCAATGGCTGGAAGATTTTATGAAGGAGGTCAAAGGATATCGCGATCCTAGTTCTAGGGAGAGATAACTTATGTTGATGATGATTGAAATCCACATAATTATAATTAGGTATGTCACTTTTAATTTTTTTAAAAACCTAGTAATTTTCTCTATAAATATATTTTTAAGGGGTTTTGGGGAATTTCCATAGCCTTTGGAAGGCTTGATAAGCGTTTGGGGCACACAATTAAGAGGCTATAGTGATTCTAAATCACTAGTGCCTATACACCATCTAGTCGGTGTGTCTAGTATGTGTTTTTTATGGGAGTTATTTTATAAATTTATCTGTAATATCTTATTCCCCTCAAATTAAATTTTCCTCCCCCAAATCACACACCCCATCATGTTGGAGCATCCCTCTCCTACACCTTCCACAACCAATCTCCCAAAATCCATAGTGTCTTGAGATTAATATTAATGCAATAAAAACCTCAAAGTGAGTCTATGAATAATTTCCCATATTTTCTTGGGTTTTTCACTAATAATTTTGTTCATATGGTTTTAGATATTTTTTTATAATTTTAGGATAATATATCATATACATTGATACCTTCCAATAATATCATAGTGAAGGGTATATATTGGGAATGTGAAATCTCATAAACCTATGGTAGGTGGCCCTTGATTATTTCCCAAATTCATCTTACATTTACTTAAGTTTCACATGATATGTCTCAAAATGGGTTTTCATGAGAGCTTCATAAATTTAAGTGAATACTTATAACATGTCCTTTTTATGATATATCACCCATTTTAAATGGAAATTGATTTTCGAATGGGTTCTTTATTTTATGTCGATTGTGTTTTGAAAATAGAAAATAATTTCCTTTTCCAAAGTGATTAGAAATGGAAAATTGTTTTCAATGTTATGAAATGTTTTCAGAAAAGATTTAGGTAAATGGGTGTGGATTTATTTGGATCCTCTTTCTTGTGTTAAAAAATATTTTTATGGATATTCTGGAAAATTAGATGTAATAAAGTGTGTGGTAATGAAAATGTTAGTTAAATCTACTATGGTTTATGGTTACTTTTTATTTTTGAAAATATAGAAATTATGGTTAAACCTGTGGTCAATACTATCATGGGTGGATGTGGAATTTTATGGTTAAAATGAGGTGGAATATTACTTAAGTTTGTTTCTAGTTATCATAGTTACACTTGAGAGTGAACACATCCCCTTTGGTGGAAGTTAGGATCCTGGGTACAGGTATATTTCTGACGGGTGTTGGATAATACAAGTGACGAGTATATTTACCTTGGTTAGGTGTGGATTGAGTTAGTGTGGCATCCAAGACTAGCTCAGAGACATCCAACAGCGGATGGAGCATGTGGTTCAAACCTCACGTATCACTATATATAGCCTAGGTTTTGAATTTTAATTTTTTATTTTTTATTATATTTAAGTAAGAAATTTACTCATGTACCATAACATGAACATAATATATCAAAATGGGTTATTTAGGGATTCAATTGAAGGTGTCCGACAGATTCATACTCACACCATGCTCAGAACATTGTCTGATACAGAAGTAGATTTCATGGAAGATGTTATGGATAAGGAAAATTTCCTAATGACTGACGCTGGACTGTGTGCTAGGATGGATCTGGGATATGTTTTGGCCTGTATTTTTGGCCACTTTTGACTCATTTTGTTTTTTATTACTTTTAGTCTTTTTTATCCAATGTGTATGGCTGATTAAATGATGATTCACCATATTTTTTCATCATTATTTGATATTCTATGATATATGTATTTTTTTTATTTTATGATTTCCAGCTTGTGGAATTAGGATTTTTATGTTCATTCCATTATGTACCATTGTTATTGTACCCTAACCATCAGGGTATAGTCTCCCCACATAACCTCATCAGACCCTCAACACTACTCGGTAGCCTTTAGCGTATGAGGAGGCACACCTAAGATGACATGGTGATCCATCAGTCTGCTTCCAATTAATGGTTATGGGTGGGAGGACATTACATTCCTCTACATTTACGAACAAAGGGAACTATATATTCTCTATATTACACTTTATTTGATCCATAATTTCCACTAATGTTTCCTCAAATAGTGTACCTAACTCAATTTTATATTTCATAGAAACCGATCTCATAAAAAATCATAAACAAATGTTTCACTATACCCACTTTCACAAAACTATCCAATGGCCCATGTATTTTGGTGTTATTAAGTCTATATCCTTAATAATGATTACCCAAAAAAGGAAGTATTTTTTAAAACATGATCTATGATTTTAAACCCCAATCATTTATATCACAAGTCAACACATGACCACTATTTTAATAAAATTGTAATAATCTTTCACATAACCATCTGCACCCTTAATTTAGAGCCTCCTACTCGAGACTTTTTCTATCGTACAATAAATCTAATTATTTTGAATTTTGTTTAACTTACTAATTGTGTAAAAGAATATCTAATTTGAATCACTACACTAGTTTACTCTTTGAATATTATATCTTTATAGTTGTTGAGTATACTGACCAGACATAACCCACCTACATTACTAAAGTATTAAATTGAATTCTCACCCACTAATGTTTTGGGTTCATCATATTTATTATATCTAATATTCATTGTAACCAACAAGATATAAATATTCTCACGCTTAAGAAATTGTTGTGGTGATCTCCACCAAAATATTACCCCAATATTTTCTCTATAATAACTAACTTGAATGGATTCTATCATCAGTAAAATTTCATCACTCATGATCTTTTCTCATTATAACCCTAATAAACCCATAATTTGAGCTTTTCCCTATAGTATAAAGATATAATGGTTCTATAGGATACAATAATCAAATATAATAATCTTCATCATCATGAAATCGAAGAATCCAATACATAACATAAATAAGAGAACTTTTTTCATTGTCGAATGGTAGTTGATTTTTTTAATTATTGTGAATTTCAAACCTTCCCATTAAAAGTATTGAAACATCCATAGGTCCTCGAACATAGTATAATTCTAACACCCTATTGGTTTAATCGCACATTATGATTATAAATAGTTATTCCTATCACATTGGATTATTATAATAATGTGCTTAATAGTCCCTGAGGTTTTTCATACATATATATTACATCTTTTTACATGAATATTCAATAAATTACACAAACACATTCCTGAGGATTGTAATGGTATATTCCCTTTAGAAACATGGACACATAAGCAACTAGTCTATAAGTGAGATACATCATCTCCCACTATGTTTTTCATAACTAGAAACTTTTTTTTGACATATCACACATAAGAACTTTTTTCATATAAAGGGGAAAAGAAGCATAAGAAAGGGTGAGCTTAGATGCTCGGTAAGGGTAAACAATGAAGATATCAACATAACATGATCATATACATATGAGAACAAGATGATAACATAGGAAAACAATAACACACATATCATAGATGTAATGACCCAACCCTGGTAACCCAGATTCGGTGCATTATTATAGAACATTGGCATGATCACAAGAGATCATGTCCTGAAAGACCGATCAGTTTAGTAGCCTTGGAAAAACTAGATACACACATAAATTTTACATTATATTATAAAATCGATAAAAAGAAATTGTTTCCCCTCTGAACACACTCGTATAGCTTAGCCTATTCCTACAGGTTAATCGTAATATGCTTCATTGCATCCTTGGAAAAATAAAACATAATAAAGGGGTGAGATCAAACACTTAGTAAGGATAAAAATATAGCGGAAACTATCATAAATAAGAATAAACATTTAAGGAAATGTATAAGACTAAAACACAATCCTTTTTAACATAAAATTATTTATAATATTTCAATGATAAATCAAATAATTTTATTTACTTATTCACATATATATTCTACTAGTCGAATAATCACTTGTAATATCAATAGCTAATTTCATAATGATAGAATGCATAATTTCGGACATCATAACCACATAGTGAAGGCCTCGGGCCAAGACAAAAAATAAATTTTTTTCAAAGCCCTCTGCCAAGACACTAATTTTCCTCATGAGGCCTAATGATGTATTGAGGGGCTAAAGTGGTCCCCACCCATCACTTACATCGTCCAATGCATTCCTCATATGAAAAGGTTGAATCATAACATAAACATTCATATTAAAACTAGCATATGAAATTATAAAAATTAAACTGTAAATAATGAATGGTATTAAAATAGCACATCCATAGTCAAACATATCACAATGCCTTCAATGAAATATAGAAGATTTCATCATAATAAATCAACTTCCAACAAGCGTAAAATCCAACAAAGGATGTTGACATGGTTGAAATCAATCAAAAAAACATTTGAGTGAAATATCACTTTATACATTGAAATAATATAAAAGTAAAGAAAACATTTATTTTTAAAATATTCTTATAAACATGTAATGGAATCATCCAAGGTGTTATAATGGCGGAAAATAGCCACACCTACCGCATAAGTTCAAAAAAACTTTATTTCCTTGATTTTTCAAAAAGGTTATAAAGTATCCTGTTTGGAAAAAGATGAAAATATTACATTAAAAACATTTCATAAAAATTAAAACAAGTGTACAAATGAATTTACCCCATAGTCTAAGAAATAATAAAACTGTTTTCAAATAAATTTTTAAGAAACACAGATGGAGATGATAAAGGGCTCCCAGTTGATACATACGTATAAAAACCTCAAATAATAAAGAGATTGTAAAATTAACCCTTAACTTGTAATTTTACTTAGTATAGGGTACACTAACCTCCTGTATAATAGTGAAATCATTTTTATTAAATTACAAAAGAAACACATACAAAAATATGATATCATATATGATCCTCTAATATTTCTTTTTTATTAATATTTCAGTAGTATCATTGTTTCTGGTGTTAACTTATTCATTTTCATTTATATGATTTATTACATCAGTCATGTTTCATATGGATAGGATGTATTTAATTAATATCCATAATGATATTAAGTTCTTAAACATTATTTTTAATCATCAAATAAAAATTATTCTTGAATGGTTATGACAGGGAACAAAATCTCATCGCGTCGTGGATACGATAAGTCGTACGTACACACAAGCGAAAATATCTTTCTATTTATGGTGAAATCATATGTAATTGGATGGTATATCATATATACAGAATCATTAACATGTTAAATTTATTATTTATATCAATTATACTAATTATTATACTCATCCAAATATTGAAGTGTTGAATATCAAACTACACCATGATGTGGAGAGGGTAAGTCGTACGTACGCACGTATGGTGACTTTGTCATTCATAAGATAGATAAAATAATGAATATTCTGGTACCATATTTATAATCATGTCGCAGTATTTATAAGGTACTAGATTTATTCTTTTGGTATGGAGACAACAAATAAATAGGATGTGGAAGAAGAAAAGAAATTTGAAAGAGGTTATTATATAATTACATCTTCTTCGGATTCTTCCATTTGATTTGAACAAATTGGCTCCTTAGGGTGGATTTCTGATAAAATTAAGGCCTCTAGGTTAAATTGAGGGTATTTGGGAGGATATTTGAGTAGGGTTTGGCTGATTCAAATTGTTTTGGATGTGTGAATTTAAGAGAAGTGGAAGTACCCTTTTATAAGAGTGGTGAGGGGCACTTTAGAAAATGATTGAAATATTAATTTATTATAAAATGATTTTCAGTTTCTAATAGCTAAAAATGGATTTATTTCGAGTATAAGGCTGTCATTGGTCTAAATATTCTCAACCGATAGGTTTTAGGCAAGTTTATGTCACCATATTAACATTATCTTTTAGATTAAACTCTTCGTGAAATAATTTAACATTTACCATGTCTTCTTGTATTTTTATATTACATGGTTAATAAACATACTATAAAACAAAAATAGAAACTCAAATGGTTCATTAATAAAATATATATCCTTATCAATAACCTTTCGACAAATATTATATTTTTATGAATATTATATCATTTAATATAATAGTGTTTGGTTTAAAAACTCATTTGTGTCAATTTTGAAACTATTTAGTAATTCATTTCTGTTAAAGTCATAACAACTTGATTAATTAAACCAAATTCATTAAATCAATCCTATCATTTCATATTAACCTATAAAATTCGTGGAATTCATCAGAAGTCTAAATATGATTTATTTTAATACTTATAATATCAATTATTTTAATCTTTCATTAATTAGGTAATTATTGCATCATCATTCTGTCGTAAAAAAATATAATTATTTAATGTATAAAAATTATAAATAAAATATCATGATTTAGTAAGTCTTTTTTATCTTTCTATTTAATATTTATAGTCTAATCTTTGTTATTTTTAACCCTATATTAAAAATGGTTTAGTTATTTAACTTTGAATTTAACACTTTTAACTCTTCTTTAAATAAAATATAATAAATGTCCTAATCTAATCCAAGTGGATCAAAAAGGTTAATATTTTTGTCCTAAGGTTTATTTTGGTCTAAATACACTTATCCAATCGAATTAGGACATGTTTTAGTGTAATTATAATTTCATTTTTACCTTTAATTAACCTATTTACTTTTAACCGTGGTAAATAAAATTCAAAAGTCACTATTCACCAAAAATTATTTTCATCCTATTGAACCACATTTTACTTACTGATTTGAACATTTTCTCTCAAAATTTTAAAATTCAATTCATAGAAGATGTAAAATTATGTTTTATGAAAATTTTCAAATGTGCTAGAAGGTGGGAAAAAGACGATAAAAAGTTCAATAAAATTTTATATATCAAATATTATTATAAAATTACTACAATGACATAAAGTGGACTAATATAGGTATTATGTATCTATTTTAACTTTAAAATAAATTATTATTATTATTATTATTTTAAAGAAAAAGTCGGTTTTAAACAATAACATAGTGTTTTTCACTATTCATCAAAAATTGAATGTTTTGAGAAAAATACAGAAAATTCACCCTAAGATAATTTGGATATACCGAATCCAAAAATGAATTCCAATTTGAAAAATAAAATTTATAAAATTTCATAAGGTGGGTATTACTATTCATAACTATTTTTTAAACAACTAGTTTGATTGTTCGTGGTGTGCTAAAACTCGAAGTTGCAAACAACACAAGCTATAGTATTGTTCAAAGAGAGACGTACCGTTGAAACTTGGGGTGTTACATTATTCCCTACTTCAAATAACTATTTCCAAAAAATTAATATAATATTAAATAATACAAATATTTGGGTGGTTTTTCATCATATGTTCCTCAGGTTCTCATGTTGCCTCTTCCATTTTATGGTTTCTCCAATGAACTTTTACCAGATGTGTCGTCCGGTTTCTCGAAACTTGTTCTCTAGTATCAACAATCTGGATAGGCTCTTCACAGTAAGATAGATCATGTTCAAGTTCTATTTCTTCATAGGTGATTATGTGCATTGGGTATGGCATGTATTTTCACAATAGTGATATGTGAAACACATCATGAACTTTGGAGAGACTTGGTGGCATTTCTAAATGAGAAGCTACAACTCCAATTCATTCTAGAATTTTGGAAGGTCAGATATACCTGGGACTTAATTTTTCCTTCTTACTGAATCATATAACACCATTCCATGGAGATACCTTAAAAGAAAATGATCTCCTACTTGAAATTCCAAATCATTCCTTCGATTACCATCATATCTCTTTTCCCTACTTTGAGCCGCTTTGATGTGTGTTTGGATAATCTTTACCTTTTACGTTGTTTCCTCAACAATTTCTTGGCCATTGAGTTTTCTTTCACCAACATCATCCCAACAATTTGGTGTGTGACATCTCTTTACATATAATGCTTCATATGGTTCCATTTTAATTCTTGAATGGAAGCTATTGTTATAAGAAAATTCTACCAAAGGTAAATACTGATCCCACATACCTTGAAATTCAAGTGGGGAAGATCTCAACATGTCTTCTAAGGTTTGAATACTCTGTTATGATTTTCCATCAGTTTGTGGGTGGTAGGCAGTGCTCAAATGAAGTTCAGTATCGAGGGATTTATGAAGACTATTCTAGAATCTTGACATAAAATGGTGATCAGGATCAGAAACAATCTATAGGGGTACACAATGAAGTATTCTTACATCATTAATATAAATTCTTACTAAACGTTCAAGTTTTAAATATTATTTTATAGAATGAAAATCTGATGACTTGGTAAGACAATCAACAATGACCGATATTACATCATTCCTTCTAGAAGTCTTTGGTAGCCCCATGACATAGTCCATTTCAATATCATCCCATTTCCTCTCAGGTATAGGAAGAGGTTTCATGACTCTTCTTGGATGTTTTCTTCCATCCATCACCTGTTGAAAAACCATACATCTTGAAACATAATCAAAAATATCCCTCTTCATGTTACCCCACCAAAAATGTGCCTTCAAATCTCTATACATCTTAGTTCTACTATAAATTGGAGCAATGAGCATCACCAAACAATTCTCTTTGTAGATCAGGTATACTGAGAAAAGAAGGTCTCTTCCCAAATTTCAAAATTCCATCTTCATATACATTGTCAATCAATCTCCCATCATTCATAACTTTATTTTTCTTTTAAAACTCTTTATCCTCAGTCTGAGAACTTTTTATCCTTTCTAGTAAATTTGGTTTGGAAACCATTTGAAAATGTAATGATGTTTCACCTTCCATGATTATTCCCATATCCATTATTACTAGATCCATTGAGATAAGATCCCTTTCAACTCTGATATTGTTCATAACTCCATGATCATTTCTACTCAAATAATATTCCAATTTATTTTACTTCCCCAAGTAGTAGTGTATTGTGAAATCATAATCCTTGAGTAGTTAAAGACATCGCCAATGCCTCATGATGAGTTCTTTCTGTGAGAAAATATTAATCAAACTCTTATGATCAGAATATATCTCACATTTTTCACCATAGAGATAGTGTCTCTATATCTTCAGAGAAAAGATTACAACTGCTTACTCAAGATCATGAGTAGGATAATATTGTTAGTAAATTTTTAACTTTCATGATACATAAGAAATAACTCTATCATTCTTCATAAGGACACAACCAAGTCCTTTCTTTGAAGCATCACTATAAATAACAAGTCCATCATTCCCAGGTGGTAGAGTCATGATATGAGAATTGACTAATCTTATATAAAATTATTCAAATATTTCTTCACACTCTTTTTTTCCAATCAAATTTAGTCCCTTTACATGTGAGCTTGGTTAATGGGTTATCCAATCGGGTAAAATTCTGTACAAAATGCTGATAATAAACTGTTAAACCAATAAAACTGTGTACCTTAGTTATACTCATCGGTGCTAGCCATTCTTGGATTCCCCTTGTCTTTGAAGGATAAACAGAGATTCCAGCCTTAGAGAAAATATGGCTAAGAAAAGAAGTCTCCAGAAGCCAGAATTCACACTTGATAAACTTCTCATATAATTCATTTATTCTAAGAGTCTTTAGAATAGTGTGTTAGTGATTTTCATGATCTTCGTAGCTTTTTTATTATACCAAGATATAATCAATAAATATCAATAAAAATTCATCAACAAATTCCTTGAAAAATATCTTCCATTGATCCATGAAAACATAAGGTTCATTAGTCAGTCCAAAATGTAATACTATAAACTCGTAATTCCTATATCTGGTTCGAAATTATGACTTTCAAATTTCTTCCATCTTCACACACACCTGATAATATCCAGATTGAAGTTAAATATTTGAAAAAAATTGAGCCCCATGAAGTTGATCAAATAAATCATCAATGCGAGGTAGGGGATACTTGTTCTTTATTGTTATAGCATTGATCTATCTGTAGTCAATGCACAACCTCATAGATCCATCTTTCTTCTTAACAAAAAGTATAGGGGCTCCCAATAGAGAAACACTATGGAAAATAAATCCTTTATTACTCAATTCCTCTAGTTGTTTATTCAGTTCCACTAGTTTCACAGTGTCCATTCTGTAAGGTGTCTTTGATATGGGTTTTGAACTAGAAATTAAGTCACTAGAAAACTCAATTTCTTATTCTGGAGGATATCCAAGTTAATCCTCTGGAAACACATCAACATATTCTTCCACAATATGTATATCCTCTATTTGAACATTCCTTTACTCACCAATAGTTATTTATCTCCCTTCCTCCCCAATAATTAAATTTAGTAGAGCTACTGGGGGTGCATCTAGATGAGAATCAGATGGTGATTCTTCTACTCTAAAGATATGATATTCCTTATCATCATTAAAAATGGTAACATCCTTATTCGTAAAATAAAGTTTTTCATTATGGTCTTAAATCCAATCCATATCGAGGATTATATCAAATTCAATCACGGGCATGACAATAATATCAGCAGTTAAATCACGTTTATATGCCCTAATGGTAACTAATAAACAAAAAATTGTTGCAATGATACTTCCTTTAGAAGTTTTCACTGATAAATCCCCAATAAAGTCAAATTGAAATATCTATTTTTGATGGAAAACTAGGAATATATGAATGAATGTGATGATCAGAATCAAATAAAGCATTTCCTAATTATTAGGAAATAGTTAAATTATCTTCCACCATGTTAGTAGGAGCTTTAACCTTAGTAGTAGTGATCACATAAGTTTGGCCTTGCTCTCATGGCCTTTTTTGAGGTAAGTTTCCTTGGCACTTAGGACATTCATTTTCATAATGCCCCATTTCATTACAATTGTAGCATTCAACATTGACAGCCCCTTTCTTCCCCTTGCAATCACGAGCATGGTGGACTTTTTTCCCACACTTGTAACAAACTCCCATCCCAATTAGGCATGTACGAGGATGTTTCTTACGAAAATTACAACATGATGAAATTTAAAATTTTCTCTTCTTCCCCTTATTTATTTTTTCAGAGTGTTCAGCAGATCACTTTTTCTCTTTCTTGACTTTAAATTCATACGACTTATAGAATTCCTTCTTAGTCTTGATTTCACATGAGTCTATATCTTCGTATGATATGAAGGATTGTGAGACTAATTCTCGATGGAGAAATGGTTTTAACGCATAAAATTATTGATCAATCTTACTTCTTGGGTTACATATATAATCTGCATCATGCCTTGATAAACATGTAAAGTTATCCTCATACTTTGTGACATTCTCATCCTCCTTTTTCCTCAGACTCACAAATTACCTTTACATATCTGCTCGATGTTCACGAGGAAAGTATTTTTATATTAAAATCTATTTAAAATACCTCAATTTCATATTTGATACTTATTCATCCTCCTTTGTGATTTGAATTAATGACCACCATTGATCTTCATCTCCTGTGAGGTGAAAAACAGCCATGATAACTTTTTCCCTTTCTCTACTCCCCAAAGCATGAAATATTTTCTCTAAGAAATTTATCCATTTCTTAGATACAAATGGATTTTTAGTCCCATTGAATGTTGTTGGTAGTTTCCTCATGAATTGGTCTAACATTGATCATCCACATTGTGGATCAAGGTGCTCTATACGGGTAAGGTTATTATTCATAACCTAAGTGAGTTGTCCCAGTATGGTTATAATGTTTTCAGCCCCAGTTTCATCACGAGATCCACTATAATTATCTTGAGTAGGTGGTTAATCCCTACGTTGATTATTTTCATTGATAAAGTTTCCATTCCTTCCAGTAGGTGTCAATTCTAAACAATGGAATACACTAGGTTAGTTTATGAATCACAATGCATAATTCTAAACTTGAAAAATAATTAACATAAATTGAATAGTTTATGCATATAATCCATAATCATAAAAAATGTGTTCTTTGGGGATGTATTTACTCATAAATCCTTCATAATGGTTTACAAAGAAAATGTGAATTATCTTAAGTACATCCCCTAGGAGTGTCAAACCAGGTGCGCAGTAAGGATCGTTGTCGTGTACCAGGATACCCTGGGTCATGCCCTAAACTCCTTGTCAATGTTTTCACTCCTGGGTACATCTGTGGTAGAACCACGTCCACTTGTAGTATCCAGATAGAGATTTATTCCTTAGAAAACCCACATAATATCTATATTACCAATTTTTTTTGATTCTCTTATATACTAATACTCAAATCCTATCTTAGTGTAATGTTCTCTAATCAGAGTTTTTCAAAATCTAGTTTCCATGTTTTGAACTAATATTACTCAGATACCAACTAAAACTCCCTGACCCCAGTTCCCCTGAGTCAGTGAATTATTACATAACATTGTCATGATCACAAGAGATCAATTCCCAAAAGACCGTTCAGTTTAGTAGCCTTATAAGTACTAGATAAATACATAAGTATTGCATTACTTTAGGAAATGGAAAAACAACAACATTGTGTCTCCATTGAACACACTCATATCCTTTAGCCTATTCCTTATGGTTAATCATAATATACTTCTTTGCATCTTGGAAAAAATAAAACATATGAAAGGGATGAGCTCAGATGCTCAGTAAGGATACCAATATAGCAGAAAATATCATAAATAAGAATAAGAATTTAGGGCAATGTATAAGACTAAATCAAAATACTTTTAAACATAAAAATCATTATAAAATTAAAAATATAAAAAAATAATTCCATTTACATATTCACATGTATATTCTACTAGTTTAATAATCAAATATTATATCAATAGCTAATTTCACAATTATGGAATGTATAATGCCAGACATCATAACCACATAGTGAAGGTGTCGTGCCAAGACAACAAATAATTTTTTTGAAGGCCCTATTCCAAGACACTAATTTGTCTCATGAGACCTACCGATGAATCGAGGGGCTACAGCAAGCCCCGCCCATCACATACTTCATACAATGCATTCCTCATATGAAACGGTAGAAACATAATATAAACATTCATATTAAAACTAGCATATGAAATGTTAATAATTTAACCATAAACCATGAATGGTATAAAATAGAAAATCCATATTAAAAAATATCACAAAACCATCAATAACATATTGAATATTGTATCATAATAAATCAACATCAAACAAGCATGAAATCCAATAAAGGATGTTGACATTGATGAAATCAGTCCAAAAAACTATTTGAGTGAAATATCTATTTTTACTTTAAAATCATTTAAATGTAAAGAAAACATTTATTTTTAAAATATTCTTATAAGATTGTAAGGGAAGGTTTGAAGGTGTTATAACAGTGGAAAATAGTCACACCATCCTTATAATATAAAAAACATTTTTTTCCTTAATTTGTCGTAAAGGTCATAAAGTAGCTTGTTTGGAAAACGATGAAAAGATTACTTTAAAAACATTTTATAAAAAGTAAAACAAGGGTATAAATAAATTTAACCCATAATATAGGAAATAGAAAATAAATTTTGAAATAAATCTTTATGAAACACAGATGTGGATGATAAATAGGTCATAGTATATACATAGGTATAAACAACCTTGAATAATTAAGAGATTGTAAAATTAACCCTTTCCTTGTAATTTTCCTTCGTCGAGGGTTAGTTAATCTACTGTATAATGGTTAAATAATTATTAATAAATTATAAAAGAAACACATACATAAATATTATATAATATAAGATTCTTTAATGATTCTTTGTTAATAATATTTCAGTACTATCATTGTTCCGAGTGTTAACTGATTCATTTCCCATTATATGGTTTATTATGTAAGTCATTTTTATTATGGATATAATGTATTTAATTAATATACATAATGATATTAAGTTATTAACCATTATTTTTAATCATCAAAGGAAAATTATTCTTTAATGGTTATAATGGAGAACAAAATCGCATCGCGTCATGGAGACGGTAATCCGTACGTACGCATGAGCGAAAATATCTTTCTATTTATGGTGAAATCATATGAAATTGGATGGTATATAACATATAACGAATCATTAATATGTTAAAATTTTTATTTAAATCAATTATAGTCATTATTATACTCATCCAAATAATGAAGTGTTGTATAACAAACTACACTATGACATGGAGATGGTAAGCCGTATGTACGCACATATGGTGAATTTTTCATTCATAGGATGGATAGAATAATGGATATAGTTGGAAAATATTTATAATAACATAACAGTATGTTGAAGGTAATGTTTTTATTATTTTGTTATGGAAACAACAAAGAAAGAGGAAGTGGAAGAAGAAAAGAAATTTGAAAGAGGTGATGAAATAATTACCTCTTCTACGGATTTTTACCTTTTCATTTGAAGAAAAGGGCTCCTTAGGTTGACTTTCTGAACAAAGTAAGGCCTTTATGTTGAATTTAGGGTATTTGGGATTAGATTTGAGTTGGTGTTCTCCAAGAAAAATGTCTTTGGAGGTGTTAATTTAAGAGAAGGGGAAGTACCCTTTTATAAGAGAGGTGAGGGGATCTCTAGGAAAATATTGAAATATTAATTTATTATAAAATCAATGTAGGTTTATAATAACTCCAAATGGATTTTTTTAGAGGATGAGGTGGGTATGGGTCTAAATACTCTTAACCAATAGGTTTCAGGAAAGTTTAAGTCACCATATTAACCTTATCTTTTAGATTTAACTCTTATTTAAGTATTTTAACATTTACCATGTCTTCTTGTATTTTTAGATTACATGGTTAATAAAAAAAATATAAAATTATAAGAGAACCTCAAGTGGTTCATTGATGACATATATAACCTTATCTTTGTCCTTTGTCCTGAATTTTAGATTTTTATAAATATTATATCATTTAATAAAATTTTATTTGTTTTAAAATAACATTTATGTCAAGTCATAACAACTTGATTACATCTAAAACAAATTTATTGAATCAACTGTAACATTTCATATTAACCAATAAAATTCGTTTAATGCATCAAAATTATTTATTTAAATTTATTTTAATATTTATAATATCAATTATTTTAATCGTTCATTAGTAATGTAATTATTGAATCATTATTGTGTCAAGAATAAATATAATGATTAAATTTCTAAAAATTATAAATCAAATACCATTATGTAGGAAATCTTATTATCTTTATAATTAATATTTATATTCGAATTTATTTTTTGTTTAAACTTATATAAAAAATGGTTTAGTTGTTAAACATTAAATTTAACACTTTTAACTCTTTAAATAAAATATAATAAATGTCCAAATATAATCCAAGTAGATAAAAATGGATCATAATTTTGTCCAAAGGTTTATTTTGGAATAAATACACTTATCCAATAGAATTAGGACATGTTTTAGGTTAATTATAATATCATTTTTACTTTTAATTACCTTATTTAATTTTAAATGTGGTAAATAAAATTCAAAAGTTACTATTCACCAAAAATTATTTTCATCCTATTGAACCACATTTTACTTACTGATTTCAACCGTGACTCTCTGATTTTTGAAATTCCATTCACAGAAGCGGTAAAATTATGTTTTATGCAAATTTGGAAATGTTCTTAGAAGGTTGGTAAAAGATGGTAAAATGTTCAATAAACTTTTATATATCAAATATCATTATAAAATGACTCAAACGAATTAAATTGGACTAATATATGTATTATGTATCTATTTTGACTTTAAATTAAATTTAAATTAAAAATAATTATTTAAAAAAAAAATCGGTTTTCAACAATAACGCTGTATTTCTCACTATTCATCAAAATTTAAAAGTTTTCAGAAAAATACCGAAATTCACCCTAAGCTAATTTTGATATTCCAAATCCAAAAAATAATGTCCAATTTGAAATATATAATTTATAAAATTTCAAAAGGTGGGTATTACTATTCATAAATACTTTTTAAATGGCTAGTTTTATTGGTCGTGGTGTATTAGAACTCGAAGTTGCATACAGCACAAGCTATTGTATTATTCAAATAGGTACATACCATGGAAGCTAGGAATGTTACAATAGATCAAAAACTTTTATCTTGGAATAAATATTTCCAGTTCATAGGACATGATTCATAATGAATTCAATGAACATGGTCCATGAGAGAAAAACATTAGCATATGTCATAGAATTGAGTAATATAGATAATAATAGAAAATATTATGTCAAGGTTACCCACAAAGACTTACAAAACATGTTAGTCTTTGGATTAACACCTATGTACCTACTTTTTCCTTGGGATAACCTCACATATAACCTCATTTGGATTTGGTAAAACCTCCCTTGTACACTTATTCAAGATTGGGATAATCTATCGTATACCCTTTATGTTTATGTAACATTAATCATTAACCAATTAATTGGAATGGGATATATGTTCCACCCATCACATGATGAAAATAATACACATTTATTCCACAATAATATAAAAATTTAATTATATCAGAACCCATGAAAGGAAATTTCTTTTATAAACATTTCATCTCACCATAACCTATGAGAATGAAATAGGTTCATAATCAATTATTATTTCAACATAAAATAACCCAGGGAAAAGGAAGTGTGTTTTATAATAATTGTATCACGGTATAATGAAAAAAATGAAGTCTTTTTTTTAATAATTCTATCATGTTATAACTCATGGAAAACAAAGAGGGTTTCGCAAGAATTATATCATTGAATAACCTACGGAAAAAAGAAGTATGTTTCATAAGAACTCTATCTTGGTATCACCTATGGAAGGGAAATAGGTCTCATAAAAATCATATCAACATAAGAATAATCCATTTAGAGAAATAATTAGAATGTAATCCTTGGATCATACCCCTAGTAAAGAAAAATTAACCTCAAAGGCTATTATCTTTGAAATAGAATGATTTTGAAAGAAATATCGCATGGCATTTTTCTTGGGGAAAATATATTTTCCATATATAAAACACTTTTTAAAATATAAATCATTTTAAAAATAATTTTCATTGGAAATATAAATTTAAATATATAACGTAATTTTTAATAATCTTTTAAAACATTAATTAAGAAAAATAAAGTTTTCACTTTCAAAACCCCTTTTCAAGAAATTTTTTTTTTCCAAATAATATTATTTAAAAATAAAATTTAAAACATGTAATCTAATATTCAAAGGAAATAATTTCTATGCAAACAAATTTTATTTTCATGTTCTAAAATTTATAACAAATTTTACTTTCAAATTTTAGTAAAATCCAAATAGGCATTTTTTGGGAAACGAAATGAATATTATATTCATATTTTCATTTTTAAATGTAAAAAATGATTAAATATTTATTTAATAATTCATTTGATGATATTTAATAAACTTTTTTTGAAAAATGAATTTATAAAACTTGTTTTTTTATTAAAAAGGATTTTTAGTAGAAAAGAGAAATAAAGATGATTTTTCTTAAAAACATTATTTTTAAATCCTGAGTCCACAAAGAGAGGAAAATTAAAATAAAAAACTAATTATTATGGAATAATAATAAAAGAATAAACTCAATAATTTTCCTAAGATATGGATCATATTATTTTATTATTGTAAAAATAATCATAATCAATCCTGAAAGATGATGAGATAGTGACATTAAATCTTTACCACTTTGGTAGCTCTGAATTGTAATAACCATAAAGGAATAACATCAAATGAATATTAAATTATAATAAGAATAAATAATTTAAAAATATTATTGGTAAAAGGTAATTTATATAAACCTCATTGAAGAGTAAATGTTCATAACAAAACAAATGTCTCACAGAAGGAAAATTGAGATAGAAATCTCTACCGCTTTGGAAACTTTTTACCTTTAAATCCCATGAAAGAGATCTCCCAATATTTATATTTAATAATAATAATTTTCATTATAATAATCCTAAAATAAATTCATGTTTAGTATTAACACCACATAAAATAAATATATAGTGAAAATGTTATGTCTCTCATAGAATTAAATAGTTAGAAGTATAACCCTAACAACTTTAGTAATATTTTGAATAATATTCCCCAATAAATAATTACATAAAATAAAACGTTCAATGTCTTTAAAAATATTTTTATTCATGATATATCATGTCACATGGGTAGTATATATATCACACAAAATAAAAAATGGTTGAATTTTCATTTGTCCGCCATAAATAAAAGAGAGTCTCGAAATACCTTAACATATGTCTCCACTTCCATAGAACAAATTTGAACCTCTGGTATGATAAATATAATTTTATTATACATATATTAAACAACCATACATATATATATATATCATGACATTTATGATTTAATTATGACCTTTTATTACCTATTTATCAACAATTCCATGTTAAAGTCACCTTTCAAACAATAACTGATTTGTTTTTCATGTATGTTTTGATTTATTATTTTTTTACTAATACCTTGATCATGGTTCAATCATATCAATAATTTTAACCATTATAAAAATATCATATATATTCAATTTACATTTATTTATAGGTATCCATAAATGTTAGAGACAGAAAATTAAATACACCGTTCATGGAGAAGGTAGGTTGTACACATGTATAAACATTAGTTCCATTTTATCAATGAAAATAAAAAAAATAAGTGAAAATAAAATATTAACATTAAAAAATCATTTTTTTTTAAAATATGACATATTTTACTTAAAATATCCTTTATTACCTTTCATGAAAATTAAGAAAGAATCACATTACTTTATGAGGCTGTTTTCCAACGTACACATGAGTGACGTTGTCGTATTGACACATAATGGAAAGTAAAAAAGTATATCTGATATAATAATTAAATATGTATAATAATTTAAAAAATATCATATATATACATTTAATCCATCACTATATCCAAACATGAGATTTGATAATGTAAAAATGAATGACATCGGTTTTTGAGGTGGTATTATGACGTACACACGAATGATGATTTAGTAACCCATTTGATGGAAGAGGAGATGGTTTTAGGTCATTACCATAACATGAAAACACATAATTATATGTACTATATTATATATATAATATCATATTAGTTTGATATTAATTTAATTAGTTTGAGGAATAAAAAAAATATGCTCATTGAAGAATGTTACCTCTTCTTCGAGTAACCTCCATATGTTTGGAACAAATTCCATCCTAGGATGGCTTTATAAAAAATATTTGATTTCTAGGATTATATTTGGGAAGTAATTAAGTTATTGTTTTTGTATGAACCAATGGTTTTCTAATGTATTTATAAGAGAGGGGAGGGGAGGCCTTTTTTAAGGGAGGTGAGTGGCACAAATGTAATTTTTGGAATGAAAAATGTGTGATCATATTTTACAAATGAAAAAAGGCTAAAAAATGGTTAATTATCAAACATATAAGAGTTAAGGTAAAAATATTTTCCATACAATTTGTTTTTGTAAATGTTTTGTGTAAATTTTAACCATTATCTTTTATGTTTAATCCCCCCTATAAACCCATTTTTACCTCAACTATGATAAATTTTTTTTTAATATTTTTACTTTTAATTAGGGTAAAAAAATATATCTACATTTTTATATAATATATATTATTCTGATTCCAAATCAGGAATCCATTTTTAAAAATTCTATTCACAGAATTGAATTTTTTTTATTTAACATTAATCCCCTAGACGCGACGAGAAACCGTGTTTTCAAAGAGAAAATAATCATATGTTTTAAAAAAATTAATATCAAAACACAATAAAAAATAATTCCAATGACATAAAAATAATTCATATTTAAATATAATTGAATTAAATTTCCTTTCAAAATAATCTTAAAACATTTTTATGTTTTTAAACTTTTAAATGAAACAACAATTCTTAATAAAACCCATCAGTTATCTCTATTCATCAAACAATTTTCTTTCTCAAAAAGTTATTAAAAATTAACCCTATGATAATATATGAAATATTATTTAAAAAATGAAATTTATTTTTGTATATTTTTTTATAAATATTTAAAAAATTCCTTATAAAAGTAGTGTGAAAAGAAAACAAGACTGTTTTTTAAAACAAATACAATTTTTATGCATAAAATTGGATTTATTCTTAGCTCATATCTATAAAACACATAATATTACTATTAAATATTTTATAGAATATATAATATATAAATTTTATAAAAATAATTTACACAAAGTGATTCTTTAAATTATTTATTTAAAACATAAGTGATCACATAAAAATAGTTTCTCATAAACTTATTTCCTTAATTTTAAACAGTTTCTTTAAAATTTATAAATAATTTTCACCAAATAATCATTTATATATACGTGTGTAAATGATATAATTTTATAAAATATTTATTCCTATTCATAAGAATCATTCCAATGGATAGGTGATAAGTATTATATTAAATAAAAAAAATTAATCATATGTAATTTTTTTTAAAATTTGGTGTTGTGAGTAATAAAAACTAATCTCAATGTTATGTATAATTAAAACTATACTCCATGTTTCATGTAATGTAAAATATAAAAAATATTAAATTTATTTGAAATAAAATTACAATATATAGGGGCGTTAAATTCTACCCCCATTAAAATTAATTTTACCCTTGAAATTATTCTTAGTCCTAAATGGTTTAACATTTGAAAATTCCATCATAAAAACCCACATCATATAAATGAATGACCAAAACTCCCCTAAAATGGGAAATTTGGAAACATAAATTTTAACTAATGTAACTCATAACTAGGATTATGTATAAGAGAACAAAGGTATGAAGGGAAAATTTCCACATGGAAGAAAAATGCAATGGACCAATAATAATGTGGAGTGGCAAGGATCATTGATCACAAGAATATCAATGATCACAGGAATGAGAATGATCGTGTGAAAATTAGAAAACAAAATAGTAAACCAAATAGGTGTGAAAATATTCCTTGATATCTTTGAAAATTATGGTAATAGGATAACATTTTATTTCAATATCTTTTTCCTAAAGATCAAGAATTTTTAGGATAATATATTCTGGCATGATTTGATTCTAATTCAAAAGAACAATGTCATCCATTGGTTGTTCCTTAATCAATTTATAATTCATCTATTAATCTATGAAATGAAATTTAATTTCTTATGGATGAAGAACTAATATATCCTAACATTCATAATAGAGTAATAAGTCATTTCATCTATCTATAGTTATCATCACAACAAAATGGATAGTATAGTTTATCCATTATGCATAAATCATCATGTGGTTAACCTTATGAACCTTCCAAAATATTAAAACCAAAAACATTTAAAATAAGGTTAATATATTTCTATAGTGAATTTATCATTAATCCCCCCAAAAACATGAATTATATCTTAATTGTCACATAACAAAAATGTGAATAGCTTTATTATGCATTCTCTAGAAACATGGTAATAACCTAAATTATAATAAAACCTTATTGAAATCATACCTTCTTCCTTATTCTATAAATAAAAAAATATTATTTGAAATATTCCTTTAATCCAAAATTATTATATACTCCATCAATGATATCATACTTTTTTTTAAATAGATCAATAATCATTTCCAAGTTAATCAGAACACTCTAATTTAGATTATCCATATCAAAACTCTTTGTATCATACATTTATTATCACAGAATATGAAACATATTGATGGATATCTTTCCCTTTAACATCTTTTTCGTGAATATCACCTTTCCTTTATATCACTTTTTTATTTCATAAGAAAAATTCAACATATTCATGAAAATAATTAATAAAAAACATATATTGAACAATAATTATATATTTTATTATTCGTATAACAAAATTATAGAATTATGATACACAAACACTTCAATCACTCCACATCACTCTTAAACCTTTAACTTTGATTTTTCATCTTATTCATTCATTCCAATTTCCTACAATATGAAATATGAATCATGTATTAAAATTTATCAACCTAAATTTAATCATTCTTCTGACATTTAACATAAACAACACTATTAAATCATCCCATATATTTCATATTTCTTTCTTCGTCTCTTTTCTATTAGTAGTATAATCATTACTCAAACCACCTTACCAATACTCTTCATGAGATTTCCTAGAGGACTTCGATTTTCATAGTGTGCATACTTTATAAATGTAAAACATTCTTCCATTGATAATACCTTAGGGAGACCAATATTCTGATCCATTATATTAACTATGATTTTCATTTTTTTCTTGACATTCTATTAAAATTTGTTCTTAACACATAAAACACATTCCCCTTCCTTAGAGACATTCCCTAGAGTGATTCTTCCCACATTCATGAAAAATTGAAAACTAAATTTTCTTATTCATCATTTCCACCACCCCAACTCTCTACTAACTCTATCATTATTTTCTTTTTTGATTCTGAGAGTTTGGTTAAGGTTAAAGTTGTTAATGATATATCTTGATAATTAATTAGGAATAATCAGAATATCCTATACTCATTCATCATCCCATTTGGTTTCTCATTAATAAATTTTCTATCACATTCAATGTGAGTCAGGTTTCTTCTAGTTCCTTTCATTTACTAAAACAAAAAAAACACAGTGTTAGTAGAAATAATCATATTAGGAAAACCACATAATTATTAATAATAACTTATATAATGTCTAAATAATGAAATATTATTTTAATATATTAAATCGTTGGTTTATTCTTGGTCATTCGTAGTTTTCATCTATTTAAATCCTTCTTGATGGTTTGTAAAGAGTTTTTTAATTTCCAAAGCATGTTCCCCAAGAGTTTCAAACTCGGTTTGAATTAGAGGCCATTTTCATGAATTGGGTGATGATCGAGTCCAACTAGATGTTTCCTTCTCAGAGTTATTACACCTTGATACCTATGGGATAGATCCACATACACTTGTATTATCTAGATGGGGATGTAATTTTAGGGAAACAACTCACTCTATCCTTTAACAAAATTATTGGAAAAATTACTATACATTATCTCATCTTTAGACTTATCCTCAGACATATCAATTGACTGATCACTAAATATTTCTCATCATAGATTTAAATAATTAATAAAACATATCCTCTAAAACCAACTATAGAGGCACATGATTTTAAAACATTGGTATTATATATTTTTAGATTGATATTCATTACATTACATAAACACGTTCTTTGGGATCATAAAGGTACATTTGATTTGAAAACTTGTACACATAAACAATTGTTCCATAAGTGAGATACCTCATCTCCCAATATTTTATTCATTAATAGGAACATACTTAGACAAAAAATTTATAATAACATTCTTCATATCCTAGGGAAATTCAATACAAGAAATGAATATCTCATATGCTCAGTAAGTTTAAAAAGGGATATATCAATACAATATGAGAATATTGGTATGAGGACATGATAATGAAATAAGAAAAACAAACCCGGTATATCATAGATCATTAACATGAGTAATTTCAAAATGATTTTCTTCTAAAAAGACATGAATGATAGGTAAATCAAATAACATGTCCCATGTGATCAAAATAATTGAATAAGACATACAATTTTGGTATATACATAATCATAGAAAACCATATATCAATATTACCCACCAAGACATTCATAACACATTAGGCTTGGTACAACCACCCATGTAACTACTTTAAGATTGGGATAACCTCCCATTTACCCTCTATCAGGATTGGTATGAACCGTTGTTACCCTTTATGCTCATATAACATTAATCATTACCCAATTAATTGGATGGATATATAGGTCCCACCACTTACATAATGAAAATCATACACATGTGTTCCATAAGGTAATAAAAAATTCATCATATCGGAATCCATAAAAATAAATGGGATTCATAAACATTTCATCATATCATAACATGTGTAAAAGAATACTTTTTATAATCATTTCACCATTTCAACATAGAATAACCCACAGAAAAAGGAATTGAGTTTTATAATAATTTTTTCATGGTATAACCCATGGGAAAGGAACTAGGTTTCATTGGAATTATATCATGGTATAACCCATGAAAAAAAATTGGGTTTCATAAGAATTATATCATTTTATAACCATTGGAAAAAGAAGTGGGTTTCATAATAATTTTATCATAATATAACCCATAAAAGGGTAAAAATTTCAAAAAAATAATGTCATTTTAAACATAACCAATCAATGAAATAATAATAATGGTATCTATAGATCATATCTTAAGTAAATAATATGTAACCTCAAAGGATTTCATCTTTGATGGAGAATGGATTTTAAAGAAATATCACATGGAAAGTTTCTTGAGGAAAATAACCTTTCCTCTTTAAAAAGTAATTTAAAAATATAAAATAATTTCCTGATACTTTTCTTTGAAAATAAAATTTGAAACATAAAAAGGATGATTTAAAAATCAAATAAAAACTTTCTTTAGAAAAATATCCTTTTAAATTTGAAAATCACTTTTTAAAACATAAAAGATACTCAAAATCCATTTATTTAAAAATATTCATGAAATTTTATAAATGAAGCTTCAAAGAAAATAATTCTCATGAAGGTGGAGAATATTTTACAAATCGTACAAGTTAAATTAATGATTCATTTTAAAATTTTAAAATAATACAAATGGAAATTGTTAATAAACAAATATAAAAATTACATTAATTTTTTTATCAAAAGTAAAACATGGGTAAAAATGTATTTAATAAATTATTTATAGTATTTCAAAAAAAATTATTTTTTTCAACATTTTTATTGATTGAAAATTTGTTTTCATACAAAGGGAGAAAGAAATATAGTTTTTATTAAAAACAATATTTTGAATTAATGATTATATAAAGAGTGAAAAATTAAGGGAAACATGTATTTCAATAAATGATGACACTGTAGCATATAATCTTTACCACTTTGTACTTTGAATTGTAATCTAAATGAAGGAAATAAAACATAAAATATACTGAAAATAAGTAATTTCATTATATTACTTATCACATGGGTTGAATATTCCTCTCATAATGAAGATTTGTGTATAACATAACATATGTCTCATGGAAAGAAAAATGAGACAACAATCCACTACAGCATTGATTAATTTTGAACTATAAACCCCATTAAATATAGATAATCATATGTATATGTAAATAAAAATTATTTTTAGGATATTAATCTTAAAATACCTTCATCATAAGTATATATACCACATAAAATAAATTGATGGTGAATATGGAATTTTTTTCACATAAGTAAAAAGTGAGACATAAATCCATTATAGCTTCAGAAATATTTTGAATCATAAGACCCAATAAATAATAATTTAAAATAAAACTTTATATATAATGAAAATAATTATCTTCATGATATAACATGTCAAATGGGTAGTATATACACCACACAAAGGAAATAAGTGGTTGATTTTCATATGTGTCCCAAAAATAAAATTGAGACTAAAAAATATCTTAACATAAGTCTCAACATCATTCTTACATGATCAAAAATCATGTATAACAAACATAAGATTATTATATATTTATCTTAGAAAAATAAACATACATATATAATACCATATATTATTTTCTTATTACATTTTATTTCTTATTTATTAATAGTTCCATGTTAAAGTCACATTTTGTGTGACAACTGCTTTTTTTCATGTTTGTTATGATTTGCTATATTTTTTCCCTATTACATAAATAATGGATCAAAAATATCCATAATGAGAAAAATTATTTAAATATCACATATATTCAGTATACATGTATTCATTGTGATCCATAAAATTTATAGATAGAAAATGAAATACATCATTCATGGAGATAGTAGGTCGTACGTATGCATAAATGTTGATTCCATTTTCCCAATGGAGAAAAAGAAAGAACTGTAAATAATATACTACCATTACAGAGTAATTTTTGTTTCATATATAGCTCATATTTTCATTTTACCCATCCGTATTACCTTCCATGTAATGTGGGAATGAATGTCATCTCTTTGCAAAACAGTATTCCTTCGTATACACAAGGGACATTATCTTATTCCATAAGAATAAAAATTTAGAATTTTTATGTGATATAAAAATTCCATATGTATAATAATATGTTAAATATCATATATAAACATTTAATAAACCATTATATACATCCATGATAGGTTTAAATGAAAAAATGAATGGCATCGGTTCGTGAGGTTGTATTCCGCAGTACACACGGGAGATGATTTTGTAACCTATTTGATGGAATATGATCTAGTTGTAGGTCAATACCTTAACATATAAACATATATGAATTTTTAATGTAATAATTTTTTTATATCAATATGGTATAATAGTAATTTAACTAGGTCGAGAAATAAATTATATAAAAATGCTCATTGAAGAACATTATATCTTCTTTGAGAAACCTCCTTAGGCTTGCACCAAAATCCCTCATAGGTTGGATTAATAAAAATAATAAGGCTTATAGGATGATAGGATGGAATTAAGTAAGTGATTTTGACAGTTATTGGAAGAACCAATGGGTTATAAATGTGTGAACAAGAGAGGATATGGGTGGCTTTTTAGAAGGGATGTGAGAGGCACACTTGTAATTTTTGGAAAGAAAAAGGTGTCACCATCTTTTTTAAATGATAAAAGGATAAAAATGGGATATTATCAAACCTATAATATATAATGTTGAAATATTTAAATAAAATTTGTGTTATACAAGTTTTTGGTCAATTTTAACTGTTGTCTTTTTGGTTTAGCCCCTTAGTAAACACATTTTACCTTAACCATAGTAAATAATTTTTACTATTTTTACTATTCCTTGTAGGAAAAATTAATGTTGACATTATTATATAATATAGATTATTCTGATTCAAAATATTTCATCAGTTTTTTCAACTTCCACTCACATAAGGGGATAAATTAAATTTCAAATAAATCCCGTAGATGCGATGCGGAAGTGGGATTTCAAAGAGATAATGTTCAAAATTTTAAAAAGCTTGTATATCAAGATTCAACATGAAAATAATTAAAATTACATTAATTGGATTAATTAATAAATAATTGAACTAATTTTTCATTTTAAACCATTTTTAAATTTTTTTGGTGTTTTTAAATTCTTTAAAATAATGGAAAATTGTTAATAAAAACCAGTATTTTTCACTATTGATTGAAAATTTAATCTTCCTTAAAAATTATCACAAATTAACTATAATATAATTTTGACATGGTGATTTCAAAAATGAACTTCATTTTTGAAAAAAAATAAATGTTTCAAAATAAGTGTTCAAAAGGTGACAATATAACTATTCAGAAAAATATTGTTTCAAAATGTAAAATTGGTTTTATTCTTATCTCTTGTCTAGAAGAAAAGACAATTGATAAAAATTTCTTTGATTATGTAATATATTTATTTCACTATAATCATTTAACAAAAGTGATTTATTTTAAAAACACATTTGTGTGAATAAATATAGTTTTTCATAAAAATATATCCTTTATTTTTAAATAGTATTTATATTTATTTATAATTAATTGGACACCAAATAATTAATTATATATTCATGTTTGAACCATATATTGTCATAATTTAGTTCATAACTACGGTTCCAATGGCTATATGAGAACTATCATATAAAATTATAATATTTTAAATTTATGTCACATTTTGTTTGAACATGGTGTTGCATGTAATGAAAACTATAATTGGTTATTGTATAATGAAAACTAAAATAATTGTTTAATGTAAGAAAAAATATGAAAAAGATTAAATTTATTTGAAAAAAATCACAAAATCTTGGGGTTTTATGTACTCTCTTCTATATAAGACCTAGAGAAGTCTCACATCAACTCACATTTATAATGATTTGATTGGTTGCCATAACAATGGCCTAGTTATTAGATGAAACTAATTAGGGAACATATCCCACCCCACTCATTAAGGACAAAAAGAAAGAATCTCAAACACAAGATTAGGGAAACCACTGTTATCTAATAAAAACCTAATCTTTTCAAAATAACATCAAATAATTCATTATGAGGTTGATGGTAAACTCCTTCTATCATTTCTAGGTCAAGGTGTTGTGTCTTACACCATTACATAAACAATTCAACACTCTGATTTCAATACATAGGTGATCACTAATAAAATTATTATAATAATTTCATGTTTTATTTTTACATATTTAAGAAAAATATATATTATCAAACCCTATCAAAATCACGATGACACCAGTCAAGGCCTTATAAATCATAGGGTTCTCAAGGGGCCCTACACTCATCCCAATTTATCTTAACACAAATATTATATTTGGATTTACATGAAATAAACTTTAATTTATAATTAGTAACACCACTTTACCTTATAATTCCTGAAAATAATCACACACATTCCAACATGGTGAGAGAGAATATTGTCACGAACCAAGTTGGGTTGTCATTCGAACTGGCATCTGACCTGGTCTATAGAAACACCCAAAGGGTGTTCTTAATACCCACAGGCTAGCACATGTGGATGGGTATCAATACTATCAAGTGTGAATGATTTACTTGAACATACCATTTCAAAACAGCCAATAATATAAAATAAACCAAAGTTGGAAGACCAATCCAAACAAGCCTTTACATGTTTTCAGATTTAATTCTACAAGTTTATACAAAACCGAAAGAGGGAGATACTACAAAAAAAAGAACCAAAATAATCTTGAAAACCCACCACAAGGAAAGGGGAGAATCTCCCTCAATCCATATCCACAACACCTCCCAATAGGATCACTATAATCCTTAACCACCATCACCAAAAGCATTACCCTTACATGTATCAAACATTACCAAGTCTTCTTACACCCAAAGGTGTAAGTAGGGTGTGATCCATTTCCCAGTAATATGCCACCCAAAAGGATTACATTCACTAAACGTTAAATGATAAAAAAATATTGAAGTTTAATAAATGAAACTAATTCCTAGAAACAGTTTAAAATAGAATAGTTTAAATGAAAATGACTTTTTAAGGAATGAAATTTTAAATTAAAACACATTTACTTTTGACGTAACTCAATTTTCTCACTGTATGCTGATGTTTAGCATAGATATTCAAAGATCACTAGACAAGGGAGAGGCCCTATGGGTACTATCTAGTAAATGATACCTGAGATCCTTGTTTCTTGTGGTAAAGTGGTATAAGAACCACAATCATATATGTTCCCATGCATGAGACACTAGAGATAAGAAACATCCAAAATTCTAGTGGTCTCTAATCATCATAAATATTTAGTTAGTGTTGTCATCCTTAATACTACTACATGAAAATGGTCTATATCCACCTCAGTATCACCAACACTCTAGCCATAACACACCCTCGTAGCTACTTGATCTTCCATTAGTGTTCTCAATCAAGTTTCATTTTCCACAAGATAAACCACAGTCACACACACAAGCTAGACAAGGCACTACACACAGTAAAATCCAACATTTTCACACTCAAATTCACTTTTCAAGAATCGAAATCACACAAAATCCTTTATAATCATGATTAAAATTAAAACAAAACTTAATAAATTATTTAATTAATTAATAAAATATTTAAATAGAACACAACAAGAGTTTACTTCACGAATACCCCAATTTCACATATAATGTCCATTTTACAACCAATGGAATAGAAAATATCTTCCAAAACTACTTTCACAGCACTTTTATAACTCATACACACACTAAAGAACAGAAGAAATCCTAATAAATTTATAAAAAAACGTTTAAGCATGGAATCACCTACCTCGGGTGGAGAAAGTTCCAGAAATCAGTGTGAAACTCCAGACCTGCCTGGACTTCCCCAAAAAAGGAAATATTGAATCCTAATCCAAGGGATCAAACGAAGTATGTAAAACTAAAACCCTAAAATTAGATCCTTGGGGCTGGAGAAGAAGAAACCCCCAAAATAAGAGAGTAAACCCTATAATATTTGGATATTGGGAGAAGAAATATGTCTTACTTGATGATTTGAGGAAGAACCACCCCAAATCCGGTAAGAAATCAAATATTTGGTAGAGGATGGAGGAAGGTGAGGCATGCCTAGTGTAGGAAATCTCAAAGAGGAGGAGGAAGATAGGGTTAGGAGAGTTAAAATTGAGAGGAGAAAGAAATTTCAATGACCTGGACTCTGCACATAGTTAGTCTGCATGGTTTGGAAAACTATGCGTTAATCATGAAGACTGTTCTATCTGGAGGAAGGTTTGTGAACAGTTACATTGGCCAAGGTTCATGCATATTTAGAGGTTGTGTGGTAGGTTCTATCTCCTACCACACATTTTCCGAGGATCAGTGCATGATTACTACTAACTTTGCGCCAACCGTACATAGGAGATTGTCCCCCCAAGACTCTCTATTTTCTCCAAAATCCAATAGAAAATCAAGGGAAAATATAGAATAAAGATAAAAAAGAAAAATACTTCAAAACAAGATCATTGGTGTGATAATTCTCCCCACCATGAAAACATTTCTTCCTCAGAAAGTCAACCTAAAACTTGATCAGAAAAAATGGTACTCTTTTATGACCTAAGACTTTTTCTCCCAAGTCTCAAGTGAATCATTCCCATGTTTCCAAATTAAATGGACCAATGGAATAGACTTCCCATGAAGAACCTTCTCTTATGAATCCACTATCTGTATTGGCCATTAAAAAACTGATAAATCGGGCTCCAACTCCAATTCCTCCTAATTAAACACATGGGACATGTCAAGATTATATTTCTTCCACTAGGATACATGGAACACATCATGAATCTATGTCAACTGAGAACATAAATCTAACACTTATGCTACCTTTCCTACCAAATCATAGATTTTGAAAGGACTGACATACCTTCGTACTAGCTTTCCTTTCTTCCCCATCGATGATGACCCAAATGGGGTGCGAATTTCAAGAACACCCAATCACCCATTGATAACTCAAGATCCCAACATCATTAGTCCGTATAATATTTGTCATGACTCTGACCTTTCAATAATCACTGCCTGATCAATTTGACATTCTCATACATCTCTTGCACAAGGATCGTTCCCAAAAGTGAGGTCTCACATATCTCTTTCGAAAACAAAGGATACTAACACAGACAACCATAGAGCACCTCAAAATGATCCATTTGAATGGAACATCAACAAATATTATTATAATAAAATTCATCCAATACCAAATGGTTATCCCATGAACCTCTGAAATCTAAAACACATGAATGGAGAAAGTCTTCCAGAATCTGATTTTCCCACTCCATCTGACCATCCATTTGAGGGTCATATGTTGTACTCATTTTTTCTTTGACCCCAATTCCCTTTCAAGTACTACTCAAAAACAAGAGGTGATGTGAGGGTCTCTATTAGAAACAATTTTTGATGGATCACATGGATCATAACCAATTCCGAAACATACAATTGTCTCGGATCATCCACATTTGGTAAATCTTTGATCAGAATGAAGTGGGATGATTTGGTCAATTGGTCATTCATTACAAAAATAGATTTTATTCCTCGAGGTGTGTGAGGTAAGAAAATGATAAATCCAATAGAGACCTTGACCCACTTCAAGGAAGGAATGGTTCATGGTTGAAGAAAACTATAATTCCTTTGATGCTATACTTTTACCTTCTGACAAATATATCATCTCAAGGTGTTGTTATCTATGTTTTGTCTCATTAGTAGCCACAAAAAGTATTGAAAAACATCATAATACATCTTGGTACCACCAGAATGAATGGTCTACTGAGATTAGTGGATATCCTTCATCACCACCTTCCTTAGAGATAACAACACCACAAAATGGACCTTTGAACACATAGTTCCCTCAGGAGACAATGAACAATCAGAGGATGCCTCCCCACCATAATGAAAACTGCATACACTACTGACACAATTGATCACCCTGATTCACTCATTGATCCATCTCCAAAAGAGATGGAGCTAACTATACACTCCCCAAGAATTCACCTCCACTATGCTCCATGGTCTCCAGGTGAATTTGGGGAAAGATTCCCATCAAATTTCACTCATCGCTGGAATTCCTCAATGCTTTCATAAGCACTTTTTCTTTTCAATGCATTAGGCACCACATTACCCATTTTCAGTGTATAGATGATATTAAATTCAAACACCTATAGATATTTGAACCAATGACGCTTCCTCAGATTGAGATCCTTCTGTGAGAAGATGTAGGCTAAGATCATATTATCAGATTACACCACAAACTTCTCCCTAAAGAGGTATTGATGCGATGTATTCAATGAATGAATCACCAATTCTCACTCCAAGTCATGGGTTGGGTAATTCCTCTCATTCGGTCAGAGTATGATAGAACTATACACCACCACATGAGCATCCTATATAAGCACACACCCAATACCCATACCTGAAGTGTCACAATAAACCACATACCCTTCCTCTAATCCCAACAAGGTTAAAATGGGTGTGGTAGTAAATCATTTCTTTAACTCCTCAAAATATGTCTGGCACTTTGGGACCATTCAAACTTCACCCCTTTCTGGGTGATTTTGGCCATATAGGAGGCAAGCCGTGAGATATCCCAAAAGAACCACCTGTAATAACCTATCATGCAAATAAATTTCCTAATCATGAACATATTATTCAGATAGTCACATGATATAACGACATTGATCCTCTAGGGGTCTACCAAAACCCCTTTCTATAAAATTATATGGACTAGAAACTTCACTTCCTTAATCCAGATTATGCATTTTGAGAACATAACATAAAGACGATGATATCACAATGTTCTAAGAAAAATCCGCAAATGATGCTCATGCTCCCCTACAGTTCTGGAGTAGACTAGGATGTCATCCAAAAATACCAAAATGAAGGAGTCGAGATATTGGTGGAACACCGTATTTGTGATCTCTATAGAGACTGTTTGAGTGTCTATAAATCCAAAAGTCAAGACCAAATACTCAAAGTGGTCGTACCTACTCCGGAAAGTTGTTTTTAGGATGTACGCCTCTTTTTTCATAACTGCGTGGTATCCCGAACACAATTCGATATGTGTGAACCAATTTTGCCCTTTCATCTGGTTGAATAAATCATAAATCTTTGAAAAATGATACTTATTATTGATTTTCACATTATTATGATTTCAATAGTCTATACATAAACGAAGAGATCTGTCGGCCTTCTTTGTGAAAAGAATAGGAGCGACCCATGGAGATATGCTCAGGTGAATGAACCCTTTGGATTCCAAATCATCTAGTAATATATTTAATTACCTAAATTCAGTGGGGTTTATATGATATGATGGAATATATATTTTCAGTGTTTCTGGCACCAAATCGATAGAGAACTCCACATCCTACTCCAGGGGGAAACCAGAAAAAAAAATAGGAAATACCTCTAGGAACTCATCCACCACATGAGGTAATCTTTCATTATGATCACCACCATCATTCTCCAGCATGAGCGATGATAATTGAAAATAATGAGTACCCAATTCCATGAGTGGAGGTATTGAACGACCCAACCAATGTGTAGGTTCTAGGCATAGTAGAAGTGCGGGAGGGACAATGTCCAACTTTGATTTTTACCATAATCGATGATAAATTCAGCATCAATACGAAGATGAACACCAATATCTAGAGAATTGAATCAATGATTTAGAAATAGGAATAGAAACATGGAATTCAGAGAGAGGATCTACATATTTTTTTACAATTAATTTAATTAAATTAAGAAGTACCTATATGGCGATTCTTTCTTCATTGATGTGTTCGACCACAGATCTGCATTGTACCTTCATTTCATTGTAGAGATCATGAGAAGATATCCTCTAGAAATGATTCTAATGTGCTGCATGAATCTATAGGCATCGCTAAATGCTTATCTGGGTGCTAGTATAGAAGATCCTTACGCTTGCATCGTCCACCTTCGATCTCATTGACAACCTATTCCAAAGTGTTCTCCTTGATCTGGTGGAGGAGGACCACTCTCGTTCTTGAGAACATTACTAGAGAAGAAAGAGCTCTCTGTCTTGAGAGAAATTATCCAAATTTATGTTCACAACTCAATTCTCTTGCCTTTGGGTTTCCCTCTTGGAAAATTAGATAATAATGTAACTAGGAATTTAATTCACCAGGTAATCATAAAATATTTTTCATAGGAGCCTTAATTATTTTATTAACCAAGTGAAACCCCCCATGTTAAATAATAACAATAATGTTTTTATTTATTGACATGTTCCTAACTAGAAAGTAACAATTAAATATTATTTTAGTCAAATAATATTTAATATTATTATTTCTCTCTTGAACTGAAACATAGTCCGCCAATCCTCCTTAATATTCATCGAGCCTTGAATAATGCTTATTTATTTATTAAATAAATATAAATTCCTTATTCGCTGATTAATAAATAAATATAATATTTTCTAAAATAGAAACTAAATATTAATTAAATATTCCATCCACAATATATTCTCCTAAAAAACTAGAGAGAAAATAATTGTGATCAGGAATACATGAATATTTATTAAACCATAATAAAGAATAATATTTATTCAACTTGTTAAATAATACATTATTTAACTAATATTATCAATACACTTAGTATGTGACCCCATATGCCTCTTTCTCAGTGGAATTAGGAAAACCAACATAAAGTCCAAGGTTAGAATCTAGAAACATTCCAAGGAACCCATATATAAATAATATAATGCCACAACAACATGTCACCTCATATGAACAGTTACCATGTAATATAATCCCTTTGTCTCGATATCTCCAATCAAGATGATTGCATGAAAGTTACATCAAACCAGTTGGTCAATTTCTCATTCTTTGAATTCTTGGAAATTGAACATGCCTATAGACCACCATGTCTATGGATTTATTTAGGCTATATAGTTTCCATAAATGGTCTTGAGATATCAACTTCTGTTATGGAACAGAAGGGACAAATCCATTCTTACATTATTCAATAATGCAGTACTACTCGTGGCACACCAAACATATCCTACCTCACCATGAACATATGTGATCAATATTTTCTCCAATAAATCTATGTCTGCAAGTCATAATACCCATTTAAAATAATATTAATGTCTAAGTACTAATAAACACATCCGTAGATAAAAACATTTAATGAAACATGAAAATGTGGATTTCCTACTAACTTGTCTCATTCTCATAATATCCTCATAGACATTTCCACGGGTGTACACCATGAGAAGGTTCCTCACAGTCCTATGAATCTCCAACCCTGATATCATGTATCATTTTTGTCCCTCTAAATGATATCATATGGATATAGGACATATGTTCAAGAATAGTGTCATGGAAATTTTAGTTTAGCATCCTAACAGGGATCCATTATGCCCTTTTTGTGTGGCTACTACTCTTAGGACATTATCATATACAATTTCATGTAGAAGAACAACCATGATGTTATTAAGAGTTTATTAATGTCCTTATAATGAATATGTCTTTATCTTTAAGCACATAAGAAGTTGGTTTTTGGGAACCAACTCTAATAGACTCCCACTTGCACTAGAGACAATTGTTATCAATATTCAGTCTATTATCTCTCACATGATATTCATGCTCATGTTGAGATAGACCTTTAGTCAAGGGGTCCTCCAAGTTCGCTTCCTTAGATACTCTTCTCACAACAATTTTACCCCAATTATTGAAATCCTTCAAGTGGTGATACATTCGAAGTATGTTATTTATTTGTTGATGTGACCTTGGATATTTTGAAAGAACCACCACTATAGTATTATCAGAATACAATGTGATGGGGTCATTTATACTAGGTAGCACATCACATTCATGTACAAATTATTGAATCCAGATGACTTCCTTGGTTGCATTAAGAGTTGTTATATACTCAAACTCAACTATAGAATCAGATATAACTAGTTACTGTGAACTCTTACTACTCACATTTCCTCCGTTGAGATAGAAAATGTATCCTGATTATGACTTTAGATTATTCTGATTTGTCTGAAAATCAACAACGACATGCCCTCTTATGAAAATCTCCTCATCTCCTCCATTCCCTAGTAACATATCATTATTTATTCTCAGATACTTAAGGATAGTCTTAATAATAGTCCAATGTTTTTCTCCTATATCTCTTGATATCTACCTACCATGCTCAGTGCATAGGAAACATCATGTCTAGTACATAAAATGGAATACATGATTGATCCTATCCTTAAAGCGTATCTGATCATACTCATTCTATCTTTCTCCTATTTTGTCCAGGGACACATTTTCTTAGAAATATGCAAACAATGTGACACTGGAACCAACACCCGTCTTGGATTCTTCTACACTATATCCCCTTATTATATAGTCAATATATGTACTTTGACTTAGTTCATTAAGCCTCTTGTATCTATCATGAATGATCTTGATCCCTAGAATGTAGGCTGCTTCTCCTAAGTCCTTCATAGAGAAGCATTTGTTCAAAAATTCTTTAATAGGTTGTAATAATGGTATGTAATTTCCAATTATTAATATGACATCAACATATACTACTAGGATGAAGACCACATTATCATTAAACCTTTGGTAAACACAAGGCCCATATTCATTCTTAATGAAACCAAATTCACTTATAGGTTGATCGAATCAAATATTCCATGACCTGGATGCTTTCTTCAATCCATAAATGGTCTTATGAAACTTTAAATCCCTTTTATCATCACCAGGTGTCACAAACCCTTTGGGTTGTGTCATATAGACATCTTTTTGAAGGTTACCATTAAGGAATGTAGTTTTGACATCCATATTCCATATCTCATAGTCATGGTAAGCTATAATGGAAAATGTGATTCTAATGGATTTAAACATGGAAACTAGTCAAAAGGATTCATTATAGTCAATTACTTAATTTGGTTTAAACCCTTTACCCACTAGAATTTTTGTATAGGTACTTAATTTACCTTCCATTTCTAGTTTCCTCTTTAATACCCTTTTAAATCCAACAGGATCTACATCAACTGGCGCATTGACCAGAACCCAAACATGGTTCTGATACATGGAATCCATCTCAGAATTCATATCTTCTTGCCATCTTGTAGATTCATATCTCTCTAATGCCTCATTTTATGAGAGAGGTTCATCATTGTCAAAAAATAATGAGTCACCGTCCTCGATGATAAGAAACCCATATCTCTCTAGTTCCCTTACCTCTCATACAATCCTATGCAGTGCTTGTGTTTTAGGAACTAATTCTTCCATGATGACATGTGTAACTTGTTCCTGTACTAGATCATGTGTATCTTGGGCATCAACTTCATTGAAGTCAATCTTTCTCCCAATATTCATTTTTGAGGTTGTGCTCCCTCTCAAGAAAGATGAATTGTTTGGTGACAGTTACTATCTTGTATGAGGGGTTCTATAGTTAGTATCCCTTTGTTTCTTTGGGATACCCTATAAAGATACTCCTCATGCCACGGGGTGCTAGTTTGTTGCATGATAAATCCTAAACAAATGATTCACATCCTTGTACGTGTGTATGTGACAAAATGGGTTTCTTTCTACTCCATATATTTAATGGAATTCCATTTTCTTCTTTTATTGGAACACAATTTAATGTGTATGCGATATTTTGAATGGAATATCCCCAACGGATAACAAAAGATCTGCATGGCTCATCATCAACTTTTCCATGTCCAACAATGTATGATTACTCCTTTCACTAACACCATTCCACTGCAGTGTATAAGGTGGAGTGAGTTGAGATAGACTCCCAAACACCTATAAAAATTTGATGAACTCTTGGTTAAGATATTATAAACCTCGATCCAATCGAAGCTTCTTTTTATTTTACCAAGTTGATTCTCTAATTCATTCTTGAATTCCTTCAATCTCTCAAAGGACATAGACTTATTCCTCATTAAGTAAATATATCCATATCTACCTAAGTCACCAGTAATAGTTATGAAATAGAAATATACACCACTAGATTCTACTAGAATTGGTCCACACATATCAGCGTGTACCAATACTAAAAGCTCTATGTCCCTTTCACCCTGCCCACCATATGGTGGTATGTTCATATTCACTTATAAACAAGCATGACATCTATCAAGTGGTTATAGCTCAAAAGATTCTAAAGAACCATCTTGACATATCTTTTTCAAACGCTTCTCATTAAATGACAAATATGGTGATTCCACAACTGGGTGTTATATGAGTCATGTGAACATGATCTATTATAGATTTCAAACAATTGGTTTTCATAATTTAATACATACATACTATTATTTTAATGTTCCATACCATAACATATGTTGTCGTTATAAAATAGACAACTTTTATTTCCAAATTTGAAAATAAATTCATCTATATCTAGACTTGAAACATAAATTATGTTATTGGTAACACTTGGTACATAATAATAGTCATGTAAAACCAAAATCATCACGGTCAGCAATGAAAGGTGGTAGTCACCAATGGAAAGAGCAGCCAACATTGAACCATTGGAATATCATAGATCCACCTCTCCTCTAGAAGTTTTCTAAAATGTACATGGTTCCTGAATTTCAATATAGATATGGGGACCACGATCTGTATCTAATACCCAATGTGTAGAAATGGAAATATTACACTCAATAAAAAATGCACCATTGGATTTTCCTTGCCTTAGGGTGAAGTTCCTCTTCCAGTGGCCTGACTTTCCACTTGAAAACCCCACTACCTCCTTTTCATTTCCCAACATCTAGATATTCTTCTTCTTGTTCGAATGGTGATCGGGGGATTTATACCATTTATAAATCTTAGGGACCCTTTTCTTGTACTTACTCTTCATATTCACCGGAAGGACTACGAGTTTATCACTCCCTGTGTCCTTATCAACTTAGAGAATCATGGTTAGAAGTTTCTTTAGGATCTTCTACCTGTTTCTCATATTATAATACATAGTAAAACAAGATATGGACTTTGGGAGTGATGATAGTATGAGATCTGTATGCAACTCATCCTAGAATTTAATCCCTAATATGTACATATGCTCAATGTAGCTGATAAGAATTACTACATGAGGCCCGGTTGGTCCAGACTCTCCAAATAAGTAGTGAACTAAGCTGTGGGGATCTCATACTCTCTTTTATCACCTTCTCTTGATAGAGATCTTGAAGTTGAAACATCATGCTATAAGAATCCATTTCTTCATGTAACATTATGAGATCAGTGATCATGGATGATATCATGAGGCAGTAAACATCTGTAGAATCATTAAGATGTTTCTCGTACAGAGCGATCTCCTTATCACTCGCCTAATTCTTATACACAACTGATAAAGGTTCTTCCAGAACATAATGTTTCCCTTCATGGTGATGGATGAAAAGAATTAACCTTTGCCACTCCTAGAAATTAGCGCTGGTGAGACAGTTTTCCTTCTCGAGTATGGATCGCAAAGATTTTTTTTATGTCACTTTTAATTTTTTTTTGTGCAAATAATAATAGAAAAATTTAGTTCATTATCTTGAAAAAATTAAAAAAATAAATATTTATTTATTAGTCTCACAATATTTTATCGAAACCCAATAGCCCTCACCGTTAGCTTCAGAAAATCATGTTTTGTGTAGATTCAAGTAGTAAGGATCCATATTTCCCTTTTCATTACACCAACATTGGTTGATCAAGTGATTTGAAAGGTTTATTTAGGTATTCCAAATTCCATCTACTTTATCCCATGACTCATTGAACCATTTAGTGGACTCCCCAATCCTGAAATCCTCAATTTTGGATTTCCTCAACCTTTTCCTCTCAGTTTCCCAAAGTCCTACTTTGGTTTTCAATCCTTGTTGTAAACAAATTCAAATTAACCCAAAACCTCAAATTAAAATTTCTTGATAATTAAAAACACCCCTACTTTGGCTGGTCAAACCCTTGAAACTATGGTTTGATTCTAAACAAAGTAATGTAAGGCTATACCAACATAATATTTTACTGAGCGATTTTGTCCTTTATGAATAAATTTTCATTTATTATCACTTCACATGATTTTTAATATTATGTGGGATAAGATTAAGTGACTAACCATTTATTATATAAAATTTATTAATAAGACAATTTATTTTAGTTCCATCCTACGTGGTTGTTTAATTCATTAATTATGTGATCAAGACAATACATCCATAATGAATAAACCATGCAACTGAATGAAATAAAACAAAGCATATGATCATGATCATGTTATAATGGTTAGTTTATCTGGCAGTTAATTAACTAACAACTGACCTTGGGGAGAAAAACCATGATCCAATTAGGTTCATGTTTACAGCTTTCCACTTATCCACCTTTGTATCTCCTTGGATTGGTTTCGCCTCGTCTCCTTACTTGAATCACCTCCACTAGCTTGGGATCTATAACCATTACATATTCCTTTACTATAATGTGGGATTAGGGTAAAAGTGGTTTACATAAAATAAACCATGGGAACACATGACCTACATATTGATGAGGAGAGAAGGAACACAGACCAACAATTTAATTTAACAATAAATTAAAAGGGAAAACAAACCGAAACAAAGGTCTGGTCTAGATCATGGTCATCCACATGCATGCAATGAATTACACATTTAATAAAACAAGAATTCAATTCTTTAATAGTTCCTATTTATGATAAACCACACTCAAATCGATTAATTATTATGTTTAATTAATAAATCCTTTTATCTTAAAACATTTCTGAATTACCTTGAGATTCCCATATATTAATAAATTAATTTAAAATTAACTATGTACATAACTTGTACCTTGAAGGTAACCCTGTGAATTCCCATCCAAAACTAACCACCATGTATTATAATTGTATATACTTTATTCTTTGTGACATGTAGCATGAACACAGAATTGTACTTTTAATAAAACTCATACAAGATGTGTACATCATTGAACATTACACAGATGTTAATTAAATATATATATATATATATATATATATATATATTAAAATAATATCACATGTTGTGTCTCAGCATTACGCTCACACGAAGGTACCTATCTCAAGGATTACATAATGTAATAATAACTTTTTAAATTTGCGTAATCTAGAAACAATATATGGTGTGTAGATTCGACTACACGACATGTACCCTCTTCACCATGTTTCCAATGTACAAACCTAGGGACTAAGAATTTGAGGAATAATTCATAAATCATAGAGTAAACAACATGTACAATGGGCCACACATCATGTTGACTCTGCGTTCCACGGTCATTGGTTGGAAAAGTTGTGTATGGGATACACGACCCGGACCTGACCCGAAAGGGACTACACACCATGTCTAGTAGGCCACATGGTGTGTAGTCCAGCTGAATATGCACCAGTATGTCTTGGTCAAAATGTGGTGTAAGAATTAACTACATCATGTGTCATTAATGCACACAGCTTGAGTAATTTTTGAATTACTCCCGATGCACTGAGCCCAGCTACACGGTATGGGATCCAGATTACATGTGGTATATGGAAGATTACATAGTGTGTAACTCTAAATACATGGCATGTAATATCGTGTTACCTGGATAGAATCATCAGTGCCTCCTGATTATATACTTGATTTAATTTTAATCATAAAATTATTTGAATCTATTAGATCTGCAAGAAACGATAATGGAAGAACATATCTCGAAATTACGATTACAATAATGATTAAACATGAATTGATAAAATAAATTATTAATGAGAAAAACATAAATGAATTATTTAAATAATTATAAATTAAAATATTCCCTCTATGATACCACTTGTAGGATTAAGGAGCAGCAGAAGCACGAGAGGGATATGGCCCAACTTTGATTTTTCCCATAATCGATGATCAATCTGGGATCAATATGACGATTAATGATAGTATCAATGGAAATGATTCGTGGATTTTATAATGCCCCGAGCCCGCTCTTTCGGACTTGGTTCATGAAAAATGATGTGTAATTTTTTCATAAGAAACATAACAACAACACAACACTTTATACAAACAAGGATATTTTACCGGTCTAGGTTCTAGAGGATTAGACAGAACCTTACATTTATCAGATTTGAAACAATAAAATAAATCAACTGTCCACTACGCTTCCGTGTGTGCTATAACAAAGACGACTAACTCTGGTTTTCAAGGAAACCTGTGAAACACATTTCGAAAATGTAGGGTGAGCACAAAAGATGCCCAGTAATAGGTTTTGAAAACCTTTGATAAATACCCTTAAAATATTCTTTTGAAAATGCATTTGGAAAATTCATTTAGAAATACTTTTGTAGAAAAACCCATACAATGTAATATAATGCTTTGAAAATTAATTATATTATCAAAACACTTTTAAAACTAATCCAGTGATTCAGTTGAAAATATTAAGCAATACGTTAAAACCAAACAAATAAGGCCAATCGTAAAATTGAAGGATATCTTGGGCATACCCACTTGAGGGATGGATTCATTATACAATTACCTATTGTATTTACAATGTTTCGAGTACTGTTTTTTATAAAAAAAATTCTTAGCTTGCCTTATAAACATATAATTTTCACTAGTGTTTTAGCATTGAAAATATATTTATAATTATGCTTGGAACAAACATGTTTAGTTTTATTTATAAATATATAAACACTATTATTTATGGGAAATTATATGTTTGACTTGGTATGACCAAATATCATGCTACACAAACCATGCATATGGAATATTAGTTAGAAATAACATATTTAAAATTTCATTTCTTGAATCCCATAAAATTCATTCATGTAAAGTTTTTTCAATGCTCACGGGTATATGTGTATATTTATGTGTGTTGATTCATGTATAAAGTGCAAAAAAAAATCATCAATATTTGTCCATAAACATGATTTGCGCATGACATGCATATGACATGATGAATTTTTTAAATTCTTAAATTATTCAAACTACTAATCATGTTTGATACATATATAAACACACATATATGCAAATATTCGAAAAATAAAATTTGACTAAACAAAACAAACCCTTAAAACCATAATTTAAGTAAATGATATGGATTTCACAAAACCAGAAAATAGATATTATAATTTGACATAAATAATTAAAACAAACATCCCTTACCCAAACATAAAATTCAAACTCAATAATAACTAAAAAAATGAATCCTAAACTAATATATTTTATTTCATTTCATATAACATAATTCGTTCTGATAAAATGATCCCCTATAAATATATGAGTTCAATTGAACATTGACTTGGAAATAAATATTACACAAAACTAGAAATCTTAATAAATGTAATTTTTTTAAAGTAAATATAATTTAGAGTAAAAGAAATGTTCCTTTAAAAAATAACAACATAAATAAATAAATGTTTTGAAATAAATATTTATCCATTAAAAAAAAGATATGGAATTGAATAAAAAGCATTTAAAGATACATAATTTCTTACACCAAACATAATATTAATAAATTAAACATAATTTAAATAAATGAAAAACCATAATAAAATAATAATGGATTTGAAATAAAATTATAAGTAAATCCCTTACTCGTTATTTGAAGACAAAGGCTTATTTTTTTCCTATTACAATTCATCAAATGATACTACCGCCTTTGCCGCACTTTTCTCACCGAAATAAAAACAAATAAACCAAACAACATCACTGCCTTATGCCTTGATTGACAATGCAGTGTAGAGGCCAACTGATACTCTAATATATAGTTCCCAAACACACTGTACAATTATACATATTTTATTTCTACTTGGATAGATATTTTTCTTATAAAACCCAAATAACATTCCTGTGCAAGTTGAGAGATGCGTTGAAATAGGACAAAAGATGATCATAAATTATTTGGAATGGACAGGTGGGACATCAACTTGTTAATGTTGAAAATGACAGTAGGAGGGAATTTTTTTTTTGAGCCACTAGAAAATAATATTCGAAAATTGATAAATAGACTAAATTCGGTGAATAAAAAGGAGATCATAAATTAAATTTGTCTTCTACTTAACTGATTCCACGCAGTAAAGGATACATATATGATTCGACAAGTAACAAATGGATTGAAATTGTTAAAAATTGATACACAATACAATTAAAAATTAATGTTGTATGAAATAAAAAAAATCAAGATAATGATCGACATATGACCATAGGAAGAAGAATCCAATTAATAACTATTTTTTTGCGGATGATTCAGACACTGAAAATAATAAAAAAATACCTTCTTACAAATCTCTATAATCAAGAGCATATTTCCAAACTGAATGTCGTTTTCCCCAAATAGATTTCGAAATCTCATCGTAGTACAGATCTCATGTTTGATTTCTAAGCTAGATGGTGTTCGGACTCAAAATCTCTTCTTACGCACTCGATCTCAAATCCAGATTCTTTCTCAGCTTCATGCTCTGCCAACGCTACATTCGACCTTCCTTGGTCTTGGCCTCTCCTTCGGTGTCGGCTGGTTAACTGCATCAGCCTCAGCTCTGGCCTTTTCTCAAAAGCACTCGACCTCACCTCCCGACGACTAACCCTCCACTCCGTCAGACTCATTTCTGAAACATGAACCCCACATGGGATTCCCAATTTCTCCTCTCCATCCAAACCCTAACCCTTACTCAATTTCATTTCTTTTGTTTGTTTTTTTTAATTTTGTTTCATCATTTTTATATATATAAAAACCAAATGTACATAATGTTCAATATGAACAAAAAATTATACTCATATTTTATTTACTAATTTTATTATATTCATTTTCTTTTAACATTAATAGGCATAATTGTATAATAACTAAATATAGTATATTTAACATTTATAAAAAAAACCTTCATGGTAATAATAATAATAATAATACATTAACATTATTAATAAATAATTCATTAAAATTATTAATAAATAATTCATATCTTTATAATTATAATTTTTTAAAATTATAATTTCACAATAATATATTTTATTAAGTATGAAGTGACTTTGCTAAAATCATTTGTTAAGGGTATACTGCTTATATTATAACATATATTTTTGTTAAATATTATAATTTTATAACATCATTATTTTCTATACAAAAAAAATAAATTAAATGTATTTATTATTATAAATAATTCTTATATATATATATATATCCTTGTGATAAATTTATATGATATATAAATCATATACATATATTAAAATATTAATTTATAAAAATATACATTAATATGTTATACATTGATTCAAAACATATTTTGATTATTGAAAATATTTATAAACAAAATAATATTTAAATTTTCTTACGGTGTTGCAGATTTAGACAGAGGAATAGAAACCCGGAACCAAGATAGATGATCAACATATTTTGTATATAATTAATTTATTTAAATTAAGAATTACCTCCAAGGTGATTCATTCTTCATTGATGCGTTCAATCATACATTTGCAGTGCACCTTCATTGTGTTGTAGAGATCAAGTGTAGATCTCCACTAATAGTGTTCCATGTGTGCTATTTAAATCTATGGACGTTGCTAAAGGAGTCTACGAGTTCTAGCATAAATGATCCTTGTGATGGTGCCGTCTTCAATCAATCTCCTTGAGAACTGCTTCCAAGGATTTATCAGAGATCCAGTGGAGGAGAACCACTCCCGTTATTGATAATGTTCTTGGATAAGAAGGAAATCTCTAGGATCGAGAGAAATTCTACAAATTGTTGTGAACAACCCTATTCACTATACTCTGGGTTTTCCCCTTTGATAATTAAAGAATAATTTAACTAGGAATTGAATTCACTAGGTAAACATTAAATAATTTTCATAGGAGCATTAATTATTTTATTAACCAAGTGAAACCCCAATTTCAAATAATAACAGTAATGTTATTATTTCATGACATGTTCTTAACATGAAAGTTACAATTAAATAGTATTTTAATCAAATAAAATATAATATTATTATTTATAATTTGAACTCAAACATCATCCTCCAATCACCCTCAATATTCAATGGTTCTTGGATTACTATTATTTATTTATTAAATTAATATAACTGCATTATTCACTTATCAATAATTAAATATTATATTTTCTAAAATATAAAATAAAGATTTCTTAAATATTTCTTAAATATTATGTCCTCAATATATTCTCTTGAATAACTAGCGATGAAATAAATATAATCATTTATACATGAATAATTATTTAACCACAATCCATAATAATATTTATTCATCATCTTAAATAATTAATTATTCAACTGAGATTCCAGATACACTTAGTGTGTGACCCTCTAGGACTCTTTCTTAGTGGCATTAGGTGAACCTGCCTAAAGTTCAAGGTTTGAATCTAGAAACACACCAAGGCACCCATCGAGAATGATGTTAATGTCGTAATGACATTTCACCTCACACAAATGCTTACCATGAAATATAATCCCTCTGTCTTGATATCTACAATCAAGCGGGTTGCATGCAAGTTCCATCAACCCATGTGCTCAATTTATCATTCTTTGACTTCATGGAAATTGAACTTGCTTATAGAACACCATGTCCATGGATTTATTTAGGATGTATCATTTACATCAAAGGACCTAACATATCATCTTCTGTTATGGAATATAAGGGACATATCCTTTCTTTCATTATTCATTAATGTAGTATTACTCATGGTGCAGCCAAAATATCCTACCTCATCACGAACATATGTCATCACTATTTTTTCCAATAAATCTATGTGTGTGAGTCATAATACCCATAAATAATAATCTTAAAGTCCAAGGACCAATACACACATTAGCATATAGGAACATCCAATGAGACTTACAAATGTGGATTTTTGACTGGTGGGTCTCATTATCATAATATCCTCCAATACATTACCAAGGGTGTACACCATGATATGCTGCCTCAAAGTCCTATAAGTCTCCAACCCTGATAGACTATATCATTTGTTTCAATTAAAATTATATCATCTGTCTATTGAACATATGTTCAAGAGTAGTTTCTTGGAATTTATGATTTCTCGTCATAGCAGGGATCAACTATAACCTTTTAGGGTGACAACTACTATAGGACATTATCACATACAATGTCTTGTAGAAGAAAAATCATGTTATGATAAGGAGTTTATTTAAAACCATACAATAAATATATATTTATCATAATGTAAAATATAATTTGGTTCTAGGGAACAAAATCCAACACGAGGATCCCATTCTCTAAGGAATACATGAGCACTTCTAGCATGTTCCATGAAACTAACTCACCGCAGATAAAAATAAATGTGTACTTAGAAATTCACCATCCAATCCCTTCCAAGGATCACATTAAACAATTCCATATATAGGACCATGAAACCACATTCCATCTAAATCCTTGAAATATAGAGTGCACGAGAGAGACACTTGAGACCCTGCTCCTTCTTTCCCAAAGGAATCACCAAATCCATCGAAAAAGATAAGATCTCAGTTGGAAAAGTCAATAGGTTCACAATATGAGAAGATATAAAAGACACAGATTCACCATTGTATAATAAAACTACAACTATAGAAGATGAAATCGGAATGGTAACTCAAACAGTTGAGGGCCATGTATCCTATCCCACTAGTGCCTTCTCAATAGCATGAAAATTCCTGGTATCAGTTTCAGTCTAACCATGACCACTAGCTTGAGGAAATTATCTGAACTGAATCTAACTAGAATAATATCTATTATGGCCACCTCAATCACCAAATTGAGATCCCACCATCCTGGATGGTTCTAACTGAGTTTTCATACCTCTGGAATCCACTGATCTTTCACCTCCAAGATAAGAACATGTAGCTCTGCACAATTTTTTCAAGTTCCCCAATGATTCATATTGATGACAATACTTGGTAGGGGACATACAGGTAGCTCGATTGTTTCCTTCCTTCCTTCATTGGTGGCACACGATGAATCCTACATCGAAATACATAGAAGAAGGCTGTCTAGAAGGGTGACCTAACCTACCTCCACCCTTCTTCCCTTTCTCATCATGCTTCCTCTTCTTTTTTGATGAACTGCCATTGTCCATCACTATCATGATCTCGGAGACACTAGAACTTCACTTATGGTCAATACCCACCATACAATATCAATTGACTACTTCAGGATAAGTCTTCATCTTGAAGGAGAATACCTGAGAATTGATATATGTCCACAATCCTTTCTTAAACCTTTGAGACTTCATCTACTCATTGGAGACTATTTTAGTGGCATACTGAACCATCTTAGAAAAGCGTTTAGAATAATACATCACCAATTGCTCCCCTTGAACATGATCCATGAACTCTTGGGATCTCACATTTTCAAGACATCATGGAAGTATTGGTCATTAAAGACCACCTTAATGTCCTTCCATATCATATACTCATGCTTTCAAAATAGAATCCTTGAGTCCCACCACCTTCGACTGGGAACCTCAAGCAGAAACGATACACAATTCACCCTAAACTCTTCAAGAGTTTCTAAGAACCTGATCATTAAATCTGTCTTCTCAAGTAATTCCACCTCTTATCGAGGTTTCAAGCTACCTCAAAAAGAAAGAGGTATATTTTTTCGGAAATCCTGGGCTTTATCCTTCTGAGAGCTAGGATCAACTTCCCTATGTGAAGCAGAAACAGGACCCAACCCCTATCATAGTTCTTAGAAATCTTGAACCACAACATCTACTAACCTCTGTTCAAGTGGTGAGGGGTAACTCTATCTAGCTTCTTCTTTAGGTTGTAGGGGAACCCTCTGGGTGGGATATTGCTATAAGAAGCATCATTCACATAAAAACATCATTAATACATCATCTCTAAAGTTTTTAGAAAGAAAAATAAACATCAATAAACCAAAAATGTCAAAGGAACATAATGACCAAACCACATCCCCCACCCAGTGTCCACGTGAAGTCTGTAGCCTGCATGTCCTATCTGGAGGAGAATCTAAATCAATATCCCAAATCCCCATAGTGACTCGAGGTCTTTCATGAGGTGTTCTAGCCAGGCACCATAATCACAAACATAACTTCGAGCCCCAACAGTCCTAGCTCCCATCTAACCAGGCTCACCCCAAATAACATGACCCAAAAAGATAAACCAAAAACTTCCTCTAATAGAATTTTTTCATGAACCATGCTGGGTCATCATCTGAACTAGCAGCCAACCCGGTCTGTGGAATGTCCTGAAGGGCATTCCTAATCCCCCTGGATGGCACAAGTGCATGAGTATCAATACTAGAAAGTGGGAATGATTTACCTGAACATACCATTACAAAAAATAAAATAAAATAAAATAAAATAAATATGTGAAACCAAACCAAACAACCCTTTACAAGTTTTATGATTTAACTCTACAAGTTTATATAAAGAAAAAAGAGATATATACTACAAAAACAAGAACCAAAAACCTACTCCAAAAACCACCATAAGGAAAGGGGAGAATCTCTCTGAATCCATTGCTGCAAAACCACCCATGATTGTCACTAGAATCTCAATCCAAAATCACGAAAAGCTTTATCCTTACCTATATCAAACATCACGAAGTCTTCTTACACCCAAAGGTGAAATAATGATGTGAGACAATGCCCAGTAGGATGCCACCCAAAAAGATTTAATGCTCTAAATGTTTAATTACAAATAAAAATTCATGTTTAATAAATAAAAAAAAATTCTTGAAACAATTTAAAATAAAAATTTTTAAATGAAAATGTCTTTTAAATGAATTAAATTTTAAATACAGACATCTCTACTTTTGAAGTAACTCAAATTCCACACTGTATACCAACAATGAGCACACATAGTCAAAGGGCACTAGAAAAAGAGATTCCCTATGGGTAATAGCTAGTAAATGGTACCCTAGAGCTTTGTGCCACGGTGTAAACTGGTATAATAACCATAATCATCTACGTTACCATACACGATTCACTAGATAAGAGAAACATCCAAAATTTTAGTGGTGTCTGATCATCTTCAATATTTAGTTAGTGTTGTCATCATCAATCCCACTAAGTGAAACTGGGCCGTAGAAAACTCCATATCACTAGCATGCTAGTCCTAATATTACCTCCTAGCCATGTAGTCTTCCCATAGTGTGATCAATATTATTTTATTTTCCATAAGATACACAACATTCACACACACAATCCAAACAAGGCAACACACACACCCAAATCCAACAATTGCACACTCAAGACATCTTTTCAAAAATGAAACTCACATGAAAACCTTTCAAACCATAATTCTCATTACAACAAAAATTAATAAGTCATTTAAAAAAATAATAAAAAATTTCAAAAGAACACAAAAAGAGTCTACTTAAAGAATACACCAATTTCACATGTAAATCCCATTTTAAAATAAACGACACATTAAATCTCTTCTAAAACAACTTTCACACCACATTAATAACTCATAAACATGCTAAAGAACACAAGAAATCATAATAAATTTATCCAGAAATGTTTAATCCTAGAATCACCTAACTCAGGTGGAGAAAGTTCTGTAAATTAGTATGGAACTCCAACCGCACCTCGAATGCACCTCAAGATTGTAAGATCAAACCCTAGTCCAAGTGTTTAAATCAATAATGTCAAAATAATGCCCTAAAATTGGAACTGTTCAGTAAGAGAAGAAGAACCCAAAAAAATAATATATGTAACCCTTGAATAGATGGATGTTAGGAGAAGAAAGGGGGATTAATTGATGATTAGAGGAAGAAATGCACAAAATCCAACAAGAAATCGAAGATCAGGGAGAGGAGGGATGAGGGTGAGGCATTCCTAGGGTAGGAAATTCTACAGTGGAGGATAACATTTGGGTTAGTGGTGTTACAATAGAGAGGAGATATAAATTTTAATGACCAAGATACTGCGAACAATTAGTCCACATGGTTTGGAAAACTATGCGGTAACCGTGCATAGTGTTATTTCTTAAAGAACGTCTACACACGATTACCTGGGCCAAGGAAAATGTCCATGTGGAGGACATGAGATATGTTATATCACCTAGTGCATGGTTTCCTGGGATGGGATCACGGTTACTACTAACGATGCACCAATTGTGCTCATGAGCCTGTCCACCCAAAACTCTCCATTTTTCTCTAAAATACAAAAAAAACCAAGGGAAAAAAGATAGACCGAAGTTAAAATATAAAAATACCTGAAAAAAAGATCATATATGTGAAAAGTATAATTATCCAATCTAAAAATTGTTCAATTCCATCGAGGTATCCCATATTCTATCAATGAATATTCTTTTTCAATCAAGTTTTCCTGACACACAAATCAACTCATACTACTCTGAGTCATATATATCTCATCAATCTGAGGTTCACGTGAAGAAGTACATTATCATCAATCACATACATGAAAATAAAATTTATGATAATCAATTTTCTATGATTTTATTCTCATACATACTTGAGTCACCCACATAACAAATTTATCCCATTTATAGTTCTATCAATACGGATATGAACATACAAAATTATAACCACAATACAAGATATTTTAATCCATCTCGATCAGAAATAGGAAAAGTTTTCTTCTACTCTCTTAATACACTCTACTCACACCATCATGAGTTATATTTCATTGTCACTAGGTTCTCCCACCTAATATATGTACTACATATCTTACATGTGACATGACATGTAAATAAAAAATAGCAATCCCAATCTTACATAACTCAAGGACACTCTTACAAACACAATTATCCTTGGGATCACATCCACATTAGAGTAAATAAATACCTATACTCCCAGTTGTTGGGATTATCATTTCCATTCTTGTGTGGATATCATAATGATATCGGTATAAATTGATAAGTATTATGGAATTCATCACTATCAGGTTCAATTCATTAATACCCACCAAATAAAATATTCTAGAAGACACCAATAATCTGTTGATGACATTTTAATTAACCTAAACCGATTTATAGAAACCTTTTTACAAAAAATCTCAATTATTAAAAAGTCATGTGAAACTATGTGTTGAGTATGATCAATGTATTAAAGTTATTTTCACTCTAGTCCAATACTAAAATAATAAATCATAACATATAAATTTTATACGTTCCAAAATAGCTCAGTTATGATAATGAAAAACAAAAACCATGATTCAACTCATTTGAAACTTGAAGTTCACCACATATATGTATTTTTTGGGAATAAGAATTGATTTCATCCCATATCTCGAGTTATCAATCTCAATATACTGAGCCAAACAATCATCAGAAAAATAATATAAAAGGGTTATGACACTATTCTGTAATTTTATAGTTTGCTGACTCATCCATAAACCCAAGTCACAACATTATGTGAACTCAAGTGCACCTCCCCATATACTATAGGTTTTGAAATAAAAATTAAGATTGGTTAATATACCATGGAGTGACTATATGGTTTATTTTATGCATTAAAATCAATCTTTATAATAGAAAAATATATTAAATAGATACCAACATCAATGAAATTGTTAATCCCATATCCAGTGATATCACTAAGTGGGGGAGGGGGTCAATTAGTGATCCCTTTACTTTTTATCATTTATTCTCTTCTAATTGAAATTAGAAATATTTATTTCTAGAACCCATTCTATTTCTTTCTCTCTACCTTACTCAAGTGTTAATAATTTAAAAGGCTCAAGACACAAAGATTTATATGGATTGCCTTGAAATCCTAGTCATTGCTAGGATTGGGTGATGTCTTGAGAACAAATTTTTACACTATAAAACACTTAAATAAATGAAAAATATATCTATAGTAAATATTGATTTTGAATATCTTGAAATACCCAGACGATAAAATACAAAAAATGTATTTTCTTAAAGAGTTCACATTAGCTACATCAAGAGGGGTTCTTTATACTAGCACCCTACCTATTGAAGTAGTCTTTAAAAAGGATTATGTTTCCCCCTCACCATGGAATCATTATAATACCTCATGATAGTTTTTATATGGTAATATTAACACTCTATTGGATATATATTTGAATCTGACTCCCTTTATAGTATACATTTGTCCCTACCCTTCTTCAAGTCTATATGTCCTGAAAATTTTGATGTTCTCTTATCCTTTCTCAACGGATCTCTTAATGATATAAGGATATCAAACATAGTGGTAAATGGTTCCTAATTTTCACTTTATCATAGGATTAAACACATCTTTATTCATGTTATACCTCTTATCATTCCACTTTGATGCACTAGATATCCTAAATGTTATTGTTTCTTCTATCTTTAATACTGTGTAGTGTCATCTTCATAATAATTTCTCAAATCATAACACTTTTTATGTTATCAATTATGATCTCTACATTTCTTCTTAATTTTCAAAAAAAAATATATATTCCAAAACAACATAGTTATAAGTAATTACATATTAAAAATGTGGAAACTCCTTTATTTTCAAATCAAGAAGTTGTTTTCTCTTTTTAAATCAGTTAAATAGATTCCTGATTTATTTCTATTTAATATTACTAGTCATGGTTTCTATTTAATCATTCTTAAGAAATCAACTCTTAATTCCACACAATTGGTTTAAATTATAGTGTCCTCAATATCTCTATGAATTCTTCACTTCCATATCTACCTTAATTCATGAAACACTACAGTATGGACTACAGTGTAGAACTTCCCATTTGGGATTTCATCATTGAGGTCTTATCAAAATGACCATAATGAATGGGAAATAATGGGGTACCTTATTTTTTATTATTAATTATTGATTTAATTTGAGACACAATGTGAACCAACATACCCACTAGAATACAACTATGTTTTGGTTCTCTTGAGATATTCTTTCTTACACAATAACTTGGTCATCATGCTGTGAAGCCTCGTCATTTAATATCTTCTTGAACCATAATAATTCCCATTTATTGTGATATTATTTCAATAAAGAACAACTCTATTACATTATTTGATTTTATTTATTTAGAATATATAAATTATTGAAATACTCTTAATTACCTTTATGTATATCTCGATATTCAGAGTTACCTTAACATGAATTTCATGTTTCATTTAGCCATGGTTTAAAGAACTTTATGTGGAAAATAAAATTATCAACTTACCCTTACACAACACCCTGAGATCAGTGTTACCCTTATGTGAAATTTTTATTACAATTATACATCTTCTGATGTTGGAGTTTCCATTTTGTGGGTATGAAAAATTTCATATTACCACTACACAACTACTAGAAACTCCAACGTACCATTACCTTGGTGGGTATAACATTTACATAACTCTACTCAATGTATAGAACTTATCAAGTTGTTATATGACACTTACGGTCATTTTATTGATAATGAGGATTGACTATGCATCTAATAAGATCAACCACATATACAAACTCAATCAATCGTATCATCTAGATCATCTTCAAGAAAAATATCTTGCATATATTCCATGGATCAACCACCTAAAGCATGACATCATAGGACTAGTTATTCCAATGGATTGACTTTATGTCTAAAATATATATTGTTTCACTTCATTTTTTTGTATTTTTCTTCTTATACACATTTGTTTTTTTGCAATATATGTTAAAAGTTTTTCATATGATCTTTTCATTATACATCCATGAATAAAAACACATTAATCATTACATTATAGGGATCCTCCTTATACCAATCAATCTAGTTTTTCAACGTAGTATCCTGAACATATTCCTTACCAATGTATAATGGTATTACCTTGACAATATACCACCATTTCTCAAACACATATTAACATCCTTATTTACTTTTATATTTAAAAAGAATGAAACCCATTCTTGAGAACAAAAATCACCCCCTTTTAATGTTTCTCCATACTACCATACATCTCTAAATTTAATATGTGTACTCTTTTATTTCTCCGAAGTATTGAAAATAAAATTTAATGGGTCATATAAGGGTTGTTACTAAATAATTTTATCTTTATTCTCCATGAAAAAGGGCCTTCCAAATTAGAATCTTCTCTATCTTTGAATCTTAATTACACACTGATTCATTTGAGAGATAATGATGGAACCACATAAAACTAAGTCAAGAGAATTTAATTAATATACTGTATCTCTACGTGGGTGAACCCACAATAGGAAACAAGAAGGACGTCACCATGATGTTTATAGTTTTCATTATCAATTCTACATGTGAGACCACATTCAAATATCACAATATATTGGTTGATCAAATAGATTTATCATGGAACACATACCCTACATACACCTTGACAAACAGATAAGTGTTTTCAAGTTCAAGGTAATCATTTCCCCATTTCTGCTACTAAACTCATCAACAAACACACCCCCATGGATAAAACATATTTTACTACTAAAATTAAGATGAAATGTGTGATTAGAATTCCTAATCCAATTTTTTTAGGGTTTTACAAATTTATAGATTTACTGAAAATTGGAAATTTTGATAGCTCTATTAATGTTTTATCCACTTTTGGGGATGAACTCAATTTCACTATCATATTATAAGGAGTAGTCCATGAAGTGTATCCTTATCTATTTTTATGGTAGTGAAAGATTCATCTATCTCTAAAATTTTAATTTCATTCAATTCATTGCTGGTTAGTACAAATAAAATGAAAAGGGAAAAAGGAGAGGATACCTTTATATTTATTAATAGTAGGAAGGCAAGGAGATATCTCTCAAGTAGAATCTTCCATTTAGCCTAATATAATAATTTATGATACACATCAAGCTTCATTTACTAGTTTCCTTATTATTTATTTTTATTAATAGCTTAGTAGTCTCACTTATCTCAATATGCTTCTTATGTGGGGCCTCTTTGATTACATGAGAGACAAAGGAATATTCATCCTTAGATGGTCATATATTTTTCTTAATATTTTACTTTTTCATAGATTTGGATACCACAGAGTCATCAACAATATTACTAGTGTCCTTACATCTCCAACATATATTCTCTTCAGATGCAGGAATTATTATCACATAATAATTATTTTGTGATTCCATCATCTCCCCATTATTTTTTGTACCTTTTTGACTAGATTTTCTAATTCTTGTATGATTACTCTCAACCATATAAATCTATGATGTATTTCCATTTCTTTCTCTATCTTTGGAAATTTTTCATATAATTATGTTTATACTTAACTAAACTTCATATTTTCTTCTCATGTATGCTTTTTTTATTAAATAAAATTTATTTTAAAAGGAATGTTATACCAGAAATAATGGAATCCATTCCCAAAAAAATTATAACACTAATAAACCATTCTGATGCTTTCTATTTAAATGTTTTATGAGTCTGTTTTTATTTTCATCCACTCATATTACAACCCTTATTGGGCCTCTTTCCTATGGGTTATTTCATTATCAAATCATATTGACCTCTATTAATTGTAGGTAGAAACATCTCACATCATTATTCAGTGTGATGATCTTGAAATTTTATTTCATAATTTTTACAACAAAAATTTAGATATAGAATCACTTAAGAATTTATAGAAAGTTTTTATGTTTTTATTGGGGTATTCCTTCACAACATCCTTTGATAATTCTTCTTGGATTTCTACTACCCAACCATAATATTATCTAATTGTCTTAAATATTTTTTTTCTAATTTCATTCATTGGGATTGGGAATCACTCTATTCATCATTATATGTAGCCAAATTTTCATTATGCTCTTCCAATATCTTGTCCAATTTTGAAATTGTTGCTATATAAATTAAAATATCTTCCATGATATCACTTTATTCAACATATTAATTTTTATTATCCAAATATAATAGCTTTATAATATTTTTTAGATGAGTATTTTTCTCAAGGTATTCCTCTTTTTATAATCTAAAATTTTACCTTGTACATCTTTCCTCATTCTCTTCTTCACTACTTTATGTGACTTCATGGTTTTTAACATTAGAAATAAAGAACACTTTGTTTCGTTGGGGAATCAGAATTAGTTTATGATGATGAGTCTCCACTCTCTTTATTACTCATTAAATTCCACCTGAATTTTCTAAAAGTAATTTTCATCGTATGATCATCTTCTCAAAAGAAATTCAGACTTCCTTCTAGAATGGTATTCGTCTTCTATATCGTTCTCATTTTTATTGTATTCCATGTTTAAGAATTTAATTGAGAATTGATTGACACATCCTCTAATTAAGTACTTAAGGAGATATTACATTTATACATTCCTATTCATATTATTATGTTATGGGAATTGAGATCCAATATTCTCTTGTATTCTCCATCACCTTTGTATTCTGATTCTGAGAGTGCATTTACATTCATCTGGTGAATTTTCATAGATTTAAATGTTATTTTTTTCATTATTATTCTTTTTGAACACTAGATATTTCCTCATATTGTAATTGTAAATAGCGTTGGGCAGTTCATTAATAGTTGAATTTCAAGTATCTTCAAGGGAAGATACTTTGGATCAAATCTATCAAGTAAATTTCACATCATATTTTTAACAATAGTACAACCATCCAATGTATCACTGAATCCTCTGATGTTACTGACTAACCCATTATAATATGTGAATAAATTATCAATATTTTAATTATCTACCATTATGATATCTTTAAAATTGGATCTATAAATATAATTCTTTAACTCCTCAGTCTTCCTATTGAATTCATACATATTTTCTTGTTTTTTCCACCCCTCCAAGGTAGTTAGAAGTTTCATAAAATTGGTGTATAATTTTCATATAAGGATGAAAAGATATAATTTATTACTTACCCATCTATATCTATATTTCTTTTTTGCATAATTCATCAAATAATGTCTTCCAGGTGGAGTAAATCCCAATGTAACATAATGAGATACCCAGAGCCCTTGAAAATTTAGATATTAAAGAATTAATCTCCACCATCCATGATTGTTCTTATCAGTGAAGAAATGAAAAACTATACTATTTATCAAATTATCCATCATTAGTTATCAGAAAAGGTTGGATATTTTAGTGGGGAACCACACTCTGATACCACTTGTTAGTCCTAAATCTTATGATAAACTTTATAGTGGGGTGAGGTGAATCCGTGATTCTATTTATTTTTAATATTTATTATATTTTAATTAAAATGTTCGGTCATATAAATTAGTTTCCCATACTTTTTTATGTCTCATACAAACTCCAGTATGTAGAAGGTAAAATAAACCAAACAAAAGGATTTGTAAGGTTTATCCTTATAATCCATCTCCTTTCCATGTTTTGGTGATTTTTTGAGACCTAATTTCTAAACTATGAATCACTTGAATAAAATGATTAGTATATATCATAAAATTCATGATAATAAATCCACTAAAATACCCATTGAACAGTCTCACAAAATTTCCAGACATTAAATTTTCACAATACCTACCTCCTGATTGGTAATTTGTATTATCATTCTGCTAGTTGAAGCTAACTAATAAAAATATTATAAATTCCATATCTTGGTAGGATCATAATTCTACCTCAGAACAGTTCTTAAATGTTCCTTCTAAATCCTTGAATAGTTTTTTCAATCTTCCTTCTCTTGTTATTAAGAATCAGATTTTTCTTTCTTTATGTTCATACATCCTCCTTCTTATGAGGATTATTTCACCTTTCTCACAAGATTTCCTAATGATATATGGATATCAAAGGTATTATATAAGGTTTCATTCAAATCAATTTCTCCTAGCCTTTAACATATCTTCATTTATGTTGGCCATAATATCATTCCTCTATGATGCATAGGATCTCATAAATGCTATTGACTTTTCTGTCATCAATGATGTGTAGTATCAGCTTATCAAAAACCTCATGAATTGAACATTTAGGGTTCTCTATTATTCAATATACATATCATAATATCATTCCTAGATATATATATTCACAAATATTATCATGAATAATATCAACCATATTTGAATTATGAATAATCAATTATCTGTGGAGTCAAGAGAAATCCCATCATTTAAATTGATAAAATAGATTCCTAATTTATCTATCATTAGAATAACCATTAAAGGTTCCCATTTAAATCTAATTAATACTAAGCCTCTTAATTCCACATTTTTTATTGAATAATAGCGGACTTAATATCATAATAAAGTCCACACTTCTACATCTGCATGAATGCATGCAATACCATGGTAAAACATGTGGTGTAGCACACCCTGTGTTGGGATTTCAACATCAAGGACTTAAAAAAATGGATTCCATGAATTAGTTATGATGTGATCCATAAAATTTTTATCTCTAACCCTTATTTCATTTGAGACACCATAGCAATCAAAACAACCACTTAAATATCACTATGATTTATCGCTCTACCCAGCATCATTTTTACAAAATAATAACTCAATCTTCATACTCTACAAGAAATTCATTTAATCCCTTGTTAAATCTTAATAATTATAATTTACTATGAAATTATTTCCAGGATGAATATCTCTATTCAAATATATGATTTCTATTTTTTAAAAATATGAAAATTCTAGAAACACTCTTGTTTCTTTATGTAGGCCTCAATATTCATTGTTACCTTCATGTAAGTTTAATGTTACCTTTAAAAAAGGTGTAATGACTTTATTTTTCCATTAAAAATCTAACATTACCCTAACATATCTCCAAAAAATGATGTTTCCTTTATATGAATGGGGGTCCACCCTTCTATAGATTATAATCTTAGAGTTATCTTTCCATAGGAATCGAAAATAGGGTATTAACTTTAAATATATAGTAGAAACTCCATCATGCATTTATTTAGGTGGTTCTAAACTTTATACAACTCAACTAAATGGATATACCATATCAAGCAGTTATATGACACATTTGGTTAGTGGATCGATAATGAGAATTGCCGATGTGTCTTTCTAGATCTACTAAATTTATAAAATCAATGGATCATATGGTCAAGATTGACCACATGAATAAACTACTGCATATAGATAATGGACTGGCCATATAAACACACTAATGATTGTAGTTAATGGATTGACCATATGATAAAACTCATTAATACATTTAGTTGATCAACCATTTCAATCTTGTGATCACTAGATTGATCATGCTAATGGGTTTAACACATGTCCCAACATTGTGCAGAAACACTTCATGTTTACATATATTTTCATATTTTCCTCATTCAAAATATTTAAAACAAGGTTAGAAGTTATTAATATTCAATTTTCATTGTATATCCATGAAGTAAATTAAATATATCTTCAGCTTAGGGGGATGCTCCATTAACCTATATAGCCTTTTGTTCTATGTAGTAGCCTACACTTCTTCCCATGCCATGTATGATGGAATCACCTTTGGATCCTCTCACTATTTCCCCAACACATATTTATAACCTTCTCAAATTCTTCATTGACAAAAAATACTACTCATGTTTTTTTATAAATGTTATATGGAATCATAGTGGAAGTATAACCATAGTAAATAATATAAAATGCGATAATAAAATGAACCCATGAAATATCATTCATTTTATACATCATAAAAGCATAAGCCAATGGGTTGGTCATATAGATATTAGAATAAAAGAAAAAAAACTAAATGAGGAGATTGTGATACAAAGGGTCTTGTCCCTACCTCAGAACTTTCTCTATATCCCCTTCAAGATAAATATATTTCAAACCTCGTATTAGATTCTTTTCCCTGATATGTATGTCAAACATAAGGTCTAAAAATCCACCATGGTGAATGTGAAGGGAATGGATATAAAACTAAGTATAAAACTACCAGCATACCCTTGTTATAATTTATTATATATATGATTATAAATGTATAATAAGAAAAGAAAGTGCTAAACAATACATGTATCACATTAGTCATATCATTGGGTGCTCACATATCCACCGTAGTGTTCAAAACTACCTACATTTTCGAAATATGTTTAATGGGATTGTATTTCTGAAATCATATGGGGGATACTCTCCAATGGTTGTAGTGGAACCTCCGTGAATTTGGTTGGTCCTTGATATTTATAATACATTTATTTATAGTAGGTTATGGGTCACACAACCTAGAGAATATTTTATTTGATAGTAGGATGATATATTTTCCACCCTTGAGAATAGTAGGTCATAATAGCATTATATTAGAGATACGAACCATAGGAATAATATTGTAGTGACATGAATTTTTTAAACAATTTTATGATGATTTTTAATAATAATTTTAGAGGTGTTCATAAAGGCGATTGGTATAATTCTATCATTTTAAGATTTAAAAAATATATAATATATATAATATTTTATTTTTATTTATGCATTTTAAAAAAATTTAAACCTCCTCAACGGAGTCCCGTATCAAAATTTGACACTATGGTTGTTTCATAAACAGGGTTTTTTTAAGAAGTCGTATAATCTTCATTGAAATGACACGATCTTTGGAACATAAAAATAGAGTTTTCTGTTTAAATCATCATTATATTCAAATACAGAACTATATAATGATAATTTTCTTCTGGTGGTGATATGGAATTGACATGACATGGTAAAGACGACGTGGCCTAGATGATTCTATAATTTGATATATATTTTTTCAAGTTATTTCCATTATGAGAGGATTTCATTTTTATCCTTATGAGTGAGTTATATTATTGTTTTAAGAGGTTATTTAACATGAGAAAATTAACATTTAATTATAGGGAGGAATAGCCCATCCACCAAATACATTATTCATCATGTAAAAGAAAATAAAAGGACCACTCAACCTCCTCTCATTTTTCCCATTGAAGAATAATAATTATAAGAATATGTATCTCACTCTCTTTCTCTCACCAATCACAATAACATGAATTTTTCCTAATCTTTTAATTATATATAATTATAGTTGCAATGAATTTAGTTTGAGATTAAATTATTGAACTTTTTGATATTCTATAATGTGGTAAGGCAATTTGTTATTATGAATTCATCATTCGTCACAATCTAAGATTCTATTATTTTAAAAACAAATTCACCAATAGTGAATGTGGTTAAATTTTAATTATGATAATAATAGAATATTAAAAAATAAAAATATTTAAATATATTATTATGTTTATCTCATTGTGTAATTCCCTGACCCCAGTTACCCAGAGTCGGTGTATTGTTACCACTACTGGAATTATACCCTTTACCAATGGTTCAGAATCATTGGTAAAGGCTTTGAAACTGTTGGTATATTATATACCAACGGTTTTCCAAACCGTGTCCAAGTAATCCGTGGGTAAAGGGTTATATCAATGGTTCTGTGTAAACCGTTGGTATATGTGTAAAACTAAAACAGATACCAATGGTTTGAAAAACCGTCGGTATGTGTTACCCTTATACCAACAGTCCTAAACTATTGGTATATAGTGTACAATATACATAAAAATCATATAACAACAGTTCTTAAAACCGTTGGTACAAGTTTATACCAATGGTTATAACAAAACAGTTGGTATAATATACATCAAAAGGCTACAAAAACGGTTTTCAAAACAGTTGGTTTACATATGCTGCAACTCCACAGCAGCCAGCAGCCCCCTCCAACTTGCAACTCTCCATGACCTGGAAGAACACATACACTGCCAGAATCCAAAAGCCTACATTGGATGTTTAAAATTCATCCAGAATTCTGAAATTTAGAAATTTAAAATCCATTCCTCACTCAAACCACAACACAAGGGAAAAATCTAGAATCCAATACATCCACAATCCAATAAATCCAGAATATAAATGAAATAACACCCATAGCACTAATACAAAATTAAAATCCAATACATCTAGAATCCAATACACATAACAGTATTCAAAATTTAGAATTCAATTCCAATACAACCAGAATCCAATACATCCATCATTCATAAATTTAGAATTGAAAATCAATAACACCCATAATAGTATTCAAAATTTATAATTCACTCCTCACTCAAACCACAACACCAATACACAGAATAGAAAAATCATACATGTTATAGGAAGCACATTTTATGTTTACTCATGGTCTTGGATTGACTATCTTAAAACCAATTGAAAAACATGTGTAGAGTGTACAAGGATCTTGATAACCATAAGATAGAAAATGGTAGTGGTCATGTGCTTAGACCTATGATGAGTTATAGGAAGCACATGGGATGTTTATATTCCTCTAATGACTATGTATCCATGTATAAATGGTTCCGGATGTGTTAGTGGGAAACATTAGACAATATCAACATATGAGATGGGTTACCAGAATAGCCTACATGTTTTTCATAGGATTTTCAATTGGAATAATGGGGTATGTGACTAATTGTAATTTGGCCTCCTAGGTGTGATGTGAGATGAATCCCCATTTTCGGTAGCGGGTATGGATATTCAATTATTTCGTTGGTACTGGGTTCCCAAAGGGACTTTGGTTTGGTCCTAGAACCCACTTTTTGAGGATGGTATTAGCGTATTAAATGTCATGTTTTTTAGAATAGGGGTAGGAGTTCCTCACATGAGAAGTGGATTGTGTGAGGCTAGACTATGGTTCCTTGTGCTAAAGTGTCCACATAATTCAAATATTTTTTGTGAGTTTTCTATATGCAAGTTGTTGTTTTCACATAAAATAATCTCCATTTCAAATAAAAGTGAGACAGTTTTAGTGGTATTGGTCACACTGTTCCTCATATTGAGGCAGCGTTGACTCGTACATGTCAAAAATGACCCATGGATCGTTGTCCTAAAGTATCAACAGAATCCAAATTCATTTGGTCGGTTTTCCAAATGTCAGTTGTTGTTTTCACATAAAATGTTGTCCATTTCAAATAAAAGTGCGACACTTTGATTGGTAACGACCACACCATCCATCATATTGAGACGGGGTTGACTCGTACGTGTCACAAATGACGCATGGATCATTGTCCTAATGTATCAACAAAATCTGAATGTGTTTGGTGGGTTTTCTGTATGCCAGCTTTTGTTTACACTTAAAATGTTGTCCAATTAAAATAAAACTGAGACACTTTTAGTGGTACTGGATACACCGTGCCTCAGATTGAGATAGGTTTGACTCATAAACGTCACAAATGACCCATGGATTGTTTTCATGAAGTATCAATATAATCATAAAGCGTTTGGTCAGCTTTTCGTATGCAATTTGTTGTTTTCACTTAATATCGTGTCCATTTCAAATAAAAGTGAGACAGTTTGAGTGGTACCAGCCACACTGTTCCTTGGATTGAGGTGATGTTGAATCATAAACGTCCAAAATTTACCATGTATCATTTTCATAAATCATCAACAGAATCTGAATGTGTTTGATTGGTTTTCCGTATTCCAATTGTTGTTTTCACATAAAATGTTATCCATTTCAAATAAAAGTGAGACACATTGAGTGGTACCGGCCACACTGTCCTTCAGATTGATACGGGGTTGACTTGTGCACATCACAAATGACCCATGGAACCTTGTGCTAAAGTATCACCACAATCAGAATAAGTTTGGTCAGTTTTCTGAATGTCTGTTGTTTTTACTTAAAACAATGTCCATTTTAAACAAAATAGAGACACTTTGAGTGATATAGGCCACACCATGCCTCGGATTGAGGTGGGGTTGACTCATACATGTCAAAAATGACCCTTGGATCGTTTTCTTGAGGTATCCATACAATCAGAAAGTGTTTGGTTGGTTTTCCTCATGAAAGTTGTTGTTTTCATTTGAAATCCTATCCATTTCAAATAAAAGTGAGATATTTTGAGTGTTAACACCCACAACATGCCTCAGATTGAGGCAGGGTTTACTCGTACATGTCACAAATGACCCATGGATCGTTTTCATATAGTATCAATAGAATATGAATGCGTTTGGTTGGTTTTTGGTATGCCAATTTTTGTTTTCACTTAAAATGTTGTCCATTTCAAATAAAAGTGAGACACTTTGAGTGGTAACAGCCACAATATCCATCATATTGATATGGGGTTGAATCCTACACGTCAAAAATGACCAATGGATCCTTGTTCTAACGTATCAACACAATCAGAACATGTTTGTTTGGTTTTCTGAATGTCTGTTGTTTTTTCTTAAAACAGTGTCCATTTTAAACAAATGAGAGACACTTTGAGTGATACTGGACACATTGTGCCTCATATTGAGGCGATGTTCACTCTTACACGTCAAAATTACCCATGGATCGTTTTCCTGAAGTATCAATACAATCAGAAAGCGTTTGGTTGGTTTTTCATATGCACGTTGTTTTTTTCACTTAAAATCATGTCCATTTCAAATAAAAGTGAGATAGTTTGAGTGGTACCGGCCACACCGTGCCTCGGATTGAGGCGGTGTATAATATTACACATTAAAAACGACCCATGTATTGTTTTCCTAAAGTATCAACAGAATCTGAATGCATTTGGTCGGTTTTCCGTATGCTAGTTGTTGTTTTCACTTAAAATGTTGTCCATTTCAAATAAAAGTGAGACACTTTGAGTGGTAACGGCCACACCATACCTCATATTGATATGGGGTTGACTCATACACGTCAAAAATGACCCATTTATCACTTTCCTAAAGTATCAATAGAATCTGAATAAGTTTGGTCGGTTTTCTGTATGCCAGTTGTTGTTTCCACTTAGAATGTTGTCCAATTCAAATAAAAGTGAGACACATTGAGTGGTACTAGCCACACCATGCCTCGGATTGAGATGGGGTTGACTCATACACATCACAAATGACCCATGAGGAGGGCCAATACCTCATCGTAACTGTACTCTTCCCAGGACAACAACATACTTTTACAGGTTTCTCATCTCCCAACATCTGATGTAAGTGATCATTTGGCCCAAAATTGTCAGGTTCCTGGGCATCAAGGGCCTCTAAATCATCCTGTTACAAATAAAAATAGATTATTAAGTTAAAAAATAGAGATTAAGATTTTATATCTACAATGTAAAACTTACAATATGCTTCTGAGTCGGTTCATTAACCACCCTTCAATCATTCTTCTTTCTACTCGAGCAAAACAGTTTTGCTCGAGGCACCCGTCCTTCTATATTCAATTTAAGACTCAAGAATGAAATTGAATGTAGGAAAGCATAATTAAAAATAGGATACCAACAAAATAGTAATTTGATAACTAAAATTATATAACAACTTTAGTAATCAAATAAATTACGGAGGAAGCAATAGAAAGTGAAAGTCGTAAAGAACGATTATAAAATGTCATACCAGTTGTCTCTCATGATCTTGCATCATAGTATGTCACAATGTGTGGATGTATTTCTTAGAATGGATTTTTTTTATTTCTTCTAGATGCATCCTAAATAAAATTCAATAATTAGTATTAACAAAAAACATGAATATTTTCATTTAAATACTTCTAATTTGATTAATACTGTAAATTGGATAGTCTCCCAATGAGTAATCATCTGTTGGTGCTGTTCTAATGGACAATCATCCATGATAGGGATCACCTCCAACTCTATGCCCACTCTATCACACCATACAATGTACAAATCATGCTTACATGCTCTTCAAAGCTCACCTAAATCCTTTAGACGTGTTGGTCGTGCACCCTCACCATCAGGGAAATTAAACCGCAGATGAAACCAAAATATTAATTCATATAAACACAAAAATTAATATATTTCATTAAATAGAACTGATTTTTTTAATCATATCTCTGCCCAGGAATTATCCTTGACTTCATTTGGCAGCTGTCTCCATGAGAGTGGGCTGATAGGAATGATGTTTGGGTATTTGGAAAGCATCGCCAAAAAACTCTGACATTGCTTACATGATTTTTCAATCATCTGTCATCTTCATTGTAGTCCACCACCAACTGCGTGCGGCGGTTCCACACCGCATGCATGCGTGTACACCACCGCCCCCACCTCTTATCAGTATATGTACCAATTATGAAAGAAAAACAAATATTTTACTAATACATGTTATAATATTAATAATTAATGGTGTAACAATTTGTTGGGGTTGTATAAGTATACATGTGGTAGTCTGATCAATGGGCGTCGCTGGATTCGTAAAAACTAAAGGAACACCCTATACTGATGGAGTAAATCCCAATTTTTTCTCCATAGGGACAGACTCTAGCAGATTAGGAGTCGAAGAAGATGGAATATAAAATCCCGGATAGATCGAAGCAGTAGTAAAAGAATATGACAGGGATGACTGGCCAAATGCTGGATGGGGAGTGGGAATCATCATCAAATATGGTATAGATGAGTGAGGAGGGTTAGATGTAGAGGGTGGTGAAAACATGGGAGTCATAAATATCCCATGTGTCCCTAACAGCACACCGGGATCAGAATTTGGGATGGATGGTATGTCCGTGGGAGGGGCAGGGTCTAATCGGGTACGCCGACCAGTTCGTCTAGCTCCGGTACCCTCCCCCCCCCCCCTCATACGAACACCCCGAGTACTAGGCCCACTACTCTGCCTCTCATCAAATAAATGTATCCTAATAGATGTATTGTAACACCCCAGGTAAATAAAGAATATGACATTTTTGTATTTATCCATTTTTGTGAATAAAATATTAATATGGCTTTAAAGGGGACGCTATGCTCGATGGCGTACCCAATACGCAACAACGAGTTTCTTGGGAATCTTACGTTGCACTCTAATAATAAAATAATAATATTTCAAATGGTAGTTAACATGTATCCGTTGTATTGGAGGGAATGGATATAAATAACTAAAATATGATTATATATGTTTTATAAATGTTTTTACATTTATACAATAAAATATAAAGGCTTAAAATACGGAAAGAATTCAATTTTAGGTGTATATGCCCTAGTTTTAACTAAAGGTTCACTTATCACCTTTTAATGGAGAACCGTCATTAAATATAGTTTTCTTCACTCTTAAAAATTCTTTTGGGCCAAATAAAACTCTTATTAAGAATCGAGACATCAAATTTTACTTTGTGTAATTTTTTGGTATTTTTCCGATAAAGTTCATTTTTTTAATGAATAGTGTAAAATGTTGTATTTTAATTCAAAACCACTTTTTAATCTAATTTATTTATATGATTAGATAATATTTTGAATTGTTTTTAAAGTGAAATTAGAAAATGTTTTTACCATTAAATCTGATAGTGGTCGTTGAAATTAAATTCACTTTGAAATCAGACTTAAACTAGTGTCAATCTTTTGATACTTATTGTTTTATAAAAACACGCTATTTGCTCTGGCAGTGGGAATTAATTATTAAATTAATTAATGTGACTTATATGATTTGAATTTTGTAAAAAAGACTTCATTTTTGAATTCGGAGTATCAAATATAGCTTAGGGTGAATTTTTGGTAATTTTCTGAAAAACTTCAATTTTTGATGAATAGTGAAACCACTAAGTGATAATCAAGCAAACTGATTTTTCAGTTAAATGAAAGTTTACCACTAATGTGTATTGAATTTTGAAAATCCGGCATACATGGTTGTCATTAAGAAGTAAAATGTGGTTCAATGAGATTATAATAATTTTTTGGTGAATAGTAACTTATTAAGTTTTTAATCGCGATTAGTGGTAATTAGTGTAGTTTAAGGTATAATTAATACTTTAATAATATGAAATGACCTAGACACATGTCCCAACCCTATTGGTTGTGTCATGGACGACCCAGACAAGCCATGGACTAACTTGGGGACCCCATGGATCCACTTTTGTTGGGAAATAACATAAAATACTTTTTATTTAATGTTAAAGTGAAAATGACACTAACATAGTATGTTTTACTAAAACAATTATTAAGTGGGGTTATACAAGTCCAAATTTTGATTATAAATAGTCATTGGAAATCTAAAAAGATTTACCATATCATAGTATTTTTTTTATAATTTTTAGACATTAAAGAAATTAAATTATTTATGACATAATAATGATGCAGCGATGACATCATTATTTGACAATTTAATTAAAATGGAAAGATAATGAAAAATCTACAATATACACATGGACAAAACCAATTGGATGAGTGGATTTCGATGCCTTATCACCTTATCCACGAATTCTATCAATGTGGGACCCTTTAAAACCGAAAAGCATTTTCAAATAAAGTAATATTTCTTTGCTTTCCAAAAGTGCCCCTCCTCTCCTCTTATAAAAGGCCCCCACCTCCACCTTATTTCACACACTTCAAAAGCCTTTGGCTCGGCCAACCCCTGCCCATTTGCTCTCTCCACATCCCTCTCCTAATCCTAGAGGATCCCCTTTGGGCAGAATCCTTTCAAAGGAAGCCTTTAGGCTCAAATCAAAAGGAGATTACACTTTTAAAGGTAATTCATTCTCTCTTGTTCATTTGTTTTATTTTGTTTCTCCAAACCTCTAATCTCTTTTTATTTACTTCTTTTGTAACAACACCAGTATCTTCAATATACTAGGATGTTGTTACAAGATTTATTTGAGCTACACTCTCACACAACTACATCAAATGGTTAAAAAACATACGGTTTCCGTGGATGGTGAAATTCTGCCTCCCGAAACGATGATTGTTCAATACTCATTTAACACCTTCAAAGGTGGCCATTATGATGTCACTATTTTTATATATGATATATAGTATGTTTATGTTTTCCTTAAGATTATGTTTTTTACATTTTGGTCAAACCTTTATGGTTCCCATTATGGGTAAACACGATATCTTCATTTAAGGAAGTGCGGACTACCGCCCCCTCAAAGTGATTTGATTCGTTAAATACCATATGTGGGACATATAAAGTATGGAACTATGATATTAAATATGATATTATACTGGAATTATAATATACATTTATATCATTATTATTCCATTCTATAAAATACGAATAGAAATGAAAGTAGCGTTCATGCGTACGTACGGCTTACCGTCTCCATGAACGGTGCATTTCATTTCTTACCTCTAAATGATTATGTAATGTTATAAATGCATGAATGTACTGGATATATATGACATATATTATATCTACAACATGAATACAATTCTGGATATAATAAACATTTGGCCACATGAACAACATGTAATTGAAAGAAGACCACTTTCGACTTAAAAACCAGATATCGGCAAAACAAATATTATTAACTTAAATGATTACATAATGTTCACAACATGTCAATAATTGATATAAAAGGAATAATGAACTTGTAAAAGGTTCTTAAGAAAATAGAAATTAACTCAAGTTTATTATTCAGGACGTTAAAGAACGATCGAGTCAAGTCGGACCCGAGGTAAGGGATCCTACAACTCTCTTTCTTTTTAAGTACACTCTTTTATGTAATTTCTTTTAAGCTCATCTTTCTTATGATTGGGGTGTTATTTTATATTACTCCTACTGTAATTTTTATGTTCATGTGATGAGAGACCCTATTCTCTCTCATCAATCCTTTTGGATGTTTTATGTGGTGCCGTTAGGCTGCCGAGTTTTCGTAAGGGATTTTTCATCTCACTTTTATTCCCGTGAGATTTATGCTACATTTGCCACAAATTCCATTGAGTGGTGTATGTACTGCCCATTATTCTACTCTTTGTGTAATATAATTTCGTTTATGAGTATTTACATCAATGATCTATTGTCCTTCTTTCATGGGGTGTATGTTTTGAAAGATACCCAAGTCGGTAAGGGAACCTTTCACCCTCCTCTTTTTTAAAAGACTTCTTTTGTTGGGTCTTTTGATTTACATATTGTTATGTTGGGATATGTTCTAATATATCCTTATTGATTTAAATTTTATGTCCAAGTGATGAGATACACTTTTTATCTCTCATCAACTCATTTTGATGTGATGCCGTTAGGCTGTCAAGGGAACTTTTTAACCCAATTTCGATTTCTTTGGGTTCAACATGTAGTCATTGAATATGTCATCCATTGAATATGTGTGAATGACCTTTTATTGTTTTACACTTAATATCCACTTATATTGGGTGTATATATATTTGTCACACATATTTTTGAGATTTCTTTGTCCTTAATTTAAGGATACCTTCTTTATAAGGGATTTCATCACATTTGACATTTCTATTGAGGGTTCATTGTTGTTATGCACCAATTCACTCTTATATGGTGTATATACTGTCCTTTGGAGTATTATATCATGAATACTTTTATTCTCATGATATTATAAAGTTCTGACCAAATTTTATTCCTCGATTATTGTATTCAAGTGTCTCTAATTTTGGTAAAACCCCTTTAACCAAAATATCGTTTTAAATGTTTTAATTTTTTTGATCTTATTAATATCCATGTTTTCAAAATGGTTTTAAGGATTTATTTATATGGATATTAATGGTTTAAAATGTTAAAAGCTTCAAGGTGGTATGGGACACTTTGATTCAAAAATCTCTTTATTAAATGTTTTAAATGGTTTTGGAAATGGTTTCTTTTTGAATGGATTCATTATTTCAATATCCTAAAATGTTATATTGTGATTGAAATGTGGAAATGTTATGTTTCCTTTATTCATGTTTATGTGATACGATTATGTTATGGTTCTTGGGCATTGTTATGAAGAACGGGTGGTTCCGTGATAAACTAAGGTCGGGTGAGCCCGATATAGCTCTCCAATGCATTGGGTAACGCGAAGGAGTGAAACGTTAAGGTTTCTCCGAAGAGATTTAGGGAATACACTGTGATGGGTATTCCAAACGTAACCAAGAGGGTTACTCCCTACGTAAGAATGTTATGAATGCCTCAAGTTACCTTTATGTCTTATGATTTCTATGATTTATTCATGTTTTGATGAGGTAGGTTAAAGTGCCTATGTTTTATGGGTAAAATATGATTTCGTCTACATGAACTCATGTTTCCTTTCCATATTTTTATGTCCCTTACTGAGCTTTTTATGCTCACCCCAAGTTTCTGAAATGTTTTTCAGGTCAAGGGGAAAGGTACATGATAAGACGGTAGAGTCAAGGATGTGTTAAGAGAGAATCCATGTTTTATTTTAAATATGTTCTCGTTGATGGGAAGAATGAATATTGTCATTTATGTAATCCACTTTGTTTAAATGTGGAATGTAATGCAAGTTTCATGATCTAATTCTCTAAAACTCTAAACCTGAAAAGATCCTCAATGTGTAATCTTGTATTAACTCAAGATTAAGTAAGTTTTAAGGCTGGGGCCTTATAGTTGGTATCAAAGGTCGGTTTAGATAACTTTAGAGGTTAGGGTATTCCTTAAGCATAAGTGACATTACCATATTGGTTAGGATTTCAGAAAGAGTCCTAGTTTTAGATAAAGTGAATGAGTAAGTGTATCTTAGTGTTTATCTTCCTCATTAGTACATGATGGTTTTGTTGATATACTCACACTGACCTTTTTGGTTTTAGTAAATGGCTGGATCTAGCAGGCACCAAAGTAACAGTGGATGTGAAGGAAACTGTGATAGTTTTTTGAGCAAGCAACTGAATGATATGGGAGCTGCAATGAGAACTCTTCTGATTATCCTCAACCAACTATCTGGAGTCATGATTGACCACCTAAACCTTGGAGTTTTCTCTAAGGCATCATATATGCAAGAAACAAATCCCTACGGAAGTGCAGGTAATAATCATAAAGGTATGTGTGTTCAAAAACCTATGTGTCAGAGATGTGGAAAGAAACACCTAGGAAAATGTTTCAAAGGGACAGAAATATGCTATAGATGTGGAAATGAAGGTCATAAAGCAAGAACCTGTAATTGAAAAAGGAAGCATCCCGTTGACTCGAGGAAAGGGAAAGAAGTTCTTTCTGAGGGATCAATTGAATGTTTTAAATGTGGTGTGCATGGTCATTATGCAAACACATGTTCTATGAAGAAGTATCGTGAATGGGGTCACCAAGAGCGTACAAATGTTCGTTTACCAATACCTAATGCCATTCCTATTGAGGATGAAGAAACTGACAATGACCAATCAAAGGTATGTACTATTTCATGACTGTTGTTTTCCTATTTTGAAATCTTAGGATATGATTCATAATTTTGTTTGTAGGAAAGAGGTATTTCGGAATAGGTTGGAAAGGAATGGATAATGGATCATGAAGAATGTTGAATGAGTAAGATGTCAACATATAAGGGCTTCAAGAGTTATGGTGAAATTATTAAGAGTATTATGTCTCTTTTGATGATGGGGATACATTAGAAGACTTTTTATATTATGTGTAACCCTGATGTTTAATATAGGCAAATTTTATTCAAGGAATAGTTACCTTTTCTTTTGTGGACATAGTTATAAAGAACCATTTGGGTTTATATGATCCTTACTTTTTAGGTAATTATGGGTTACTCTATGATATGATGGAAAAGGAAAGGAATGAGATAAACTTGAGGTTAAAATATGTTATGAATATTTTTGAAGATTTTATCTCGTTTTGGGGAATGTTTTGAGAATTATATAGTTTTGGAAAAAGGACAACACGCGGACCGTGTGACAACCCGTCGCGTCGGACAAAGCTGCGGGAATCGAACCCACAACCAAAGTGCGACTGGTATTTATCGCCTACCACTGGACTACGTGAAGTCCCTGGTTAGTTTGATTGATTCTTTCAAGTTATATGATTTTATGAATTAAGAGTAAGTTGATTTTGGGTTATTTATGAAAATGATTAACCTATCATGGATGATATGTGATTAGGTTAATTACTTTTCAATACGAGACTTTAGGAGCAACTGATGTTGTTTGGAGATAAATGTTACGATTTAACTTGGAAGACTATGTGACTAAATCTTTCAAATATTTGGGTTTCGATCTTATATTTGTTTAATTTGAAGAATTTTATGGACAAATTGTTTATCGAATGATCCTTGTTGAACATTGGGTTTTGTTTGACAAATTTTGGATGTTAAGAATAGATTTTATTTTTATAAAGGGTTATCCTTTTCTGGATTATCCGATCTTGTACTAGCCTTTTTGGTTTTGTTTTTGGTTAAAGTCTAAGGACATGGGAAGTATATAGCTCTCTTTTGTGGATTAGGTGATTCTCTAGAAGTTGATTATGGTACTCTTAATGCGAACAAGTCTCCCTAAATACTCGTCTTTTGGAAAAAATATGAGTTTGATTAAGGAATCTAGTAAAAGTTGAAGGTCAACATGATAAGTGATTATGTTTCCTTATGAATAAAATTCCTCAATAAAAAGTAACTTAAAACAAAAATGTTGTCTATTAACTTTTCCTACTAGGGAATCGAATACCGTTTAACCCATCACAAGTTTGTGATTTTCTCGTGGTTAACTTTCTCCTAAACATGTTTTCTAACACTCTCCATCAGAACATGACCCTTTGTTTTTTCCTCCATGTCCATATTTTCATACTTGGAGTCCTAGTATGGGTTAACTCGGGTGACCTTTGTACTTATCTTTCTTTATTTTAAAGTGATTGTTTTACCAACTCTTGTTCCGATGTGGGACTTTCAAGGATGTTTCCAAGTCCAATTTTAAAATTGCGTGGACGCAATTCCCAAAAGGGGGGAAGGATGTAACACCCCAGGTAAATAAAGAATATGACATTTTTGTATTTATCCATTTTTGTGAATAAAATATTAATATGGCTTTAAAGGGGACGCTATGCTTGATGGCGTACCCAATACGCAACAACGAGTTTCTTGGGAATCTTACGTTGCACTCTAATAATAAAATAATAATATTTCAAATGGTAGTTAACATGTAGCCGTTGTATTGGCGGGAATGGATATAAATAACTAAAATATGATTATATATGTTTTATAAATGTTTTTACATTTATACAATAAAAGATAAAGGCTTAAAATACGGAAAGAATTCAATTTTAGGTGTATATGCCCTAGTTTTCACTAAAGGTTCACTTATCACCTTTTAATGGAGAACCGTCATTAAATATAGTTTTCTTCACTCTTAAACATTCTTTTGGGACAAATAAAACTCTTATTAAGAATCGAGACATCAAATTTTACTTTGTGTAATTTTTTGGTATTTTTCCGATAAAGTTCATTTTTTTAATGAATAGTGTAAAATGTTGTATTTTAATTCAAAACCACTTTTTAATCTAATTTATTTATATGATTAGATAATATTTTGAATTGTTTTTAAAGTGAAATTAGAAAATGTTTTTACCATTAAATCCGATAGTGGTCGTTGAAATTAAATTCACTTTGAAATCAGACTTAAACTAGTGTCAATCTTTTGATACTTATTGTTTTATAAAAGCACGCTATTTGCTCTGGCAGCGGGAATTAATTATTAAATTAATTAATGTGACTTATATGATTTGAATTTTGTAAAAAATACTTCATTTTTGAATTCGGAGTATCAAATATATCTTAGGGTGAATTTTTGGTAATTTTCTGAAAAACTTCAATTTTTGATGAATAGTGAAACCACTAAGTGATAATCAAGCAAACTGATTTTTCAGTTAAATGAAAGTTTACCACTAATGTGTATTGAATTTTGAAAATCCGACATACATGGTTGTCATTAAGAAGTAAAATGTGGTTCAATGAGATTATAATAATTTTTTGGTGAATAGTAACTTATTAAGTTTTTAATCGCGATTAGTGGTAATTAGTGTAGTTTAAGGTATAATTAATACTTTAATAATATGAAATGACCTAGACACATGTCCCAACCCTATTGGTTGTGTCATGGCCGACCAAGACAAGCCATGGCCTAACTTGGGGACCCCATGGATCCACTTTTGTTGGGAAATAAAATAAAATACTTTTTATTTAATGTTAAAGTGAAAATGACACTAACATAGTATGTTTTACTAAAACAATTTTTAAGTGGGGTTATACAAGTCCAAATTTTGATTATAAATAGTCATTGGAAAGCTAAAAAGATTTCCTATATCATAGTATTTTTTTTATAATTTTTAGACATTAAAGAAATTAAATTATTTATGACATAATAATGATGCAGCGATGACATCATTATTTGACAATTTAATTAAAATGGAAAGATAATGAAAAATCTACAATATACACATGGACAAAACCAATTGGATGAGTGGATTTCGATGCCTTATCACCTTATCCACGAAGTCTATAAATGTGGGACCCTTTAAAACCGAAAAGCATTTTCAAATAAAGTAATATTTCTTTGCTTTCCAAAAGTGCCCCTCCTCTCCTCTTATAAAAGGCCCCCACCTCCACCTTATTTCACACACTTCAAAAGCCTTTGGCTAGGCCAACCCCTGCCCATTTGCTCTCTCCACATTCCTCTCCTAATCCTAGAGGATCCCCTTTGGGCAGAATCCTTTCAAAGGAAGCCTTTAGGCTCAAATAAAAAGGAGATTACACTTTTAAAGGTAATTCATTCTCTCTTGTTCATTTGTTTTATTTTGTTTCTCCAAACCTCTAATCTCTTTTTATTTACTTCTTTTGTAACAACACCAGTATCTTCAATATACTAGGATGTTGTTACAAGATTTATTTGAGCTACACTCTCACACAACTACATCAAATGGTTAAAGAACATACGGTTTCCGTGGATGGTGAAATTCTGCCTCCCGAAACGATGATTGTTCAATACTCATTTAACACCTTCAAAGGTGGCCATTATGATGTCACTATTTTTATATATGATATATAGTATGTTTATGTTTTCCTTAAGATTATGTTTTTTACATTTTGGTCAAACCTTTATGGTTCCCATTATGGGTAAACACGATATCTTCATTTAAGGAAGTGCGGACTACCGCCCCCTCAAAGTGATTTGATTCGTTAAATACCATATGTGGGACATATAAAGGATGGAACTATGATATTAAATATTATATTATACTGGAATTATAATATACCTTTATATAATTATTATTCCATTCTATAAAATACGAATAGAAATGAAAGTAGCGTTCATGCGTACGTACGGCTTACCGTCTCTATGAACGGTGCATTTCATTTCTTACCTCTAAATGATTATGTAATGTTATAAATGCATGAATGTACTGGATATATATGACATATATTATATCTACAACATGAATACAATTCTGGATATAATAAACATTTGGCCACATGAACAACATGTAATTGAAAGAAGACCACTTTCGACTTAAAAAGCAGATATCGGCAAAAAAAATATTATTAACTTAAATGATTACATAATGTTCACAACATGTCAATAATTGATATAAAAGGAATAATGAACTTGTAAAAGGTTCTTAAGCAAATAGAAATTAACTCAAGTTTATTATTCAGGACGTTAAAGAACGATCGAGTCAAGTCAGACCCGAGGTAAGGGATCCTACAACTCTCTTTCTTTTTAAGTACACTCTTTTATGTAATTTCTTTTAAGCTCATCTTTCTTATGATTGGGGTGTTATTTTATATTACTCCTACTATAATTTTTATGTTCATGTGATGAGAGACCCTATTCTCTCTCATCAATCCTTTTGGATGTTTTATGTGGTGCCGTTAGGCTGCCGAGTTTTCGTAAGGGATTTTTCATCTCACTTTTATTCCCGTGAGATTTATGCTACATTTGCCACAAATTACATTGAGTGGTGTATGTACTGCCCATTATTCTACTCTTTGTGTAATATAATTTCGTTTATGAGTATTTACATCAATGATCTATTGTCCTTCTTTCATGGGGTGTATGTTTTGAAAGATACCCAAGTCGGTAAGGGAACCTTTCACCCTCCTCTTTTTTAAAAGACTTCTTTTGTTGGGTCTTTTGATTTACATATTGTTATGTTGGTATATGTTCTCATATATCCTTATTGATTTAAATTTTATGTCCAAGTGATGAGATACACTTTTTATCTCTCATCAACTCATTTCGATGTGATGCCGTTAGGCTGTCAAGGGAACTTTTTAACCCAATTTCGATTTCTTTGGGTTCAACATGTAGTCATTGAATATGTCATCCATTGATTATGTGTGAATGACCTTTTATTGTTTTACACTTAATATCCACTTATATTGGGTGTATATATATTTGTCACACATATTTTTGAGATTTCTTTGTCCTTAACTTAAGGATACCTTCTTTATAAGAGATTTCATCACATTTGACATTTCTATTGAGGGTTCATTGTTGTTATGCACCAATTCACTCTTATATGGTGTATATACTGTCCTTTGGAGTATTATATCATGAATCCTTTTATTCTCATGATATTATAAAGTTCTGACCAAATTTTATTCCTCGATTATTGTATTCAAGTGTCTCTAATTTTGGTAAAACCCCTTTAACCAAAATATCGTTTTAAATGTTTTAATTTTTTTGATCTTATTAATATCCATGTTTTCAAAATGGTTTTAAGGATTTATTTATATGGATATTAATGGTTGAAAATGTTAAAAGCTTCAAGGTGGTATGGGACACTTTGATTCAAAAATCTCTTTATTAAATGTTTTAAATGGTTTTGGAAATGGTTTCTTTTTGAATGGATTCATTATTTCAATATCCTAAAATGTTATATTGTGATTGAAATGTGGAAATGTTATGTTTCCTTTATTCATGTTTATGTGATACGATTATGTTATGGTTCTTGGGCATTGTTATGAAGAACGGGTGGTTCCGTGATAAACTAAGGGCGGGTGAGCCCGATATAGCTCTCCAATGCATTGGGTAACGCGAAGGAGTGAAACGTTAAGGTTTCTCCGAAGAGATTTAGGGAATATACTGTGATGGGTATTCCAAACGTAACCAAGAGGGTTACTCCCTACGTAAGAATGTTATGAATGCCTCAAGTTACCTTTATGTCTTATGATTTCTATGATTTATTCATGTTTTGATGAGGTAGGTTAAAGTGCCTATGTTTTATGGGTAAAATATGATTTCGTCTACATGAACTCATGTTTCCTTTCCATATTTTTATGTCCCTTACTGAGCTTTTTATGCTCACCCCAAGTTTCTGAAATGTTTTTCAGGTCAAGGGGAAAGGTACATGATAAGACGGTAGAGTCAAGGATGTGTTAAGAGAGAATCCATGTTTTATTTTAAATATGTTCTCGTTGATGGGAAGAATTAATATTGTCATTTATGTAATCCACTTTGTTCAAATGTGGAATGTAATGCAAGTTTCATGATCTAATTCTCTAAAACTCTAAACCTGAAAAGATCCTCAATGTGTAATCTTGTATTAACTCAAGATTAAGTAAGTTTTAAGGCTGGGGCCTTATATGTATCTTGAAAAAATGTTTAAAAAATTAATCACATGACATTATATATAATTTAAATAAATATATTTGAAATAAAATACTCACTGCAGGCACTAGTGGTGGAATTCCCAGCTCGTTCATGCGATGATTGTTTTCCATAATCTCTTTATATCGCCTCTCTTCAATTGGTTTCATTTACTACATTTGAAAAAAAATATGCAAGTAAATAGAAAAGGATAATTATTTTGTAACCCAAAAAACAAAAATAAATTAGATGGAAAATCAATTGTCAAAATTAAGGAAAATGTTAATTTCATTAGCTCAGGTTGATGATGTAGGTTTCACTATTAAATCAATTTTAATAGAACCAACCTTAATAACCCAACATGAGGTAAACCAAAATAATTGGGAACATGAATGGATGATTTTATATATTTCCCACCAAAATATCAGGTTCATAGTAAACTTTGAAAATTGAGCTATTGGAGTCATCAAAAGAAATAAATGGATTGGTTCCAATGGCAGTAGGGATGGTGTGAATTCCATCGTCACCATCATCAAAAATATGTCTTGGAATTACTTCAACTATGACACCAAATTCTGGTCGATGTTGGTCTTTGACATAAAAAACTTGTTTATCCATTGATGCCAATATATATGGTTCTTCGGTTGCAAGAGTGCAAGTCATATTAATTAATCAAAATCCACAATCATCAATAAATGTTCCCTATCTCATCATCGAATCAAACCAATGGCATTTCATCATCGTGACTCGTCCATGAGAGTAATAATCCAACATTATTATTTTTTCAATGACTCCATAATAACCCACATTTCCAAACTGTGATCTACTATCTGATGCACTGGCATAACAATTTGTTGTGGCAGTAACCATAACAACATCATCTTTTTTTCTCATGTTCTTTTCTCATTCAGTGACAATAAATTTGTACCCATTGATAACGATTGATTTACAGTCACGAACCACGGTATTAGGACCAAAATCCAAATCTCTTATTTCCTCATAGACAGAGTCAGTAGGAAAACTCAATACCTACAATATAAATGAATATTAAACTTAATTAAATATTGATTTAGTTATTTTAGATAGTAATGTTTTTACCTTCAATTTTAACCAAGAAGAAAAATATTTGCTATGAAAAGTATCCCTCCTTCTCAAAGATAAAGAATGATTCTTTCTATTTATCATTGTTTTATGTTACATCTAGATAAAAAATATGAATATTTTATCATATATATATGTAATAAATAGATATTCAATTTAGTTACCTGATGTGGTCATCGAACAAATCACAGCTGAACAAAATTGTTCGATGTTCCATATCTTGCTTTTAAAGGCTTAAGTGTCTTCAATGTATATGATCCATGAATTCCTCTTGTTTGAGGAAGTGATGGAAAACTGGGATCAATTTTATCATACTTTTCTTCTTCATTTATCATTGTTCTATTCATTCTTGTAGTAAGATCAGACAAATACATTGAGAAGAAATCCATACATTCTTGATCCAAGTAACCATTCACGATAGAACCTTCGGGATGATTCCTGTTTCGGACATAAGAATTTAATGTGTACATATTTCTTTCAGTTGGATACATCCAATGAAAAAAAGGTCCTCTGAGAAGTATTTCAGTGGGAATATGGATAGTCAGATGCATCATGCATGTGAAAAATTATGGAGAAAATATTTTCTCCAACTCACAAAAAAATAATGGGCCATCTGTCAACATTTTTTTACAAGAAATTCTTGGAAAACTTATGAGCACAAAGATCTCTAATCAAATTTTACAACCGAATACCAGTCACCCTTAAATTATTGAAAAAAAGATGACGGATTGCTATTGGAATCAAATCATGCATAAAAACCTGATAATCATGATTCTTCAATGATTTTAGTTTCAACTCTCTTCTCTTGACCTGTTTAGATATGTTTCTTGAATAGCCATCAAGAACTCCAATAGTCTATAATACATCCGGAAATTGTTATTTCTGTAGGCTTCATCACATAAAAAGCACAAGGAACATACCATTTATTTTCACTGATACACATAGGATGCAATTCTAGTTTGATGCCCCAATCCACCAAGTCACGTTGAGACCGTAAATCATATTTTTTCATTCCCTAAACATTTAGAAGTATCGAATGAAAAATTTCTCATATATTCTTTTCAATGTGAATTACATCTAAGAAATGACATAACAAATTGGTTGACCAATAAGGCAAACAAAAAAATATACTCCTCTTCCTCCAATTGTATCAGGTTTCAGTGGAAACATTCTTTCTCTTTCCAGATTTCATTTGACCATTGCCGAATGAAATACCGAAATCTTTCAATTCATTAAGCACATCAATTCCAGACATACGCTAAGGTGGATCACTGTTCTCTCTGGTATTATCAAATTTTCGATGATTATTTCTATATGGATGGTCCTATTGGAAAGAATCACTGATTTCCCATAAAATGGAAACTATAGTGATGTTTCAGTCTTCTGGATCGTGTATTCTTCATACAAACATGACATGATTTTTTTTCCCTTCGTGCTCCATACAGACGTCATTGCATAAGCCAAAAAATCATTGATCGTCCACATAAGCACATCATGCAACTGATATATGTATTTCAAATATGCATCGTATGTGCACACACCCACATCTCAAAGAAGTTTAATCTCTTTTATTAAAGGTTTCATGTATACGTCAATATCAATGTCGGGATCATAAGGGAAATATATGAGTTTACTCATGTAAGTGAACGGTTTTTCATACAAAACCATGGGGAAAGATTATAAATGTTTATAAAAACTACCCATGTGTTGTGCAAAGTAAGCATCTTCCCAAATGGATTAAAACTGTCGCATGAAAGACCCAACCTCACATTACGCATATTAGCTAAAAAATCAGGATATTGAACATCATATCTTTTCCATGAAAATACATCTGTAGGGTGAACCAACTCTTCATTAGTCTTATTTCTCTCAGTATCACGAAATCTCATTTTTATTGATATTTCATCAGACATAAAAAGATTCTGGAGTCTGGGGATCAATGGAAAGTGTCACATTACTTTCTGTGGCATGCGGGATGGTGCTCCATCAGATTTTGACTTCCAGTAGGATGTGCCACATTTTATAAAATCATTTCATTCAGCGGTTTCATCCCAAAATAAAACTGCAATCTTTCAGGAAAGCATGAATTTTGTTTCTTGAAAATCCAAGTTCCTAAACTAACTTCCATGCCATATTTTGGTTTGAGGGAAAATCTACATCATCTAAAAATAAATACTTTAATAAGGTAAGAATGTAATAGACTGCTGTATTATAAATCCTAAACATAGTTTTCCCATGAAACAATTGGATTAAAAATTCCATCTTTTTCATTTTATCGCACTATTGATATACTAGAGTCGTGGTAGCATCATTCAATTTTTTCACCCTTACAACATCATCATTTTCATTAGATGCATCTTGTGTGCTCATATAGAAGTCTTCTTGGGTCAGAATCCTTCCTTTTTCATGATGATGAATAAACGGAAACCGGTCATATAACAAATTCTACACTCCGGTCCTCTCATTTGAATCATCAGCAAGTTGAGATTTTATTTTATCCCCATTGTGATACAACACATAGAAGTTTTCTTGAAAACCATATTTTTTTATGTGGTATCTAACTTTTTCAAGGATCAACCAAGGTCTACCAACCCAATTGGATCATGGAAGTGTATACGACCACTATGTGAAGCATTGTGAAATGAAAAATCTAAAAAGTTCTCCAAATTGTTTGAAAATTGCTTGAGATCTGATTGGTTTCATACATCAAACTTCTATCCATTATATAATAAAATAATTTTAATAATTCATTCTTCAAAAGAAATTCAATAATACTGAAGTTTCATCGAAAATATATGTGTGTAAATGATAATTGTTCTCTTTATATTAAACCATAACCGACACACTACTCTATATGAGAATCATAATATAAAAGACAAAAAATAATATATTTATAACAAAATATCTTTGAAGAACTATACATGAGTGTACAAGATCATGTACACTTGTGGAGGAGAATTATTCAGGAGTTGACTAAATTTTAGATCAAAGAAATTTTATATTTTAGTATATAATTTGAGTGATCACATACATTTCCCAATGGGGAGGGAGTGTCCAGTGGCGTGCGG